>CM069134.1:42054008-42729008 GCA_035221665.1 Okamejei kenojei
AAACATTTTTTAAAATAGCGGCTTCAAAATGTAAAAAAGGACTGAAAAAAACTAAAAGACTATTTAAAGCATTCAAATTAACAATTAAATACATTAAAATTAACTCAGGTTAAAAACTGCCTTCATTCTTCATTCTTCTTCTTCTGTACCCCATGATTAAAGGTGACTTGTTTAGTTTAGATTAGTTTACTTTCCATTAGTTTATTGTCACGTGTATCGAGGTACAGTGAAAGGCTTTTGTTGCGTGCTAAGCAGTCAGCGGAAAGACAATACATGATTACAGCAAGCCATTCATAGTATACTGATGTACTTTACTTTTGTGGGTTCTAAGGAGGCTGGTGAGGACAATGTGGGGAATTGCAGATTCCCACATAGATGGGGCAGCAAGTTCCTGATGGGATGGATGAGTGGTTAATTGTAAGGTTGTGCGCTACTTCCTCCATTTAAATGGTATACAGTCATTGTATGGTCTCAAGGCTCTTAGTACCATTGTTTTTGAATTGTTGTGTGCCAGAGATTTCCAGGAATCACTGGAGATGTTGCACTTCTTCAAGGATGCTTTAAGTGCATCCAGCCACCTAGCTCACCTCCAGGATGTAATTGTGAGACTTAATAAGGCTCTGGCCAGGCCACATTTGGAATATTGTGACCAATTTTGAGACCCATATCTGAGGAAGGATGTGCTGGCATTGACAAGGATCCAGAGGATGCTTATGAGCATGATCCCAGAGATGATTGGGTTAACATCTGGGCCTGTACTCGCTGGAGTTTAGATGGATGAATGGAGATCTCATTGATACTGACCAAATAATGTAGGGCCTTAATAGAGTGGATGTGGAGATGATGTTTTGGAAAAGTCTAGGACCAGAAGGCATTGTCTCAGAATAAAAGGAAATACCTGTGTCACAGGGAAGAGGAAGGATTTCTTTAACCAGAGGGCAGTGAATATGTGGAATTAATTGCCACAAATGGCAGTGGAGGCTTTGGGTATTGCTGGGATTGCTAGGTTCTTGATTAGTAAGGACGTCAATGGTTTCGGGGAGAATGCAGGACATTCAGCTACAAACGATTGTCGGAGCAGAATCGATGGGCCTGTTGAATTAATTCTGTTCCTAATCCATATTCCTCCATACCCTGCCTATCTATATGCCTTTCCAAAAGCCACTAGTGAAAGGTTGCCAAGAGGAGTGGGCAATTAAACAGGGGAAACATATTGTGAGAACATTCCCATTCTCAATGATGATGGGACTAGAATGTAACTGCTAAAGACAAATCGAAGCATTTGTAACCATTTTCAGCAAAGCTAGTCTCTCTCAGCTCCTCCTGAGTTCCCCATCATCATGGAAGCCAGTTTGCAGCTAATTTGATGCACTCCATGGGATACAAAGTAACAGCTGAGAGCAATGGATACACCAAAGGCTATGAGACTGCTCTAGTGCTGAAGATTTATGCTACGGAATTGGCTGCGTCTCAAGCCAAGCTGTTCCAATAAAATTAAAGCATTGGCATCGACTGCACAACATGAAAATGGTCCAATATGTGCTGTTCCCGGAAAACAGGGCAAACCCAATCTGTCTAATTACTGTTCAATAAATCTCCTCTCAGTCTTCAACAGAGCTCAACGCAGCTGTCAGACAGATATTTACTCACCAATAATCTACTCATTGACATCCACTTTAGGTTTGACCAGGATCACTTGGCTCCAGACCTCATCAGAGCATTGGCCCAAGGCCTTGTAGACAAAGGCAAAACACCTTATGATTGACCAGAAGTCCAAAAGGCCAGACACATAAATACCTTGGTTAAATGAACAGGTTGTAGACTAATTATCTGACACTCCGAAGCCACTTTACTATCTACAAGGCACAATTAATGAGTGCACGCACAAGGAACTGAAGGGACTCGAGCCGAAACGTCACCTGTCCATGTTCTCCAGAGATGCCACCTGACCCGCAGAGTTACCCCAGCTCTTTGTGTCCGATTCAGGATTTGAAAGCATTATCCTTTACTTGTCTGGATACACACAAGATATTTAACACATTTAAGAACATAATAGCCTAGTTGATTGGAAATATATCACTAGGTTACATTTAGAAACAATGAAATGCAGATGTTTGTTTACACAAAAGGATATAAAGTGCTGGAGCAACTCTAGGGTCAGGCAGCATCTTTGAAGAACATGTGCTCCAAAAGGATCCTGAACCAAACATCACCTGTTTATGTTCTCCAGGGATGCTGCCTGACCAGCTGAGTTGCTCCAGCACTTTGTTTACCACCAGGTTAAATTTGAATTATTTCCATCTCTATAGCTCCATACCTTAGTATAGTTTAGAGATACAGCATGGAAACAGGCCCTTCGGCCCACCAAGTCCACACCGACCAGTGATCCCCACACACCAACACTATCCTACACAAATTAGGGACAATTTTAACAAGCCAATTAACCTGCAAATCTGGGCGTCTTTGGAGTGGTGTGGTGTATTCACTCTACAGAACACGCTGTAGTTGGCCGAAGCTATTCAAAGTACACCTATTAAATCTGTAAAACATAGGTGTACATGCTGCAGATATTGTGTAACCAATCGTTCAGTGAAAAACAGATACCCATAAAGCCCAGGCATGTCCTCATTATCTTGTGTGACCACGTGTGTCCTTCAGGAATGCAAACATCTGAAGCACATTGGACTTACATTCAGGACAGTAACTGCTGTCAATACTCTCTGTTTTTTGTTGGCAAGGAAGTCTTTCACTGCTCACTTGCCCAGGGCTGTTGCAGAATGCTGAAGGGCAGATTGAAATACTTTTCAGGGAGGCGCCAGATAATACAATCTCTCGGGATCTGTTCTAAATCAATTCGATGTGGCCATATTGTTCCAGCACGAGGAACCAGGGCTTGTGAAAAGATTTTATCCTCAATGCAACGGTGCAGTATTACGCACGTAATAAATTTAGAAACAACAGGCTTGTTTACATTTCCACAACCTCCACCTTTTGCATCCATCTCACATTCATTTTGAAGGTAGACACAAAATGCTGGAGTAACTCTGGAGTAATCTCTGGAGAGAGAGAACAGTTATTTCCTACTCCTCCACTTCCACTTTCATCTTCTATCATTCCTTGCTCATATGTTTGTACACAGCACTACCATTCTCATCCTACCATTTACTAAAAGGGCTTACATTTTCATTGGGGAATGGTATTATAGATTTTGATTTTAATTCATTCTTTCCGCAAGTCACATATCGTTCACATTCCCTGACCGCCAGTTTTTAAGAAATAATTCACAAAAACAACAACGTATTCAATAACTAAATCATTTTTTGAATTAAATTGAGTAAACAGTCATGTAACCCCCACCCCCAACAAAAACATATTAAAATTGGGAAATAAAAGATTTAAAAAACTGCAGGTTGGAAATCTGAAATAAAAACTGAAAATGCTAGGTAAGGTGTTCTTCAGGCGCTTGCATTCATTTTTTGTTGGATATGTTTAGATCATATGGTTATATTAATATTTGCATTTAAAATGTACTGATCGGCTAATGTTATGCCTCTATTTAAGAAGGGTTGTCATTAAAAGCATGGGAACTATAGACCTATGAGCCTAACGTCAGTGGCAGGTAAGTTACTGGACAGGTTTCTTGTGTATAAGATTTCGATATACATTTGGATAATGGAGACTGATTAGGGATAGTCAGCATGGTTTTGTGCAGAGTCATGGATGATACAATGTGGTAACAGGCTTTTTGGCCCAACTTGCCCACACTGGCCAACATCTCCCAGCTACACTAGTCTAACCTGCCAGCATTTGGTCTATACCCCTCCAAACCTGTCCTATCCATGTACCTGTCTATTTGCTACTTAAACACTGGGATAGTCCCTGCCTCAACTATCTCCTCTGGCAGCTTGTTCCATACATCCACCACCCTTTGTGTGAAAAAGTTACCCCTTGGATTTGTATTAAATCTTTTCCACTTCACCTTAAACCTATGTCCTCTGGTCCTTGATTCACCTACTCTGGGCAAGAGACTCTGCGCATTGTGTATGTGAGAGATCATGTCTCACAAATTTGATTTTGAAGAAGTAACCAAGAGAGTTGACAAGTGCAAAGCCACAGACATTGTTTATGTGGACTTCAGGAAGGCCTTTGATAAGGTTCCACATGGTAGGCTGCTCTAGAAGGTTAGATTGCATGGCATACAGGGGGGCTGGCTGCCTGGATGTAGAATTGGCCTCACGTTAGGAAGCAGAGGGTGGTGTTCGAAAGTTGCTTTTCGATCTTTATGCCTGCGACTAGTGGTGTGCCTCAAGAATTGGTGCTAGGCCCTGTTGGTGTTTATGGTTTATGTTACAGGTTTAGATGAGAATGTGCAAGGCAGGAATAGCACATTTGAAGATGATACTAAAGTCGGTTGTATCGAGCGAAGAGGCTTATCAAAAATTACAGCAGGCTGTTGATCAACTGGGCAAGTAGGCTGAAGAATGACTAATGGAATTCAAAGTAATAAATTTAGTTTATAGATACAGCTTGGAAACAGGCTCTACAGCCCATCGGGTCTGCGCTGAACGTTGATTATCTCATACTGTAACACTACCCTGCACGCTAGGGGAAATTTACAATCATTTTACTGAAGCTAATTAACCTACAAACCTGTACGAGCACCCGGACAAAAACCCACGCAGGTCATGGGAAGAACATAGTCAGGATCGAACCTGGGTCTCTGGCGTTGTAAGGCAGCAGCACTACAGCTGCATCACTGTGCCACTCGTGACATTGGATTTTGGGAAGTCAAACCAGGGCAGGACATACACAGTGGGTGTTAGGGCCTTGGGGAGTGTTGCAGAGCAGAGGGATCCAAGAGAGCAGGTTTATAATTTCCTGAAAGTGGTGTCAGAATCAGAATCAGTATCACACTTTATTAGCCAAGTATGTTTTGCAAAAAACGAGGAATTTCATTGGCCAGGTCAGTCATGCAATTAAAAGCAACAGATCATTCAAATACATTTTAACATGAAAATCCAGCACAGTGACTCCTACACATTCCTCACTGTGTTGGAAGGCGAAATAAAATTCAAGTCCTTCCCTTAGATCATCCTCGGTCGTGGGCCTTGAGCCCTCTGCAGACAGGACGATCTTGACTCCCGTAGCCGGCAGCCGGCAGCGTTCGGGTCCTCTGTGTAGAGGCAATCTGCTCCTACATCGGGGGGATGTCGCTCGGGTGATCGAACCTTCTAGTCGTTGGAGCTCCTGACTCGGCCTCTCCCAAGACTGCGAGCTCTTGATGGTAAAGTCCGCGGTGGGAGCAATCCCAGGCAGATGTTAAGTCTGAACCCCCTGATGGGGCTCATGACAGTCCGAGGAGGCTTCCAGCTCCAGCAATGGAAGGCCGCAGAGCACGCCGGAGAATGTGATCCGAAAAGTAATCACATCTCAGGCAAGGTAGGAACTTGAAAAAAAACTTTCCCCCATCCCCTCCCCCCTCCCCCACATAAAACAAACCGAAGAACATTCAAACAAACTTTTTAACATACTATAAAATAACAAAAAGAATGGAAAAATGAACAGACTGCCGGTAGGGCAGCCATCGCCCCGGCGCCGCTGGTGGTAAATAAGTCTTTTGGTATATTGGACTCCATTAATCAGGGTATTGAGTGTCGAAGATAGACACAAAAAGCTGGAGTAACTCAACGGGTTAGACAGTTTCATGACGGGACCCAAAATGTCACCCTTTTCTCCAATGTTGCTGTCCGACCAGTGAAGCCTGTATGGTTGTGAATAGTCGCCCAAAGAGTCGTACCTTGTTCTGGTTGCCGCTGGATTTTCAACATGTTTAAATTTTTCGGTGACCTGCTGTGACTATGACGGGTGCCGGCAAGTCGCCAAAAAAATCGCGTAAGTGGGACAGGCCCATTACTCCAGCTTTTTGTGTCTATGCTCGGTTTAAACCAGTATCTGCAGTTCCTTCCTACATGTTCAGTGTAGAAGTTGGGACATCCTCCTACAGTTGTACGAGATGTTAGTGAGGCCGCATTTGAAGTATTGTATTCAACTTTGACAATTTAGTTTGATTTATTACTCTCACGAGTACCGAGGTACAGTGTAAAGATTTTGTTTGCATGCTATCCAGTCAAAGAAAAGACCGTACAGAAATACAACCGAGCTGTGCATAGTGCATCCATAGTGTAAAGGGTACAATAATTAGTGCAAGTTCAATAAAGTCCATTTAAAGATAGTTCAAAGGTCTCCAATGAGATACATTAAAGGTCAGGAGTCAGACCACACTCTAGCTGATGAGAGGACCGTTCAGTTGCCCGATAACAGCTTGGAAGAAACTGTACCTGAATCTGGAGTTATGCATTTTCAAACTTCCATACCTCTTGTCTGATGGGAGAGGGGAGAAGAGGAAATGGCTGGTCTTCATGCCATAGGAAGAATGTCATTAAATTGGAAAGAGTTCAGAGGGTGGTGGGTATATAGAAAGAGCTCCCAGAGGAGGTATTTGAGGCAGGTACAATAACGACATTTACAGTATAAGACACTTGGACATTTATATGGACATGAAAAGTTTAGCGGGATATGGACAGGTGTAGATGGGCTTCCTGGTCAGCATAAACAAGTCGAGCCAAAGGGCCTGTTTCTTTGCTGTTTGAGTCTATAACTATGACTCATTGAAAGTATCTTCCATGAGGGTGACAGAAGTGTATGGATGCTATTCCATCAGTGATTCTTGATTTTTGAGATTCTTCTTTATTCTTTACTTCCTTGATTCTATCTTCATCATATGAATGAGTACCGGTTTTTATGGAGATAGGCCTAGGAGGAGAATTCAATGCTTGTTGTTCCCAGTGGCATGTATCAATGCCGAAGTTAGCTCACATAAAGTAGCTGCTTTGACCTTCTATCTTTGGACATTTTGCTGATATGGCCTGCCCATCGGATTTGCTGTTCTTTCAGCAATGTGTAGATGCTGGGGAGGTTTGTCTGGAACAGATTCTGTGATTCTGCCTGGAGTCTTGTCTTTGCCTCTTAGTATGAAGTATTCTGCACAGACAGCACATGTGAAAGTGGAGAAACTATGAACTGCACATGCTAGTTTACACTAAAGGACTCAAAGTACTGTAGCAACTCAGCGGGTCAGCTGGCAGCTCTGGAGAACATGGACAGGTGCTGACCATATTTAGGTTGGAACCTTTCTTCCTGACCCCGAAACATCACCTGTCCAAGTTCTCCAAAGATGCGGCCTGACCCATTGAGTTGCTCCAACACTTTGTATCCACTTGTGGAAATGGTTTAGCTGCCTTTCATTTCTGCCAAGCAGTGTTCACGTATTACAAGCAGAGAGTTAGATGGGGTGACTACAGTACAGTATATGTTCTGATTTGGTCTGTAGAATACAGAATATTGAGCAGTAAAGCACTGGAAACGCCCTTCAGTCCACAAAGTGAGTGCTGAACATGATGCCACGACAAATGCAGATGATTCATATCCATATTAAATCCAAAGTGTTCATTAGTGGATAATCTCACACACCTTGGCATCACTCTCTGAAGGCCAGTGATGAAATCAACAACAGGATGGCCACCAGGAGAGCAGGTCTGAAGACGCGTCCTAATGTCAAATGTTACCTATTCATCTTCTCCAGAGATGCTGCCTGACCCAGTGAGTTACACCAGCACTGTCTATCTTTTAACAGGATAGCAAAAGAGCAGCTTTGCTTTTGGAAGACTGGGAATGAACAGGAATCTGCCTGAAGACCAAAAAGAGATATGATTATATATGTAAACCACCAGAGGGCAGTGTGAATCACTACTCACCCATGAAAATCATAGTCTGAGCAGGCAACAGAATAATGTTGAAAAGCGGGGTTTAGTTTGCTGGAAAAACAGGGAACTGCAGTTGCTGAATGACATACTGTAAAAAGATACAAAGTGGTGGAGTAATTTAATGGGTTGGGCAGCACCTCTGGGAAACATGGATATGAGACGTTTCCGGTGGGGACCCTTGAAGGGTCCATTCAAGTGTCCTAACCTGAAACATCACCTATCCATGTTCTCCAGAGGTGCTGTCTGACCCACTGACTTACTCCACCATTTTGTGTCATTTTTAGTCTGTTGGAAATTCAGTCGGACCTGGGAACAGATGCAGCTGCCATGAGTGTTCGAGCCAGAGGATCTGAGGCATGAGAGGTTGAGTTGGTGAACGGTTAAGGCCTAAATGATGATAACTATTTGACCTGCCAACATGTATTAGATTGTTCCACCAACAATGCTCTGGAGGTGATTCTACACAGGGCACGTGGAGTTGCAATGTTGGGATGCTGTGATTATGATAGGGTGGGGAAGGAGGTGCACTCGAGTGGGAAGAGTCAAGTCAAGTGTCAAGAGTGCTTTATTGTTATATGCCCCAAGGCCCACATATAACAAGTGCTCAGACTACAGCAAAGCTTATCACAGAAAATGGACGTCTAACGAATTTATTGACCAAAATAACCGAGAAATGTACTGAACTAGAAGGTCGCCAGAGAAGACAAAACCTAAGAATTGCGGGTATTCCTGAAGGGGGAGAGAAAGATAAAGATCCCCGAGAATTTACTGCAAAATGTTTTATCTCTGGAACAAAAGCCTTTGCTAGCCCGAGCACACAGAGTGATGAGACGTCAGACAAGACCAAATGCTCCCCCAAGACAAATGATAATAAAAGTACAATATGACCACGTCTTGGAGGAGATAATGCAAAAAACAGCAAGAAACAGAAACCTTACATTTGAAGGACACAAGATTAGCATCTATCGAGATTATCCAGCAGAAGTCTCCAGGAAACGAAAAGCGTTTAATGATACTAAAAGTCTCTTGAGGGGGTGGAAAACTTGAAATATGGCCTGAACTACCCAGCTACTCTAAGAGTCACTTTCAACAAGAAGGAATATTTCTTCTCCAACCCTGTGGAAGCGCTGGACTTTGCCCGGAAGATTAAGACTTGAGAAGGCCTCATTATTGAATACACCGACTTTGCAGGACTTTGCAGGACTGGATAGAACTGGATAGTACTGGATGGAAGTTGGAGAAAGATGTGGATTGGAAACCCTCCCATGGATACTTATAATTAGTATAACTACACTAATATAATATAATAACTAATAAATATTAAAATTATACCGTGGTATTTTTACTAATCAGAATTAATCATTATTACTAATGACTAATGTTTACTTATATTGGAATGATTAGAGTCAAATATAGTCTGACTTCATTTGTCCTCTTTGGAAACCTTTCTTTTGTACCAGTAATTTTCATTTTTATTTTTTATTTTCCTTTCTTTTCATGTGTTTTTTTATAATTAGATTTTCAAATAAGTTTTAAATATATGTATTCTCACATTTTCGACTATTATAACCCGAATATTTTAAATTTAATATCCCCGGAAAAATACCATTATGGAATAATAATTCCAAAAAATCAGGGAGCTGGTTAAGTTAGTAACATCAACTACGGAAGTCGGTAGATGGTTAGCCATGCTAGTATGGCTAACCATCTTACTACACGAATACTTGATGTAGTTTTTTTCTCCTTTGTGCACTATACTAATTTCTTAATCTATCCTCTCTTCTTTTCTATAATAAACTATTATTGTTATTTTCAGTTTGAATGGAGTTATATATTGGATCAAAGGAGATATACACGTGAGAGACATTCAAGGGACTTAAAATTCGTCTATTCGGTGTTCGGGTGTAAGGTCGGGTCTGTCGAACTGAACCATTGGCTCTATTACAGACCCCCATAGACAAAAGATGCAAGACTTAAAAATGAATACGGGGAATGAAGGAATAACGTTTTGCAGCTGGAATGTTAAAGGTATTAATGAACCAATTAAGAGAGGTAAAGTATTAGCACATTTAAAAGCAATTAAAGCTGATGTGATTTTCATTCAAGAAACTTATTTAAAAAAAGATGCTGAGCATAGGCTGAAAGCTAAATGGATAGATAAAACGTATCATTCTTCTTTTACACACAAATCAAGAGGTGTAGCAATATTATTTTGTAAAGGCATTTTATTCAAACATACATCAACTATAACTGATAATGATGGCAGATACATTATTGTAATAGGAGAATTAAATGCACAAAAATGATTTTTGTTAATGTATATGGACCAAACTTGTTCATTGTTTTTCGAGAAAATATTTTCAAGAAAATATTTAACAACATTCTGGAAATAACACAACATAACTTAATAATTGGAGGAGATTTAAATTGTACATTAGATACTTACTTAGACAGATCTACAAGACAAAGGAAAATTAAATCCTATTCCAGTGACTTATTAAATGCATATATGGAAACTACTAATATTAAAGATGTTTGGAGAGTAGAAAATCCAACTGGATGAGAATATTCCTTTTATTCACATGTACATAAAACTTACTCAAGAATAGATTATTTTTTGGTCGATGCCAAACTTATCTCACTCACTTATATTTCAAAATAATCTCAGATCACGCACCTTTAACATTTAAGATTAAAATAAATGGTAAAATAGAAAAATGGGGGCAATGGAGATTTAATCCACAAATTTTAAAAAACAAAGCAACTCAAGAATATATTACAGAACAGATCAAGATTTTCTTTGAAATAAATGATAAACTGGAAATATCTTCTTCCTTATTATGGGAAACTTTTAAAGCATATGTCCGTGAAATTATAATTTCTTTTCAAGCATTTTATAATAAAAAGAATCAGAGGGATCAACAGGAACTGGAAAAGGAGATTAAACAACTAGATACAGAGAATGCAGCTAATCCATCCATAACAATACATAATAAAATCGCAGCACTGAAATATAAATTAAATAAAATATATTCAGATCAAGTTGTAAAACTCTATCAATACACTAAACAATTACAGTTTGAATTTGGAGATAAACCTCAAAAATTATTGGCTCGCCAATATAATGAATAGGATTAATAGAAAAAATAATGCATAGGATTAAATTACATAATGGCGAACCCTTAGTACAACCTAAAGATATTAATGAGAGATTTTTGCAATATTATAAAAACTTATACTCTGCTAAAACGACAGAAAACAGGATAGGAATAGAAGCATTTAAAAAAAATGTAATCTGAATGGGTTGGATTCACAAAATAGAGAATCATTCAATGCTGAAATTTCAGTAAAATAAATCGAAGAATCTATCAGATCATTAAAAAATGGTAAAACACCGGGACCAGATGGTATTGGCTCAGAATTTTATAACACATTTTATGATCTGATTGCACCACGCTTGAAGACACTCTATGAATATATTTATACCCAGCAGAAACTACCAGAAACGTTAAATGAATCTATTATAACACTTATACCTAAAATAGACAAAGATCTGGATGACCCAGGATCATTTAGAGCTATAGCTCTTTTAAATACTGATCAAAAGATATTAACTAAAAGATTAGCACAAAGGCTAAGTACAGTTATTAATGAATTAATTCATCCCGATCAAACTTTTGTCCCCACTACTATTTGCACTTGCAATAGAACCATTAGCTCAACGTGTGAGATCACATCCTGAAATATATGGGTATGATACCAGAGATACTGAAAATAAAATCTCCTTATATGCGGATGATGCATTACTTTATATTACAAAACCTGAAATTAGTATCCAAGATTTATTAAAATTAATAACTGAATTTGGATATTTTTCAGGATATAGTATTAATTGGAATAAAAGTGAACCCATGCCAATAATGGTAAATAACTTACATATATTACAACAATTTCTTTTTAAGATAACAAACAAAAAAAATTAAATATCTTGGAATTTATGTAACAAAAAGATTCAATTCTTTATTTAAATCCAACTTCCCACTCTTATTGAATAAATTAAATAAGAACATTTTATATTGGAAAACTCTACCCATCTTAATGCTAGGTAAAATTAATGTAATAAAAATGATTTTTTTCCCGCAATTACTATATCTTTTCCAATTGATTCCGATATATCTTCCTAAAAATTTCTTTAGGAAGGTGGACTCTTTATCTGGGATTATAAGAGCCATAGAATAAATAAAAAACAGTTATGTAAATCAAAAATAAATGGAGGTCTAGCACTACCAAACTTTATGTTTTATTACTGGGCAGTTAATATTAAAAATATGAATTTTTGGTTAGTAGTGACAGATAAACAACCAATTTGGTAAAAAAATGGAAAAAGAAGATTGTTCATCTTTTGAAATTAGTTCGATAATATTTGCCAATATTAATTTAGGTAAGAAAACCTATAGTGAAAATCCTATAATAGAAAGTGGAATACGTATCTGGAAACAAATAAAGAAAACATTAAAATTGGAATGTATACCACTAGCCCTTACCATTGTAAATAATGTTATATTTAAACCTTCAATGATGGATAAAGGGTTTTTATAATGGAAAAATAAGGGAATTAATAAGGGAGATCTCTACAGGGAAAATTATTTCATTTCATTTCAAGAATTATAACAAATTTATGGATTACATTCAAAAGATTATTTTAGATACAAATTAGAGACTATGTAAAAGCAAACACAAAGGAAATTATAAATAGAAAGACAGAAATTTTAGATGAATGTCTAAATAAACATCCGAACACAGAAAAAATGATATCATACATTTATAATATCCTAGTGGAAAATGATGTCCCATTGACAGAAATATATAGACAATCATGGGAAAACGAATTAGGTCAAATTATTAGACCAGAAGTATGGGATGAAAGTTTACAACACATACACCACTGTTCGTTAAATGCTAGACACTCTCTTATACAATTTAAAATATTACATAGACTACATTACTCAAAATCCAAACTAAATAACATTTTTTCAAATGTAAATGTGTCAGCACTTAGAAGCTAACTTGACACACTCATTTACAAATTGTGTAAACATTACAAAATTTTGGATATAAATATTTAGGATAATTTCAAATGTTGTTAATATGAATCTGACTCCTGACTCAAAGTTAATAATACTGGGAATACTGGAAACAGATCAATTAATAACAACAAATCAAATAATTTTTATTGATTATAGTTTAATAATTGGGAAAAAATTATATTAAAATTCTGGAAAGGTCCTACATCCCCCACAATCAAAATGTAGATTACAGGAATGTCGGAGACACTCCATCTGGAAAGACTGAGGGTTGTCCTAATGGACAGGTTGGATCTTTTCAGAGGAATATGGTCTCCATACATTGAATATCTAAAGGGTCAAAATGGCTCGGTGCGAGAGCCTGACTGAAACCTGAATAATGGAATAGATGAAGAAATACGTATAACAAATCATGGATATATCTCCAACGATGAATAACTTTTTAATACTCCATTCACTTCTGATTTCTTATCTCTATATTATATTTCTCTATCTTTTCTTACTATATTAAAAAAAATTATAGAAATATAAATGTCTTAAATGTTAATATTAATAATATTACGAATGTATGTAAGAAGTATTTTCTATTAATATGTATTTACAATTAATAAAAATATTCATCAAAAAGATCCCTATTTAGATAGATCATCAAGACAACGGAAAATAAAATCGCATTCCAGTGATTTATTAAATGCATATATAGATACTAGTAGTATCAAAGATGTTTGTAGAATAGAAAATCCAACTGGATGAGAATATTCATTTTATTCACCGGTACATAAAACGTGCTCAAGAATAGATTCTTTTTTTGTGGACTCTAAGCTTATTCCATTTACTTACAGTGGCTTGCAAAAGTATTCATACCCCTTGAACTTTTCCACATATTGTCACGTTACAATCACAAACTGGAAACTGGACGGGGAAAAAACAATTCATAGGATTAAATCAGACAAAGGAGAACCACTAGTACAACCTAAGGACATTAATGAGAGATTTCTGCAATATTATCCAAACCTTTATTCTGCCAAAATGACAGATCACCTTTAAGATTACATTTCTTACAAAAATGTAATCTTAAAGGGTTAGATTTGAAAGATAGAGAATTATTAAACACTGAAATAACAGTAAAAGAAATTGAAGAATCTATCAGATCACTAAAAAATGGTAAATCTCCGGGACCAGATGGCATTGGCTCAGAATTTTATAAAACATTCTATGATCTGATTGTTCCGCGTTTAAAGACACTGTATGAACATATTTATACACAACAGAAATTACCAAAAACGCTAAATGAATCTATTATAACACTTATACCAAAAATAGATAAGGATCTGGATCATCCAGGATCATATAGAGCTATAGCTCTTCTAAATACTGACCAAAAAATATTAACTAAAATCCGAGCACAAAGATTAAGTACAGTGATTAATAAACTAATACATCCGTTTCAAACAGGATTTATACCAAAACGGTATTCCTCATATAACCTGAGACGATTATTCAATATTATATACTCAAAAAGAAGTATTAACAAAGACATAGCAATTATTTCGTTAGATGCTGAGAAAGCTTTTGACCAGGTGGAATGGCCCTATTTATTTTCGGTTATGGAAATTTTTCAACTGGGCGAGAAGTTTAGTACATGGGTAAAACTATTATATACTAATCCAACGGCTAGAATATCAACAAATCACATGTTATCAACTAAATTTAGCTTAACTCGAGGCTGTAGACAAGGATGTCCATTATCCCCGCTATTATTTGCACTTGTAATTGAACCATTAGCACAAAGTGTGAGGTCAAATCCTGAAATATATGGGTATAAAACTAAAGATACTGAAAATAAAATCTCCTTATACGCAGACGATGTATTAATCTACATCACAAAACCTGAAATTAGTATTCCTAACTTATTAAATTTAATAACTCAAGATGGCCCGTTTTCAGGATACAGAATTAATTGGAATAAAAGTGAAATCATGCCAATAATGGAAAGTAGTCCACATATACTACAACAATTCCCTTTTAAAATAGTAAATGAAAAACTCAAATATCTTGGAATTCATGTAACAAAGAGATATACTTCTTTGTTTAAATCTAATTTTCCGCCTTTATTGAACAAATTACATAAGAATATTTTATATTGGAAAACATTACCTATTTCGATGTTGGGTAGAATTAATGCAATAAAAATGATTTTTCTCTCGCAATTATTGTACCTTTTTCAATTAATCCCAATATACCTCTCAAAAATTTTTTTAAAGAAGGTTGACTCTATAGTCACCAACTTTATCTGGGATTATAGGAACCACAGAATAAATAAAAAACACTTATGTAAATCAAAAATAAATGGAGGTTTAGCACTACCAAATTTTATGTTTTATTATTGGGCAGTTAATATTAAAAAAATGAATTTTTGGTTGGAAGAACTGGACAAACAACCAGTTTGGTTAAAAATGGAAAAGGAAGATTGTTTACCTTTTGAAATTGGGTCGATTCTATTTGTTAATACTAAATTAAGCAAAAAACCTATAAAGAAAACCCAATAATAGACAGTGGAATACGCATTTGGAAACAATTAAAGAAGACGCTAAAATTGGATTGTTCACCACTATCCCTTCCCATTGTAAACAATGCTACATTTAAACCCTCAATGATGGATAAAGGTTTTTTGCAATGGAAAAACCATGGAATTATTAAGATGGGCGATCTCTATAGGAAAAATTCCTTTCTCTCATTTCAGGAACTACAACAAATTTATGGGCTTCATTCAAAAGACTACTTTAGATATCTACAAATTAGAGACTATGCTAAGTCAAATACACAGGATTATAGAAATAGAAAGACAGAAATTCTTGATAAATGCTTGAATAAACACCCAAAAACAGAAAAATTGATATCTTATATTTGTAATATTTTATTGGATAATGATGCACCCATGACGGAAAAATATAGGCAATCATGGGAAAATGAACTAGGTCAAATAATAGGGTCAGAAATATGGGATGAAAGCTTACAACATATACATCACTGTTCGTTAAATGCTAGACACTCTTTAATACAATTTAAAGTTTTACATAGATTGCCAAAAACCTACTCAAAAACCAAATTAAACAGAATTTTTCCATGTGTATCCCCTATTTGTGATAAATGTCAACACTTAGAGGCTAATATTACGCACACATTTGTAAGCTGTATAAAAGTTAATAATTTTTGGACGGAAATTTTTAAGATAATTTCGGAAGTTATCAATTCCAATTTGGTCCTTGATTCAAAATTAATAATATTAGGAATACTAGAACCAAATCAATTATTCACAATGAACCAAAGAACTTTTATCGATTATAGTTTAATAATTGGGAAAAAATTAATATTAAAATTCTGGCAAGGCCCTATAACCCCCACAATTAAAATGTGGACAATGGAAATGTCGAAGACCCTACATTTGGAAAGATTAAGATTTGTCTTAATGGACAAACAAGAACTATTCATAAGAATATGGTCCCCATTTATTGAATATTTGAAGGGGCAAATTGTTTTGGCATGAGAACCTGACTGAAACCTGAATTAAGGAATAGATGAAGATTTATATTTTATAACCCACGGATATAGCTCCAATGATGTATAATGTTGAATACTCCATTCTTCTTTTGTTTTTTTTTTCTCTTTTTTTCCTACTATTTTCTATCTATATAAAAATTAAAAAAATTATAAAGAAGTTCAATTACGATACAATTGATAATATAAATAATATTAATAATGTATGACTATAACAAACAAAATGTTTTTTATTATGTATTTACTTCTAATTTTTAAAAAAAAGAAACTTTTTAGATACCAATGGAATCAAGAAAAAACACAAATAATGCCTTACTGTTGATGAAATGCAGTGAGCAAATGCGATAATTCCCAATATTTTCAATCTGGATATCTGCACGGCCAATGTTCGCCAAGTGCTTTAGCTGTTGTTGTCCCTTCAGCTCTTGCTTCTCTTTACCTTCATTTCTCTTCATTTTGGAATTCTGAAGTAGGATAGACGTCTCTCACGGTTACCCCGACTTCCACAACTATTTACAGCACACAAATTCACCATTTTCACGTTTTTTAACAGGTAGGAAAGTACGTGTTTTGTGTATTAACAACATATACCGGAAGCTGCGATGTCCCCCAGATTGATTGAGCGGTTCCGTTCGTCAAGCCCTTTCACCTGGAGACCTTGCGTGCAACCCCCCTATACACACAGACACAGATTCACTCACACACACACACACACACAAACACACAAACAGAGTCTCTCTCTCTCTCACACACACACACACACACACACAGGCTCACAGGCTCACACACACACAGAGACACTCACACACGCACACACAGACTCACACAGAGACACACACACACTCACAGCCACACACGCACAGACTCACTCACACATACACACACACTCACACGCAACCAATACTAAAATGCCAGGAACTTCAGAACGTGGTGAACATAGTGTGTAAACTGAATGATTTGAACTTTTAAAGCCTCCTGTCGAGGCTGCTACTGAAGCAAAAATGTGCCTTAAATAATGTCCAACAAACACACTCACCATAGACAGAGCAGTAAGCTCTCTTGAATTATTCAACGACGTCTTCACTCTGTGCCTTCTGCAGTCAGCGCCATCTTGCCACGAACCGGAAATGACACACTCAGCACCATCTTGCCGCTAATCGGAAATGACGTACTCAGCGCCATCTTGCAACTAAGCGGAAGTCACGGAATGAGTGCCAATTTTGCAATTAAACACAGTCCTGATCTAATAAAATGTGTATTCATGCATTATCCATCCAAAAACTGTTGAAAGCCCTTTCAAAGCCAAGCTAATTGGGCAAACACTTTGCAAGCCAACAAACACGTTTTCCGAAAGGCCTTTAAAGGCCAAGCCAATTGGGCAAACACGTTGCAAGCCAACAAACATGTTTTCCGAAAGCCCTTTATAAGCCAAGCCAATTGGGCAAACACTTTGCAAGCAACAAACACATTTTCTGAAAACCACATCGAGGGGACTCACCGTGGTTAGATGTGCGTTCAGGGTTATTCGCAGCTCAAAGAGCCGTGACCCTCTCGCTTCCTCCATCTCTCAGAGACTGTGAAGCATGACACTTCCGGGATTCATTGTCCCTCCCCCTGCCGCCAGCGGGGGCAGCAGAGAGAATGGCGACATTTTAAAAAACATTAATAACTGATTTTTCATCGATGGGAAAAATCCTCCAGTCCAGTCCGGCGGAGGGGGACTCTGAGCGAGGTGGCCAAAAATGACGGGCATAAGTGGCGCCGTTCTCTCAGAAATCACGAAACAGAAAGTCGAAAGCGGTCAAGATCTTAGTTTTAGTAATATATCTATAGTGGCCTTCAGGAGAAAGAATCTCAACATTTAATAACACTAATAACTCTTTTATATTTCATCGATCGGAAAAATCCTCTTGCCCTGCGCAGCGGAGGGGGACTCTGAGTAAGATGGCCAAAAATCACAGCCATATGTGGTAGCGTTTTTTCTAAAATCAATAGAAAGCGCAAACAGGAAGTGGTCAAGATTAGACTTAATTATTTAGAAGGCAACTTTAATTAGGCAAGGCAACTTTAATTAGGCAAGACCACTTTATCATTTCCAAACCAAAGGCAACACAGCTTTTTCTAAAATCAATATATAGAACAACAGGAAGTGGTCGAGATCAGACTTTTAGTTATATATATATATAATATATATATATATATAATGTGTGTGTGTGTGTGTGTGTATACATATATATAAAGTTAAACATTTAAAAATTATATATACAGGTATGAGTGGCCAGTGGTAATGGTAGGAATAAGTACATTTACAACATTTATAAAGCATTTGGACAGAGGCTAGAATGGGAAAAGAGCATAGAGATATGGCCTGATGAGGGAGATTAATTCAACTAGATAAGTGTTACAGTCGGCCTGGACAGGTTGGGCTGAGGGGCTCATTTCCATGCTGTGCAACTTGATAACTTTATGAAGTTTCCTAGCAAGTATTTGCTAGGCGGACGAGAGTATCATTAGATGGGGATTGGTTGGTTGGTTCTGCGTTGAGGAAGAATTAGAACAATCATTTGATTTCAGAAAAGTAACTACTTAAAGAATTTTTCTTTTCAGGTTGCAGAATAAATTGTACTTCTTTGGCCTTACCGAATGCCATTTTCCTACTTTCAGCTAATGATACCATTATGGGCAGTTTCATTTTGAAAAGTTGCTTGTTTGTTAATTGAGCAGCTTAATCTTTTTTTCAAATACTCTGCCAATACCTATTTCAGGGTCTTTAATTCTTCATGCGTATCATCCTAATGGATTTTCCATTTCTGCCTCTAATGGACTTTCCAAATTTTTAATATATTTCTGGCTATCTATAATTGTGACATTGCAAGTTTCTAATCAAATATAAATCATATTTGAGTTGGCAATCAGTAATCAAATATGATGATATCACAATTTTTGAATTACCATTCTTTATGGCAAATATGATCTATTAAAAATACAGCATGGAAACAGCGATTCATGTACACTAGATTAAGGGCAATTCACAGAAGTCAATTAATCTACAATTCTGCACGTCTTTAGAATGTGGGAGGAAATCGGAGCACCCGTAGAAAATGTGCAAACTCAGTACAGGCAGCAACCATGGTCAGGATTGAACCCGGGACTCTGGCACTGTAAGGCAGCAACTCTACTGCTGCGCCACTGTGCCGCTCATTTCTAAAAGACGTATGATAAGATGATGTGTGATGAGTTATTGTGGAAAATAAAAGCTCATGGTTTAAGAGGTAACTGATTAGCTACTAGCTGGAGGAATTCAATCGGGCAGGTAGCTTCTGTAGAAGGAAATAGACATATGATGTTTCAGGTTGGGATCCTTCTTCAGACTAATGGAGTAAAGGGGAGATACCTTGTGGAAAACGTCAATGGGAAGGAGTGGGGCAAGACCTAGCAAGTGATGGGCTGGTCCAAATGAGGAGGGATTGTTTGCCGGATGAGAAGTGGAGCAGAGAAAGATGGAAATAATAATGAAGGCTGGAATTACAAAAGGCTAATATGGCAAAAGGGTGAGTAATTAGCAAAGCTAAAAAAAATGAAATTGATTAATTGTTAGGGGAAATTAATACAATGGGGAGGTTATGCTTTGTTTATGTAGGGTAGTAGTTAAACCATGTCTGTACAGTTTTGATCTCCTATTTGAAGATGGACATTTGAAGCATTTCAGAGAGGGATTACTAGACTAATAGCTATAATGAGCAGGTTGTTTATGTGGAAAGGCTGGTATTGTATCCGCTGGAGTTGAGAAGAATGGGAGATGTTTTTATTGAAACATATAAGATGCAGATGGATCGTGACAGGGTGGATATGGAGAGGGACTTTCCACTTTGCAAGACTTTAGAACTAGAGTCATAGAATCATAGAGTAATAGAGTGACATGGTGTGGAAAATATGCATATCATTTGCAGGAAACATTATTGAGAGAGTTAACTATTTTACTGTTAAATTCATAGTCATAGAGTGATACAGTGCGGAAACATGCCCTTTGGCCCAACCTACCGAACCTGTCGCATATACGCTAGTCCCACCTACCAGCATTTGATCCATATCCTTCCAAAAATGTCCGATCCATGTACCTGTCTAACTGTTTCTTAAATGTTGGGATAGTCCCAGCCTCAACTACATGCTCTGGCAGCTTGTTCCATATAAACAACACCCTTTGTGTGAAAAAGTTACCCCTCAAATTCCAATTAAATCTTTTCCCATTCACCTTAAACCTATTGTATGTCCTCTGGTCCTCAATTCGCCTAGTCTGGGCAAGAGACTGTGCATCTACCCGATCTATTCTTCTCATGATCTTATACAACTCTATAAGACCACCCCTCATCCTCCAGCACTCCAAGGAATAGTCCCAGCCTACTCCTCCTCTCCCTATAGCTCACATCTTCTAGTCCTGGCAACATTCTCGTAGATCTTCTCAGTTCCATTTTCAGCTTGACAACATCTTTCCTATAAGACGGTGCCCAGAACTGAACACAATAAATGCGGCCTCACCAACATGTTATACAGCTGTAACATGACCTCCCAATGTCTGTGCTCAATACCCTGGCTGATGAAGGCCAATGTGCCAAAAGCTTTTTTGTCCACCCGATCTACCTGTGACCACCTTCAAAGAACTATGCACCTGCACTCCTAGATCTCTCTGCTCTTCAACACTACCTAGAGCCCTACCATTCACGGTAGAGCTTTTGGAAGTCTACCCATGATAGACTTCCCAAAATGCAACTCATCACATTCCATCAACCGTTCCTCAGCCCACCTGGCCAATCGATCAAGATCCTGCTGCAATTTTTCACAGCCATCATCCCTATGTGCAAAACCACCCACTTGTATCATCTGCAAATTTGCTAATCTTGATGTGTATGTCCTCATCCAAATTATTGATAAAAACAATTGGAAAGTTGGTAATTGGGTGCACAGCATTTTCAGGACCAGCAGTGCAGGTATGGGACCAGAGCCGCAGTATCTACTGTGGGAATGGACACCACTCACAAACCCCTACCCTCGCCCCCTCTCCTCCCCTGCAATCACGGGAGGGCCACAGCAATGGATTAGGGGTCCATGACCACTAAAGATTAGTCACGTTCATCACCCCTGGAAGAACATGAGGCAAATCCCAAGTAAATCTTGATCCAGTCCATTAAACAAGCAAACAAGACAAACCAGAGAGTTTATTGTCATCATGTCCCAGAAAGAACAATGAAATTCTTGCTTTTCTTCAGCACAACAGAATATAGTAGGCATGAATACAGAACAGATCAGTGTGTCCATATACCATTATATAAATATATACACACGAATAAATAAACAGATAAAGTTCAAATAAACAGATAATTGTCTATTGATGTTCAGAGTTTGTTTGAGTTGAGTTTAATAGTAAGATTAAATGAGAACTTACCAGTTAGAAGTTTGATCATTATTTTATGAGGAGTTACGATGAGGGATTATGTGAAGAAGACCCCGCCTGGCGCATGCTCGGCATACTTCAAAGCACAGAACCAATAGCCGGAGTAAGATAGTAAGGCTTACATAGACTAGAACTACCAGATGATCATTTATATTATGAGGGTTGGGAGTGGAGGGCACGTAATCCCTCATCGTAACTCCTCATAAAATAACGATCAAACTTCAAACTGGTAAATTCTCGTTTAATCTTACTATTTTACTTCGGAGTCACGTGAGTGACTACGTGAAGATTTTGAAGCTCTGTGAATTTCATGCCGTAGATCATTCTATACGACACACTGCTTCAGTTTACACAGTAGTGAGTAAATAAGATATATTGCTTGAAATTATGCAATAAATATTTTAATATTTTAATAATAATAATAAAAAGAAAAGTAATAACCCCTCTATCCCTGGGGAAATTACAACAAATGATATGCAACAAAACAAACAATTTGAACAGAACCCAACACAGCATGTGCAACCCTGGTACTGTGACAACAGGTTTATCATAAAATCTAGAAAAGTTCCTCTTTAGACCATCCTGCGGTCTCCAGAATTTGGTCGAACGGCATGTCCTGCACCTTTGCCGTGGACATTGATACCGTCCTTGTGGAGTGAGATTTCGACACATCAGTGTCTACTCCAATTAATCCAGAGCCTGTTTATCCATCTAGAAATAGTTGTACTGTCACTTTTTTATATGTTTCTTGTGGGTAATGAACATTGGTGTCTCACAATCTCGGAGACTCTTAATTCAATATATATTAAATCAGATGCTTAACCACACACAATGTTTAGTTGACAGAGTATGTCTTAAAGATTACATTGGTTCCAGCCTTTCTTGGCTTGCTTTGCTTGCTTAGATCATTGACATAAAACGTCATTTTATCTACAGACAACTGCATACAATGTAACCGCAACATTTGTAATGTTTGTACTCATTGTGCTGATATTAATGTCATCAGCATAACCACTTTAAATATTAACTTCTGAAAAGACAGTGATGTAATTGGAGTCCATTGCCGAAGCAATGTGAGAACTATACTGACATCCCAGATTTCTGTATATCTGGGTTTGGTAGCATTTTATTAAAATTCCTCTCATAAATTGGGAGATTAACAGATGAGACCCGATAAATTGTCATTCTGAAAATTGTCCTAATTAGGAGGACAAAGCACTCTGAGCTCCATTAATGGTACTATAACTCAGGTGCAACATAGCAAGGAACTCCAATACATCCGATATGTTTGCAGTATGATAAAATAGATCTGACTGTATACAAAAGATTTCCCATTCCTTATATAAAACATATATTGTTTCTTAGTGCTATATCTCCAAGCTGCAGTTATGACATCCATGGTCCTATCTGACATTCCATCAAAACCTGCAGATTAACAATTAATACGGTCATGTAATGGATGACTTCTGCTGTTACTGGATGTACCAACAATTACTGCACCTGGGATTTGTCATGAATGTCTGAATCATCATTCTGAGCACCAATGGGAACAATGGCTGTGTAGTAATGGTCCCTAGATAAGGGATGTATCAGATATTAAACTGATAAGAACAGATACTACACTTGATCTTAGCCAAAAGGCCGAGAAGCAATACCAGTTTGGAACCACCAAACACCTGCAGTGGAGACTTGCTCTATTTTGGTGAAACATTGCCTAATCAGGCAAAATGGAGAAAACATAAAAGACTATACTTCCCCAATGTAGCGAGAATGCATCCACCGCTAATGCTCCTGGGTCTGGCTCCCAAGAGACACATTTAGACCACTGGAGATTTAATCCAGACACAACAGATCAACATTTGGTACTCATACTGTCTGACAATCTTTTTAAAACTTTTTGAATTTTACCATTCATTGTGTATTGTCATTGAACTTTCGTGATCTATTGTCTTACTACAATATTGTTTTCTCCCACAGCTGTGGTATTGTCTACTCGTAATTGAACATGTAAGTTCTTTATTGTAGAACAAACAGCTATCAATGCATAAAACGCCCCCAATAACTCCAAATAATTCATACCATGTGTTTGGAGAATTAAATCGTCTTGGACAGTCCATCGACCACCACAACTGGTGTCGCTGTCCTTGGCTCCCCATCCGAGAGCACTCCCATCAGTCTGTAATACCACTGAAGACTACTGAACAAGCATATTTTTACTTCTAGTAACTTGTGCAACATTGAGAATCCATCATTGCAATTCAGCTCAACCTTTTTAATTGGTAACTGCATGGACCTAATCAATGACCTGCACGCTTTTTATGCTTATTCTCTGCTCTTTGCAGACTTTGATCACTTTACTTTACCACTATCACTTTACCAGTAACCGTAGCTACTTCTTTGATGGTGGGATAATGTTTTTTACCAAGACAAGTACAGGCATTTGTAACATCCCCAACCTTAATTGTTGGTAAGGTTACTGACATATCAACTGTATTAATGACAAACCCCAAATAATCAATTGTTTGGGATGCCTGTAACTAACATGTTGCTTGGATGTACAGAACCTTAGCCTTTCAATAGGCTTATAGTTGCTGAACCCAGTTATTCAGCTGTCTCCCATTTACAATTAACATATCCTCTAGATAAGTCATTACAATGTGATTCTGAGCCCTTATTAACACCAGTGCTGGTTTCAATAATTGTGTGAGCAATCTGACGGCTAAATTTAACCCATTAGATAATTCCTTCAGCTGACCCATCCAATTAATTTAAGTACCTGAATAATAAGGCATCTTTTTTAGGTCTAATAATAGCCATATAGCAGCCTTGTGATAACAACTTTGTTACAGTGTTGAAGTGTACTTTTTTAAAATGCCTATACTGAACTATAAATTTAAGTTTGTGAGTCCCAGAATGACTCTGCAACCCGCATACTTGTGTCTGGGATATATTATCTCTACCTGACGAGTTCCTGGTACATTCAAACACCAAGCCGATCAGATTTAATGCAGAATTACAAAACAATTGTAATCTTACAACCAACCAGAGGTTGTTTCCCAGAAATTCCATGTATGATGGAATGACGTTTCTGTACTTCCGTAAATGAACCAAAAGATCTCCTTCTCTTAATATAGGGGTTCGTATTCAACCTGTTTGTTTTCTCAAAGCAGGGATGAGAAGTTTGATCAGGCAAATATCCTTAATTGTTTGGGCAGTTTTTCATCAATCATAAATCTGCTTATAGCTTGCCCACATAGTCCTGCATTTTTTGGGTATAATGTTAGCCAAATGGCAATTTTCATCATACAATTGGGTTTGAATATGCATTGCAGAGTAACGCAAGCATGTCTTAAAAGTATTGGACATTATCGACCCATGTATGTCTTCCCCAAATGCAGTGATGCCAACTGAATGTCAGCTAGAGGACATGCTGGAACACATTTCCTGTCCTCGCATCATTACACTCATGGGTGCCCAATTACTGAGTTACTGTTGGCATCCTGAGCGAGGCACAATAGACGGGTGTTTTATATATTTTTTACTGTTTCAGTCATAACAGTTTCTTGGAGTAGGTGAGAAATCAAATAATGTTGGCCGCCAGGTTCATCCATAGCCTCACCAGTCCATACCGATATAGCAAAACTTGGTGCTACATCGGGAACACCCGGAGCGTTTCTATTGTGCTCTGGTGTATACACATAAGTAGGACACCAGCTTCAGGGTCATTCATCCTGCCCTGGTACTCCCGAGTCCTTGTTCTAGGAGACTTCATCCAGACCTAAACAAGGCACTGGTGAATGAGATTCTCATTAGTCATAGGCACCATACTCAGTGTATGGAAACTCCTTTCGGAGCCTGCCTTAGAATCTCATGGGTCTTAAAACCCTTAATTGTTTAGAATTTTGAGCATTTTATCTTGCTCTAAATGCTTCATCCACACCTATGTAAGGCACTGGTGAATGAGATTCTCATTCTTTATAGGCACCATACTCAGTGTATGGAAACTCCTTCGAGCCTGCCTTAGAATCTCATGGGTCTTTAGAACCCTTGACTGATTAGAATTTGGGGCATTTTATCTTGCTCTAGGGATCTCATCCAGACCTAACCAAGGTACTGGAGAATCAGAATCCCATTTTCATAGGCACCATACTCAGCGTATGGAAACTCCTTTGGAGCCTGCCTTACAGGAAGACATACCTGGGTCAAGAACCCTTGACTAAGTCAAGTGTGGAGCATTTTCTCCATTTCCATCCTCCCCCACATTCTTGTCCTCCCTTGGAGGAGAGTTACTTCTTTACTGTTTTGTATTTGTGCATAAACCATATATGTTTAAAATTGTAATTCTGACAGACACATTCTGCTTGCAGAATATTTGTATTAACCTCAGTATCACACAGGGTTATATACATTTCCATAAAGAAAACTGCATCTGGTAACATATACTCAGAGCACACTTTATTTTCCAATTACTGGGTATTTGGAGCTGGCATTTAGCGCAGCCGTTATCTCCAAACCCGATCTAAATAGCGGTAAATAGCAGTAAATAGCAGGATCCGGCTTTTAAAGCCGCCCTTATCTCCCGATCCGATCTAAATCAGAAACCGTGGTTCCAGCGCGTTCTATTCAATTACCGCAGTTTAAAATGCATTCACTCTAGCTGGCTCCGTATTTCGAGTCAGAGTTAGAGTTTTTAAAAAATTTTCAAAATACATCAGCAATCTAGCTGGCTCTGCAGACTTAAACCCCTGTCTCACTGTGCGAGTTGGCCCACGAGTGACCCCGAGTTTTCACTCGTGGTGATCACGTAGCGGGAACGTCGGAACTCGCACGAGCAACTTATCGACTCGTGGCGCTAACGGCAGGTACTCGGGAAACTTGTTAACTCATGAAAAAAATCAAACATGTTTGATTTTTTCCACGAGTCAAATTAACTGTTCAAGTGTAAAATGGGTTGTAATAACGTAGTGGCCCCGTGCGTTTAAGTGTCTCGTGAGTACCGTGGGAACTTTAATAATCTGTTCCTCCTGGATCCACTTTCTAAATAACTCCAAAATATTCATTCAAAAAGCCAGTTGCTTCCTTTTTTAAAATTATTTAAAATAGAGATCCATTGCAAAAAAGTATTTAAAAACATAAAAAAACAAGAAATGCTTGGTAGAATGCGCATTTTCCCATTGTAGGTCTATCGATGCGGCCGCGCTGAAATTCAAAACCACAGGATGGAGATGTATTTTAACATTGTTGCTTTATTATACCTTCATTCAGCTCAAGAGTAGAGGAACTTGCTAACTCGGGAGAGGAACTTGCTAACTCGGGAGAGGAACTTGCAACATCGCAGCAATTACATACCCGTGGGAACTCGGCCACACACTTGATCATACACTTGCAGTCTCGTGCGCAGCCACGAGTCTATCACTCGGGGTACCTCGTGGGTCAACTCGCACAGTGAGACAGGGGCATCACAGAGTTTAAACCCACTAGCAAGAAAGTTCAACTGCGACTTACCTGCGGGTTAAACTTACGCTGGTGGGAGCTGCGCTCTCCACCCTGTCGGAGCTTCACATGCATCGACGTGATGTCGAGCATGCGCCAGGCGGGGTCTTCTTCACGTAGTTACTCATGTGACTCCGAAGTAAAATAGCCTGATGGCTGTGGGGAAGACGCTATTTCTGAACCTGGACATTGCAGTCTTCAGGCTCCTGTACCTTCTACCTGAAGGTAGCGGAGAGATGAGTGTGTGGCCAGGATGTTTTGGGTCCTTGATGATGCTGCCAGCCTTTTTGAGGCAGCGACTGCGATGGATCTCCTCGATGGTAGGGAGGTCAGAGCCGATGATGGACTGGGCAGTGTTTACTACTTTTTGGATTAAATCCAGCTGTTGGTGATAGAAACATGGAAACACAGAAAATAGGTGCAGCAGTAGGCCAAGACATTAAGCAGCCTTCAATTCAGATAAATATTACTGTAGATTTTCTATCTCACTCTATTTTGTTAACTGACACATTCAATAACCAATAGGAAGGAACTGCAGATGCTGCTTTCCATCAAAGATAGATATAAAATACTGGAGTAACTCAGCGGGACAGGCAGCATCTCTGGATATATCGGGTGGACGTATTTGTGTGTACCTCCACCTCACCTGAAAAGACTGTCGGGGTCCTTGGACAGAGTTGAGGAAGGAGGTATATGGACAGGTTTGTATCTCCTGTGAAAGCAAGGAAAGTACTCGGGGGAAGGGGGGGGGGGGGGGGGGGGTTGGGTAAACGTTCCTGCTCCCATTCCCATTCTGACCTTTCTTTTTCTGGACCTCCTCCACAGTCAGAGTGAGGTCCAGTGCAAATTGGATGAACAGCACCACATATTTCGCTTGGGTAGCTTACACCACAGCAGTATGAATATTGACGTCTCTAGCTTCAAGTAACCCTTGCTTTCCTGTTCTCTACATTCCACCCCCATCCCAGTTCTCCAACCAGTCTGCCTGTCCCCCTGATTACATTTTATCTCTCTATGCTTTGTTGTCACCTTCTCCTTGCTAACAATGATCTATTCTACATTTTCCTTGATCCACATCACCTTTGACGTCTCATTTTCACACCTTACCCATCCTTATCTCTGTTTCCTCATCTCAGTTCTGAATGGCTTACTCATTATTCTTAAACTGTGGCCCCTGATTCTGGACTCCCCCAACATCGGGAACATGTTTCCTGCCTCTAGTGTGTCCAAACCCTTAACAATCTTATCTGTTTCAATGAGATATCCTCTCATCCTTCTAAACTCCAGGGTGCACAAGCCCAGCTGCTCTATTCTCTCAGCATATGACAGTCCCACCACCCCGGGGAATTAACCTTGTAAACCTACGCTGCACTCCATCAATAGCAAGAATGTCCTTCCTCAAATTAGAGGACCAAAACTGCACACAATACTCCAGGTGTGGTTTCACTAGAGCTCTACAACTGCAGAAGGACCTCTTTGCTCCTATATTCGATTCCTCTTGTTATATTTTTTAAATGACTTACTCCATTCGGAATGTTAAATCTGTGATACTTTATCATTCATTCCTCCCCATAACCTGGTAAATTTAGAACTTAACAGTGCCAACTTTACTTTCGGATTTATCATGACTACACTTTTACTTGTTTTAACTTTTCCACTGGATGTTTTCAGGGGAGAGTTAGATTTAGCTCTTAGGGCTAAAGGAATCAAGGGATATGGGGAAAAAGCAGGAACGGGGTACTGATTTTAGATGGTCAGCCATGATCATATTGAATGGCTGTGCTGGCTTTTGTTTTTCTTTCTTAACAGAAGAAATTATACACATCCATGTACAGTTTTGAAAGGTATATTTTTTTTGTTCTGTAATAAGAGGTAATCTACATCTAACTCTCCCCTGAAAACATCCAGTGGAAAAGTTAAAACAAGTAAAAGTGTAGTCATGATAAATCCGAACGTAAGGCTGACAATGTTAAGTTCTAAATCTACCAGGTTATGGGGAGGAATGAATGAATGACAGCTCGGAAAGACGGCAACCGTGGCGGGGCGGGTTGGCAGCCCAAACCGCATCCTCTGAGAGAGGAGACCCAAATAGCGAAAGCCACCTGAACACAAGTCGTGGTCTGATCAACATTCAGGGCTACTTAGAGTCAAAGAGTCATACGATACGATACGATAGAACTTTATTTATCTTAGGAGGGAAATTGATCTGCCAACTGTCACAAGATATGTGAAACATGGAATTAAAGTGATGAGTGGAAAGGATTGGGGATGTGCAAAGATTGGGGAGTTGGGCGGGGGGGGGGGGGGGGGAGGGGGGGTAGTAAGTAAGGAGTTGTACAGTTTGATAGCAACCGAGAAAATGGATCTCTTGAGGTGCTCTGTACTGCATCTTGGTGGAACCAGTCTGTTGCTGAAGGTACTACTCAGGTTGACCTGTGTGTCAATGGAGTGGGTGGTCTACAACGATTCTTGGGCATGGTGAACTACCTTGGAAAGTTTGTACCAAACCTCAGCGAGCTGAGTGCTCCCCTGCGGCAGCTGACAAAAAAGGATATCGCCTGGGTCTGGCTCCCACATCACCAGCAGGCCTTTGACTGCCTCAAGTCAAAACTGATTAGCACTCCGACGTTGCGGTTCTTCGACGTGAGTCGCCCCATCACCATCACCTGTGACGCTTCCAAGTTCGGTCTGGGTGCGGCTTGCCTTCAGTCTGTCGATGGATCGTTACATCCTGTCTCCTATGCCTCCCGCACCATGACGGACACCGAGCAGCGGTACGCTCAGATCGAGAAGGAGCTGCTCGCGGTGGTGTTCGCCTGCTCCAAGTTCAGAGACTTCCTGTTCGGCAACAGATTTACGGTCGAAACCGTCCACCAGCCACTGGTGATAATCCTGAACAAGCCTGATTCACGCTGCCCCTGCCAGGCTGCAGCGTATGATGCTGCAGCTCCATCGTTTCGACTTCGATATAATCTACAAGAAGGGCACCGAGATGCACATTGCGGACACCCTATCGCGCGCCCCGCGGACCTCCTGCGCTCGCCACCCCTACGAAACAGAGGACTTGCTCGTACTGGGCGTTAACTTTATTCCCACCAAGCAGCTACAGGTTTTGGCCGAGCACACCGCTGCCGATCCAGTTTTGCAGCGGCTTGCCTCTGTGATTAAAGCAGGGTGGCCAACAAAGCGCTCCGCTGCGCCGTCTGAAACACAGCCTTTCTTCCTGGTCCGCGACGAACTGGTGCTCCAGGATGGTGTTATCGTCAAGGGACATAAAGTTGTAGTCCCGTCCTCCCTGTTTGACTTTTACTTTTGTGCAGCCCATAGCGGACACCCTGGGGTCGATGCAACACTCGCCCACGCTCAGTGCCAATTCCTGCCTGGAATGGCCAAATATATCCGAGACCGAGTTTCTGCCTGCTCCACGTGCAACAGTCTTGCTCCACACCAGCAGCGACAGCCCCTGCTGCAACAGCCCGCCCCTGCCTTGGCCTGGTCCTCGCTGGCTGCCGACATATTCGAGTGGCGTGGTAACCACTATCTTGTGCTGGTCGACTCGTACTCAAACTGGTTCGAAGTGGATTTGCTGACATCCCTCACGTCGGAGATGGTGATCCGAAAGCTGCGGAAACACTTCTCCATTTTTGGGACCCCTGTCAGGCTGCAGACTGACAACGGCAGGCAGTTTACCTGCCGAGAATTCAAAAGTTTTGCCGACAAGTGGAATTTCGTGCATTTCACCAGCAGCCCAGAGTACCCACAGAGCAACGGCCTTGCAGAACGGACCGTCCGCAGCACCAAGCTTCTGATGGAACAGGCGCGACTGTCAAACTCTGATTTGTATTTGGATCTCCTGAACCTCAGGAATGTTTCCAGGGATCCGGCCATGGGATTACCTGCTCAGCGTGTGATCTCCAGAACAACCAGATCTACCATCCCGATTGCCCAGCGCCAGCTGAAACCTCGGGTGCTGGAGCCTGCCTCCGTGCAGAGGCGAATTCAAGAGAAACATGACAGCCTGCGGCGTTCCCACGATCGGTCGTGCAGACCACTCGATCCTCTGTTGCCTGGACAGGTTGTTCGGTTGCAGACCGCCAGTGGTCACTCCCATCTGGCTTCCGTGGTTGGGGTGGCCGACTCACCTCGTTCGTATCTGGTCGACTATGAGGGTACCATCTACCGAAGAAGCCGACAACACCTGCTTGCGGTTAATGAGCCGAAGCCGCAGCCCCCGGGGCCCTATGCCCCGCCACTCTCATACCAGCAGCTGGCTGCCGTCCCTGCGTGCTAGTGTTCCCTGCGTGCCTCGATCCCCATATCGAGCGCCCGGTTCCCCTCTGCGCGGGTCCCCTGTTGCCGGTCGCGGTTCTCCCTCTCCTGTTTCTCCCACCCCACTGCCCTTCCCTGGTTCCCAAGCTGCCTCGCGTCCTCCTGTTTCTTCTGCTCTTTCGGGGGAAGGGGGAGACATCCGTACGCGCTCGGGACGGATCAGCAAGCCACCTGTTCGTTATGGCGATTTTGTTTAATTCTGCTGTTTAATTCTGTTGTCGTGACAACAATCTGTTTTTTGATTTTCTAAGGGGAAGGATGTAGATGGTTTATATGCAACCAATAATATAGTTACCTCAGTCCCATTAACCCCGCCTAGTTAGCATCAATCATAACACCTTCCCCTTCCCGGGTGCAGCTCAGTAGAAGAATGTAGCCAGTGCTTGAAGATGTATGTAATACCCTGTGCTATCATTAAAAGATGTTGCACACTTTAAGAGTTTGTAAATTGCTTATTTACCAACATGAAGACCTTTGAAAGACTTGTGCTGGCCTACCCGAAAAATATCACAAACCCTCCTGCTGGACCCTCCAGGACCTAGACCACCAGGGGACCTATGCAAGGATTTTGTTTGTGGATTTTAGCTCTGCATTCAACACCATTGTGCCAGAGCTACTACACTCCAAACTCTCCCAGTTGACTGTGCCTGAACTCTTGTCAGTGTATCACCAACCTCTTGACAGACTGGTAGCTCCCCCTCCCCTCCCCCCACAAATCATCAACAACACCACAGTCACAACTGTGGAGTTATTTAAGTTCCTCGGAACCATCATTTCCAGGGACCTTAAATGGGAGGCCACCATCGACTCCACAGTCAAAAAAGCCCAACAGAGGATATACTTCCTACGGCAGCTGGGAAAACACAATCTGCCACAGGCAATGATGGTCCAATTTTATACTGCCATCGTAGAGTCTGTCCTCACCTTCCCCATCATGGTCTGGTTTGGCTCAGCCACCAAGCATGACATCTGGAGGCTGCAGCGCATCGTTCGATCAGCTGAGAAGTTTGTTGGCTGCAACCTTCCCCCCATCAATGAACTGCACACTGCAAGGGCCAGGAAGCGAGTGGGTAAGATCATCTCTGATCCCACTCACCCTGACCACAAACACTTTGAAGCACTTCCCTCTGGAAGGCGACTCCGGACTGTCGAAACCATCACAGCCAGACATAAAAACAGTTTTTTCCACATGCAGTAGCTTTACTCAATAAGTAAAAGTCTGTAGCCTCCTTTTGCTCAGGTATTTTAATTGTTCACGTGTGTAAATTATAACGATTTATTTTTAATTGTCTACTGTATATAATGTTGTTACTTGCGAGCAAGCACCAAGGCAAATGCCTTGTATGTATATATACTTGCCTAATAACATTTATTCAATTTAATTCAATTCAATTAAGCTCCTGTACCCCAAGGAATAAAGTCTTAAAGTCTTCAGACACCGCTACATCAGCCTCTGGACCCCTTGCTGCGAGTGACGTTGTCCAGTTTACAGCAAAGGGTATGGAAAGTACCACAGAAGAGGATGAGGAGTGGTCTTATAGAGGTGTATAAAACCATGAGAGAAATTGATCGGGTGGATGCACAAGGTCTCTTGCCCAGAGTAGGGGAATCGAGGACCAGAGGACATAGATTCAAGATAAAGGGGAAAAGATTTAATAGGAATCCGAGGGGTAACTTTTTCACACAAAGGGAGATAGATGGAATGAGGTGCCAGAGGAGATAGTTGAGGTTGGGACTATCCCACTGTTTACAAAACGGTTAGACATGTACATGGATAGGACAGGTTTGGAGGGATATGGACCAAGAGCAGGCAAGTGGGACTAGTGTAGCAAGGAAAATTGTTGGCCGGTGTGGGCAAGTTGGGCCGAAGGGCCTGTTTCCACATGGTATCACTCTATGACTATATGACTCTATGTAGAAAAACAATCAGACGAGCCACATAGAGCTTTCCTTTCGGAAGCCTTTCAACCAGTTTCATGGAACATCTATACATCTGTACTTGTGCAAACCTTGGGAAGAGAATGACTCATTTCTACCGATGATTTATCTGTGGAAACCAGTTTTGGTTTTTGAATTCTGCAGCACCTCAAGGTCATTCTTCAACAACGTCAATTATTTGACTACACAGCCTGCAGCAACTCACTTCTTTCTCAGAGACAATTAGGCAGAGAAAACTAAATACAGTCTGTCTGGTTGGCCCATAGATTTGTGAAACGTTTACTGAATGAATACATGCAGATATGAATTTTTAACACGTAGATATTGATTATGCGGAATCATGAAATGACACTTGAAAAGCAAGATTATAATAGTTTTAAAACTTTCTCTAGAATTTATGATATGTTAGTTTGCTTGTCTCGTAATTCTGCCTCGTGGGATACTGTTTTGGTTTTCTGTAGTCTGAATAGTCTAGTTTAGTTTAGTTTTTCATCAAGTCTACCAAGGTACAGTGAAAAGCTTTTGTCTTGCGTGCTAACCAGTCAGCAGAAAGACTATACATGATTACAGTCAAGCACCCCAGTGTAGAGATACAGGATAAAGGGAATAACGTTTAGTGCAAGATTAAGTCCAGAAAAAAATGATTAAAGATAATCCGAGGGTCTCCAATGAGGTAGATGATAGCTCAGGACCGCTCTCTAGTTGGTGATAGGCTGGTTTAGTTGCCGGATAACAGCTGGGAAGAAATTGGCAATCTAGCAAACGGACCCAAAAATATCTAAATTTTCACATTGTTGTTGTCAAAGTCAATCCATAATCATGCATTTCATGCATTGCTGAACCTTACACGAATCTGCCTGAGGACTAAGTGTTTGGAAGTTCATATTAGGCCATTCATCCCATCAAATCTACTCTGCCATTCAATCACAGCTGATCTACCTTTTCCTCCCAACCCAATTCTCCTGCCTTCTCCCCATAAAATCTGACACTCGTACTAATCAAGAATCTATCAATCTCCACCTAAAAATATTCCACAACTTGGCCTCCACAGAAAAAGTGGCAATGAATTCACCACCTTCTGATGAAATAAATTCCATCTCATCTTCTTTCTGAGGCTGTCCACTGGTCCTAGACTCTCCTACTGGTGGAAACATCCTCTCCACGTCTGCTCTATCCAGCGCTTTCACTATTCGTTAAGTTTCAATGAAGTCAATAGACGATAGACAATAGGTGCAGAAGTAGGCCATTCGGCCCTTAGAGCCAGTACTTCCATTCAATGTGATCATGACTGATTATCTCCAATCAGTACCCCGTTCCTGCCTTCTCCCCATATCCCCTGACTCCGCTATCTTTAAGAGCCCTATCTAGCTCTCTCTTGAAAGTATCCAGAGAACCGGCCTCCACCGCCATCCGAGGCAGAGAATTCCACAGTCTCACAACTCTCTATGTGAAAAAGTGTTTCCTCATCTCCCTTCTAAGGTCCTATGAGTTAAAGTGAAATGAGAACCAAGAAAGCTAACTAAGCAACATTACATATTTCTTTAAGAGTTAAAATAAAGTTTCCAATCATGTACCATGAGTCGTAGATATTAGGTTGAGCTATTCCGAATTCCATCAATGCTTGAAAAGGCACCTTAACTGTTCATAGGGCAATGGGTTCACAAATGTTTTGGTCGTAAACTTGCAACTTGGAAATTCAATAGCACACGTGCTACACAAAGTAAGGCTTTTCCTTCACACAATTGGTCTGCACAAACTGAGAATCGGTCAGGTCTCAGAGGGACCTACAGAGCAAAATAAGGGAAAATGGGAAGGAATGCTGGTCAGGGGTAATGGTAGACTTTAGGGCAAAGGTCACCTGCCAGTGGTCAATAGGGTTGGTGGATGTTGAACTGCAGTTGATGGTCAGAAGTAGAAGTTGGTTAGATGCCATAATTCTTCAAACAAATCTCTAGTTTGGAGACTTTGTGTGAGGAGCAACTGATGTTAGTCCCTCCCACACAACAAGTAACACCACAGAACTGATTATGGGCCCCTGTAAATTAAGATCCATTCTTATCTTTGAATCTCAAGCATCTCCCCTCTTACAACTATGATCCAAAAATACTCCAATTCTCATGGACATGACCCCTAACTGTTCTCTGGAAGACATGGATAGGTGATACTCCGGGTCAAAACCCAACTTCAGTCCACCGTAATATTTGATGTTATCCATCTACTTCCCCTGTCAATAGACAATAGACAATAGACAATAGACAATAGGTGCAGGAGTAGGCCATTTGGCCCTTCGGGCCAGCACCGCCATTCAATGTGATCATGGCTGATCATCCCAAATCAGTACCCCGTTCCTGCCTTCTCCCCATATCCCCTGACTCCGCTATCTTTAAGAGCCCTATCTAGCTCTCTCTTCCAAGTATCCAGAGAACTGGCCTCCACTGCCTCTGAGGCAGAGAATTCCACAGATTCAGAACTCCCTGTGAGAAAAAGTGTTTCCTCGTCTCAGTTCTAAATGGCTTACCCCTTATTCTTAAATTGTGGCCCCTGGTTCTGGACTCCCCCAACATCGGGAACATGTTTTATGACATTTTATGAGAGTTCAGGACCTTAACGTCAATTATAACCAGGCAACCTGTATCACATAAATTAATAAAATACTGTTGCCCTATTCTTCTCATCGCCCTTGCATGGTGAGTTACCCTCTCTGATGCTAGTCCACCTGTTCCTTAGAAGGTTTATTTTGGCAACACAAAATGCTGTCTATTTTTAGTGTAAACCAACACCTGCAGTTCCTTCCTACTTATTTTGTGGGTGTGTTCAACAAAGGCCTCAAACGAACAGATGATATAGGTCTGTGCATGTACATTGGTGGCAAATATAAATAAGTGCAGGAAGAAATTTGCCACTGAAGGAGTCATCACTGAAGCTCCCTTATTCTTTATACTTCCTTTCACCTCTTTCAACTGATACTGGCAATGACTGAGCCTTGAGAAACTTGGTTAAATCTATTCTAAATGATCTGTAAATGGGAGGCGGGGGACACGGAGCCTTGGCACTGCAGGTTTCAGTAATAATAACTTAAATGAGCTCATTAGAAAGACAAAAAGGAACAAGGGACTTTGGGGATGAAGATACATTTTCATAGTTGGTAATCGTTGCTTCTGCACCATTACGCTGCTCATGAAATGTTACCAGGACCAAATTACGCTGACAACACTGTAATACTTAACTTCTCGTTTGACTCCTCCCATTTCCTCCAAATACAAGGCACACGCATGGGCCCTAGCTACACCTGCCTCTTTGTCGGGTACGTCGAACAATCCTTGTTCGCGACGTACCAGTGCCCCATCCCCGACCTTTACCTCCACTACATCGACGACTGCTTTGGTGTCACCTCCTGCACTCACACACAATTGACTGACTTCTTCCGTTTCACCACCAACTTCCATCTGGCACTCAAATACACCTGGACCATTTCTGACACTTCCCTACCATTCTTTGACCTCACTATCTCCATTGTAGGGGATAGACTCCTGACCGACATCCACTATAAACCCACTGACTCCCACGGCTATCTGGACTACTCTTCCTCCCACCCTGCTTCCTGTAAGGACTCCATCCCCAATTCCCAATTCCTCCGTCTAAGCCGCATCTGCTCCCAGGATGAGGTGTTCCACACCAGGGCATCACAAATGTCCTCATTCTTCAGAGAACGGGGATTCCCCTCACCCACTATAGATGAGGTCTCCTCCAAACCCCGTAACACAGCCCTCTCTCCCCATCCCCCTACTCACAACAAGGGCAGAGTCCCCCTGGTCCTCACCTTTCACCCCACCAGCCGGCACATTGAACACATAGTCCTCCGCCAGTTTCGCCACCTCAAACGTGACCCCACCTCTCGCCATGTCTTCCCATCTCCCCCCCCCCCCCCCCCCCCTGTCTGCCTTCCACAAAGACCGCTCGCTCCGCAACTCCCTTGTCAATTCTTCCCTTCCCTCCCGCTTCACCCCTTCCCCAGGCACTTTCCCTTGCAACCGCAAGAGATGCTACACTTGTCGCTTTACCTCCCTCCTCCACTCCATTCAAGGACCCAAGCAGTCGTTCCAGGTCCAACAGAGGTTCACCTGCACCTCCTCCAACCTCATCTATTGCATCCGCTGCTCTAGATGTCAGTTGATCTATATCAGTCAGACCAAGTGGAGGCTTGGCGATCGCTTCGCCGAACACCTCCGCTCGGTCCGCAATAACCAACCCAACCTCCCGGTGGCTCAGCACTTCAACTCCCCCTCCCATTCCGTATCCGACCTCTCTATCCTGGGCCTCCTCCATGGCCAGAGTGAGCAACACTGCAAGTTGGAGGAACAGCACCTCATATTCCGCTTGGGGAGTCTGAATCCTCTTGGCATGAACATCGAATTCTCTCAATTCTGTTGACCCTTGCTGTCTCCCCCCCTTCCTACCTCTCCCTCAGCCCTCGGGCTGCTCCTCCTCCTTTTTTCTTTCTTCCCCCGCCTCCCCCCACCCCCCCGTCAGTCTGAAGAAGGGTTTCGGCCCGAAACGTTGCCTATCTCCCTCGCTCCATAGATGCTGCTGCACCTGTTGAGTTTCTCCAGCATTTTGTGTACCCTCAATACTTTGATAATATTGTTTAGTGTTTTTAAGTACTGCGATGGCTAATAAATCAGTATTAAATTCCATCTTCGTCAATTCAGTGCTGCAACCGGAAGGAAAGACAGGAAATCACGGTCATATGCACAAAATGCTGGAGTAACCTCAGTGGGCCAGGCAGCATCTCTGGAAAAAATAATAGGTGATGTTTAGGGTCAGAACCTTCTTCAAAGGGAGTGATATACCAGAGATCTAAGGACAGGGCAAGCACTGTCTTCTTTCTTGTCAAATATAATAACAAGAGAACAAGTAAAGTGTTATTAAACATTGACTTACTCGGGCCATGAATTGTCTGCCACGTATGCATTGTACACACATATCTCCAGTGAAAGAATTATATGGAATTAAGAAATGCTGATATATAGTTCTTTTGGAACCCATTTCCCTTTGGTTTTCTAGTGACCGGAGAGATTACCAGGATCGCACAACAAGGCTCAATGTTGAGGCAAGCACATGGACATTCCCTTTCCAAATGGTCCAAGTCAGAAGTGTGCATCACAGACATCGTTTAATCTTTCAGATTCAGACAGAATGAGCTACTCTCACATCTGCCGTAAAATTTGTTGTTTGTCGGGCAGTAAAGGCCTCCATGGAGGTTTCTGACACCTGGACTATTTTCCACAAATACCTCAAGACACTAGAAGATACCAACAATGCTGTTTCCAAAAATCCTTCAAATGAATTGGAAGGATAAATAAACCATCACTACCCTCTTCCAACATCCCTGTCCATGTTACACTCAGTTGATTCCATTGTGCAAGTTGCCTTCTTTGTATACCTGACACCAGACCTGCAACATAGACACTCAACTCTGAGCCTGATCATGGGACGATAATATCAGGTTGCTAGAGGAAGAAATTCAAGGATGAGCTCAAAGCTTCTTTGAGAAAAATGTAACATCCCCGCTGACTTTTAGGAATCCCTTGCTGATGAATGCTGAAAGTAGAGACAGAGCAATAGAGATGGCACTATTCTTCTCATAATTGGTGGAAGGCGTGCACGTCCTCACAAACTACCCACACACCTGCCCCACCATCTGCCTCCAACCCCTTCTACTGAGAAGTCTGTGGTTCAGCATCAGCCATCTCAGAACCCACAAAACAGGAGTAGAGGCAAGTCACGTTCACAAGTTATAGAAGTAGAATTAGGCCATTCAGCGCATCGAGTCAACTTTGCCATTCAATCATGGCTGAATTCTGCCTCCTAAACCCATTTTCCTACTTTCTCCCCATTACCCTTGACACCCGTTCTAATCAAGAATGTGTCTATTTCTGCCTTAAAAATATCCACTGACTTGGCCTCCACAGCCCTCTGTGGCAATGAGATCCACAGATTAACTACCCTCTGACTAAAGAAGTTCCTCCTCACCTCCTTTCTAAAAGAATGCCCTTTAATTCGGAGGCTATAACCCCTGGTCCTAGACTCTTCCACCAGTGGAAACATCATTTTCACATCCACTCCCCACTCAACCTCCTAAACTCCAATGAGTAGAGGCCCAGTGCTGTCAAACACTCATCATATGCTAACCCAATCATTTCTGGAATCATTCTTGTAAACCTCCTCTGGACCCTCTCCAGAGCCAGCACATCCTTCCTCAGCTATGGGGTCCATATTTGCTCACAGTTCTTACGGAGCCTCAGCATTATATCTCTGCTCTTGTATTCCAGTTCTCTTGATATTAATGCTAGCATTGAATTTACCTTCTTACTACCGATTTGACTTGCAAATTCACTTTTTGGGTCTTGCACCAGCACTCCCAAGTCCTTTTGCATCTCTGATTTCTGGATTCTCTCCCCATTTAGAAATAAGTCACTTTCAATCCTGAGTGCTGAGGAAGAAGAGGAAAATATGGTGAGGGGAGTAAATGGGATGGATTTGAGATCATTGCAACCGAATGAAGGACAACCTACATAGGAATGGGCAAAGCTTTGCATATTGTAGATATTGGAACATTGCAAAGTAATATTTGTAAATTGGAGCTAAATACATATGTTCACTTTGTAATATTACTTTAAGAAGATAATATGAGAATTATCACAGATGTGGCCCCTTTGATTTTGCAGATTGCTTTGTTATTCACTAACATTAAGACTGCTCCATATACATTAAACAATTTAATCCATAATCATTATTTCCCTTAATTCCACTGGCGTTCAGTATATATTCACTGCACACCTGTGGTCGAACTATCTAAAGACAAGTATGCAGAGACTAAAGGTGGCATATAACGATGCCATGAGAACACTGCTAAGGCAACCAAGATGGTGTAGTGCCAGTAATATGTTTGTGGCTGCAGGAGTCAGTACTCTAGAAGCTATCCTAAGACACCACATGTATAAATTCATTTGCAGGATAAATGACTCTAAAAATGTGCTTATTGTGGCCTTGACAAACATAAGGGTTAGCACTACACGCTACGAATCCCAGTTGTGGAGACACTGGTATCGTTGTCTCGTTGTACGACATTGATTTTTTTTTTTTTACTCTGGATTTTTAACTTAAGTATTATGGGTCTTTTTTTTTTTTTTTATATATAAATTATGATGTTTTTATGTGATTTACCTTGATTTTATATATATTTATGATATTTGAGATGCAATGCATTTTTTTTTAATGTAATGTTGCCCCTTGTCTGGACCATGAGTCCGTAATAAAGTTATTATTATTATTATTATATTCAATGGCTGAATATTCACAGCTTTTATGTTAGAGTATTCTTAAGACCAGTAAACCACGTGAAAAACATTTCTCCTTAACTCTGTGAGGACCTGAAACCTCTTATCCTGAGGAACAGCAGCCTAATTGTCATGTTAGTGGCCTTGTGATCCAAAACCCAATAAATCTCGATTTTGTCAGCGAGCAAAAAAAAAAAAAAATATTTTTTTCAAAGAACCTCCTTCGTTCTGGGCTCTCCGGTGAAACAACCTTTCAGCCTTTACAAGCCATTCATAAACGTGTATGCTTCAGTGAGAGTGAATAGGTCAATCCTGCTCAATTTGAACAAGGAAATGGCAGAAGAGTTGAACAGGTACTTTGGTTCTGTCTTCACAAAGGAAGAAGCAAACAATCTCCCAGATGTACTGGAGGACAGAAGATCTAGGGAGACAGAGGAACTGAAATAAATTTGCATAAGGTGAGAAATAGACTGATGGGACTGAAGGCTGATAAATCCCCAGGACCTGATGGTTTGCATCCCAGGATAGTCAAGGGGGTGGCTCTAGAAATCGTGGATGCATTGGTACTTTCCAGTGTTCTATAGATTCAGGATCCATTCCTGTGGTTTGGAGGGTAGCTAATGTTATCCACTTTTCAAGAAAGGAGCGAGAGAGAAAATAGGGAATTATAGACCAGTTAGCCTGACATTGGTGGTGGGGAAAAATGCTGGAGTCAATTATTAAAGAAGAATAACGGCGCAGTAATGGATAGCAGTAAAAGGATTGGTCCGTCAGCATAGATCTATGAGGTGAGAAAAAACGTTTTCACCCAGAGAGTTGTGAGTTTGTGGAATTCCCTGCCACAAAGGGCAGTGGAGGCCAAATCACTGGATGGATTTAAGAGAGAGTTAGATATAGCTCTAGGGATTAGTGGCATCAAGGGATATGGGGAGAAGCCAGGCACGGGTTATTGATTGGGGATGATCTGCCATGATCACAATGAATGGCGGTGCTGGCTCAAAGGTCTGAATGGCCTCCTCCTACACCTATTTTCTATGTTTCTATGTTTCTATGAAGGGGAAATCCTGCTTGACTAATCTGGATTTTTTTGAGACTGTGACAAGTAAATTGGATGAAGGATAGCCAGTGGATGTCATGTATCTGGACTTTCAGAAAGCCTTCAATACAGGAGATTATATGGGCACAATTAGAGCACATGGTATTGGAGATAGATTATTGACATGGATAGAAAATTGGTTGGCAAACAGGAAACAAACGGGTCACTGTCAGAAAGACAGGCAGTGGTGAGTGGAGTGCCGCAAGGCTCGGTGCTGGGGCTGCAACTATTTACAATATATATTAATGATTCAGCTGTTGGTATTAAAAGTAACACTAGCAAATTTACAGATGACACAAAGCCTGGTGGCAGTGTGAACTGCGAAGAGGATGCTAGGAGTTTGCAGGGTGACTTGGACAGGTTGAGTGAGTGGGCAGATGCATGGCAGATGCAGTAGTGACAGATTAGGAAAAAGGGAAGTGCAACGAGACCTGGGTGTTCTTGCACAACAGTCACTGAAAGTAAACATGCAAGTACAGCAGGCAGTGAAGAAAGCTAATGCCATGTTGGCCTTTGTAACGAGAGGATTTGAGTATAGTCAAAGTCAAAGTCGAAGTCAAAAGAGTTTTTTTGTCATGTGTCCCTGACAGGACAATGAAATTCTTTCTTTGCATAGCACAACAGAACATAGTAGGCATTGACTACAATTATATACTTAAATACACACATTAATTAATAAATTAATAAAGTGCAAATAACATGGAGGGGTATTAATGTTCAGAGTTTTGTCCGAGCCAAGTTTAATAGCCTGATGGCTGTGGGGAAGTAGCATTTCCTGAACCGGGTTGTTGCAGTTCTCAGGCTCCTGTACCTTCTACCCGAAGGTAGCAGGGAGATGAGTGTGTGGCCAGGGTGGTGTGGGTCCTTGATGATGCTGCCAGCCTTTTTGAGGCAGCGACTGTGGTAGATCCCCTCGATGGAAGGAAGGTCAGAGCCGATGATAGACTGGGCAGTGTTTACTACTTTTTGTAGTCTTTTCCTCTCCAGGGCACTCAAGTTGCCAAACCAAGCCACGATGCAACCGGTCAGCAAGCTCTCTACTGTGCACCTGTAGAAGTTAGAGAGAGTCCTCCTTGACAGACCGACTCTCCGTAATCTTCTCAGGAAGTAGAGGCGCTGATGAGCTTTCTTAATAATTGCATCTGTGTTCTTGGACCAGGAAAGATCTTCACAGATGTGCACGCCCAGGAATTTGAAGCTCTTGACCCTTTCAACCATCGACCCATTGATATAAACAGGACTGTGGGTCCCCACCCACAATCAGTTCCTTGGTTTTGCTGGTGTTGAGGGCCAGGTTATTGTGCTGGCACCATATGGACAGTCGCTCGATCTCTCTTCTGTGACTCCGACTCATCCCCATCAGTGATATGTCCCACAACAGTGGTGTCGTCAGCGAACTTGATGATGGAGTTCGCACGATGACCGGCTACGCAGTCATGAGTATAGAGTGAGTACAGCAGGGGACTGAGCACGTGGCCTTGAGGTGCTCCCGTGCTGCTTGTTATCGAGTCTGACACATTTCCACCAATACGAACAGACTGTGGTCTGTGAATGAGGAAGTCGAGGATCCAATTGCAGAGGGATGCGCAGAGACCCAGTTCTGCGAGTTTGGTAACCAGCTTGGAGGGGATGATTGTGTTAAATGCCGAGCTGTAGTCAATGAACAACAGCCTGACATATGAGTTTTTGTTGTCCAAGTGGTCCAGGGCAGAGTGGAGGGCCAGCGAGATCGCGTCCACCATTGATCTGTTGTGGCGGTAAGCGAACTGCAGTGGGTCCAGGATTTTGTCGAGGTAGGAGTTGATTTGCGCCATGATCAACCTCTCGAAGCATTTCATCACCACAGGCGTTAGTGCAACAGGTCGATAGTATAGGAGTAAAGTGGTCCTTTTGCAGTTTTACAGGGTCCTGGTGAGACCACATCTGGAGTATTGTGTGCAGTTTTGGTCCTCTAATTTGAGGAAGGACATTCTTGCTATTGAGGCAGTGCAGCGCAGGATCATGAGGTTAATCCCCAGGATGGCGGGACTGACATATGAGGAAAGATTGGAAAAACTGGGCTTGTATTTACTGAAATTTAGAAGGATGAAGGTGTCTTGTAGAAATGTATAAAATTATAATAGGACTGGACAAGCTAGATGCAGGAAAAATGTTCCCAATGTTGAGGAAATCCCGAACAAGGGGCTACAGTCTAAGAATAAAGGACAGGCCATTTAAAACTGATGAGAAAAACGGTTTCACCCAGAAAGTTGTGAATTTGTGGAATTCTCTGCCACAGAAGGTAGTAGAGGCCAACTCATTGGATTATTTTAAAAGAGAGTTAGATAGCGCTCTAGGGGCTAGCGGAATCAAGGGATTTGTGGGGAATGCAGGCACGGGTTACTGATTGTGGATGATTAGGCATGATCGCAATGAATGGCGGTGCAGGCTCGAAGGGCCAAATGGCTTCCTCCTGCACCTATTTTCAATGTTTTTTCTATGTTTGCATCTTGAGCAACTCTGATAAATAAGATCGGTGAAATTGTGCAATCCACACAGGACCGTACTTGTGCTGTAGTACTGATGATGGGATATAGTAGAGAGAGATTTTCATGCTTCCAAATTGCACTCCGCCAATGACCTAACAAAGTAACCCTATACTTTATCCTACTGGTAGCATACATATATCACAAGGAAAAAACAATTGCCAGGACTCGAGGGTCCGAGCTATAGGGAGAGGAATAGGCTGGGACCTATTCCTTGGAGCGCAGGAGGATGACGGGTGATCTCATAGAGGTGAAGAAAAATAATGATAGGTACAGATTGGGTAGAAACACAGAGCCTCTTGCCCAGAGTAGCGGAATCATGAACCAGTGGACATAGGTTTAAGGTGAAGTGGAAAATATTTGCCAGAAATCTGATGGTCATCTGATCTGATCGTTCCATACACCCAAATGGTGTATTTCACACAAAGGGTGGTGGGTGTATGGAACAAGTGGCCACAGGAGGTAGTTGAGGCAGGGACTATCTCAACGTTTAAGAAACATTTAAACAGGTACATGGATAGGACAGTTTTGGAGGGATAGGGGCAAATTGAGGCAAGTGGGACTGGTGTAGCTGGGACATGTTGGCTGGTGTGGGGAAGTTGGGCCAAAGGCCTGTTTCCATGCTGTATGACTATGACTCTAACTCCACTGGCCATAGGGTGTGTACTTGGATAACAACAGTATTCGCAATATTGACTGGAAATAGTGTCATAAGACGTTAAACTAATGCCTGTTTCGATGATGAAATGACTCTTCAGATTTATGCCTCCAGGTGACTAATGGCTGATGATGAGTTTATTCCTTTCCCGTCTCCATTCTTGAAATATTGGATTTGAAAGGTTCATTGCCCTGTGGTATTCCAGCAATCTCTAAATAGGTTCCAATGCCAATAAAAACACAGTAATTAAGCTCTCAAAAACAATGAGTGGTTTATACAATATCTGGATGTCGATATAGTCACTATTATGGTCTAGCAACGAAGCGAAGGCAGCTCGAATGTGAAACATAATACGGTACAGAAAATAATATAATTTTGAAGAGAAAACACTGGAAAAAATATAAAACATCTAGGCCATTTACATGTTTCCTTTTCATTTCTTTTCAAAAATTAATTAGAAAATAATTTGAATTTATATTTCAAGGTGCTTCAAAATGCTTTAAGAAGAATGAGTTTTCTTGTTGAGCCCAAACACAAGGCAAAAATAACAGCCAGCGTGCTATAAACAGGTTCGAGATAATTGATCAGCTCATTATTTTTTGGTAAACTTGGCCAAAGGATTAATATTGACCAGAAAATCCTCTTTTCCCTCCACAAATATTGTCATGCAATCTTTTAGGTTTTGTAGGGATTTGCAGGTTATAGTTGGGGTCAGTTTATTAAAAAAAAACATTAACCATCAGCTTAATCAGCAGCTGAAGAAAAAGATTTAAACGCATGTTGGCACAGCGGTAGAATTGTTGCCTTTCAGCGCTTGCAGCACCGGAGATCCGGGTTTGATCCCGACTACGGGTGCTGTATATATGGAGTTTGTATGTTCTCCACGTGACCGCGTGGTTTTTTCCGGGATCTTAGATTTCCTCCCACACTCTAAAGACATACAGGTATGTAGGTAAATTGGCTTGGTATAAGTGTAAATTGTCCTTAGCGTGTGTAGGATACTGTTAAGGTGCAGGGATCGCTGGTCGGTATGGACTCGGTGGGCCAAAGGACCTGTTCCCATGCTGTATCTCTAAACTAATCTAAACTAAAGCTGCAACTGGACTCAGAAAATCATTGAGAATTCAGTGATCCTACAGGTTTATTATTGTCATGTGTACCGAGGTACAGGTATGTAGGTCAATTGGCTTGGTATAGGTGTAAATTGTCCTTGGTGTGTGAAATGCTTTGTTTAGTTAAGTTTGGAGAAACAGTGCAGAAACAGGCTCTTTGGCCCACCGAGTCCGTGCCAACCAGCGATCCCGGCACACTAACATTATCGTTCACATTCTAGTGACAATTTACAATTATACCAAGCCAATTACTCTACAATCCTGTACGTCTTTGGAGTGTGGGAGGAAACCAAAGATCCTGGAGAAAACCCATGCAGGTCAAGGGGAGAATGGACAGGCAAAGTGCCATCAAACGTTCATCGTATGTTAACCCAACCATTCCTGGGATCATTCTTACAATGCAATACAATACAATACAATACAATACAAATGAATTTGTTACATGCATCAACAAGGCACAGTGAAATGAATATGCCATGCAGCGATACAATTGAAAAAAGAACACACAATACCCAATAGAATTCAACACAAAAATCCACCACAGCATTCTCCACTGTAGTGAAAGGCAACGAAGTTCAGTCAGTCCTCCTCCTTTGTTCATCCGTGGTCGGGTCCATTGACCCTCCATAGTCGCCACTATGGATGGCCAGATGTACAGGCCCTCAAATCAGGATGATCGATACTCTGACGTCAGGACAGTTGAACACACTCCACGGCCTGGAGTGCCAGAATCGGTCACCCTCCCACTGGAGACCGCGGCTTCAGGATGTTATAGGCCGCAGGCCGACGGTTGGAGCTATTCTCTGGCGACCCCAGGCTAGCGATCCCAGGCTCCGGAGGTAATTACACGCCACGCCTGCGGCTAGCAGCTCCGCAGACCACAGCCCCATGATGCGAAAGTGACCAAGCCAGTGATCGGAGCACACCTTTCTGGCTCGCCTGCTCCATGATGGAAAAGTCCATGCTGTGCCCACTGCTGAAGCTCCAGGCCCGACTCCGGGAAAGACAACTCCAATCCAAGCAGCCAGGCTGCGAGAGAGGAGATGGAGAAGCAACATGGAAAACGTCGCCTCTCCGTTGTGGAAGCAAGTGAAAACGGTTTCCTCCATTTTCCCCCCCATCACCCCCCCACACAAGACACACTGAGAGACACTAAAACAAACATTTGGACATCTTGTAAGCCTCCACCAGCCCCTCACCAATGCCAGCACATCCTTCCTCATAAATGCAGCCCATAACTGCTGACAATACTCCAATCTTGGTGTGACCAGTGGCCTAACATCGTGGAGTTGGCAGCCTCTTGTTTGGGACTTCCCTTTGGATCCCTTTGCCAGGGATTGGCCTTTGGTGCTCCAACCTGCGGAAGCTGCGAAATTTAGCATTGTGAAGCTCGCGGTCCCTGGTTGGAGACCGACTTTGGGGACTCCAAGACGCAGTTTTCACCGTCCCGATCTGGGAGCTTAGACCGCCCCGACGAGGGAGCTCGATCACCGGCTACGTATGGTTCGATTCCCCCGACTGTGGGAGAAAAGGAGGAAACAAGATAAGACTTTATTGCCTTCCATCACAGTGGGGAAGGTGGAGGAGCCGCTGTGGTAGAATTTTTTATGTAGTTGTGTGTCTTGTTACTTTTTTGGTATGAGTGTATGGCAAATCAAATTCCCCGTATGTTGCAAAACACACTTGGCTAATAAATTATGATTACGATTATGATTATGATATGATTACAAAAGCTCAGCATTGCATCCCTGTTTTTATATTCTCAAAGAAAAGTCAAAACCATCAATTATAGCCTTCACAAACAGTGTATATGACAATGAACGATGGGACAGAACACTCTAAATCATGAAAAGAAAAGCACCAATTTCATCCACTACTTTGATCGAGTTTCTTTAAAAATTTACTGGGACCAGTGCAGAATATTACACATAGAGAGATTACTTAGGGAGAACTGCTGTATTGTAGAAAGAAAAATAGTAAGATTAAATGAGAACTTACCAGTTCGAAGTTTGATCTGTATTTTATGAGGAGTTACGATGAGGGATTACGTGAAGACCCCGTCCAGCACGCATGCGCGACATTCTTCAAAGCAGCGGTGTGGATTCACAGAAAAATCACAACAAGTGAAATAAATATAGTAAAGAAAAAATAAGAACTTAATTACCAGTTGATCTGTATAATAGAAGGTGGGAGCGGAGGGCACGTAATCCCTCATCGCAACTCCTCATAAAATACAGATCAAATTTCGAACTGGTAAATTCTCATTTAATCTCACTATTTTATTTCGGAGTCACGTGAGTGACTATGTGAAGACTTCAAAGCTCTGTGATTCCGAACCGTGTACCAGCTCATGCTTCACTCACTGTTTGAAGACCTTAGAGGGAGGAAGTATGTTATCACAATCAACAATAACCTGTTTGTGAACAAAAAAGGTTTATTAATGACAACAAAAAACAGAGAGCTCCCCCGGGCTTAAATTAAATATTATCTGCAGACTCTAAAATTCTGTCTGCAAATATAGCAGGTTCCGCCAGCAGCTTATTATAAAACCTTTGGAAAGTTATTTCCGAGGACCATCCTGCTCTGGCCAGAATATGGTCCATAGGCACGTCCATTCGCCTAGCCGCCGATGTAGATGCAGCCCTGGTGGACTGAGATTTGTAAACATTAGTATTGACTCCTGCTGACTTAAGCACCTGCTTGAGCCACCTTGAAATGGTTTGGCTCGTCACCTGACCATGAGGCTTCTTGTGGCTTATCCATAAGGCTTTTTCTCTCCCTTTTAAGTTGTATGTTGTGTCTATGTAATTTGCAAGATGGTTCATGGCACACAGCCGTGGTCAGATGAATATGCCCGGAACTCCATGACTGGAGGCGTGGTACCTGGTCTAGTTTGTTTGACCAGTCCCTGAATATGGAATGTGAAACAGTCGAATGACTCTGTCATGCTGCCAAGCCTCAGAAGATGGAGGGACTGCACCCTTTGAGCTGACACTAGTGCCATGAGCATGACTGATTTCAGAGTAAGTTGTTCCAGCGTGAGTGACCTGGGTGGTGGCCATCCCCTAAGGTACATCAGTACAATGCTGACATCCCAGATCTGAGTGTACCTTGGTCTGGGGGAATTAGTGTTAAAAATTCCCCTCATGATGTTGACCACTAGTGGATGGGACCCCAAAGCCTGTTGTCCTGCTGCTGGAACCAAATAAGCTGACGACGCACTCCTGGCTGTATTGATGATGTTGTAGCTGAGTCCTTCCCGATGTAATCCAACCGGAAACTCCACAACACTGGTGGCTGTAGCTGTTGAGGCAGAAGGGAGGAAAAGCATAAAAGAACATTTTCCCCCAATGCAGCGTGAATGCATCAACTGCTGCTGCCTCAGGGTCTGGTTCCCAAGCGACATACGTTGGTACCTGGTGATTCAGCCTGGATGCAAATAGATCTATATCTGGTCTGCCATATTGCTTTGTAATTTCAGTAAATACTTTGGGATTTAACATCCATTTGATGTTATCGTTAAATTTGCGTGACCTGGTGTCTGCCACTGTATTTTGCTTACCTGGTAGGTAAGTTGCTGATAACCAAATATGTCTTTCGACACACCATTGCCAGATTAGGTTGACCAAATTGTCACACGATATTGACTTTACACCACCCATGTGGTTGATATAAGCCACCACCGTGGTATTATCTAATTGCAACCGAACATGTGCATGATGCATATTAGATGAATATGCTTTTAAACCATAAAACGCACCCAACATTTCTAAGTAGTTGATACCCCATGTCTGTAGGCAAGATGATTCAGAATTAGTCCATCTGCCCCCTGTGCTAGATTGCATGTTAGTTGCTCCCCAGCCCAAAGCACTGGCATCCATTTGAATGGTTAATACTGGGTTGGTGATTATTATGGGACTGGAACTGAGCCTAACGTTCCTTGTCCACCATTGTAACTCTGAATGGATTCAGCAGTTAAATTCATAACTCGGTCAAAGTGACCTGAGTTTTGCTTTAGTGTGTGCACCTTTGCTCTTTGCAAATTTTGATAGTGCAAAGGCCCAAATTGTACAGCTGGGAAAGCTGCTACCATTTTACCAATAACTCTAGCTACCTGCCATATGGTTGACTGATGTTTATCCATTAGTTCGCTGCATGATAGTGCTTCTGATGCTTTCCCCTTCGGCAGAGTTACAATCATGCAAACAGTATCAATCGTAAATCTAAGATAGTCCATGGTAGTGGACGGTGTAAAATTGGATTTATCTGGATGTATGATAAACCCCAAAGTTTCAAACAAACGTTTGGTGGCTGCTAGTGCCAAAATAGCTGTCTCCAAGGTTTTCCCTACTATTAAAATGTCGTCTAAGTATGCCATGACTATATGCTTTTGTTTCCTCAATAATGCCAAAGCGGGTTTTAAGATTTTAGTGAACAACCTTGGAGCGGAGGTTAGCCCATTTGGTAGGCTTTAAATTGCCATAGCTGTTTCATCCAGATTTAAGTATTTACGATGCTCCTTGTGTATGGGTACTGAGTAGTAGGCATCTTTTAAATCAATGCTTGCTAGAAAGTAACCTCTAGAAATCAATAGTCTGGCTGTTTCAAAAGTTTCCATCTTGAAATGTATATATTTAACAGACTTGTTTAAAGTAGTTAAGTCAATGATGATGCAACATCCACCATCTTTTTTAGTTTTAGTGAAAATATTAGACACAAATTCCAAAGGTTCATGTTTTATTCTTTCAATGACACCTTTTGCTAGTAACGTCATCAGTTCAGCTTGACCCTCTTGTTTCTCTTTGACTGAGAGGGTGAATACCCTTTGGGGTATATGCTGAACTGGCGGAATGTTTTCATGAACAAAGTCAATTTTATAGCCATGAATGCTGCTGAGTATATACTTGTCATTAGTGATGGATTCCCATGCATCCAAAAACAAGTGCAATCTTCCCCCTGTTAGTATAGAGCCCCTACTGCTCATGTGCTGAGAGGAACCAGACCCACCTACCTCCATGGTTACTGGTGCTTCTTCTGCCTCTTCGCTGGATGATGAGGTCCCTGCTGGGCTGTAGAGGGCTGCTGTTGATGTTGATGTTGATGTTGATGTTGTTGGGGGTGGCGCATTTTCCATGGGGTCGGCTCTGGGCCCTGGCCTAAAAAAAAGGCTTACGGGGAATGGTTGCGGACTCCGAGCTTTCACCAGTCGCATATGGTGGTAGACGACTGGTGGACGCCGTGGGGTACTGCCGCCTGGGTTTGTTAGGTCTACTCGGTCCCAAACCTGCCCTCACGAGACCAAAGGTCTTGGATTCTTCCTCTAGGTCTTTCACCTTTTTCGGAAGGTCCTTTCCAAAGAGCAGAATTGGAGGTTCTGAACCCGGTGTTTTGCGAAGTCCCGCAAATTTAGGGTTGAGGGAGGCTTGATGATTTCCTTCCGTAAATTGTTTATCTCATATTGAGTGGTGCACAGCAGAGCTAATGTGTCTTGTTGATTTGTGGAGATGTCCACACCATCAATAGACCGAGCATATGATGTTATTCCTGCAGTCAGAAGTTTAAGGATTTTCTGGAGCTTCAACTCCAGGTTCCTGATGTTCTGCCCCAAATGTCCCCAAATTTGGCTGTTTACAGCTGGTACATTCAATGATATACAATTTTCTGAGGCTGTATATTGTTCAAGAGCCTCATTGACCACCTGTTCTTGGTTCTTGTAGGGGTTTTGAGGACAGGTGGTCAATGCTGGCTGCAAGTTTCGGTTCTAAAGGCCGACCCGCTCGTGGAATGACCACGTAGCGGTTGACCACACCCAGCAGCTCTTCCTGATCCTGTACACCCTGCGTACTCCGGACATCTTCAGCCAGCAACCCCTCTTCTTGACCAGCCCAGACCTGGTCGCCAATGCTGCCTTCAAAAGAAGGTGAAGCAATGGTCAGTGCCGTAAAGGGCACTGCGGGAGTGCCTGAGCTCCCTTGGCGAGTCTGCTGCTGCTCTCTCAGCAGATCTCGCTGGAGCAATTGCTCCACAAGCCGTTCCATTTGGCTTAGGCGGCTGCCTGTGCCGCTCTCGAGCAGTGTGGCATCTTCATCTGATTCGTCGGATCTTACCGCCCGGTTCTGGCTGCACGTACCTCCAGCCCGCTGCTCAGACTGCACTAGAAATGCTGGGCTCGGCTTGGTAGTTATTCCTGCCGCCTCTTGCCCCCCCCTCCAAAGAACGTTCCCCAACGGAAGACGAACGGGGCGAGCTGCAGATTTCTTCCCTCTGGTATTGCTCATTCTCCTGGAACATAAAGCAGACCACAGAGAAAATACACATGGCCGCGGTAAAACATAACTGTCGGCCCGACTTTTCAATTTGTAGCGGGAGCGCCTTGAATTCCCGTTCGTCGCAGGTGCACTGCATGAACGCTAATGTCGCGCATGCGTGCTGGACGGGGTCTTCACGTAGTCACTCATGTGACTCCGAAATAAAATTAAGGATTTCACTACCATCAAAATGGTACCATCCAGTGGCTTTTGCCCCATATTTGAAGCAGGTCCACAGGATAGAATTGCCTGCAAGCACGGAAATATTACAACTCTGTGTCGGAAGGAACTACAGATGCAGGTTTAAACCGAAGGTAGACACAAAATGCTGCAGTAATTCAGAGGTACAGGCAGTATTTCTGGAGAGATGGAATGGGTGATGTTTCGGGTCTCGACCTGAAATGTCCCCATTCCTTCTCTCCAGAGGTGCTGTCTAATATTACTACTCACTTTCCCAGCATCTCCTGAGCTTTAAGTGGGTATAGCCAGGCACGGAAATCGCTGTCAAAACATGGGGGGGGGGGGGACAATATCTTGGCGGCCGCGCGCACGCAGGAGTGCATACACACACACACTCGCGCGCATGCGGACACATGCGAGGTTTCGGCCGTGGGCCCTATGGCCAGTAACATCGGCAACTGACCTGGTTGGTGACTGACTCTGAACTCCAGCGACAGCAGCTTCGTCCGACCTGAATCGTGGGGCTTCAATCAGCCCATTCGCGGGGCCATTCATCGCCATGCGGGGGTTTTAACATCTGGAGCCTCGATCGCCTCGACGCAGCAATTTGACTGTGGGGCGGTGGAAGATCCCGAGGTCGATTTTAAGCTGCGCCGGGCCGGGTGATGAAAGCCCCGCGAACGGGCTGATTCATGCTCCGCTCCGATCTTTGCTCCATGGACGTCTTCCTCCTCCTTTCCTCAGTCCCACCCCCCTACTTCCACCTCTGACTGACACCTCCCTCCTCCAATCAGCGTGCTGAATCATCATGGTCCCCCTATTGCTGACCGATGTCTCTCTCGTCCTATCGGCGCCCTCGATTATCAGTCCCACCCCACTGTCTCGCGGAAAGCGGAGATTTTTAACAGCTTTTATTTTCACAGAGTTTTAAAATCCGGATTATAAAAAATGGGGGGGATCATTCCCCACCTCTTTAAACCTGTCATCCCCGGGATTTCTGCACCTGTGTATAGTGATGAAAATCATGTCTACAGATCAATGCTTAATGAAAACCATGAAAGGGGACTGTAATTAATGAATTTATACCCGCTTGCTTACTGGTGGAAAATCAAGCGTGAAGAGGACCGAGTTTGGTTATAATCTGTTACTTTTTGCTTCAGCCCTGAAGCACTAAGTTACACATTTGGAAAGACTAGTTTTTATATGAGATCCTGAGAAAGGTTGCAGCTCAAAGAACTGTATCCTGTATTTCTCTGGAGAAATAAGGATTTGTTGGGATGGAAAACAAGCATGAGCAGATCTGTACACGTTAGGCACTGGGTACTTACTGCAGAGTCTCACATTATGATAGCAATCGCTCAGCTAATAATACATTTTCCACTTCTATATTATGCATTCAATAATTCATTTGAAGGACAGTTACATATCATGCTGATTGTCTAATTCCATTTATACCTCACGATGCCTCATCAAGGCTAGCGGCATAATCAAGGATTAGTCGCAGCCTGGCCATTCCTTCTTCTCCCCTCTCCCATCAAGCAAAAGGTGCATATTACATGTTTGGCATGTGAAAATGCACATCACCAGATTCAGGGACAGTTGCTTCCCAGCTGTTATCAGGCAACAATCAACACAACCGGAGAGCAGTGATGAGCTACTATCTACCTCTTTGATGTCCCTCGGACTATCCTTGATCGGACTTTGGTGGCTTTACCTTGCACTAAATGTTATTCCCTTATCATGTATCTGTACATTGTAAATGGATTGATTGTAATCATGTATTGTCCTTCTGCTGACTGGTTAGCACGTAACAAAAATGCTTTTAACTGTACCTCCGTACACGTGACAATAAACTAAACTGAACTAATTCAGAATAATTAGATTCTGTTTGCAAATCAGGATTAAGTCGATTAATAAAGTTGTAAAGTTCCACTATAGTATTATATACAATGAAGTCTCTTAATCCCAACTGGACAAATTAAGTGCTTAGCATGCAGTTTATGACACATTCTGCTGGTGTTTTTAATATATAATTCAGCTCATATTACATGTTTGGCATTAGAAAATGAAAATATATCTTGTTAAGTAGATATAAATGGATAATATTGTTTGAGTGTTAGATCTGGACCATGAATTTTGCATGGACTTTCTAAGGCTGAAAGTAAATCTGGATTTTAAATGTATTGGGCTCCTATGTGCATAATTTCACAAATGCTGTACCATACTTGAAGATAGCTGTTTGATAAATCTCTGCAGCTCTAACCTGCAGAAATTTTAAACATATGATGAATTGAATTAAAGTCTCACCAATGTACGAGGCATCACTGTCATTATGTGTACAAAAATCTCAATGGCATTACCTATATCATCAGGGTTTGACAGGAACAAAACTGATGCATTGAAATTCAATGCTGCAGCAATTTAGAACAAAATGGGCAGTCTTGGTTGATGTTTCTAGATGTTCTAACAAACAGTAATGCTGAATTATAACATCATTACTTGCAGGAAAGTACCGAAGATTTATCTTAAATGCTTAGGGGCTTCAAATCCACAGACACCTGGTTCATGATGCATCTGGCCAGCGGATCATGCTAGAAATTCCAGATTCAATAGATATCTCTTAATAGGATGCCAACACTGTGGCACGGTGGACTAGCGGTAGAGTTCGATTTATGACTATGGGTGCTGTCTATATGGAGTTTGTACGTTCTCCCCGTGCCTTACGTGCGTTTTTTCCGAGATCTTCGGTTTCCTCCCACACTCCAAAGACGCACAGGTTTGTAGGCTAATTGGCTTGGTATAAATGTAAATTGTCCCTAGTGTGTGTAGGATAGTGGGTGGGGATAATGTGTGGGGATCGCTGGTCGATGTGGATTTGGTGGGTTGAAGGGCCTGTTTCCATGCTGTATCTCTAAACTAAACTAAACTAAACTAAATCTTGGTTACATTGGATGCATGGTCAAAGGCTTGTAGAGCCTTTCATTGATTCCCAGGAAACATGACATAGCTAATGGTGCCTAATGGTAGCAATGGCATCTCCTTTCATTTACTTTTATAACAAGTTCCTACAAGAGATCCAATCTAGGGCAACAAAAATAAGGTGAACAAAATAGAATACCAAGACAAAGGATGATTCAAGTTTAGTTTAGTTAATTGTTACATGTACCAAGGTACAGTGAACAGCTTTTTGTTGCCTGGTAACCAGTAAGCGGAAAGACTATATATGATTACAATAGAGCCGTCCACAGCGTACAGATACATGATAAAGGAATAACATTTAGTGCAAGATGACGTCCAGTAAAATCTGATAATTGATAGTCAGAGGGTCTTCAATGAGGTAGATAGTAGCTCAGGACCGCTCTCTAGTTGTTGGTAGTGTGGTTCAGTTGCCCGATGACAGCTGGGAATAAACTGTCTCTGAATCTGAAGGTGTGCGTTTTCAGTAGACAGAAAGCTGCAAAGAAATCAGAAAAAATATCACTGCCCGTCTCAGGTAAAAAATTGATGTATTCCATTGCTTTGTGGTCAGTAATCCAAGAAGGTGATGTGACCACACTTGAAGCAGTTCTGGTCGCCCAGTTTTTGGAAAAATGTCATTAAATTGGAAAAGATACACAAGCGATTCACCAGGACATTACCTGGACTAGCAGGCTTCAGTTATAGTGAGATGTTGGATAGGCTGGGACATTTTACTTTGGGACATAGAATGGCAAGAGATGACATTATTGAGGTGTGTAAGATCACGAGGGGCATGGATAAAGAGGCCGTTCAGAAGGGTAGGGGATTAAAAAATTAGAGGGCATAAGCTTAAGAAAAGAGGAGGGAGATACAGTGGCTTGCAAAAGTATTCATACCCCTTGAACTTTTCCACATTTTGTCACTTTACAACCACAAACGTAAATGTATTTTATTGGGATTTTATGTGATAGACCAAAACAAAGTGGTGCATAATTGTGAAGTGGAAGGAAAATGATACATGGTTTCCAAATTTTATTACAAATAAAAAACTGAAAAGTGTGGCGTGCAAAAGTATTCAGCCCCCCTGAGTCAATACTTTGTAGAACCACCTTTCGCTGCAATTACAGCTGCAAGTCTTTTGGGGTATGTCTCTACCAGCTTTGCACATCTAGAGACTGACATTTTTGCCCATTCTTCTTTGCAAAATAGCTCAAGCTCAGTTGGATTGGATGGAGAGCGTCTGTGAACAGCAATTTTCAAGTCTTGCCAGAGATTCTCAATTGGATTTTGGTCTGGACTTTGACTGGGCCATTCTAACACATGGATATGCTTTGATCTAAACCATTCCATTGTAGCTCTGGCTGTATGTTTAGGGTCGTTGTCCTGCTGGAAGGTGAACCACCGCCTCAGTCTCAAGTCTTTTGCAGACTCTAACAGGTTATCTTCCAAGATTGCCCTGTATTTGGCTCCATCCATCTTCCCGTCAACTCTGACCAGCTTCCCTGTCCCTGGGGAGAAAAGCATCCCCACAGCATGATGCTGCCACCACCATGTTTCACAGTGGGGATGGTGTGTTCAGGGTGATGTGCAGTGTTAGCTTTCCACTACACATAGCGTTTTGCATTTATGCCAAAAACTTTAATTTTGGTCTCATCAGACCAGAGCACCTTCCTCCACATGTTTGCTGTGTCCCCCACATGGCTTGTGGCAAACTGCAAATGGGACTTCTTATGGCTTTGTTTCAACAATGGCTTTCTTCTTGCCACTCTTCCATAAAGGCCCGATTTGTGGAGTGCGCGACTAATAGTTGTCCTGTGGACAGAATCTCCCTCCTGAGCTGTGGATCTCTGCAGCTCCTCCAGAGTTACCATGGGCCTCTTGGCTGCTTCTCTGATCAATGCTCTCCTTGCCCAGCCTGTCAGTTTAGGTGGACAGCCATGTCTTGGTAGGTTTGCAGTTGTGCCATACTCTTTCCATTTTCGGATGATGGATTGAACAGTGCTCCGTGAGATGTTCAAAGCTTGGGATATTTTTTATAACCTAACCCTGCTTTAAACTTCTCCACAACTTTATCCCTGATCTGTCTGGTGTGTTCCTTGGGCTTCATGATGCCCAAGGAACATTGTTTGTTCACTAATATTCTCTAACAAACCTCTGAGGCCTTCACAGAACAGCTGTATTTATACTGAGATTAGATTACACACAAGTGGACTCTATTTACGAATTAGGTGACTTCTGAAGGCAATTGGTTGCACTGGATTTTATTTAGGGTATCAGAGTAAAGGGGGCTGAATACTTTTGCACACCACACTTTTCAGTTTTTTATTTGTAAAAAGATTTGAAAATCATGTATCATTTTCCTTCCACTTCACAATTATGCACCACTTTGTGTTGGTCTATCACATAAAATCCTAATAAAATACATTTACATTTGTGGTTGTAACGTGACAAAATGTGGAAAAGCTCAAGGGGTATGAATACTTTTGCAAGCCACTGTATAAGTGGAAGCACATGGGCAACGTTTTCATTCAAAGGATAGTCCGTATTTTGAAATAAATGCCAGTGGAAGCTTTCGAAGCAGATACAATTAAGACTTTTATAAGACATTAGGACAGATAAATGGGGAGGAAGATATTTGGACAGATATATGTTTGGAGGTCTACAGGCCAAATGCAGGCAAATGGGACTAGCCCAGTATGCCAACAGTTGGCATGGCAAAGCTAGGCTGAAAGGCCTGTCTCTCTGTGACTCTCAGCTTGGTAGCAGTGATTGAACTACCCATGTCCTTTTTTAAGGCACATTCTTTCCATATACTCTTGTTGGTAAGGTCCTCAGCAGAGTGGTTTGGTTTTGTTGATTTTATTTTAGTTAAGTTTAGAGATACAGCACGGAAACGGAAACAAAGTCCGCACCGACCAGCGATCCCCGTACACTAACACTATCCTACATACCAGGGACAATTTACAATCTTTACTGAAGCCAATTAACCTACAAATCTATATGTCTTTGGAGTGTGGGAGGAAACTGGAGCACCTGGGGAAATCCCACGTGGTCAAAAGGAGAACGTACAAAGTCTGTACAAAGTACAGCACCCGTAGTCAGGATCGAACCCGGGTCTCTGGCGCTGTAGGATAGCAACTCTACAGCTATGCCACCGTGCAGCATAATGAGTTCTTACGAGTACGACATCTTTCTTCAAGACAATAGCAGACAAGGATAAGTCTTCTGGGACTGAATTATTGAGGGAGTATTCTGCTAGGTTGAGAAACTACTCACAACTAAGTCCAAAAATTGGAGGGAAGCCAAGGATTGCGTAGGTGGAAATCCATTGGTAACGGGTTTTTGCTCATTATTTTTGTCATAAAATTGTATTTGCCTTCAATGGACCTGAAGCTTCTCAATTATTAAATAATATATTATTAAAAATATATATAAATATCCAGTATTTCCCCATGAATCTAAAAAATGGTTCAGATTAATTTAACAGTGGGGTCAATGCCTGAACAGATTGGATCTTGCCCATTCCAGAGCCAGATTATGCTGGTGCACCATTTATGTTTGATAAGTAGGTGAATAGCATACCATTTTCATTCACGGTAGCCATACAATCAGTTATTGGCTATAATTAGGGCCGTCTAAATACAAAATTCAACAACTCCTCCAGTAGATCATGAATAATGAAAATTGATCAGAATAAGATTATGACCGGTGCAAATTATCCGCAGTGTGGGTTATTGCACAGGGCAGCATGGTAAAGTAGCGGTAGAGTTGTTGCCTTACAGCGCCAGGGATCCGTGTTCAATCCTGATTATGGGTGCTGTCTGTACGGAGTTTGTATATTTTCCCCGTGACCTGCATGGGTTTTCTCCAGGATCTCTGGTATTCTCCCACACTCCAAAGACGTATAGGTCTGTAGGTTAATTGGCTTGGTATAATTGTAAATAGTCCCTACTGTGTGTAGGATAGCGCCAGTGTGCATGGATCGCTGATCTGCACAGAAGTTGTGGGCTGTTGGGCCTGTTTCAGTGCTGTATCTCGAAGCTAAAAGTGCTTGAAAATGTACACAGATATTAATGTTGGGACCTAAACAGAAATAAACTGACTGAACCTAAAATCGAGATGCAGTCGGGAAATAGCGTATACATTGTAACTAACCCAGAAAAATACGTCTGGGCAATTCCAAGTTGTCACAAAAAATTTATATTTAAAACAGATAAAAGTCCACACAAAGGAGAATGTGCAAACTCTACACATACAGCACTTGAGGTCAGGATGGAACTCCTGTCTCTGGCTCTGTGAGGCAGCAGCTCTACCAACGTCGGAGCTGCCCATTGTGCCACTTAGTGTTGTTGGTTTTGTTCGTGTGATGAATAACATTGCTGCTAATCATAAGTGATAGGAATAGAATTTGACCATTCAGCCCATCAACTCTACTCTGCCATTTAATCTCCGATGTATCTCTCCCTCCTAACCCCATTCTCCTTCCTCCTGCCTTCTCCGTGCTAATGTTGGTGTGACACAAAGCTCACTGGACTTAAGTCTCTTGGACTGTTCCCAAATCTTTGCACCTAAAGGTAGCATCGTAAATTGATGCCTTTTGTGTTTAAAACCCGATTTTTGGGTAATAATGCCATCAGTAGCAATACCATCAGTACCATGGAAATAATCAGATGAAATGGCAACTCTAACATCAGCAGCAACACTAGAAAGGTTAGAGACAGAGAGTCAGTGATTTTAGGACAGTGTGCGATACTAATAGTATCAACAGCAATATGCACACCAGCAGTATTGAGTGTGATTTCTACAACAGCAAGAAATATCAACACCACATAGTTAACAGAACACACTGACTCACCATGGTGAGGGATAATCCATAAAACAAGGAAACAACAATTTACAATCTTAATAATATTGTGAACGTGTCTCAAATAACCATGCAAAGGGATTTGGGAGTGCTGGTACATGATTCCCAGAAGGTTAATTTGCAAGTTTAATTGTGGCAAGGAAGGCAAATGCAATGTTAGCATTTATTTTGAGAGGACTAGAATACAAAAAGAGGGATATAATGCTGAGGCTTGACGAGGCGCTATTCAGATCGCATTTAGAGTCTTGCGAGCAGTTGTGGGCCCGATACTGAGGAGGGATGTGCTGGCATTGGAGAGGGTCCAGAGGAGGTTTGTGAAAATGATCCCAATGATGATTGGTTTGATATATGATGAGTATTTGATGGTACTGGGCCTGTCTCGCTGGAGTTTAGATGGATAAGGGGGTCCTAATTGAAGATCCCCAATAGTGAAAGCTTTTTGAATTAAGTTGAGAGGGAAAAATTGATCAGCCATAATTGAATGGTGGAGTAGATGCGATAGGCTGGATGGCCTAATTCTCCTATCGAAAGGTCACACAGGTGGGCAGAGGGGGTGCGGTAGTCCGGCTGGTAAGGAATGAAATTCAGTCCTTTGCGAAAGGTGACCTAGAATCAGAAGATGTAGAGTCATTGTGGATAGAACGGAGAAATTGTAAAGGCAAAAAGACCCTAATGGGAGTTATCTACAGGCCCCCAAACAGTAGCCTTGATATAGGGTGCAAGTTGCATCAGGAGTTCAAGTTCATAGTTCAAGTTTACATTTATTGTCACTGTACCAATTGGTACAGCGAGATTTGGGTTGCCATACAGCCATACAAATGAAAAGAACACAACACATGATAGAATTTAACATGAACATCCCCACACAGCGGAATCAATGTTTCTTACTGTGAGGGAAGGCGATAAAAGTTTAGTCATCTGCCTCTATGTTCACCCGTGGTCGGGACCTATTGAGGCCTCCTCAGTAGTCGCAACGGTGGCCCGATGTTTCAAACCCCCTCGCCGGATGATGGAACTCTGGCGTTGGAAGAACACTCAGCGACTTGGAGTTCTGAATCGGCCGCTTCCTACCAGAGACCGCGGCTCCCGAAGTCCACGGGCTGAGCTGGGCAGAGCTCCAACACGGCAATCCTCGGCGAAGGATCCCAGGGCCCCGCATTGTTAAAGTTGGCGCCGCCTGCGGCTGGAAGCTCCGCAGACCACAGCTCCATGGTGTTCAAATCGGCAGGCCCAGCACTCCGGAGCTCCAACACGGCGACCCCTGTAAGGCATCGCCCCACTCCACGATGGTACCTCAGTGCTGCAACGCTGCTGAAGCTGAAGCACTGGCCAGTCTCCAGCAGCAAAGGCCACGTCAATCCAGCTGGTAGGCCGCGAGAAGGGGGCGAAGATGCGGCTCGGAGGACAGACGCATTCCTCGACCAGGTAGTGACGAAGAAAACAGTTTCCCCATAGCCACCCCCCCCTCCCAATCCCCCACATAAAAAGATTAAAAGACCTCCAAAACAAAACTTTTTGAAGGACTAAAAATAAAGAAAAGGATGAAAGGACGAACAGCTGCAGGTGGGGCGGCCATACTCAATGGCGCCACCCACTGGAGATAATTGGCATGTAACAAAGGTGGTTATGAGAAATTTCAATATGCAGGTAGACTGGGAAAATCAGGTTGGTACTGGACCCCAAGAAAGGGAGTTTGTGGTGTGACTCCGAGATGGATTCTTAGAGCCAGTTGTGCAATGAACCAGATTTGATAATGGAACTCAAGGTAAAGGAACCACTAGGAGGTAGTGACCATAATATGAAGTTTTAATCTGCAATTTGAGAGAGTGATGGTAAAATCAGACGTGCCAGTATTGTAGTTGAACAAAGGGGACTATCAAGCATGAAGGAGGAGCTGGCCAAAGTTGACTGGAAAGGGACACTAACAGGGATGATGGTGGAACAACAATGGCAGGAATTTCTGGGAATAATCCAGAAGATGCAGGATCATTTCATTCCAAAGAGGAGGAAAGATTCTAAGGGGAGTAAGAAGCAACCATGGCTGACAAGGGAAGTCAAGGACAGTATAAAATGAAAAGAGAAGATGTATAACATAACAAAGATGAGCAGGAAGCCAGAGGATTGGGAAATGTTTAAAGAACAACAGAAGGTAAATGAAAAGGCAATATAGGGAGAAAAGATGAAGTACGAAGGTAAGCTAGCCAAGAATATAAAGGAAGATAGTAAAAGCTTCTTTAGGTATGTGAAAAGGAAAAGATTAATCAAGACAAATGTGGGTCCCTTGAAGACAGAAACAGGTGAATTTATTTTGGGGAACAAGGAGATGGCAGACGAGTTGAACAGGTACTTTGATTCTGTCTTTACTAAGGAAGACACAAACAATCTCCCAGGCGATAGATGATCTAAGGTGACGGAAGAAATGAAGGAAATTCACATTAGGCAGGAAATGGTGTTATATAGACTGATCGGACTGAAGGCTGATAAATCCCCAGGGCCTGATGGTCTACATCCCAGGTACTCAAGGAGGTGGCTCTAGCAATTGTGGACATATTGGTGATCATTTTCCAATGTTCTATAGATTCAGGATAAGTTCCCGTGGATTGGACTGTAGCTAATGTTATCAGACTTTTTAAGAAAGGAGCGAGAGAAAACCAGTTAGCCTGCCATAGTTGGTGGGGAAGATGCTGAAGTCAATTATTAAAGATGTAATAGCTGCACATTTTGATAGCAGTAAGAGGAACCAAGTCAGCATGGATTTACGAAGGAGAAATCTTGCTTGACTAATCTTCTGGAATACTTTGAGGATGTAACAAGTAAAATGGATAATGGAGAGCCGGCGGATGTAGTGTATCTGGACTTTCAGAAAGCCTTTGATAAGGTCCCACATAAGTGGACAAAATTAGAACACATGGAATGGGGGGTATGATATTGACATGGATAGAAAATTGTAGACAGGAAACAAATAGTATGAATTACCGGCTCCCTTTCAGAATGGCAGGTGGTGATTAGTGGGGTGGCGCAAGGCTCGGTGCTGGGACTGATTTAGATTAAGGAATTAAAAGTAACATTAACAAATTTGCAGATGACACAAAGCTGGGTGGCAGTGTGAACTGTGAAGAGGATGCTTTGAGGATGCAGGGTGACTTGGATAGATTGGGTGAGTAGGCAGATGCATGGCAGATGCAGTATAATGTGGATAAATGTGAGGTTATCCACATTGGTGGCAAAAACAGGAAGGCAGATAATAATCAGATAATAGAATGGTGTCCGATTAGGAAAAGGAGAAGTGCAACAAGACCTGGGTGTCCTTGTACATCAGACACTAAAAGTAAGCTTGCCGGTGCAGCAGGCAGTGAAGAAAGCTAATGGCATGTTGGTCTTCATAATGAGAAGATTTGAGTATAGGAACAAAGAGGTCCTTCTGCATTTGTACATGGCCCTAGTGAGACCACAACTGGAGTATTGTGTGCAGTTTTGCTCTCCTAATTTGAGAATGGACATTGAGGGTGCAGCGTAAGTTCACAGGGTTAATTTCCGGGATGACGTGACTGTCATATGATGAAAGAATGGAATGACTGCGCTTGTATGCACTGGAATTTAGAAGGATGAGAGGGGAACTTAGAGAAACCTATAAAATTATTAACGGATTGGACACTCAAGATGCAGGAAACATGTTCCCGTTGGTGGGAGAGTCCAGAACCTGGGGCCACAGTTTAAGAATAAAGGGTAGCCATTTAGAACTGAGATGAGGAAAAACATTTTCAACCAGAGAGTTGTGAATTTATGGAATTCTCTGCCTCAGAAGACAGTGGAGGCCGACTCAGAGGATGCATTAAAAAAAGAGTTTGATAGCACTCTTAGCTGAATCAAGGGATATTGGGAGAAGGCAGCAACAGATTGTGGATCATCAGCCATGATCACATTGAAGGCGGTGCTGACTCAAAGGGCTGAATGGCCTACTCCTGGCCCTATTTTGTATGTATCTATGCATCATAGGACTTATGAACTTAGTCCCACCTGCCCGCATTTGGCCCATGTCCTTCTACATCTTTCCCATCTATGTACCTGTCCTAATGTATTTTAAATGTGGTTATAGTATCTGCCTCAACTACCTTATCAGGCAGCTAGTTTCATATTCCCACCACCTTATGTGTGAAAAAAATGCCCCTCAGATTCTTATCTTAATTCTTACCCTTTAAACTATAGTAAGGTGGGAGGAGAAAGATCAAATTAGAACCTGAGGGACAGTGAAAGTGGTACAAAGGAACAACATTGACTGTTCTCCAGGTCCTTGCTTGTTACAAGAGAAAATATAAAGATATTCATCAGGGCCCCTGCACTTTCCTCTCTCAATAACTTTGAATGGATTGCATCAGGCCCTGGGGATGTATCTAGCTTCTCTTTTCAGGAGAAACAATACCACCTCCTTCTAGATCTCAGAATGCCCCAGCAAATTTGTATACATCATGCTAATTTCACTATCCTCAATGTCCTTGTGCTTGATGTATAAAGTTGCAAAGTACTAATTTAGTACCATGCCTACATCCTTTGACTCCAACACAAATTTGCTCCTTATTCTTGAATGGTCACAGAAGGATAAAGTAATGGAGCAAAGGTGCATTGTCATCACGTCCCTCCAAAATCTGTCACAAAACTAGATACTAGAGGCAATTTGCAGAGACCAATTAACCTACCAACTTGCATGTCTTTGGAACATGGGAGATAAGGAGGCTGAAATAAGCCAAAAGGAAAACAGGCACCAGCCCCTAAAATTTGCAAGATACTAAATGCATAAAGAAAATCAAATAGTAAATTTCCTCAACACATCACATATCTTTATCCGTATAAAAAAAAGAACATCGATTTTATCGTAAGTATGCAACTCATTCATTGATTTTTGTCTGAAGATGCTTTAAATATTGAATTTCAGGGATAAAAGAGTCGGAGTAAACAGGTCATTTTCAGAATGGCAGGCAGTGACTAGTGGGGTACCGCAAGGCTCAGTGCTGGGACCCCAGCTATTTACAATATATATTAATGATCTGGATGAGGGAATTGAATGCAACATCTCCAAGTTTGCGGATGACACGAAGCTGGGGGGCAGTGTTAGCTATGAGGAGGATCCTAGGAGGCTGCAAGGTGACTTGGATAGGTTGGGTGAGTGGGCAAATGCATGGCAGATGCAGTATAATGTGGATAAATGTGAGGTTATCCACTTTGGTGGCAAAAACAGGAAGGTGGACTATTATCTGAATGGTGGCCGATTAGGAAAAGGGGAGATGCAACGAGACCTAGGTGTCATGGTACACCAGTCATTGAAAGTAGGCATGCAGGTGCAGCAGGCTGTGAAGAAAGCGAATGGTATGTTGGCATTCATGGCAAAAGGATTTGAGTACAAGAGCAGGGAGGTTCTACTGCAGTTGTACAGGGTCTTGGTGAGGTTGTTGAGGCCAGTTCATTGGCTATATTTAAGAGGGAGTTAGATGTGGCCCTTGTGGCTAATGGGATCAGGGGGTATGGAGAAAAGGCAGGTACAGGATACTGAGTTGGATGATCAGCCATGATCATATTGAATGGCGGTGCAGGCTTGAAGGGCTGAATGGCCTACTCCTGCACCTATTTTCTATGATTCTATGATTCTATGAAAGGCATTGTGGTCAGTGTGGAGACCATTGACACCATTGACATATACACTTGTGTGTTGAAACCAATTAAAACCATTGACATATACACTCATGTGTGCGTGTGTGCAAAGCAGGTAACCAGCGAAAACCTACACAATCACAGGAAGAATGCATAATCTGAGTGCAGGATTGAACTCTGCTTGCGGGTGCTGTAAGGCAGCAGCTCTACTATGTGTCACAACTGTGATGATGTTTATTATCAAGGAAATTATTGTGACATGACAATTATCATTGCTTGGGATACTCGCGTTAATTCACTGTCAATTACATTGAAATTGGATTTCTGCTCACGCATAAATTACACTTTTTATTCTGCACGGACGAATACTTTATCTTTAATAAATCATCACCAGATTTTGTGTGAATTCATGGAATTATTGAACTTTGCTTTCTTCATTAAAGAATCATACTTGCATTGCCATAGGGTTATTATTAACAATTTCTAGTTAAAGAACATCACAGGCACAGTGGATAATTACAATCAAAACAAGGTCTGGACCCTCTGCACATCTGCACCACAGGACGGCACAGTGGCACAGCGGTAGAGTTACTCACTCACAAAGCCAGAGACCCGGGTTCGATCCTGATTATGGGAGCTATGGAGTTTGTACATTCTCCCTGTGACTGCATGGTTTTTTTCTGGGTGGTCTGGTTTCCTCCCACACTCCAAAGACGTACAGTTCTGTAGGTTAATTGGCTTCTGTATGATTATAAATTGTTCCTTGTGTAGGGAAGTGTTAGTGTATCGAGTGATCACTGGTCGGCGTGAATTTGTGGGCCGAATGACCTGTTTCCATGATATATCTTTAAAGTCTAAAGTAAAGTCTAAATATGCTTCATGCATAGAAACAAGGTTATAAGTCAATGGAGCAGTGTTTGCCCACTTGTTTATGCACAAGCACCATGGGATGCACCTAATCCCCAAGATTATCTGATTTTCGAAAATAATAGTGACACTGTGGTGGGGCAGTAAAGTTGCTGCCTTACAGCGTCAGAGACCTGGGTTCAATCCTGACTACGGGTGTTGTCTGTGTGGAGTTTGTACATTCTCCCCATGACCTGTGTGGGTTTTCTCCGAGATCTTTAGTTTCCTTCCACACTCCAAAGACATATAGGTTTGTAGGTTAATTGGCTTGGCAGAAATGTGAATTGTCCCTAGTATGTGTAGGATGGTGTTAGTGTGTGAGGATCGCTGGGCTGGTGCAGACTCAATGGGCTGAAGGGCCTGTTTCCATGCTGTATCTCTAAACTAAACTAAACGAATAACTCCTAAATTTTCAAAACTTGCTATTTCTCTTATGCCCCTGTCCCACTTAGGAAACCTGAACGGAAACCTCTGGAGACTTTGCGCCCCACCCAAGGTTTCCGTGTGGTTCCCAGAGACTCCCGGAAGTTTTTGTCAGTCTCCCTAATGGTCGAAAGTGGTTTCCGTTTAAAAAATTGGTAATTTTTTAGACGAAGCCGGTTGCGATGTTAGTTGAAGGTGGTTGCCGGAGGACAAAAACTTCCGGGAACTGCACGGAAACCTTGAGTGGGGCGCAAAGTCTCCAGAGGTTTCCGTTCAGGTTTCCTAAGTGGGACAGGGGTATTATACTGTCAGAAGTTTTAACTTTGTGTCTACCTTTAATCCAATGAATTACAGTTGTTAAAAAAATATCAGGACCAAATTCTTTACTAGATATTAAGTTAAGTTCTAAATTGGTGCAAGGTCAACTTTCAACTTTAATGGTATGAGATAGGAACTTGCAAAAGTTGACTGGAGTACGATGTTTGCAGGCAAAGGTACATCCAGAATATGGGATGCTTTTATAAGTGTGATAGTGAGAGTTCAAGGTATGCATGTTCCCGGTAGTAACAAGGGCAAGACATGCAAGAATATGGAACCCTGGATGATGAGAGAAATTAAGACTCTGGTCACGAAAAAAGGGGAGATGTGGGTCAGGTATTGGGGGTTTGGGATGAAGAATATATCTGGAGGAATATAGGGGAGTGAGAAGACAACTGAACCATCCTATCACCAACTACAGTGGTCCTGACCTACCATCTATCTCATTGGAGACTCTCGAACTATCTTTAATCGGGCTTCACTGGACTAAACAATATCCCTTTTATCGTGTATCTGTTCACTGTGGATGACTTGATTGTAATCATGCATAATCTTTCCACTGACTGGATAGCACACAACAAAAAGCTTTAAGGGCCTGTCCCACTTTCCCGAGTTACTCACAAATTCTCCCGAGTTTTCCCCTTGATTCAAACTCGGAGAATGTCCGTCGCGAGTCCGTAGGAGTTCGTAGCGAGTCCGTAGGAGGCTCTAGGAGTCCGTAGATATTTCGTAGTGGCTCATAATGCCAGCTGTAGGCACTCGTGGCATCAGGTAAGTCAGGACGTTTTTTCAGCATGTTGAAAAATGTCCACGAGTAAAAGAAATAGCCCTGAGTACCTACGAACGGCTATTACCGTAATTCTGAGTAACTCGGGAAAGTGAGTAACTCGGGAAAGTGGGACAGGGCCTTTACACTGCACCTCGGTATAAGTGACAATAAACTGAACTAAACTGAACTAAAGATTTAAAGATCAAATTTATCATTTCAACAAGTGTTCCAAACTTAAAGATTTGATAATGTTTCAAAAGCAAGGAATTGTATGCAGGATTTCACACTGTGAGGGTTTGCATAACTTAAAATAAAATATTATACAAAGGCTCAATGCCAAAACCCAATTATCAGATTTTCAGTATTATAAAGCAACTTATCCATTCTATTAAACTTTCACTTTACTGAAAGTTTAATTGCAATGAGACTATTAAATGGGGATTAAATTACACAAAGTCTCAGTTTAAGACTTCCTATCAACATGGCTGAACACTTTTGCCATCATAATGCTTTTATAGAAGTTAGTAGCTATGGATTCAGGATTTTGATGGGCAATGCTATTCATTGTGGGGGCGGTACGATGGCGCAGTAGTAGAGTTGCTGCCCTACAGCATTTGCAGCGCCGGAGACCCGGGTTCGATCCCAACTACGGGTGCTGTCTGTAAGGAGTTCGTACATTCTCTCCACGACTGTGTGGGTTTTATCCAAGATCATTGGTTTCTTCACACTCCAGAGATGTAAAGGTTTGTAGGTAAATTGGCTTGGTACAAGTGTAAATTGTCCCTAGTGTGTGTAGGATAGTGTTAACGTGCGGTGATCGCTGGTGGGTGAATGAAAAATGGCACAAAACATATAAAACTATCCGATATGTTGATTATAGGATACACGAGGCTCCAGTTTCTAAGGTGCAGTAAATCTTACACTTACCTCATTGCACATGAAATTAATTCATCTGTTTTTAATCTCTTAAATGAATTATATTTAGTGCACTATTTTATTTCTGTTTGTTTACCTATCTAGTATAAAAACAACCAAGAGAGGAAATTAAATCTTATGGTGTTAAAATTCACTTAGGTTGTGTTAATGTGACATCATATTTTTCTAAATGGGTTTAACTTAGTAGCATTAGAGTCATACTACAAATATATTTGAGGTGGGAACCCTGTACATTTTATGAGTTTATTGAGCTATGTAAAACTGTTCTGTCTTCCTATGTTCTTGCAAATATTGACCCTTTCCCAACCATTCTTTCATCTTCAAAATTAAAAATACAATTCTTGTTTGTTAATTCATAAGTGATAGAAACATAGAAACATCGAAAAATAGGTGCAGGAGTAGGCCATCCGGCCCTTCGAGCCTGCACCGCCATTCAATATGATCATGGCTGATCATCCAACTCAGTATCCCGTACCTGCCTTCCCTCCATACCCCTGATCCCTTTAGCCACAAGAGCCAGATCCAACTCCTTCTTGAATATAGCCAATGAACTGGCCTCAACAACCTTCTGTGGCAGAGAATTCCAGAGACTCACCACTCTCTGTGTAAAGAATGTTTTCCTCATCTAGGTCCTAAAGGAATTCCCCCTTATCCTTAGACTGTGACCCCTTGTTCTGGATTCCCCCAACATCGGGAACAATCGTCCTGCATCTAGCTTGTCCAACCCCTTAAGAATTTTGTAAGTTTCTATAAGATCTCCCCTCAATCTTCTAAATTCCAGTGAGTACAAGCCAAGTCTATCCAGTCTTTCTTCATATGAAAGTCCTGACATCCCAGGAATCAGTCCGGTGAATCTTCTCTGAACCCCCTCTATGGCAAGAATGTCTTTCCTCAGATTTGGAGACCAAAACTGTACGCAATGCTCCAGGTGTGGCCTCACCAAGACCCCGTACAACTGCAGTAGAACATCCCTGCTCCTATACTCAAATCCTTTCGCTATGAATGCCAACATACCATTTGCTTTCTTCACAGTCTGCTGCACCTGCATGCCTACTTTCAATGACTGGTGTACCGCGACGCCCAGGTCTAGTTGCATCTCCGCTTTTCCTAATCTGCCACTATTCAGATAATAGTCTACCCTCCTGTTTTTGCCACCAAAGTGGATAACCTCACATTTATCCACATTATACTGCATCTGCCATGCATCTGCCCATTCACTCAGCCTATCCAAATCACCCTGCAGCCTCCTAGCATCCTCCTCACATCTAACTATACACCCCAGCTTGGTGTCATCTGCAAATTTGGAGATGTTGCATTCAATTCCCTCATCCAAATCATTAATGTATATTGTAAATAGCTGGGGTCCCAGCACTGAGCCTTGCGGTACCCCACTACTCACTGCCTGCCATTCTGAAAAGGACCCGTTTACTCCTACCCTTTGCTTCCTGTCTGCCAGCCAGTTCTCTATCCACATCATTATTGAACCACCAATACTGTGTGCTTTAAGTATATATACTAATCTCTTATGTAGGACCTTGTCGAAAGCTTTCTGAAAGTCCAGATATAACACATCCACTGGTTCTCCCTTATCCACTCTACTAGTTACATCCTCGAAAAATTCTATAAGATTCGTCAGACATGATTTACCTTTTGTAAATCCATGCTGACTTTGTCCAATGATTTCATCACTTTCCAAATGTGCTGCTATCCCATCTTTAATAACTGACTCTAGCAGTTTCCCCACTACCAATGTTAGACTAACTGGTCTGTAATTCCCCACTTTCTCTCTCCCTCCTTTTTTAAAAAGTGGATAACCTCACATTTGGGAGCAGAATTATCCCATTTGGCCCATCAAATCTACTCCGCCATTCAATCATGGTTGATCTATCTTTCCCCTTAACCCCATTCTCTTGCCTTCTCCCCATAACCACTGACACCTATACTAATCAGGAATCTATCTATATCTGTCTTCATAATATCCATTGACGGTATCCACAACCTTGTGGCAATGAAGTCGGCGTACCAGGGTCCCATCCCCGACCTCTACCTCCGTTACATCGACGACTGCTTTGGTGTCACCTCCTGCACCCACACACAACTGACTGACTTCATCCATTTCACCACCAACTTCCATCCGGCACTCAAATACATTTGGACCATTTCCGACATTTCCCTACCATTCCTTGACCTCACCATCTCTATTGCAGGTGATATACTCCTGACCGACATCCACTACAAACCAACTGACTCCCACAGCTACATGGAATACTCTTCCTCCCACCCTGCTTCCTGTAAGGACTCCATCCCCTATTCCCAATTCCTCCGTCTACGCCGCATCTGCTCCCAGGATGAGGTGTTCCACACCAGGTCATCACAAATGGCCTCATTCTTCAGAGAACGGGGATTCCCCTCCCCCACTATAGATGAGGCTCGCACCAGGGTCTCCTCCATACCCCGCAACACTGCCCTCTCTCCCCATTCCCCCACTCCCAAACAGGGCAGAGTCCCCCTGGTCCTCACCTTTCACCCCACCAGCCGACAAATACAACACATAGTCCTCCGCCAGTTTCGCCACCTCCAACGTGACCCCTCCACTCGCCACATCTTCCCATCTCCCCCCCTGTCTGCCTTCCGCAAAGACCGCTCCCTCCGCAACTCCCTTGTCAACTCTTCCCTTCCCTCCCGCTCTATCCCTTCCCCGGGCACTTTCTCTTGCAACCGCAAGAAATGCTGCACTTGTCCCTTCACCTCCCCCCTCCACTCCTTTCAGGGACCTAAGCAGTCCTTCCAGGTCCAACAGAGGTTCACCTGCACCTCCTCCAACCTCATCTACTGCATCCGCTGCTCCAGATGCCAGATAATCTATATCGGTGAGACCACGCGGAGGCTTGGCGATCGTTTCGCCGAACACCTCCGCTCGGTCCGCAATAACCAAGCCGACCTCCCGGTGGCTCAGCACTTCAACTCCCCCTCCCATTCCGTATCCGACCTCTCGGTCCTGGGCCTCCTCCACGGCCAGAGTGAGCAACACCGCAAGTTGGAGGAACAGCACCTCATATTCCGCTTGGGGAGTCTGCATCCTCTTGGCTTGAACGTTAAATTTTCTCAATTCTGTTAACCCTTGCTGTCTCCGCCCCTTCCCACCTCTCCCTCAGCCCTCGGGCCCTGGCATTCCCTCTCTCTCTATCTCCCTCCCCCACCCTAGTCGCACTAGCTTCTCATTTTCACACCACAAACAGCTTACAATGGCTTGTTCCCTTTATCATCGATACTTTTTTGCATATCTTTCATTCATTGTTCTTTATCTCTCCACATCACCGTCTATATCTCTCGTTTCCCTGATCCCTGATCAGTCTGAAGAAGGGTCTCGACCCGAAACATCGCCTATCTCCTTCGCTCCTTAGATGCTGCTGCACCCGCTGAGTTTCTCCAGCCTTTTGTGTACCCTGGCAATGAATTCCACAGGTTTACCACCGTCATTCCTCCTCATTTCCTTCCTGAAGGAATGTCCTTTAATTCTGAGGATATGAAGATCAGATCGAAGATCACCCTTCCCATGACCTTATCCTTTAATTCCTTCAGACAACTTTCTGCACATAAATCTACACTGAAAATATTTTTTTTTAAGTCATTAGTGGCCCCCTATGCTGTAGTGGCAAACTGTGGAGACTTTGGAGTGGATGCTGAAGAGAGTGACCAAAATATTGGCTAGATTGAAAAGTACTAGCTATGAGGAGATCTTGGGCAAACCTGCATAGCAACAGAAAGCTGGAGTAACTCAGCGGGCCAGACAGTATCTCTGGATAAAAGGAGTAGATGATGTTTTGGATCGAGACCCTTCTTCAGACTGTGAATCAGGGGAAAGGGAAAGGGGAGATGGTTATGGTGATATAGAGAGATATAGAACAAATGAAAGAAAGATAATGCAAAAAAGTAACAGTGTGAAATGTCACCCATTCCTTCTCTCCAGAGGTGCTGCCTGTCCCGTTGAGTTACTCCAGCTTTTTGTGTCTATCTTCGGTTTAAAACTTCCTACACATTTTGGGTAAACCTGCGGAATAGGAGACCGAGGGATAACCTGATAAGTATATGTAATTATGAGAGGCATTGATAGAGTAGATGGTCAGAATCTTCCAATAACATCTCAACATGTACAGTAATCAATCCATTAATGGCAACGATACATTCGACTTTCAAGACTCCTTATTTTGAAATTTACTCTACCATTCCTTGACCTCACCATCTCTACCTTGACCTCACCATTTGCTTCTCTACCTTATCTCCCTCCTTGGAGGGGTCCCTATAAAGTTCACCCTTTCACCAACCTTTTAAGTATTTACCTTAAAATGTTATTTTTACCTAATATCTTCTTTCATAGAATTGAAGAATGATAGAAATGCACAGCACCCTAACAGGGTCTTACAGGAACCTTGTATATATGAACCTTGATGAATATCTATATTAATCCCATTTACCCTCATTACAGCTGTTTCTTATCTAAGTATCTGTCCAAATGCCCTTTAAGCACTTTAATAGTAAATGCCTCCATTACGTCCACTGACAGCTCGTTCCAAATATTCACCACGCTCTGTGTAAAAATAATACCCCTATCATCTCCTTTAAATTTCACCCATCTCATCAAAAACTGTGCCCAAGACATCCGGACCCACTCCCTGGAAAACAGATTCTCATTACCTATCCTATTTGTGTTCCTCTTCCTCCAATGTTCCATACCTCAGTGTCTTTTAATGGACAAAACACCCTGGAAACATCTGGTGACACTTGTAACCCACGTTGCTTTTTAAATGAAAGTTGTTATTGCTGTTGTACTCCTAAGAAAGAGAATTTGGTAAACAGAATTTCATCCCAATTGTGCAAAGTTTTTATTGGTGGTTGTTCTTGCTTGGCATGCAGCTTAATTTTATCTTTCACAAGTTTTTTTTCCCCTGACATGTTTTTCCTTTTCTTGTCACAACTTATTTTATTTCTAGAACTTACATTCAACTGATGAGCACCCTTCTGGTGTGTGATGTAGGTGGATTCAGGCCACTGCCAAAGATCATACCATTTCTGGCTATAATTATCTTCAATGCTCAGATCCAAGTCTGTTCAGCGAACTCGACTTACTCGTGTTCAAGTCATTTAGGATATTTTCCAATTACGTTTGCTATTTTTACTGCCGCATGGTTTCCTTTAGGGGTCAGCGATTTGTTATTAGTTTACTTTTCTCAAGCATACTCATTATAGACCAACTACACAGATCAGTTAGTTTAATTTGATGTTTGCAATGATGACTGTAGGTACAAGTGCATTCGAGGCAAGACCATTACACTGCCTTTTTTTTCAAAATGTGCGCTAAATGCATCATTTTGAATGGAAGACAGTTATGTTGGATAGACACAAAATGTTGGAGTGACTCAGTGGGACAGGCAGAATCTCTGGAGAAAAGGAATAGGTAACGTTTCGGGTCAAGACCCTTCATCAGACTGAGAGTCAGGGAGAGGGAAACTAAAGGTATGGGAAGGTACAGAACCTTTGGTGTAAACCAGCATCTTCCTTCTTACGCAGTTCTGTTGGAGATGGATGCGTTGTTGCCAGTGGTTCTGCCCAACTTCATTATGTAGTCCAATATCGCATGGAAATCTTGTCACAAAACAATAGGTTGGGACTATCCCAACGTTTAAGAAACAGTTAGACAGTACATGGATAGGGCAGGTTTGCAGGGATATGGACCAAGCGCAGGCAGGTGGGACTAGTGTAGCTGGAACATGTCGGCCAGTGTGGGCAAGTTGGGCCAAAAGGCCTGTTTCCACACTGTATTACTCTATGACTTATTCCACCAGGTGGCGCCGCAGTGGCTACCTTGCCAACAATCTCTCCCGTTTCTTCTTTGTTGTTTTTAGTATGTGTTAAATGTATGTTTTAGTGCTCTTTAGCTTTGTTTTATGTGGGCGGGGGGAAGTAGAGGGAAACTTTTTAAAATCTCTTACCTCGATGGAAAATACAATTTTTCTCTATCCACACTGCGGCCTAACATCGTGGAGCTGGCGGCTTCTTGCTAGGGGTCCAACGCTGGAGCCTGCGGACTTGACATTGTGGAGCTCGCAGTCCCTGGTTAGAGACCGACTTCGGGAGCTTCAGGCCGCAGGAGCTTTGACCACCCCGATCGCGGGAGCTTCGACCGGCCCGACATGGGGTGTAAAGAGTAAAGAAGATCAGACTTTATTCCCTTCCATCACAGTGAGGAATGTGGGGAATCCGCTGTGGTGGATGTTTTTGTTAACTTTTATGCAGCTGTGTGTCATGTTGCTTTTTTAGCATGGCTGTATGGTAAATCGAGTATTATTGTAAGTGTGACAATAGAATACCCTTTGAACCTTTGACTATGCCAGGAATCTATGGGACTGCTGTGGATAGGGTGTGCAGCTTTAAATACCTGGGAGGCCACATCACAGAGGATCTGACACGGACAACACACACTACCGCACTGTTGAGTAAGGCAAGGCAGCACCTTTACCACCTTAGGCAGCTGAGGAAATTCAGAGTATCTCTGAGGATCCTTCGGTGCTTCTACTCTGGGGCTATAGAAAGCATCTTTTCCGGCAACATTTCAATCTGGTTTGGGAACAGCTCTGCCCAGGAAAGAAAGGCTCTGCAGAGAGTAGCGCGCTCGGCCGAATGCACTATGGGAAAAACACGATGGGAAAAACCCCCCTGCAAGACCTATACACCAGGAGGTGCAGATCCAGAGCCAGCAACATTATGGGGGACCTCTACCACCCCAGCAACGGACTGTTCCAGCTGCTACGGTCAGACAAGCGCCTCTGCTGTCATGCTGTGAAAACAGAGAGGATGAGATGGAATTTCTTCCCACAGGCCATTAGGACTGTAAACTCTTATCTCACTAGGGACTATTTTACTAATTTACTGTTGTGTTAAGTGTAAATACTGGTTCTGTTCTATTCTGTTCTGTTGTTCTGTAATGTTTGCACAATCCGCAGGCATTGCCACTTTCATTTCACTGCACATCTTGTATGTGCATGTGACAAATAAAGTTGCCTTGACTTGACTTGATCTGTGTGGTTAGTCTGGTACAATAGCTTAGTCCAGAATCATCTCTGGGCATCCCTGATAGCTTTGTGAAGGTCGTATTTAGATTTATTTTACAGGTCGGAATAACCTAGCTTAAGCAGAGGTGAAAGTACGGATGGTGCAACTCCTCTGGATTGCATGGGAAGGTGGCATGGACGAGGGAGTGGTGGGTGGGGATGGGATAATGGACCAAAGAGTTCAGAAGCGTGAGATCCCTGCAAAATGCAGAAAGGGGGATGACGTGACTGGTGGTGGGATCATGTTGGAGGCTGCGAAAATTGCGAAGGATAATGCGTTGAATGTGAAGATTGGTGAGGTGGAAGGTGAGTAACATTTGAACTCTATCTTTGTTCTGCTCCATCACAACGCAGACTTGCGAGAAATGGGGGAAATGTGATTGGTAATTCCTGTCACTATGGCGGAACGGAAGGTAGGTTTCAGGAAGGAGAATTACATTTGGGAAGCACCAGCGTGGGAGATGAAAGGAATGGGATGTTTGCAGGAAGCAGGATGAGAGGACGTATAGTCAAGGTAGGTGTGGGATCCTGTAGACTTGTGTAAACTAGCAGAGGTTAGTCTACAAACGGAGGTGGAAGCAAACAGATCCATAAAGGGAATGGAAGTGCCGGAGATGGATCTGGTGAATCTGATAAAGGAGTGGAAATTGGCCACCAAAGTAATTACATTTGTGGCTTCAGTCTGGGTGTAAGATGTGGCACAAATGCAGTTTTCAAGTTTGCTATATGGACCACTGGTGCTAGAGTTCCATTCTCCATGATACCACATATATGACAATGACATGAACCAGCTACTGAGGTCTTTTTGAAGTTTTGGTTGTGGAAGTAATCCTATAATCCTATAATCCTATAATCCTATTTTCACTTCGATTCAGCAGCACATTTTAGATGTAAGACATTGCCTTATAACAGACTCCCACAAAAGAGCAAACCTTTGGCCTCATTAATTTTGTTGCATTTCAACTTCTGAATGGTCTGTTCAGTATCTAATATAATTGAAACTCTAAATTATGTGAACTTCACTTCTGATTTTTTAATGTAAGAAATGAATTTGCTGCAATTCCGTCCCTCATAATAATAAGCAAATAGGGGCAACAGTCTGACAAAACAAAGCAAACTATCTAATGAAATAATTAATAACAGATCGATGTTTATGTTCTTAATATGCACATTCCTCATTTAATTTCACCCTATGATGTCTGATTGTCTTCAGAGATGCAGACTTTAATTGGAAGAAAGATCAGTAGCCCATCTAGAGAAACGCATTAAAAAGAGCTTCCGAGAAGGAGCTAAGAAATGCACAGGTTTATTCCATGAAAAATGCATCTTACATCCGTAAGACATTTAAAGGTCGCAGCATAGGGTGTTACTGTTGAGTGTAATTGGAAAACTGTACATCATGATCTAACGAGCATCTAGTTTACCTCTTTGGAAAAATGGATCTTAATTATGTTTCATGCTTCTTTTTTTGTTATTTTCCCAACTGCAGCTGCCGTAATAGGTGACTGTGTTTTGCTATTATTGAGAGCAAGATAGAATTTATTAATACTAATATGGCCGACTGTGTAGCTTCCAAATCAATTATCTTTGAACTGTTCCAAACGTCAGCGACATGGATCCAGTGATTTGTAGTCACACCAGTTTGTTCACACATACAGTTTTCAATTGCTAATCATTTTTAATTAAAGAAAAAAAGTTCAGGTTCAGATATGCAAAGTTAACTCACGCAATGTTGACAAAATAAGAAAACTGGGAAGCCAATGGATTTTTTATATCCCATAATTGTATTTTATAATGGTTCCCCAAAATAAGCATTCTAATACCATGGTTCTCCTTAAACATGAGCTTACACATTGTAATTGTAAACATTCACAATTGCCTGTTGTAGTGTTCACTTGGCTGCAAGAAATAACTAGGAAAACTAAGTTTAGCACTGCATATATATAGCTTGTGTATATCCTCTCATTTGTGAGATAATCAACAGTTTTAGTTTAGTTTAGAGATACAGCATGGAAACAGGCTCTTCGGCCCACTGGGAACGCGCCAAACAGCGATCCCCACACATTAACACCATCCTCCACACACTAGGGACAATTTTTAACATTTGCCAAGCCAATTTACCTACAAACCTGTACGTCTTTGGAGTGTGGGAGGAAACCGAAGACCTTCGAGAAAACCGTAGTTCACGGGGAAAACATACAAACTCCTCCCAGACATCACCTGTAGTCGGGATCGAACCCGGGTCTCTGGCACTGCAAGAGCTGTAAGGCAGCTGTGCCACCGTGCCGCCCTTAATTACAAGTAAACAACAGAAGATAATAAATATTTTATTCAAGATCTCAATTATGCTTCAGATGTTCTTTTCAATATTTTTTTCCCTCTGTTATCTTGTGAGGGACATAAGAACACAAGAAAACTGGACCTGGAGAAGGCTACCAGGCCCCTCAATCCTGCCCCACCATTCATCATGATCACACTGATTAATGCTGGCCTCAGTTCCTTTGCTGTGCCTAGGATAGTGTTAATGTGCGGGGATCAATGGTCGGTGCGGACCTGGTATGCCAAGGGGCCTGTTTCCATGCTGTATCATTAAATTAAATTACTTTCTGAGAGAATACATTTCTATGCACCTCTCCTTTAAATGATCAGCCTCTTATCATGTAATTATGTCCGAGAAACAAGGAACTGCAGTTGCTGGTTAACAAAAAAATGACACAAAGTGCTGGAATAACTCTGAGGGTCTGGTGAACTCTGGTCAACATCTCTGGTGAACACTGATAGAAAATTACATTGATAGATGAAGACTAGCAGACCTCCATAGAAGGTTCACACAACCAGCCCAATCATTTCTAGGACTTTTGGAATATGTTCAAATAAAGGTCAAATCCAATCAGGCTAATTGCCACTAAATGGGTTAACTCTCTGTCATCAACAAAGAGGCGGAAGCTGCCATTGACGATGCTATCATTTGCAACTTGAATCACCAATAAAATGCTCATAAACATTCAGTTTGAATTTCGGCAGAGCCACATGGCTCCAGATTTCATCACAGGTTTGCTCAAAACAAGGTCTGAAGAGTTGAAGTCTAGAGGTGAAGCCAGAGTGACTTCCTTTGACATCAAGGTAGCTTTTGCCCGAGGCATCAAGGAGCCATTGTAAAACTAAAGTCAATGGCCTTCAGTGGTTGTAGTCATAACTGGTGTATTGGAAGATGGCTGTGGTAGTTAGAAATCTATCTATCAAGCCCAAAGGCATCACTGTGGATGTTCCTCAGTGCAGTGTTCAAAGCCCAAGGATCTGCAGCTGCTCCATCAATAATCTTCATTCCACCTCGAGGTCAGAGTAGAAAGATTCTGTGATGATTACCTAATGTTGAAGTTTGTTCACAACGGGCAAATGATGCAGTCCATACCCACACTGCAGTTAAACTTAGAAAACATCTCGGCATGAACTTATATCTTCATCAAGTTGCATCTTCACCAGAAAAATGTCAGGGATAACTCTCAGCAATCGAGGCTCCAGCCATCCTGCGCATCCAGTTGCATTAGACTTTTTCATTCAGATATACAGCTTGGAAACAGGGCTTACGGACCACCGAGTCCGCGCCAACCAGCGATGACCCAGCATTTGTGACTATCCTTCACAAGGGGGACAATTTACAATTTACTGAAGCCAATAAACCTACAAACCTGTAGGTCACTGGAGTGTGGGAGGAAACCGGAGCATCCGGAGAAAACACACATGGTCACAGAGAGAACGTACAAACTCCATACAGACAACACCCGTGTCTCCATACAGACAGCCTCCTTAGCTCTGAATCTAAATGCCCTAGTCTATGAGGACCCCATGTATCTTATGCATTCCATCCCATGCCTCTCAATCTTCTGGATCAGTCTATGCTAAGGGACCTTATCAAATGCCTTATCCATATCGACAATATACAGCATTTACATTCAACTTCCCAAAGTGCAACTCTACCCACTTACAATACACAAACTCCATCTGCTCTTTCTTTGTACATTTCCGTAGCTGATCAGTATAATAATCTTCCTTGCTGTCTGCAGCTCCAACAATTTGTTGTTTGCAACTTTACTAACTAATCCATCTGCATTTACATCCAAGTTGTTATATGTCGCACAATCAACAGAAGTCCCAGCACAGATCCCTGTGGAAATCACACTGCTCACCTTATCAAATGCCTTATTAAATTCCATATTGACAATATCTACTGTCCTACCCTCATTGATTATGTTCATCACCTTTTCAAAAAATTCAATCAAGAACACAGTTGTCTCGGAGATAGGTTGCCACAATTTCTATAAGGACAATTGGGGGCAGGTGTGATAAATCTCTGCAATGCTCAGGCACCTAAAATAAGTATTGACATTTAGATTGACCTGTAAATCCCTATGATTCCATAATTTTAGAACAGGTCTGTGGCATGCTTTATAAACAGTGCATCCAGCTGAGCCATACAACGTTTACAAAGCTGTGCTGAATCACATTTTTCCATAAGAATGAATAACCATATTCTTTGTGCAGGGGGGTGGGGGGCTGGGGAGATTGGAGAAAAGAGGGGGAAGAGCCATGGGGGAGAGGGGAGTATCATGGGGAAGGGGGGCAGGAGCCAGTGAGGAGGACCAGAGAGGAAGGGGCTGGAGCTGCAGGGTGTTGTGATAGCTGTGCGTTTGGGACTCACAGCACGTGCTGGACGCTCTCCTCCGCTGGGATCATATTCTCTGCTTTTCGTTAGGCGACATCTCCCGCGCCGGCCGGGCTGTGCCGCACCGCTTCCGGTCCCTCTGAAAATTGTGTCTGGTTGGAGTCTTCCGTCAGCCACCCGCAGTGTCCCTCAGCTCCAATAAAGATGCGATGGCGCAGGAAGGGGCGGACTGTCCCGCGGAATGACAAGAGAAGCGGTCAATCCGCGCAGAGCTGACTGGCAGGAGTGGAGATCGATCTACGCACTTGCGGTTTTTAAGATTTTTAAACCTCGCTAACGTGTACAATAATAAAGCCAATAAGCAGAATTATGATGATATACAGCAATTATTATTTGGCTATTTCGTTTGCAATTATTACTTGGCTATTTATCATTTAGCTTCTGCTTTTTATTTTATAAAAGTGACTTCTTCTAAGATCATGCAAAATATTGAATACCTTGCGTATATTCCAAGGGGAAAGCCTCAAAGCATATCGAGTCCATGTCCATGTGGTGAAGATGAGTAACAGAATTACTCAGAAGGTATAATAAAAACACAAAATCAATCAAAACATATCACCCAACTCATTGTAGAAAATTACAAAATAAATAGTAGCACAGTGACGCCGCGGTAGAGTTGCTGCCTTACAGCGCTAGAGACCCGGGTTCGATCCTGACTACGGGTGCCATCTGTACAGAGTTTGCACATTCTCTCTGTGACCTCATGGGTTTTCTCTGGGTGCTCTGGTTCCTCCCAAACTACAAAGACGTACAGGTTTGTAGGATAAGTGGCTTTGGTAAAATTGTAAATTATCCCTACTGTGTCGGATAGCACTAGTGTATGGGGTGATCGCTGAATAGTCCAAGTGGAAGGGCATTATTATTTCTCAGTATACTGTGGCACTTGTTAATGAAAACTAGATTATCACTAGTTGACCTACATTAAGTAGTTCCCTCTTATATGTAGATGTAAAGTATTATTTATTAGCAAAGCCAAGACAATGAATAATTGTCACCCACAAACATTAAGTCTATATAATTTAGATATGTTTATCAATTTCATAGATACATAGATACATAGACAATAGGTACAGGAGTCAGCCATTCGGCCCTTTGAACAAGCACCGCCATTCAATGTGATCATGGCTGATCATCCACAATCAGAACCCTGTTCCTGCCGTCTCCCCATACCCCTTGATTCCGCTAGCCCTAAGAGCTCTACCTAACTCTCTTTTGATTGCAGTCTCCATTGCCTTCTGAGGGCAGAGAATTCCATAAATTCACAACTCCCTGTGAAAACGTTTTTCCTCATCTCAATTCTAAATGGCCTACCCCTTATTCTTAAACTGTGACCCCTTGTTTCTGGACTCCCCCAACATCGGGAACATGTTTCCTGCACCTAGAGTGTCCAATTCCTTAATAATTTTATATTTTTCTATAAGATCCCCTCATCCTTCTAAATTCCAATGAGTACAAGCCCACTCGCTCCATTCTTTCATCATATGAAAGTCCCGCCATCCTGGGAATTAACTTCATGAACCTATGCTGCACTTCATTAATGTTAGCCTGTGTCAGGGATGTTAACATTAGTTGGGATATATTTTGAAATTATACCTGCAACATGTAGCATATTCAGAATTTAAAGACAAGAGTAAAAGAGAGTGAGGCTTCGCTGACATTTGAGCTGTCTCCTGATTTCGCGTTGTAGGAGGTGATTGCATTCATGCCCCGCCACAGTTGCCAAACATCCGTCTCATCCTCCAGCTTGGAGCAGAAGTCCCTTTTGGCCTTTTTGTTGACCTTACCAACATCGTATCTGGACTTCTTGTAGACCTCTGTATCTCCAGACCTGAATGCCCGGGATCTGGTCTTCAGAAGAATGCGGATCTCATGGTTCATCCAAGGCTTCTGGTTAGGAAACACTCGGAAGGTTTTTGTTGGGATGCAGTCCTCCACACATTTCTTTATGAAGTCTGTAACGACTGTGGCGTATTTGTTCAGGTCCATTGCCGAATCCCTGATCATTGCCCAGTCTACAAACTCCAAACAGTCCTGAAGTCTTGAATATAAAGCCCCATATAGCAACAATATTACAAAGATTAGTGCAATTAATTTAATTTATTTCTGTTGATAGAACCAGATATCTTGGGAGTATCATAAATATAAATAGGTCAATTAACAAACTGTAATAACAGAACTGAAGAAGGGTTTCGACTCAAAACATCACCCATTCGTTCTCTCCAGAGATGCTACCAGTCCCGCTGAGTTACTCCAACATTTTGTGTCTATCTTCCGCTTAAACCAGCATCTGCAGTTCCTTTATACGCAGCAGAACTGAATATGGTCATATAAATTAGAAAGATTAAACAAAATCTTACCGTTTGAAGTTTGATCTTTATTTTATGAGAAGTTGAAGTGAGGGACTACATGAAGAGCCCACCAGCCTGCATGCGCGTCAATCTTCAGAGCAACTGCATGAAAACACAGACCACCTGCATGAACTTAAACTATAGAAAGATTAATAACCATTGACATATGAATGATCTTTATGAGATTCAGGGTTTGGAATAGAGGGCACGTAGTCCCTCACTTCAACTTCTCATCAAATAAAGATCAAACGTCAAACAGTAAATCTTTTAATCTTTCTATTTTAGATCAAACGTCAAACAGTAAATCCGTTTAATCTTTCTATTTTATATCGAAGTCACGTGAGTGACTATGTGAAGCCTTCAAAGCTCTGTGGTTTCATGTAGCAAACCAATCTGTGTGTGAAACACTTAAACAGATAAACCATAAATGGTAGAAAAGACATGGGTTATTAATAACATGATGCTAACTTGCATACATGGCCATCGTCCTTAATCGAACCACAGTCCCAATTGGCTTTGAGTTAGACAATAACTCATGCAACACTGTTCAGAATACTATCTGCAATCATCCAGGCATATTCAACCACATTTTAGAACTTCTGAAAGTGCACTATGTAAGCCTCCTGCTGTTGGAAGAAGATGATCAAATGGGAATATCCATTCTATTGGCTGCTAATGAGCCAGCCCCCTTGGAAGAGCGAGACTTGAAATTATTTGAATTCACACCCGCTATTAGCTGTTTACACTCTATTCATGTTGAGATGGTCTGCACCAGCAATCTCTTGAGAAAACTATTAAATAACAATGAAGAAATTATCCTTCATCTCATAGGTACTAGTAAGCTCAGTGTACCTGTAAACATAATAACACCCCCAATGTCCAATCTGGTGGGTATGCTGTCAACTCCAATTGTACCCAATCGTGCCCGTTTTGCTTTATGAGATCATTCCCATAACAAGCTACCCTCATGTCAGTTATGACCCAGAGACCGAGCCGGAGATTGAACAAAGACTGTGTTCTTTGTGCTGAAATCAGTTGCTAAAAGCATAATCAACTTAAAAGATACTGCTCCCATTAGGAATACAGATGAATAGCCGCATAATAATTTACTGATACACATTCAACACTACTATGAGTCTAGGCTTTAGAGTGTTCTTATAAAAGACACCTTGCATAATGTTAGACAACAGTGGGTGAATAATCAATCATTTATTGTCCCACTTATGGTACTAGAGAGAATGACAAAGGAGCACAAGCAGTGTCAATTGTGCTATAACATAATCGCTTCTCTAATCCCAAACTGAAAGAAACACAAACCTCTGCTACTTCTGTTTAAAAGTAGTTCATTTGTCTTCTTCACAAACTTCCCATACAACCGTGCAGAGCTAGCTGCACGAGAAATAGGCTGAACTAGCCATCACTCGTGACTTCAAGTAAATAAGAGCTTCTTTCAGCCGCCTTTTACAATGGACACCCTGAATGAGTAGTCCAAATTGACACTATTAAAATTCATGCCGCCTCATCTCTAATTTCGTAAGAGGCATTTACTGATAAAACCCCTGAGTCATATCAGCTACAAAAGCATGTTGTCTATAAACTCCATGACACAGTGCCCTTTTGATCTGAGTAGGGCAGCATTAGCTTTAGAATCTTTGTAAATAGCCTTGGCCTGAAGACAACCCCTAGGTAGAGCTTAAACTTTCCACCACTGACTTTGTCATCAAAAACACCAGATATATCTGTGCCTCTTGTGTATAGATATGGAAAAGTATGCATCTTCAAGACCGATTGAGGCCCTAAATCCTCTGAATCAGCTAAATTGCTGAAAGACAATTATCCATGTTACACTGGTTAACTAAACACATGATCAGACTAGCCAAATCCTAACCTGATTTGGCATGCTACATTTTTCTTCCCCTGAGAATTCTCAAAACTTTCTGGGGTTAAAGCCTTTCGACTTTGGTTTTGCCTCAACTGATGGCATTAACCTACAAACCTCCAGTGTCTGACAGAATCAGAACATACACCAGATGCTTATGTGACTAGAATTGAAGAATAGCATCCACTTGGTGTGGGAATACGAGTTCCCTGTCAACTCCTCACAGGCAGAGTCACCCTCAGATTGGAAAATATCATAATTCAACCCTGAACCAGGAGTTGCTGCCGCAGCCCTCTGCCTGGAACGACCTATCTCAGTCGCCAGTGTGCGCAACACATTCACTTCACCAAGGTGAGTGCGATGGCCTTGGCCTAAAAAAGGCCTCTGGCTAGGTCTGAATTGAGTAGGCCTGGCGTTCCAACCAGCCTCAGAGTAGCGATTCCTGCCGTTAGTTATATATAGAGGTAGTATGCCCCGGAATACTGAAGCCCCACCCACATAGGATGGTTCTGCCACCCCCACAGCCACCTAAAATTCTTCCTGCAAGTCTTAAACTTGCTAACATAAGTCCTCTCTGAAGAGATACTTTGCAGGTTGCATGTTACTGGCCCTGCATAAATGATCAAACTTTTTTAGGAATTACCTCAGGCCTTATAGCATTTTGCGAAGGCAATTTAGCTCCAACTGCGTATTACATAGAAGTGCTGATGCATCTTCTGCACTACCAAAAGCTGAACCCATCATCTGCCCTTGCTAAGGCCGAAATGATCAGTCTTTTGGATACACTGAAATTTTTATTCTCTGCCCACGTATCACCACTGAGCTGTCCCAAATGGTGAGATTGACATTTGGAACATCCAACGTCAGGTAGTTCATCTGGACTAACATATTTCCTAGCCGTATCCAGCATACCCCTCCTTAGCTGATAAGAAGTTAAATCACTGATGCTCTTAGCCAGATCTTCTCCAGTGGATCTCCTATCCCCGAAGAGATGACAAATTATGTGACAAGAGGAGGAACTCCTTCATATGATTAAACTGCAGCATATCCCCCATAAGTTCAGGGAATTCGAATTACTTGTCGATATCCCCATAATCGGAGTTACCTATGTAATAATCTCCAGTACTCCCCTCTACTGAGCGGGAGTTAAAAGAACGCAACCCTGAACCAGGTGTTGCTTCCTCTTCCAAGCAACAGATATAATGCGACCCTGAGCCCGGTGTTGCTTCCACAGATATCTGACTGAAGCTGCTTGTGAGTGTCTCCTGAGCCAGGAGCACAATTATATTATATACTGATTGGACAGGTCGCACCTGCTAATGACTCCAAGCTGGGCTTGCTCCCTTCTGGGGCCTTAACGGAGTCTAGAGGAGGAATATAACGCAATGCTGAGCCAGGTGTTCCTACAGGCATCTGGCTGGCTCCCTTTTTGAGCCTCAATGGAGGTGTCTGCACGGCCCCACCCGCCAGCTCTCTGCGACCAATCGCCTGCTCCCTTGGATACCCAAAACGGTTGTGAGCTTCAATGGCGGTAGCTGCACTGGCCGTGCCGTCAGCCTATTGATTCCAGCCACCTGCTCCTTTTCGGAGCCTCCACGGCAACAGCTGCACAGGCCCGCTGCACCTATTTTCAGAGTAGCAGCCCGTTCCTGAAACAAAATTCCTTACCTGCCAGCGTCTCTGACCCCTGGTCGCCCTCCTTGTTGGAGCTTCAGCGAAGTTCCATTGTGGACCAAGTCTGACCACATCTTGAGTCCCATAGGACAGACTGCTCCTTCGGCCTACACTTACTGTGCAGGGCATGCCACCAGTTTTACTCCCAGCCTAGTTAGCCAGGCCGCTCCTTTTGGCCTCTTCTGTTCCTTCGAAGCCTTAGTACTCTGAGCTTAATTCAACAGCCTTCTGCCTTTTTTGGCAGATCGCGCTGCCAGTTTCTCCCAGCCTGGATCGACAGGCTGCTTTGGAGCATCGGCAGGGCTCAATGGACAGGTCACGCCTGCCAGTGCTTTAAGCCTGGACCAACAGGCTGCTAAGCCATAATGGCGATAGCTGCACCGGCTGAGCCATCAGACTAATGAATGAAGCTGCCAGGTTCCTTTCCATTAATTAATTTATTTACTATTTATTTATTTATTTATTTATTTAATTTTGTTTTTAGGGCTCATTTATTTATTTATTTTAAATATATTTAAAACGTTTTTTTAAATGTATTTATTTATTTAACACCTCCATAATTCCAGCCGCCAGCTCCTTTACGGAGCCTCCGCGGCGGCGCTGTCCCGGCTGAACCGGCAGCCGCTAATTTTAGATGCCAGCTCCTGCTGAGCCTCCGCAGCGGTCGCTGTCCCCGCCAAGCCGTCAGCCGAATAGTTACACCGCCAGCTCCTTAGGGTGCCTCCACGGTGGCAGCTGCACAAACTGTGCCAGCTTCTCTGGGCCCGCTGCACCTATTTTTGGAGCAGCGGCCCGTTTCTGAAAGAAAAAACTCTCTTACCTGCCGGAGCAGTTTCAAACTGCTCTGATTCTCGCACCATGCGTCGACGTATTGACGTGCATGCGGGCTGGCGAACTGAACTTTTGATATGTTAATTAATGTCAGAAATAAACAGACAAGAGCAGAATTTAAAGATTGTGTGGGGTAAATCAACTCATGAAACTGGATGGATTATGTCTGGTGCATATCTGGTACCAATGAGAGCTCCAACACACAGGCGACAGCTACTTATGGATGGGAGTCAGCACCTTTTGGCCCAATCAATATCTTTTGAGACTTTGATGAGATTTTTTGTGTGGATTGTTTTCAATCTAGCTCAAAATTTGGTGACCAATTGAGATTCTCCCGAACTTGGGAAACTGACCAGAATAATGGACATGGGCTCAATTAGCAGTTCTAGTGCAAACTTTAAGCTAGTTGGATCTGAATGGAAGTGTACCTATAGTAACAGGCTATAGGAACAGTAAGAAGATGTTTGAAGATCCTTTACCAGATCAAGCTCTCATAAGGATGCCATAATATTGTGAAGGTTTATACGTTTTTTCCCCATTATTCATACCTTGATCATGTACAATCTGTGCCTGCAGAATGCAAATATAAGTGCAGTGAGTAAAGACATTGGAAAAAAAACATTTGTGTTCATTTACAACAACATATTTACAGTATTTCCCAAGACAATTTTGGCTTTGCTGACTGAATTTGAAATGCTTCACAATAAAAATGAGTCACAATGATTGTCACAATAAAAAATATACTTACTGCTCACTATAGATCTGCAATATATGCACTCCCAATTTCACATTACTTTAGTGGTAATCCCCATGTTGTAATGTTTCTTCCTAATTTCTTTTCAAGACTTTCTATTTCCAAGCCCAAAGGCAATATAACTGGGTTAAACAAGAAATACTGTGTAGATCAGAAAAAAAAGGTTAACATTGCGTTTCCTTTAGTCAGTCATGAATCCTAAACATATGATGGTCATAAACAACAAAAATAAATAGCTGTAAACACCCAGAAGGTCAGGAGCATCAATGGGAAGAGAAACAAAGTTAACGTTTTCAGGTTAAAGACTTTCATCTCAACCAAGAGAGAGAAAACTGTTTAAAGTTGCAAAGAGGGTAAAGGAGGGATGGCACAAGAGACTGCAGATGCTGGAATCTAAAGTGTAAAACAACTTGCTGGAGGAACTCAGTGAGTCTGGCAACATCTATGAAGAGAAATGGACAGACAATGTGTTGTATCGGGACTGTTCTTCGTATTGGTAGAGTAGAGGGAAGTAAGCTTGCAGGGAGATATGAGGGGAAGGTAAGCTCGCAAGGAGATGTGAAGGGAAGGGGTTTCAAGAACAGAACCATCCCATTCAAGTGGTGGATTCGGATGGGGAGGAGTGATTGATAGATGATTTGGGTGGAGGAAATGGATGAAGATAGTAACTAAGGCTGGAGGTGATAAGTGGAGAAGACAAGAGTGTAGAGGTGTAATCAGCCAAGGAAGGGAGATGGGGAGTTACATTTATAAACAGCAGGAGCAGGAGGGATATTGGGTGGCAGGGAATCGGATGGGGGTGGGGTAGAAGAATAGAGGGCCTGAAGTAGGAAGCGGTGGAGCATGAGCAGATGGAGGAGGGGTAAGGAACTGGATCTTCTGTGGAATTCTTTGCCACAGAAGGTGGTGGAGACCAAGTCAGCGGATATTTTTAAGGCAGTGATAAATAGTTTCTTGATTAGTACACGTCAGAGATTTTGGGAGCAGGCAGGAGAATGGGATTAGGAGGGAGAAATAGATAAGCCATGATTGAATGGCGGAGTAGACTTGACGGGCCGAATGGCCTAATTCTACTCCTATTCCTAATGACCTTATGACCTTATGGATGATGGGGGAGAAAGGCATGTACAAGAGAGGAGGGCTAGGATTACAGTCACCCGCATCTCCTTCTCTTCAATTCAGGTCCCAACCTTGTGCATATAATAGACACAAAATGCTGGAGTAACTCAGCGGGACAGGCGGCATCTCTGGATAGAAAGAATGGGTGACATTTTGGGTTGAGACTCTTCTTCAGACTGAGAGTCAAGGGAGAGGGAGATGCAGAGTTAAGGAAGGGTAAGGTGTGTAAACGATATGTCAAAATAGATGGAGTTCAAAGAAAATGTACAATAATGTAGATCATGCAGTGTCTAGTGGGGTATCATAAGGCTTGGTGCTGGGACAGCAGCTAGTTACAATATACATCACTGATTTAGATGAAGGGATTCAAAGTAACATTAGCAAATTTGCAGATGACACAAAGCTGGATGGCAGTGTGAACTGTGAGGAGGAAGCTATTAGAATGCAGGATGACTTGGACAGGCTTGGCTGAGTGGACAGATGCATGGCAGATGCAGTTTAATGTGGGTAAATGTGAGGTTATCCACTTTGGTAGCAAAAACAGGAGGCAGATTATTATCTAAATGGTGTCAAGTTGGGAAAAGGAGAAGTTCAACATGATCTGGGGGTCCTTGTTCATCAGTCAATGAAAGTAATCATGCAGGTACAGCAGGCACTGAAGAAAGCGAACTGGTGTTATCCAGTCAATGCAAATACTGTACATGATTACAATCAAGCCCTCCTTATGTTGGCCTTCATAACAAGAGGAGTTGATTATAGGAGCAAAGTGGTCATTTTGCAGTTGTATCGGGCCCTAGTGAGACCACACCTGGAGTATTATGTACAATTTTAGTCCCCTAATTTGAGGAAGGACATTATTGCTATTGAGGGAATGCTGCGCAGGTTTACAAGGTTAAATCCCGGGATGGCGGGACTGTCATATGCTGAGAGAATGGAACGGCTGGGCTTGTATACTCTGCAGTTTAGAAGGATGAGGGGTTATCTTATTAAAACATATAAGATTATTAACGGTTTTAACACTCTAGAGGCAGGAAACAAGTTCCCGATGTTGGGGGAGTCCAGAACCAGGGGCCACTGTTTAAGAATAAAGGGTAAGCCATTTAGAACGGAGATGAGGAAACACGTTTTCACACAGAGAGTTGTGAGTCTGTGGAATTCTCTGCCTCAGAGGGCGGTGGAGGCCGGTAATCTGGATACTCTCAAGGGAGAGCAAGATAGGGCTCTAAAAGATAGCGGCGTCAGGGGATATGGGAGAAGGCAGGAACGGGGTACTGATTGGGGATGATCAGCCATGATCACATTGAATTGCAGTGCTGACTCGAAAGATCGAATGGCCTACTCCTGCACCTATTGTCCATTGTCTATTGTCTATTATCATTGTTAGCTAGGAGAAGGTGACCACTAAGCAATCAGAGATAAGATGTAATCGGGGACAGTCCATCTGGACAGAGAACTGTGAAGGGTGAGCGATGGAGAGAGAGGGAAAGCAAATGTTTTCCTTGAAGTTAGAGAAGTCAATATTTATACCGCTGGGCTGTGCGTATCCATCTCTTCACTTTCCTACCCACATCCCCTCCTCCCTCCATTCATTATCCATGCCTCGTTACTGTTGATCCCCTATTCTTATTTCTCCCTTTCCCTCCCCCTTTCCCTTCTATCGACTATTCTACCCTCTGGCTCATGTTTCACTGCCCATCGTCCTTTAGCAAATCCCACATCTAGGAAGCTGCAGTCACGTGCATCCCTGGAGGAGTTTAGGGGACTGAGGAGCTTACCTGAGAAGGAAATTAGGAGAGCAGAAAGTGGGTGACAGATAGCTCCGATGGAGATTAAGGTGATTCCAAAGATATTTTACATACGTTAAGGGAAAGAGGGTAACTCGAGAAAGAATAGGACTCCTCAGAAACCAAAACGATCGTCTATGTGAAGGGCCGAAAGGGATGAGCTAGGTTTTCAAAGAGTATTTGTCCTATGTTATTAACGTGAAGAAAATAATGAAGACCGGGGAACTTCAAGATGTCTTGAAGACAGTCCGTATTACGGTCGAGGAGATACTGGACATCCAAAGTCATATGAAGGTAGATCTTCTGGGCCTGATCAGATATTGTATATTCAAAATAAAGATAGACACAAAATGCTGGAGTAACTCAGCTGGACAGGCAGCATCTCTGGAGAGAAGGAGGGAGAGAATTTGTTCTCTTCAGAGATGCTGCCTGTCCTGCTGAGTTACTCCAGCATTTTGTGTCCATCTTCCATTTAAACCAGCATCTGCAGTTCTTTCCTACATAATCACCTGTGTCGAGGTACAGTTTGAAAAGCTTCTTGTTTGGTGTTATCCAGTCAATGCAAATACTGTACATGATTACAATCAAGCCCTCCTTAGTATACAGATACAAGATAAAGGGTATAATGTCTAGTGTAAGATAACTTCCAATAAAGTCCACTCTCTAGCTGGTGAGAGGATGGTTCAGTTGCCTGACAAATAACTGTTCCTAAATTTGGAAATATGCATTTTCAAACTTCTGTACCTCTTGCCTCATGGGAGAGGGGAGAAGAGGGGGTATTCGGGGTGAAGATAGACATAAAAGAGCGGGGCGCAGTCTGACATGTTGAAATTTCCAACATTTAATGTTTTTATTTTAGTTTTCCAGCATTCGCAATTCTTTTGATTTTTACTTCCTGCACACTTTGTTTGTCTCAGGGCATCATTATATTGCAGCCCAAACAAATAGCTTGTTAACTGCTTTTCAATGTGAAAATGCCAAATGCAGGTTACCATGGCTTTATTTCCTCTTGCCATTATTAGCAAAATCCATTTGGACATGAACGTAACTGGAGGAAGCTTAGAAACACCCATCTGTTTTATGGACACATATGACTCAGAGATGGAAATAGGTGAACCTTAACATTAATTTATAAATTAATTAACAATTGTCAATGGTGACTTAATTCCACATTTATTCATGGAGACAAGCAAGTCCATTTTCAAATTCCTAAAACTGGGGCAAATAGGGAAATATTGGGTTCAAAATGAGTTTGTGAAGTAACAATATATTTAAACTTTCAATTTGGTGCACTGCTTGTGGTGGTCAATAATGGCGTTCTCTACATTGGCCAAACAAAAGGTAGATTGGGCGGTAGATACAAGGAACTGATTTACAAATATCTGAAAAACATCTCCATTCTTTCTAAATGGTTGTCCTCAGCTTCCATTTGTCTGTAAGACTTTCAACAGGCCAGACAGCACCCGTGGACAAAGAAATGTAGTTAATGTTCCAAGCTGAAGACCCTTCTGCAAAACTGCGAAGGAGAGAATACAAATTACCTGCAAATTGCACAGAGGGTACAATGTTCTGGCTTAGGCATGTCCTCAGCAACTCTCACCAACTTTTTCCCATTGAGGGTAGGGAAGATTCAAACAAGAGGACATGACCTGAGAATTAAGGGACAGAGGTTTCGGGGTAACGTGAGGGGGAACTTCTTTACTCAGAGGGTGGTGGCTGTGTGGAATCAGCTTCCAGCAGAAGTGGTGGAGGCAGGATCGATTTTAACATTTAAGAGTAAAGTGGATAGGTATATGGACGTGAAGGGAATGGAGGGGTATGGTCTGAGTGCAGGTAGATGGGACTAGGGGAAAACAAATGGTCGGCACGGACTGGAAGGGCCGAGAGGGCCTGTTTCCGTGCTGTAATTGTTATATGGTTATATGGTTATATGGTTAACTTCTACAGATGCGCCGTAGAAATCATTTAATCAGGATGCTTCATAGCATGATTTGGGAACTTTTAGGTAAGCTTGAGAAACATCAACATTTTTTCAATTAAGCTCATGACAATTTTACAGACTCAACATTGAATTTAATGTTTTCAGATAAACAGCCGAACCAAGCTCACATCTTGCCCCAAGGCATAGCTTCAAGAGTTTGTGCAGGAGTTTCTCAGGGCAGTGTCCTGAACTCAACCACCCTCATTGTTTCATCTTTCCTCCATCTTTCTTCCATAGGTAATAATGCCAGTCAGTGGCGTGGTTATGCTCCTCCTGCCAAAAGTGAGAAAGCCTGGAGTTCGTCCGTGACTTGTCAAACCCCATTTTCTTTGGGTTGAAGCTCCATACACACAGCATACTGTTGGGGTCGCAGCTTAGCTAGGGAACAGCTCCGCCCAAGACTGCAAGACATTTCAGACACTTGTGGTTGTAGCCCAGCCCATCACACAGCCCAGACTCCCCACCATTGACTTCATCAACACTTCACATTACTACAGAACCTCCCTGGTCATTCCTTCTTCTCCCCACTGCTATCGGGCAGAAGATACAGAATATTGAAAACACGCACCACCCGACTCTGAAATAGCCTCCTCCATTCAGTAATCAGGTCGTCTCTACTGTACCTCTTGTGTTTAGGTTCATGACTAGGTTTGCTATTGTAATGGTTCCCACAAAACGGTGATTCTTTGTTGGAAGTGTGGTCAGCATGTCCCAGATCACATGGGTCATTTGGAGTGGCTGTTGGACACACTGAGGTGACATAAACATGAGACAGAGGTGTGTAAGAAGTAATGCTGGTTTACATTGAAGATAGACACAAAAAGCTGGTCACTCAGCGGGATGGGCAGCATCTCTGGAGAGAAGGAATGGGTGGAGTTTCGTGTCAAGACCCTTCTTCAGACTGGTTGGGGATAAAGGGAAATGAGACGATGATATAGATGATAATGTAGAAAGATAAAGAACAATGAATAAAAGATATGCAAAAAAGTAACGATGATAAAGGAACCAGGCCATTGTTAGCTGTTTGTTGGGTGAAAATGGAAATCTAGTGCGACTTGGATGGGGGAGGGATAGAGAGTGAGGGAATGCAGGCTACATGAAGTGAGCGAAATCAATATTCATACCACTGGGCTGTAAGCTGCCCAGGCGAAATATGAGATGCTGTTCCTCCAATTTGTGTTTAGCCTCACTCTGACACTGGAGGAGACATAGGACAGAAAGGTCTATGTGGGAATGTGAAGGGGAATAAACCCCCACAATCAAAATGTGGATTATGGAGATGTCGGAGACCTTAAATTGGAAAATAATAGATTTGTCTTAATTGACAAACCAGAATTATTTACTAGAATATGGTCTCTGTTCATAGATTATTTGAAGGGGTAGAATGGGCCGGCGCTGAGACCTGACGGAAGCTTGAACCCAGGACTAGATGAATAGTTATGCTCTCTTACCTACGGACCTATCTCCTAAGTTGTATTAAGGATAGTTTATTCTATTTTTCTAATTTTCTTTTCTTTTTCTTTATTTTTTCTATCTATTAAAAAAATTATAATAATAATTAGAGTCAATGTTAATATGTAACCAATAAATGAAGACCCCAGCTACATTGGTAGCTGAGTCCCTGGAATCCTGGATATTTAATATGTAACCGTTTAACAAAGTTTGTAGTGGTTCGGACCATGATATGTACATGCCTCTAATAAAATTTAACTTTAAAAAAAAAAGGAATGTGAAGGGGAATTAAAGTGTCCAGCAACCGGGAGGTCAGATTGGTTCAGGTGGGCTGAGTGAAGGTGTTCCGCGAAACGATTGCCCAGTCTATGTTTGGACTCGCCTTTGTATAAGTCCACTTCTTGTACAAGAGTCCACCTCTGGATACAGTAGGTGAGGTTGGAGGAGGTGTACAGTAGATGAGGTTGGAGGAGATGAGACAGAGGGTGTTCTGGGCAGTAGTTTCAGGGAGGTGTACAAGCTGCAGGTTTACATACGTACAATGTAGGACATTTTCTGAGGGCAGCAAGATTGAACTTCCACAGTCTCTTTTCCTATTGTTTAAAAGTCTTTAATGAAGTCGTTAAAGATCATGGATAGTCACTGCTGTTTCTCCATGCTTTTTCTTGGGGTTGTTGCATGTTGAAGATCATCTCTTCTGTACCTCTTATGTTTAGGTTTTGGATTAGGTTTATTATTGCCATGGTTACCAAGGTACAGTGATACTGTATGCTTTGTTTTACATGCGAACCATTCAAAGCAGATAATAATGTGCGTAACTACAATCAAGCCAAATTAACATACAATATATAGGGCAATGGGAAAGATAGAGACTGCAGAATGTAGTTCTCAGCCTTGTAGCACACCAGTTGCAGAGACCAAGTCTGATGTCCACTAGGGGATAAAGGTGAATTGGACAGTATCCCAGCCTGAGTCTAGTGGTGTGTGCGTTCAGGCTTATGTATCTTCTGCCTGACAACAGCAGGGAGAGGAAGGAATGGGGGAGTAAGGTCTTTGATTATGTAGGTTGCTTTTCCGAGGCAATGTGAAGTGTAGATGGAGTCAATGGTGGGGAGTCAAGTCTGTGTAATGGGTTGAGCTGCAACCACAAGTCTCTGAAATTCCTTGTCGACTTGGGCAGAGCTGCTCCCAAACTAAGCTGTGTTGCAACTAAGAGTATGCTTTCAATGGTGCATCTGCAGAAGTTTGTAAGAGTCATTGAAGACTTGACGAATTTCCTCCATCTTGTGAGGAAGTAGCATTGGTGTGCCTTTGGTCAGGTCTCGTGGCCTCGTGACTGTGGCTTCTAGATGAATGGAATCCACACTATATGTTTAGGAAGCTGCTCTTTGGCCACTTGGAGCAGATGGTTGAGGAATACCTTTCCTGTGGTGGACTGCAAGGAAATTCCTCCATAGGTGCCAAACCCAGGTTTCCTTTCTTGAAGATGGTCATATCTGAGGTCCCTTGACCTAATCACTTCACCATTCAATGTTAGGACCATAGCTAATATATTTTCTCCAAAGATCTTGTTATTTATTAGCTGGCGAATGACCTTTTTGACCTTGTGTTGGTCAAGGGATAGAGTCATAGAGTCATATAGCGTGTTTCATGCCCTATCTACACTAGTCCCACCTGCCTGCATTTGGCCTATATTCTTCTCGACCTATCCTCTCCATGTGTCTGTCCAAAATGTGTTTTAAATGTTGTGATATTGCCTGCCTTCACTGCCTCCTTTGACACCTCGTTCCATATATCTACCAGTCTTTGTGTAAAAAACTAGCCACTCTAGTTCCTATATCCTCACCTTAAATCTACCTACTTTGGTTCTTGATAGTGGCAAGGGTGGACCAACTAGGCTACTGTGCAATGGAGTCAAGAGCACTCACATCTTGGACAGAGTCACGGTTCAGAAAGATTTCAAAACATCAAAGAGTAGGATGACTGAACTTTGGGCCTTCTCTCACAGCAGGAAACTTTGATTCCGCTGTGCAGGGGATGTTTATGTTAAAATACTATTGTGTTTTGTTCTTTTTTTATTTGTATGGCTGTATGGTGACCCCAAATTTCACTGTACCAATTGGTGCATGTGACAATAAATGTCTTTTGAATCTTGAATCTTGAAAAACTTCCTTCCAGTGGACATAGTCTGCCTCTCTCTCCCCGATAAATTCTCCATTCTTGGATCTCAACGGGGTGTGATGTCAGATGTTTTGGCTATAAATGGCTTTGGCAACACTGATGAATCCTTGCTTGCCATGGCTGTCATTGACCTGCTGAGCCTCCTGCACTCTCTCCTTCCACCATCTGTTCTTTCGGTCCTGGGTTTTCTGCTGGACCTCTGCTGCAAGGTGCCTGTTGAGCTGTTTCTTTTGCACGCAGTTAATTAGCTTCTGAATACTGGATATTTTTAAGGTGCAGATAGATATAATCTTGATTTGTACGAAGAATATCACATGCATCCGCAGTTTTCTCTCTTGTGTTTCACAGTATTAGCAACATTAAAGTTAGCACTGGAGGGCTTGAACCAAACCTCTAGTACTTTTTGTTCAGGAATAGTGCTGATAAGTCTCCCTTCTTCAACTGCTTTAGTACATCAATGTTCAATGCTATTTTGTGCAGGAAGGAACTACAAATGCTGGTTTAAACTGAAAATAGACAGAACTTTATTGTCACATATACTGAGGTACAATGAAATTAATTTACCCCATCAGTTCAAGACACGTATTACCTACCTCCTTGGTGTCCCTCGGAATACCCTTGACAGAACTTTGCTGGTTTTACCTTGCACTAAACGCTTTTCCCTTATCAAGTATCTATACACTATAAATGGATCGATTGTAATCATGTATTGCCTTTCTGCTGATTAGCATGCAGCAAAAAGCTTTTCACTGTACCTCGGTACAAGTGACAATGAACTAAACTGAACTGTATTACTACACATAAGCACATCTTAGATACAGTGCAAGTGTATAGAAATAGTGCACTGAAACAATACACAAGAGTCGCCGGGTTTGGCGCCATTTTAAGTTCTAATTTTTGTAAGTGCAGAGTTTCTTAGCATAACCGTGAAGCCCCATTGTCCTGGCGATATTGCAGGGTCAGCGTGGCCAAGTGTTGTCTTTGATGTCATAGAGTCATAGCGTGATATGGTATGGAAACAGGCCCTTTGACCCAACTTGCCCACACCAGCCAACATGTCCCAGTTACACTAGCCCTACCTGCCTGCGTTTGGTCCATAACCCTCCAAACCTGTCCTATCCATGTACCTGTCTAACTGCTTCTTAAAATGTTGGGATAGTCCCTTCCTCAACTATCTCCTCTGACAGCTTGATCCATACATCCACCACGCTTTGTATGAAAAAATTACCCCTCAGATTCCTATTACTGTCAATCTTTTCCCATTCACCTTAAACCTATGTCCTCTGATCCTCCATTCACATACTCTGGGCAAGAGACTCTGTGCATCTACCCGGTCTATTCCTCTCATGATCTTATACATCTCTATAAGATCACCCCTCATCCTCCTGCACTCCAAGGAATAGTCCCAGCCTGCTCAATCTCTCCGTATAGCTCAGTCACTGTACTGCTCTTCTGTCCTCTACTGCTGTCTTCTACTGCATAAGGTTATGACATGCCTATCAGGGTGTGCAAATATCCTGCAGTTTGTCCTTAACACAGTGAAGAAATAGTGATGGGTGTCCAAGTTGGGACAGAATGTGACTTGGAAGGAAACTTGTAAGATATGGTGTTCCAATGCATTTACTGCCCCTGCACCTAAGAGTAGCAAGAACTGCAGCTTTGGGAGATGCAAAGGAAGAAGCCAATATATGCGATGGAACATCATGCTTTAGATAGGATTCACTGCAGACATGGTGTACTGGTAGTGGAGGGACTGGTTGTTAAGATGGCGTGGGTGCCTAACTCTGGTGAGTGGCAAACTTTCCAAGGATTCATGAGTTCATAAGTTCTTGGAACATTATTAGGCCATTTGTGTCTTTGGTTTAGTTTAGATTTTTTATTTTAGAGGTAAAACGCAAAAATAGACCCTTCGGCCCACCAACTCCATTCCGCCAATTGTTCCCCACACACCAGTAACTATCTAAATGGCGTCAAGATACTATCTAAATGGCGTAAAGTTGGTATTATCTAAATGGCGTCAAGTTGGGAAAAGCGAAAGTACAACGGTATCTGGGGGTCCTTGTACATCAGTCTATGAAAGTAAGCATGCAGGTACAGCAGGCAGTGAAGAAAGCGACTGGCATGTTGGCCTTTATAACAAGAGGAATCGAATATAGGAGCAAAGCGGTCCTTCTGCAGTTGTACAGAGCCCTGGTGAGACCACACCTGGAGTATTGTGTGCAGTTTTGGTCCCCTAATTTGAGGAAGGACATTCTTGCTATTGAGGGAGTGCAGCGTAGGTTTACAAGGTTAATTCCCGGGATGGCGGGACTGTCATATGCTGAGAGAATGGAGCAGCTAGGCTTGTACATTCTGGAGTTTAGAAGGCTGAGAGGTGTTCTCAAAAGGGTCAAAAGAGTCAAAAGAGTTTATTGTCATGTGTCCCTGACAGGACAATGAAATTATTTCTTTGCATAGCACAACAGAACATAGTAGGCATTGACTACAGTTATATACTTAAATACACACATTAATTAATAAATTAATACAGTGCAAATAACAGATGGAGGGGTATTAATGTTCAGAGTTTTGTCCGAGCCAGGTTTAATAGCCTGATGTATGTGGGGAAGTAGCTATTCCTGAACCGGGTTGTTGCAGTTCTCAGGCTCCTGTACCTTCTACCCGAAGGTAGCAGGGAGATGAGTGTGTGGCCAGGGTGGTGTGGGTCCTTGATGATGCTGCCAGCCTTATTGAGGCAGCGACTGTGGTAGATCCCCTTGATGGAAGGAAGGTCAGAGCCGATGATGGACTGGGCAGTGTTTACTACTTTTTGTAGTCTTTTCCTCTCCAGGGCACTCAAGTTGCCGAACCAAGCCATGATGCAACCAGTCAGCAAGCTCTCTACTGTGCACCTGTAGAAGTTAGAGAGAGTCCTCCTTGACAGACCGACTCTCCGTAATCTTCTCAGGAAGTAGAGGCGCTGATGAGCTTTCTTAATAATTGCATCTGTGTTCTCGGACCAGGAAAGATCTTCACAGATGTGCACGCCCAGGAATTTGAAGCTCTTGACCCTTTCAACCTGTTGATATAAACAGGACTGTGGGTCCCCATCCTTCTCCTTCCAAAGTCCACAATCAGTTCCTTGGTTTTGCTGGTGTTGAGGGCCAGGTTATTGTGCTGGCACCATATGGACAGTCGCTCGATCTCTCTTCTGTACTCCGACTCATCCCCATCAGTGATACGTCCCACTACAGTGGTGTCGTCAGCGAACTTGATGATGGAGTTATATAAGATTGTTAAGGGCTTGGACACACTAGAGGCAGGAAACATGTTCCCGATGTTGGGGGAGTCCAGAACCAGGGGTCACAGTTTAAGAATCAAACGGAGACGAGGAAACACTTTCTCTCACAGAGAGTGGTGAGTGTGGAATTCACTGCCTCAGAGAGGCAGGTTCTCTGGATGCTTTCAAGAGAGAGCTTGATAGGTCTCTTAAAAATAGCGGAGTCAGGGTATATGGGGAAAGGGCAAGAATGGGGTACTGATTGGGGATGATTAGTCATGATCACATTGAATGACGGTGCTGGCTCAAAGGGCTAAATGGCCTACTCCTGCACCTATTGTCTATTGTCTATTGTCTATTGTCTATTGTCTATTGTCTATTGTCTATTGTCTATTGTCTATTGTCTATCCTACACACTAGGGACAAATTTTACCAAAGACAATTAACCTACAATTACAATTATAGTTTAGTTTATTGTCATCTGAACCGAGGTATGGTGAAAGCATGCTATCCAGTCAGCGGAAAGACGATACATGATTACAATTGAGGCATTTACAGTGTACAGATACATGATAAAGGAATAACATTTAGTGCAAGGTAAAGCTAGCAAAATCCGATCAAGGATAGTCCGAGGGTTACCAACGAGGTGCTCTCTTGATGTGGTAGATTGATTCAGTTGCCTGGTAACAACTGGGATGAATGTCCCTGAATTTGGAGGTGTGCGTTTTCATACTTCTATACATTTTGCCTGATAGGAGAGGGGAGATGAGGGAGTGGCCAGGGTGCGACTCAACTTTGATTATGCTGCAGGACTTGCATAGGCAGCATAAGGTATAAATGGAGTCAATAGGTTGGTTTTGTGATAATCTGGGCTGCATCTACAATTTACCGCCCAATTTACCTATGGAAATAGTTTCTCCGTGTATACTCCTTCAAAAATCCTTATAGTTTTCAACTCTTCCATTAAGTCACCCCATATCCATCCTTCCTCAAGGGCATACAGCAACAGCTTTGGTAGTTTCTCCATTGAAGCAAACTCCCATTAAATCTTCTATACATTCTCTGCAATGCCTTGACTTTCTTCCTAAATTATGCCCAGAAGTGAATACAATATTCAAGCTCAGGTCTAATGAGAAACTCATAAAGGATATCAGGGATAGATATAATGCCTAATTGAGCAAAGCTTGGCTTTTTGCCTTTGCAACTTCATAGTTTGCCTGCAGACCTCCACCCACGTTCCACTCACAACCTTCCTGCCTGCAACTCGAGAATTCCCTGTTAAATCACTTTGTATTCCTCATATCCCTGCTTGTCTGTTTCTCTCCTGTGGTCTCCAATTCCACCCACATACATATCTTAACAATATATATTTTTTCATTTTATTCTATTCTCTGCCCTGGAGCTGTAACACAGTGTTTTGATTTTCTGTCTTCCTCTTTTATCTCTCCCTACTTGTTGGCCTTCAGCCTGAACCTGCTTTGATTTTCTTATTGATTCTCAAGCCTTCATCTTGATTTCAGCTCCTGTATGTAAGTTTCATTGTCCTATTATCTCCAACGTTATCCTCTGGCTTGACTTGGCTGCTCTTATTTCAACTTTCCCCTGATGTCTTGCACTCTAGGCTGAAAACTGTGATTTTACATTGCTCTTTAATACTTGTAATATGTGATGTTGAGCGACTACAGATATGCTGGCTTCTGTGACAAACTACTTTAAAAAATAATCTTATCTTGAAATGTGATACAGAAGTGGGAATGTGATATTTGAAGTGTGATGGAGACTTGAAGTGAAGTTTAGCTGAAATGAAAGGATTGTTATTGACGGAAAATGTGCATGAGGCATGTTAAGGTTCGAGTCCTTATGCAGAACCAGTCACCCGTGGTGAAAGTAGAGCATATGAAGCCAGCCAAGGCACAGCACTGGAAAATGACCTGGAATTGTCAAGGTTGCGGCCTGAAGATCGTAGGTCTTCGTATTTGGCCTGGAATGATCTGAACCAATATGGTGTCAAAGTCAGTAGGAGAACTATATAAGCCTATAAGTAACTGAAGTGAGCAAATTGCAGGCACAGTAATGGGATGCATTCTGGATTTGAGAATAGTTGTACGTTAATATGGTGGAACAGTGGAGCAGCAATAGAGTTTCTGCCTGGGTTCAATCCCGACTACAGGTGCTGTCTGTATGGAGTTTGTACGTTCTCCCTGTGACCTCATGGGTTCTCCCCTGGTTTACCGGTTTCCTTCCACATCCAAAGACATTCAAGTTTGTACGTTAATTGGCTTCTGTAAAATTGTTAATTGTCCCTAGTGTGTAGGATAGTGTTAGTGTATGAGGAGATTGCCAGTCGGTGCGGACTCAGTGAGATGAAGGACATGTTTCTGCACTGTATTTCTAAAGTCTAAAGTAAAGTCGAAACTGAACTTGAAAATAAAAGTTGGATCTGAAATACAGAGGGACACGCATTTATAACAGAAAGATAAAAGGAGGTAGGTGACAAAATGATAGGGAAGATATGATTACTTGAAGTTGATTGCTATAACTGGGAATTGTATGGTGGGACAATAGAGCCAATTCACATGCTAACTAGAGGAATTTCTAGGTGAGTGCCTAAGATAGCAAAGTTTATGTATCAAGAATCAAGTCAAGTCAAGAGAGTTAAAGAAGGAACTGCAGATGCTGGAGAATCGAGGGTACACAAAAGGCTGGAGAAACTCAGCGGGTGCAGCAGCATCTAAGCAGCGAAGGAGATAGGCAACGTTTCGGGTCGAGACCCTTCTTCAGACCCAAAGTCAAGAGAGTTTATTGTCATGTGTCCCAGATAGGACAATGAAATTCTTGCTTGCTGCAGCACAACAGAATATTATAAGCATAAATACAAAACAGTTCAATGTGCCTATATAGCATAGACTCTCTCTATATATATACACATAAATAAACAGATAAAGTTTATAGTTCAGAGATTGTTTGATGTTGTGTTTAATAGCATGATGGCTGTGGGGAAGAGGCTGTTCCTGAACCTGGATGTATCAGATTTCAGACTCCTGTACCTTCTACCTGATGACACCAAAGAGATGAGTGTGTGGCCAGGATGATGAGGGTCCTTGATAATGTTGGCAGCCTTTGTGAGGCAATGACTGCGATAAATCCCTTCGATGGTGGGGAGGTCAGAGCCTATGATGGACTGGGCAGCGGTCACAACTTTCTGCATTCTTTTCTGCTCCTGGACGCTCAAGTTGCCAAACCAAGCCACGATGTAACCAGAAAAAGATTGGTGGGAATGATGAGTAGCAAGGGAAAGCAGACATCAGAATAAAAAAGGTGAGGGGAATGGAGACTGCCAGGAATGCACAAGAAGGAATGAAAACTGAACACAAACTGAGATGTGATCATGGGGCAATTTAGAAGGATTGGGATTCTGTGTTGTGACAGGAGGGAATTGGATTTAGGAAAAGAAAAACTGTATAGGAATGTGATTTGCGAAGTGAAAATGGAAAGAAGCAGATGAAATATATAGGAAGGAACTGCAGATGATGGTTTACACCGAAGATTGACACAAAATGCCGGAGTAACTCAACAGGACCAGCAGCATCTCTAGATAGAAGGAATGGGTGACAGTTCGGTTCGAGGCCCTTCTTCAGATTGTCATGGGAGAGGGAGACACAGAGATATGGAATAGTAAGGTGTGAAAATGGGATATCAAAGGGGACAAAGCTCAAGGGAAAGGTAGAATAAATCATTGTTAGCTGGGGAAAGCAGAGAAGAGTGAAATGCAAGATGGCACTGAATCTAGAGAAAACAGGACAGGTGAAACCAAGATAAAAGACAAATAAATATTTTTCCACCTTCAGTTTTGAATATCACTTGCTACTTCAGATGCCTGTAATTGAAATTAATTAACTTTTTGCAAAATTAAATGGAAAATGTTCAGGAATTCCTGCTCCACAATTGCAAAGTTTTTCTGGATGTAGAATTCAAAAAGTGAATGTGGGATTCCATGAAAACGTTTGCCTTAGTTATTTAACATAGGAGTAAAACAAGTAGCAAATATTTATTTAAGTAATCTTAATCCCATTGAAGGAATCCTTCCTCCTTCTCATCAAAAAGCAGTTCTGAATTCTGAGTCAGAAGGAGGATGATTCACCTCCTGACGCTCCAAATTCTTTCCATCACCTACATGGTATAAAACACTATCCTTGTCAAAATAAGAACACATCCTGAGAATATTCATTTCATTCACATGTACATAAACCCTATTCAATAATAGATTATTTTTTGGTTGACGCTAAACTTATCTCGCTCGCTTATAATTCAAAATACCATAATATTATAATCTCAGATCACGCACCTTTAACATTTATGATTAAAATAAATGGTAAAACGGAAACACGGGGAAAATGGAGATTTAATCCACAAATTTAAAAAAAAACAAAGCAACTCAGGAATATATTTTAGAACAGATCAAGATTTTCTTTGAAATAAATGATAAACCAGAAACATCCTCTTCCCTATTATGGGGAACTTTTAAAGCATATGCCCGTGGAATTATGATTTCTTCTCAAGCATTTTATAATAAAAAGAATCAGAGGGAAGAATCAGAGGGAAGAATCAGGAATTGGAAAAGGAGATTAAACAATTAGACACAGAGAACGCTGCTAATCCATCCATAACAACACATAATAAAATAATACTCAGATCAAGTTGTAAAACTCTACCAATACACTAAACAATTACAATTTGAATTTGGAGATAAACCTCAAAAAGTATTGGCTCGTCAATTAAGAAAGATGGAGGGAGAAAAAATAATCCATAGGATTAAATCATATAATGGCGAACCATTAATACAACCTCGAGATATTTAATGCGAGATTTTTGCAATATTCTAAAAATTTATATTCAGCTAAAACGACAGAAAACAGGATAGGAATAGAAGCATTAAAAAAAAATGTAATCTGAATGGGTTGGATTCACAAAATAGAGAATCATTAAATGCTGAAATTTCAGTAAAAGAAATCGAAGAATCCATCAGATCATTAAAAAACGATAAAACACCGGGACCAGATGGTATAGGCCCGGAATTTTATAAAACATTTTATGATCTGATTGCACCACGTCTGAAGATTCTCTATGAATACATTTATACTCACCAGAAACTACCAGAAATGTTAAATGAATCTATTATAACACTTATACCTAAATTAGACAAAGACCTGGATGACCCAGGATCATATAGAGCTATAGCTCTTTTAAATACTGATCAAAAGATACTAACTAAAATATTAGCACAAAGACTAAGTACAGTTATTAATAAATTAATTCACCCCGATCAAACAGGATTTAGACCAAAACGATATTCCTCATATAACTTTATACAATATTATACATTCAAAACGAGGTATTAATAAAGACCTAGTAATTATTTCGTTAGATGCGGAGAAAGCTTTTGACCAGGTGGAATGGTCTTATTTGTTTTCGGTTATAAAAACTTTTAAGTTGGGAGAGAAGTTTATTACTTGGGTTAAATTACTATACACTAATCCAACAGCTAGAATAATAACAAATCAAATGCTATCAACTAAATTTAATCTATTTCGAGGCTGCAGACAAGGTTGTCCTTTATCTCCACTACTGTTTGCACTTGCAATAGAACCATTAGCTCAACGGGTGAGATTACATCCTGAAATATATGGATATGACACCAGAGATACTGAAAATAAAATTTCTTTACATGCAGATAATATATTACTTTATATTACAAAGCCGGAAATTAGTATCCCAAATTTACTAAAATTAATATCTGAATTTGGATTATTTTCAGGATATAGTATTAATTGGAATAAAAGTGAACTTATGCCAATAATGGTAAATAACTTATACTACAACAATTTCCTTTTAAGATAGCAAACGAAAAAATCAAATATCTTGGAATTTATGTAACAAAAAGATTTGATTCTTTATTTAAATCCAATTTTCCACTTTTATTGAATAAATTAAATAAGAACATTTTATATTGGAAAACATTACCTATTTCAATGCTAGGTAGAATTAATGCAATAAAAATGATTTTTCTCCCGCAATTACTATATATTTTCCAATTGATTCCGATATATCTTCCTAAAAACTTTTTTAAGAACGTTGATTCTATAGTCACCAACTTTATCTGGGATTATAAGAGCCATAGAATAAACAAAAAACATTTATGTCAACCAAACATAAATGGAGGTCTAGCACTACCAAACTTTATGTTTTATTACTGGGCAGTTAATATGAAAAATATGAATTTTTGGTTATTAGAGGCAGATAAACAACCAACCTAGTTAAAAATGGAAAAAGAAGATTGTTCGCCTTTTGAAGTTCAATTTTATTCACCAATATTAAAATAGGTAAGAAAACCTATAGTGAAAACCTTATAATAGAAAGTGGAATACGTATCTGGAAACAAATAAAGAAAACACTAAAATTGGAATGTATACCACTAGCCCTTACCATTGTAAATAACGTTACATTTAAACCCTCAATGATGGACAAAGGTTTTTTACAATGGAAAAATTATGGAATTAATAAGATGGGAGATCTCTACAGGGAAAATTATTTCCTTTCATTTCAAGAATTACAACAAATTTATGGATTACATTCAAAAGATTACTTTAGATATCTACAAATTAGAGACTATGTAAAAGCAAACACACAGGAAATTAGAAATAGAAAGACAGAAATTTTAGATGAATGCCTAAATAAACACACAAACACGGAAAAATTGATATCATATATTCATAATATTCTACTGGAAAACAACGTCCCAATGACAGAAATATATAGGCAATCATGGGAAAACGAATTAGGTCAAATTATTAGACCTGAAATATGGGATGAAAGTCTACAACATATACACCACTGCTCGTTAAATGCTAGACACTTTAGACTACATTATTCAAAATCCAAACTACATAGTATTTTTTCAAATGTATCTGCCATATGTGATAAATGTCAGCACTTAGAAGCTAACTTGACGCACTCATTTACAAATTGTGTAAAAATTACTAAATTTTGGACAGAAATATTTAAGATAATTTCGAATGTTGTTAATATGAATCTGACTCAAAGTTAATAATACTGGGAATATTAGAAACAGATCAATTAATAACAACGAATCAAAGAATTTTTATTGATTACAGTTTAATAATTGGGAAAAAATTAATATTGAAATTCTGGGAAGGTCCTACATCCCCCACACTCAAAATGTGGATAACAGGAATGACGGAGACACTTCATCTGGAAAGATTAAGGCTTGTCCTTTTGGACAAGTTGGATCTTTTCAGAGGAATATGATCTCCATTTATTGAATATCTATAGGGTCAAAATGGCTCGGTACGAGAGCCTGACTGAAGCCTGAATAATGGAATAGATGAAGAATCACGTATAACAAATCATGGATATATCTCCAATGATGGATAACTTTTTTAATACTCCATTCATTTCTTTATTTTTGATTTCCTACTCTTACTTTATTTTTCTCTATCTTTTCTTATCTGCAAAAAAAAGTATAGAAATATATAAGACATATATAAGAAGGAAACAGGCCCTTCTGCCCAGAGAGACCACTTTACCAGCAATCACCCCTTACACTAGCATTATTCTACATAATACAGCCAATTTTTACCTATAAGCCTGCACATCTTTGGAGTGTGGGAGGAAATCGGAACAACCTGAGAATTCCCCACAGGGAGAAAGTATGAGCTCTGTACAGGATCGAACATGGATCTCTGGCGCTGTCAAGTAGCAACTCTGCCGCTGCGCCACCATGTCCCATTTTTAAATGATACTGCAGTTACTCCATAAGATCATTAAGACATAGGAACAGAATTAGGCCCATCGAGTCTGCTTCGTCATTCGACCAACTTTATTTTGAGAAATATGGTCCAATGGTTCCATATTTTATGCACAGTAAAATTAATTTTGTTCCATGCAGCCCAATAAAGTATTGCTATACCCGCACAATCCCCAAAAATTGTACAGAAATAGTCCACTGAGTCCGCATGCAAGAGGTGCCATGTTTTGGCACAATTTTCAAAGCCCAGTCAGCACTCAAGGTCTTCATTAGCATTGCCTGGTTCAGCAAGTGCCAGGCTACTGTTGTCTCCAGCCATCGCCTTCCTTGGACGTGTGTGGATCGGCCAGCGAACCCACGTGCCTCTCCTCACCCATACATGTTTGTGCCCTGGAGGAGTCTTCTGCAGCCGACCTTGAGGACATGGTAGGCCAGACCCCTGTCCCTCTCCTACCGGCCTTGTTCCTCACTTGTCACTGTTGGCGGCTCCATCCTCCCAGTGTTTAGTCTTCGGGGGACGAGCAGGGGACATGTCATTGGGTCTAAATCCTGAATGTGGAGAAACCCCTTCCCCAACATCACCGTGAACACACTGTACTTCCACCAGAGGGTCTGCAGTGATTGCATACAGTGACTAACCAGCATCTTCTTGAGGACGATTACAGATGGGTGATGAATCAGAGCCTTACCAGCAAAGCCCCCATCTCCTTAAATAACAAAAAGTGAACCATATTAAATGAACAAAGTTAATTAATAGAAGAAGAGGAAAGAGAAGCAAGAAATAGAAAATGCTGGTAATCAAAAAAAAGAGCTGGAGTAACTTAGTGGGTCAGGCAGCATCTCTGGAGAAAGTGGATGGGTGGCATTTCTGGTCAGGGCCCATCTTCAGACAAAGAAATGAATACAGAGCTAGGGATTTGGGACAAGAGCGGATGTGCTGGAAGAACAGAGCCAATTAGGAAGATCTTCAGATGGAGAAACCAGTCAACTTTTCACATCAGCAAATTTACTCACAATTTAGTCATGCATGTTAACTGTTAGTTAGTTTAGTGTCACATGTATCAACGTAAAGTGAAAAGTTTTTTGTTGCGTGCTATTCATGATTACAATCAAGTCGTCCACAGTGTACAAGTGCAGGATAAAGGGAATAACATAGTGCAAGGTAAAGTCTAGTAAAGCCTGATTAAAGATCATCTGAGGGCCTCCAATGAGGTAGATGGTAGGTCAGGGACCGTTCACGCATTGTTGATAGGATGGTTCAGTTGCCTGATGACAACTAGGAAGGATGATTGAATGGCAGGTGTAGACTTGGTGGGCTGAATGGCCTAATTCTACTCCTATCACTTATGAGCTTATGACCTAAACTGTTCCTGAATGTAGGGGTATGCGCAGCTTGACTGGCTAAGATCTCCAATGAAGATAGACACAAAAAGGAGAAAAAGGAATAGGTGATGTTTTCAAGGATGCTGCCTGTCCTGTTGAGTTACTCCAGCTTTTTGTGTGTATCTTTGGTGTAAACCAACATCTGCAATTTCTTCCTACACACAAGTTCTACCTTTGCTGTTTCTAGTTCAGATTCCAACATCTGCAATTTTATTTGTTTTCCATCACTAAGGATTTGGAATATTGCAAAATACAATTGGCAAGAAACAAAAGCAAAGCCAAATGCCCATGAGTGCTTTGAAAATATAGTGAGAAATATATAAAGCAATATACATCTAACAAGTAAAGATAATAAGGAAAGAAGTAAAATCCCAAAGTGACCAAATAAAGAGACAGATTTTAGTGTGTGGCGTATTTTCTTTTCATTTAAAAACTGTCCTTTAACCATGAGCAGAGGAAATATAGGGAAAATGTCATAACTACAGCAGTAATTTCAAATTTGGAAACCTTTTTTTTAAATCATAACTGTTCCAAATGCCAATGCAAAGTTTTCTCTGTGTTAAATTATTTGAGGCTGTGTAGTCTAAAAGCCATCAAAGTGGTCTGTTGCACTGAAGAAAATGATTTATATTTTAAATTGGATTGGTGTCTGTAACTTTTTTTCCCTACAATGCACACTCAAATCTTGAAGTGTTGAAAAAAACCATTTTTTTTCAAGAAATCCTTCCTGTGGCATTTGATACTAAAAGCATTTTGCACAGTTAAGTTGTGTGCTGCTGCAAAACCCTCATTCTAGACCATATCTATCTTTCTATACTTTTAAAACTCTGTGTGTGTCTGCCGACCGCCGTCCGGCTGCCGGCTGGCTATCACATTCCGTTTTTTTTTCAGATAAGATTTTCACCCTTTGATTCCCTGCTCTGCCAAAACCGGACCCTCAGACGCCGCCATTTATTCTATTTCGCCAGACGTTATGCTTGTACATTCACAAAGGCGCTCCTCATTACGTTTAGACGTTTTTACGTACACAATTTTTAATAAAATCCTTCCCCCCCCCAATTTTTCAAAATCTTAAAACAATCAAACTGCTCTCACCCATAGAATGTTGGTGAACGTTCCATCGTGTGATGTCACAATGCCCAATGATCACAGATGTCCAATTAGAATGGATCTCATTTATATCTGCCCTTGCACCAGCCCCACCCCCCCCAGCCTGATATTCCAGCACGTTCCATTATGTGATGTCACAATGCCATCCCTCACAGATGTCCAATCGGAATGGATCTCATTTACATCTGTGTCTTTACGCAGCCAGGCCCCAAGCCCCCCCCCCCCCCCCCCCCAACCCCCCGCAGCCTGTGTTGAAGCGCATGATCACGTGTGTGGGAATAGGGAAAGAGGATTGGGGGTGATAGGGAGTGGGGAAATAGTTGGACTGCCCCTACCCCTCCCCCTCCCTCACTACCTCCCCACTCTTTGCCCTCTCTCCCCCCACCCCTCTCCCCCTCCCTCCACACTCTTCCCCCTCCCTCCCCTACCCCAACTCCCTCCTCCCCTCCCTCCCCTTCTCCCACACCTCTCTCACCCCTTCCCCATCCCTCTCCTCCCCACCCCCTCTCTCTCCTCCCCCTCTCCATCTCCCTCCCTCACCCCTCTCCCTCTCCCAGCCCCACCTCCTCCCACCCCAATCCCTCTCTCCCACACCCCCCTTCCCTCCCCCACCCCTAATTCCCCTCTCTCCCCCCACCCACTCTCCCCCTCCCTCCACACACTCTTCCCCCTCTCTGCCCCATCCCCCACCCTCCCCTCCCTCCCCCTCTCCCACACCTCGCTCTCCCTCCCCTCTCTCACACCTCCATCCCCTGCTCAATCTCCCTCTCCTCACCCCTCTCCCCCTCTCTCCTCCCACCCCATCCCTCTCCCCCACCCCCCCTTACCTCTCCCCCAACCCCCTTTCCTCCCTACCCCTCTCCCAACACTCCCCCTAGCCCCTCTCCCCTCCCTCCCCACGCTTCCACCTCACCCCATCCCCCAACCCATTCCCCATACCCTCTCTCTCCCCACTCCCCTTCCCTCCCTCCCCACCCCACTATTCCCCCCCCCCCTTCCACTCCCCCCATCCCTCCCACAATTTCCCCCCTCTCCCCTAACCCTCTCCCTGCCCCTCTCCACACTCATCCCGCCCCCCCTACCCCCCCTCCCTCCTCCCTCTCCCATCCTCCCCTCCTTCCTCTCCCACCTCCCCCACCCCCTCCACACTCACCCCCTCCCCGAACCCTCTCACCAACCCCTCGCCCCCTCCTCCCCTTCCCCTCTCTCTCCCCCCCCTCCAACTCCCTGCCTCCTCACCCTCGCCCTCCTCGCCCTCCCACCCCCTCTCTCCCCCCTCCCCCACCCCTCTTCACCCCCATCTCCCCCCACCGCCCATCCCAGCTCTCTCTTCACCCTCCCTGCTACCCCACTCCAGCTCCTCCCTCCCCACTCTCCTCCCTCTCCTTTCTCTCTCTCTCCCCCCTCCTCTCTCTCCCCTTCCACTCTCTCCCTCTACTCTCCCCCCCCACTTCTCTCACCACCACCCAACTTCCTCCCCCCTCTCCCCTCCCCGCCACCTCACCCGTTCCTCCCCTCTTCCACCACCACCCCTCTCCTCCACCTCCCCACTATCCCATTCCCCCACCCCTCTCTACCACCCCTTACACCCCCCTCCTCCTCCCACCCCCCTTTCTCTCCTCACTCCGCCACCCCCCTTCCTCTCCCCATGGAAACCCCCTTTCCCCCCTACACCTGTCCCTCTTCCACCACTTCCCTCCCACACCCCCTTCCCCTACCCCTCTGACCTCTTCCACCACACCCCCTACCCCTCTCCCCCCCACTCGTGCATTTTCCCCTCCCCCTTCCCCGCACACCCCGGTTCCCCTACCCCTCTCTCCGCTCTTCCACCTAATCCCCCACACCCCCTCCCCTCTCTCTCTCCACTTCCACCACCCTCCCCTACTCCCCCCTCCATACTCCCTCCCCACTTCCACTTCTCTTTCACCCATCCACCACCTCCCCATCTCCCTCCCCCCACCCCTCTCCCTCCCCTCCCTTCCCTCTCCCTCCCCACTCTTCCCCCTCTCTCACGCTCTCCCCCCCCCCTCCCCCACTCTTCCCCCTCCCCTACCACTCTCCCCTCCCTCCACACTCTTCCCCCTCTCTCTCCCCTAATCCTCTCCCTACCCCTCTCCCCCTCCCTCCACAACTCTTACCCCCTTTCTCCCCTACCCCTGCTCCATCTCTCCTCCCCTCCCCATCACTCCCCCACCACTTCCCCACCCCTCTCACCCCCCTCCCTGAACCCTCTCACCACCCTTCCCCCACCCCCTCTTCCTCCTCCCTCACCATCTCCCTCTCTCCTCACAAACCCTCCCACCCCTTCTCTCCCCCACCCCTCTTCACCCCCATCTACCCCCATCCCCTTCCCCTCGCTCTTGCACCACTCCCTGCTTATACCCCTCTCCCTCCCCTCACCCTCCCCCCTCCCCTCCCCTCCCCTCACCTCTCCCTTCTCTCTCATCTCCCCCTCTCTCTCATCATCCCCCCTCTCTCTCTCCCCACCTCTCTCCCTCTCATCCTCCTCTCTCCACTGCTCCCCCTCCACTCTCTCTCCACCTCTCCCCTACCCCCTCATCCTCCCCCTCTCCTCTCCCCTTCTCTCCTCCTAACCCCTCCCTCTCCACCTTCTCTCTCTCCCCCTCCCCCTTCCCCCGCCCCTCTCCCACCCTCAGGGGACATGCTGCCCCGCCCCCACCCCCCCTCCCCCCCCCCGCAAGCGCACGTTGGGGGGGGAACAGACCCAATGGTCCTGCACTTTGTCCTAATATCCCTTATAATTCTTTCAATGCTTACTAAGTAGAATTAATTGGTAACAAAACTCCATTTAAATGCGAGTCTCTGAATAACCAAGTTTCCAAGATGAATAATTTCCACTGATGGTGAAATACAGAAAAAACCCCTGGTTAAAAATCTGCACTCTGAATTTTCTCTGTGGACACTACTTGACTACTGTATAGTGTTATATTATCTGTCTGGCTAGAATACCATGGCAAAACAAACTTTCCCTGTACCCTCATATACATGACAGTCATAAACTTTTTAGGATTAATGGAATCAAGGGATATGGGGAAAAAGCAGAAATGGGGTACTGATGTTGGAGGATCAGCCTTGACCTAAACCCAAACCTAAACCTGATCCAAGATCCAAGATCTGGCTTTTCCCAACCTGAGGTAAATTCATGGATACCACTATTTTAACACACGATGCGGGTATTGATCAATCTGGGGTCAGATGGTTACACGTGAAGTTGCAGGTGGAAGAGCTGTCTAAAACTGATGTAGCAAACACAAGAGATTAAAATTTCCTGATGTTGATGCTGGGATGCTTATACCCTACCCAAACCAATCTTTAAGACCACAGGACATCAGTGCAGAATTAGGCCACTCGGCCTAAAATGACCCAATGACTTGGCCTCCACAGCCATCTATGGCAATGAACTGCACGGATTCACCTCCCTCTGGCTAAAGAAATTCTGAGTTTGTGCCCTATGGTCCTAGTTTCTCCCATTAGTAGAAACATCCTCTCTACATCCGTTCTATCTAGGCCTTTCATTATCTGGTAGGTTTCATTGAGATTCCCCCTCATCCTTCGAAACCCCAGCGAGTGATTTGGTTATCATCTGTCAAAGGTTACAATGTTTGGAAGTGATTACTTTCTTTAAGTAAGATGGGTGGGCATCTTTTGAAGAAGGGTCTCGACCCAAAACGTCACCCATTCCTTCTCTCCAGAGATGCTGCCAGTCTTGCTGAGTTACTCCAGCATTTTGTATCTATCTTGGGCATCTTTACAGCCACAGGAACACACCTTAAACATCTTGAACCACCTGCCATTCCCTTTTTTATCCCTTGGTGCACGTTACTTAGAATGATACTCATTGGGAAACCACCTTGTGAAAGAAAGTACATAATTAAACTGCCAAAAAAAAAAGGCTCATGAGACTGAATGTAATAAGAAACCTAGACTAATGCTCAGCACTCTTTATTGCCTAGCAACCTTGAATGTGCAGTAACAAAACAAAATAATGTTATTTTCTACGGCATAAAATGTGAAGAGAAAGATGCAGCAGGTCAAAAAAAGATGCTCTGTCATCTAAATAGCTTCCATCCGCTTTAAATGAGAATTTTCAATTTCTGTCTAATATCCCACTGATCGCTGGAACATTTGGGATATTCTGTCAGAATCAGCTCATCGGAAGGGCCTGAACTTAAAGAAAGGGTTCTCAACTTAAAGAAAGGTAACTTTGAGGGTATGAGACATGAATTGGCCAAGATAGACTGGCAATTGATTCTTAAAGGGTTGACGGTGGATATGCAATAGAAGGCATTTATAGACTGCATGGATGAACTACATCAATTGTTCATCCCAATTTGGCAAAATAATAAATCAGGGAAGGTAGTGCATCTGTGGATAACAAGAGAAATCAGGGATAGTATCAAACAAAAGATGAAGCAAAAAAATTAGCCAGAAAAATCAGCCTACCAGAGGACTGGGAGAAATTCAGAGTCCAGCAGAGGAGGACAAAGGGCTTAATTGGGAAAGGGAAAATAGATTTGGAAAGAAAACTGGCAGGGAACATAAACACTGACTGCAAAAGTTTTTATAGATATGTGAAGAGAAAAAGATTAGTTAAAACAAATGTAGGTCCCTTGCAGTCAGAAACAGGTGAATTGATCATGGGGAACAAGGACATGGCAGACCAATTGAATAACTACTTTGGTTCCGTCTTCACTAAGGAAGACATAAATAATCTGCTGGAAATAGCAGGGGACAGGGGGTCAAATGAGATGGAAAAAACTGAGTGAAATCCAGGTTTAGCCGAAAGTGGTGTTGGGTAAATTGAATTGATTAAAGGCCGATAATCCCCAGGACCAGATGGGCTACATCCCAGAGTACTTAAGGAAGTAGCCCCTGAAATACAGTTCATTAGTCATAATTTTTCTAAAATCTTTAGATTCCTAGAGCATTTCCTGAGGATTGGAGGGTAAGCTAATGTAACCCCACTTTTGAAAAAGGGAGGGAGAGAGAAAACAGAAATTAAGACAGGTTTGTCTAAAACATCGGTAGTGGGGAAAATGCTGAGGTCAGTTATTAAAGATTGGGATAGCAGCACATTTGAAAAGTGGTGAAATTCATTGGACAAAGACAGCCATGAAAGAAAGTAAATCAGTCTGACGAATATTTATTATAGAATTTTTCGAGGCTGCAACTATAGGTGTTGTATGAGAGAACCAGTAGTGGATATTGATAATAATATCAGGAGCTGGACGGGCGACGAGGCTTTCAAAACAAGGTTCCCACGATAGAGGATTGGTATGAGCAAACTGAGCACATGGTAATGCGATGGAGTGAGAGTGCTTCTCAGATATTGATTGGTGAGAGACTAGGTTGTCTCAATTGCGCGAACAGGAAGAGGGGGGGTGATCCGTGTCTTCGTAGCGGCAGTAAACCACGGGGAGGACTTTTCAGAAAGCAGGCAGTGGTGAGAGTAGTGGGGCACCGCAGGGCTCATGGCTGGGACCCCAGCTATTTACAATATACAGTGGCTTGCAAACGTTTTCATACCCCTTGAACTTTTCCACATTTTGTCACGTTACAACTACAACGTAAATGTATTTATTGGGATTTTATTTGACTAGGACCAACACAAACGGAGCAATAATGTGAAGTGGAAGGAAAATGAACATGGTTTCCAAATTTATTAAAAATAAAAAACTGAAAAGTGTGGCGTGCAAAAGCATTCAGCCCCCCTTTCACTGCAATCACAGCTGCAAGTCTTTTGGGGTATGTCTCTACCAGCTTTGCACATCTAAGGATGAAATTTCTGCCCAATATTCTTTACAAAATATAGTCAAGCTCAGTCAGATTGATGGAGAACATCTGTGAACAGCAATTTATCAAGTCTTTCCAGAGATTCTCAATTGCGATTTTAGGTCTGGATTTGACTGGGCCATATAACACATTAATATGCTTTTGATCTAACCATCCCATGTAAGCTCTGGCTGTATGTTTCGGGTCGTTGTCCATGCTGGAAGTGAATCTCCGCCCCAAGTCTCAAGTCTTTGCAGACTCAAACAGTTTTTCTTCCAAGATTGCCCTGTATTGGTTTCCATCCACTTCCCACACTCCTGACCAGCCCCCCTGTCCCCTGCTGAAGAAAAAGCATTCCCAATCATGAAGCTGCCACCACCTGTTCCAGTGGGATGGTGTGTTCAGGTGACGTGCATGTTGTTAGTTTTCCCGCCACACATAGCGTTTTTGATTTAAGCCAAAAACTTAACTTTTGGTCTCATCACGACCAGAGCACCTTCCTCCACTGTTTGCTGTGTCCCCCACATGATTGTGGCAAACTGCAAATGGGACTTCTTATGGCTTTTTTCGAACAATGGCTTTCTTCTTGCACTCTTCCATAAAGGCCCGCATTGTGGAGTGCACGCTAATATTTGTCCTGTGGACAGATTCTCCCCCCCCCCACCAGAGCTGTGGATCTCTGCAGCTTCCTCCAGAGTTACCATGGGCCTCTTGTCCTTCGCTGATCAATGTTTCTCCTTTGCGTCGGCCTGCCAGTTTAGGTGGACAGCCATATCTTGGTAGGTTTTTTTGAAGTTGTGCATACTCTTTCCATTTGGATGATGGATTGAACGTGCCTCCGTGATGTTTCTCCGTGAGGTCAAAGCTTGGAATTTTTTTAGAAACCTAACCCTGCTTTAAACCTTCTCCACAACTTATCCCTGACCTTCTGTGTGTGTTCCTTGGGCCTTCCATCATGAGCCTGTTTTGGTTCACTAATGTTCTCTAACAAACCCTGATACCTTCACAGAACTGCTGTATTTTAATATACTGAATTTAGATTACACACAAGTGGACTCTATTTACTAATTAGGTGACTTCTGAAGGCAATTGATTGATGCACTGGATTTTATTTAGGTATCAGTAAAAAGCCGGCCTGAATACATTTGCATGCCACACTTTCAGTATTTTTAATTGTAAAAAAATTTGTAAACCATGTATCATTTCCTTCCAATTCACAATTGCGCCCACTTTGTGTTGCCACTTTGTGTTGCTATCACATAAATTTCCAGAAAAGAGCATTACGTTTGCGCTGTAACGTGGAGCAAAAAGAGGAAAAGTCAAGGGTATGTAAAGCTTTTGCAAAGTCCGCTGTAATTAATGCTGGGGGGCAGTATTAGCTGTGAGGAGGACCTAGGAGGATGCAAGGTGACTGAATATTTGGGTGAGAGTGGGCAAATGCATGCAGATTGTGGGGGCCCAGTATAATGAGGATAAATGTGAGGTTCACCACTTCGTGGCCAAAAACTAATAATCTATAAAAACGATAAAGTATTATCTGAATGGTGGCCGATGAGGAAAAGGGAGATTTGCAATGAGACCTGGGTGTCATGGTACACCAGTTCATTGAAAGTAGCATGCAGGTGCAGCAGGCAGTGAAGAAAGCAAATGGTAATGTTAGCATTCATAGCAAAAGGATTTGGAGTAGTAGGACAGGGAGGCTCTACTGCATTGTACAGGGTTTTGGAAGACCTCACCTGGAGATTGCCGGTACAGTTTTGGTCTCCTATTCTATTGAAAAGAATTCTTGCCATACCGGGAGTACAGAGAAAGTTCACCAGAAGATTTCCTGGGATGAGTCAGGACTTTCAATATGAAGAAAGACTGGATAACCTTCTCGCTTGGTACTCGCTAGAATTTTAGAAGATTGAGTGGGGTCTTATAGAAACTTACAAAATTCTTAAGGGGTTGACAGGCCTAATGCAGGAAATTGTTTCTATGATTTGTTGGGGAAGTACGACAATTGTGTCACAGTTTAAGGAAAGGAGGAAGTCCCTTTAGGACAGAGTGAGAAAATCATTTTTCACAGAATGGTAATCTGTGAGAATTCTCTGCCACAGACGGTATTGAGGCCAAATTCAATGGCTATATCTTAAAGGGAGTTAGATGTGGCCCTTGTGCTAAAGAGATCAGGGGATATGGATAGAAGGCAGGTACAGGATACTGAGTTGGATGATCATCCATGATCATATTGAATGGCGGTGCAGGTTCGAAGGCCGATGGCCTATTCTTGCAACCTATATTTCTATGTTTCTTTTTTCTACTGTAAAAATGACAATGGAATACCTTGAGTAAAAAAAATCTTTGTGGACATCTACTTTTTGTGGTTATTTTCATAAATTTCCTGTTTAAACAAGGCATTTTCCTGATTGTTTTCGGTTATCAAAACTGTCTTTTACAAAGTTGAAGAAGCACACGTTTTTCATTATAAAACAAACAATGCCAGTAACTTACAGAATCGTCACAGCGGATCCACTGTATACTTTTGCTTTAGAGGCACAGCAAGGCAACAGGCCGTTTGGCACACCGATTCGCACCGACCAGCAGTCACCTGCACACAAGGGACAATTTACACTGTACAGAAGCCATTTAACCTACAAACCTGTACATCTTTGCAGTGTGGGAGGAAACCAGAGCATCCAGAGGGGTGCCCGGACATGGTGTTAAAGGACGAGAAGCTGAAGCAAAGAAGTAGAAGCCAAATAACCGAACGGAAACAAAGCTGAAACGCCATATAACTGAAAGCGTACAAAGCCGAAAAGCCAACTAACCGAAAGAGTGGGACTCCTAAAAGCAAACTCACCGAAAGGCCGCAATGGCGAAACGGCAACTCACTGAAGGGTTGCGTCACCTACAAGCCAACTCACCGAATAGCGGCTCTGCCGAAAAGTCAAATAACTGACAATGACGTCGCCGGATGGGAGAGTGGGGGGGTGGGGGGGACTTGTCAGAGATTGGTCCAGACCCCCGCGTCCATCATATCACTGGCCAATGGAGATGGTGGGGGTCACTTTCCCACACAAGTCATAGGTGACTGGGCACTCGGAACCCGAGCACCAAGTTGTAAGCGGCCAAAGGAGCGCATCCCTCAGGACAGCCTCCACTCTCCCACGGCCACAGCCACCCTCCGCCTTTGTCTCCACCCGTGCGACCCGCGCGGAAATGGTGCTTGAGTGTTGGCAGGAGGTGAAAGATCAGCACTAACAACAATGAAGGCCACTATGAAAATTAACTGCCGCAAGCTCTTCTTCCACAGGACGGCGGTCGGTATTAAAACTCAAAAAAGATTTACTCTTTAAAAACAAAAAAATGTTACATGTAATAAATAGTTCTTACAGGAATGTCCGGGAACCTTGTTCGTACAGTGGGGGAGTGGACAAGCGGTGCGCAATGGCGAGCCCACTGGGGGAGGGGAGTGAGCAGGGGGATGACGTACCCATGGGGGGCATAGGGATATCTAGCGGGGCCGATACCCACCCAGGGTGAGGGTGGGGATAACGGTGGCAGCGATGGTGATGCCACCGGAGGAGGGGGGTGAATAACGGTGGCGGCGATGGCGATGCCACCGGGGGAGGGGGGAATAGCGGGGGTGATGCCGCCAGGGGAGGGGGGGGAATAGCGGCGGGAGGCGGTGATGGCGATGCCACCGGGGTGGGAGGGGGAATAGCGGGGGGTGATGCCGCCAGGGGAGGGGGGGGAATAGCGGGGGCGGTGATGGCGATGCCACCGGGGGAGAGGGGAATAGCGGGGGTGATGCCGCCCAGCAACAGAGCACCGCACTCACCCACTGTGCAAACTCTTCACCAACTCGATCTGCCACTGGCGTTGCCGCTGCAAGTTGGTCAGAGGCAGCAGGTGACCGCGCCCGCCACCGCTCATTGACAACAGGAATATCCAGCTCATTGTTGGAGGTGTTTCAGGGGCGACCCTGGCTCAGCAGCCGATCTGGCGCATTAATCCAGACCGCCAGCCATCTGTGAGTCCGACTACAGGCAGCAATCAGTCGACCGTCGCTATTATCCGACCGACACGCAGCCCATCACAATGTGGCCGCACGGGGGAGATGAGGCAGAGGTCAGCCATGGCCGTAGGAGAGTGGGTTGTGTCTCGGGGGGATGCGATCCTTCGGCCGCTTACAACTTAGTGCTCGGGTTCAGAGTGCTCAGTCACCTACAGCTTGTGTGGGAAAATGACCCCCACCCTCCCGTCTCCATCAGCCAGTGAGGTGATGGAGGCAGGGGTCTGGACCAATCGCTGACAGTCCCGCCCCCCCCCCCCCAACCACCCCAACCCCCCCCCGTGACGTCATTATCCATTATTTTAATTTTCAGCAGAACCGCTATTCAGTGAGTTGGCTTGTAGGCGACGCAACCTTTCGGTGAGTTGTCGTTTCGGCAAAGTGGCCTTTTGGTGAGTTTGCTTTTAGGCGTCTCACCCTCTCAGTGAGTTTGCTTTTAGGCATCCCGCCCTTTCGGTTAGTTGCCATTTTGGCTTTGTAGGCTTTCGGTTATTTAGCGTTTTGGCTTTTTTTCCCTTCGATTATTTGGCTTCCACTTCTTTCCAAATGTCTTTTTGGGTGACATTGTGGTGCAGCGGTAGAGTTGTTACCTGTCAGCGCCAGAGATCCAGTTTGATCCTGACTACGGGTGTTGTCTGTACAGAGTTTATATGTTCTCTCTGAAACTGCGTGGGTTTTCTCCGAGTACATGAGTATCATCCCAAATTCCAAATACCATGCAAGTTTGTAGCTTAATAGGTTTCCTTATATTGCCCCTATTGTGTAGGATGTGAAACTGGGATAACATAGAACGAGTGTATAGGTGATTGTCGGTGGCCTGAGGGTCTGTTTTGACGCTGTATCTCTAAATTCTAAACTAAACTAAATGTTGTCATAGTATCCACCACAATTGCTTCCTCTGACAGCTCATTCCATATTTCTACCGCACTCTATGTAAAAGTCAGGTTCCTAATAAATTATTCCTCTCTCACCTTAAACCTAAGTCCTCCAGTTCTTGTTTCTCCTACTTTGGGTACCCTATCTATTCCCCTCATGATCTTACACACCCATATAACATCACCCCTAAATCCTCCTGCGCTCCAAAAGAATAAATTCCTAGCCTGCCCATCCTCTCCCTATGGCTCAGTCATTCTGACTTGGAAATATTTTGCTTTCCTTCACTGTCACTGGGTCAAGATGCTGGATCTCTCTCCCCAACAGTATTGTTGGTGTACCATTCAGGGACTGCAGTGGTTCAAGATGGCAGCTGACCACCATATTATCAAAGACAACAGAGGAAGAACAATTAAATGCGGGTTCACCCTGTGAAGCCCACAAACCTTCATTGAATGGCAAAGAAGGGATCGACTGGACTTATATTCACTGGAATTTTGAAGGATGAGATTCTTATAAAAACATATAAAATTCTTAAGAGATTGGACAGGCTAGATGCAGGAAAAATGTCCCCGATGTTGGGGGAGTCCACAACCATGGGTCGCAGTTTAAGATTAAGGGTTAGGACTAAGCTGAGGAAAAAAAAATTCACCCAGTGAGTTGTGAATCTGTGGAATTTTCTGCCACGGAAGGCAGTGGAGGCCAATTCACTGGATATTTTCAAGGGAGAGTTAGATATAGTTCTTAAGGCTAATGGAATCTAGGGATATGGGGAGAAAGCAGGAACGGGGTACTGATTTAGGATAATCGGCCATGATTATATTGAATGGCGGTGCTGGCTCGAAGGCGGTGCTGCACCTATTTTCTATGTTTCTAATGTACAAACGTATATTTTGGGATGTGGGAGGACACCAGAGCACTGGGAAGAATCCCATATGGTCACAGGAACAACGTGAAAACTGGAACTCCCTGGGGTTTGGATTGAATCTTTACTGGAGCACCATTCTAAATTATGAAGAATTCTGCCATCTTAAATGAGGAACATTTAGAAATTTTTCTGGGACTATCACCAAAGCATATTTTTCTTTTTAACATACGTGTTAAAACTCTTAAAATTATTTTTTATATTTCTTATCAGTCTATTATTATACTTTATCTTGCATTTCTTGGTCTCCTTTGCTGAGCTTTGAAATGCTCCTAATCCTCAGCCTGGCGTTAATGCTATCTTTAAGATCCCTTGTCAGCCATGGAAGAATAAATTGTCCTGTTAGGCTCTCGTGTCTTAAAGGATTTTGTTTGCAGCCTACTTCTTTAAGCGCTGGTCTTACCTATTTTCACAGTCTATGACAGGCACTTTCCTCATGTCTTCATAGTTTCCTTTATTTAGAAATTAAAAGAACGGTGGCACAATGGCACAGTGGTGGAGTTGCTGCCTTGCAGCACCGGAGACTCTGGTTCAATCCTGACTGCGGGTGCTTGCCTATACGGAGTTTGTACGTTCTCCCGTGACCTGCGTAGGTTTTCTCCAAGATCTTTGGTTTCCTTCCACACTCCAAGGATGTACAGGTTTGTAGGTTAATTAGCTTAGCATAAATGTTAAATTATCCGTAGAGAGTGTAGGATAATGTTAATGTGTGGGGATCCCTGGTTGGTGCAGACTCGATGGGCCGTAGGGTCTGTTTCCATGGTATATCTCTGAGCTAAACTAAAAAATGTAGATCCGAGATAACATTTAATTATACTTTAAAATACAACAGCAAAATGTATAATGTTTTGGTCGATTTTCTCCAAGAATCCCTTGACAACAAGATTATCAATTAATTTTACTCATTGCACAAATTAGATTCAAAATAGTCTTTTTCTTTTTGATTCCTCAGTTTGCTGATGTAGAAAAAAATATCTTCTTTACATTCCATGAATTTGTCTTCCAAACTGTTGCAGCAAATTTCGATTATCATAGCGATGTGTGCGTTAAACTCTTTGTATTACTGCTTTCACAGGTGGCGCAGTGGTAGAGTTGCTGCCTGAAGGGCCTGTCCCACTTACACAGCCTTTACAGGCGACTTCACGCACTCGTGTTAGGTTGCCAAAATTTTCAACATGGTCGTGAAAGGTCTTCAAAGAGTCGTAGCGTCTTCCTGGTCGCCGCTGAATTTTCAACATGTTGAAAATTTTGGTGACCTATCATTGGTGCCTGTAAAGGTCGCGTAAGTGGGACAGGCCTTTACAGCACCAGGGACCTGAGTTCGATCCTGACTATGGGTGCTTATCTGTACTTTCTCCCCATGACCCACGTGGGTTTTCCTCAGGATCTCCGGGTTCCTCCCACACTCCAAAGATGTACAGGTTTGTAGGTTATTTGCTTGGAATAAATGTAAATCATAAGATCATAAGATCATAAGATCATCAGATCATAGGAGATAGGAGCAATTAGGCCATTCAGCCCATCTAATCTGCTCCACCATTCAATCATAGCTGATCTACCTCTCTCTCCTAACCCCATTCCCCTGCCTTCTCCTGCCTTCTCCTCATAACCTCTGACAATAAGAGGAAGAAGCTAGAATAAGTAAATTAACAATATATTAAAATCAATAATTATGTGGAAAGGAAGTGAATAGCATAATAAAAATATGGCTCCTTTTGAAGAAATATCAAGTTAGTTTTCTATAGAGAATATTAAAATTACAGAGGTATTAATAAATATTTTATGGCTGTCTTCATGCAGCATATATATTAAATATAGCGGAAATTTTGGAGAGCCAAAGATGTAATAAGAATGAGCAAATTTAAGGTAATTAATATAACAATAAGGTGACTAAAATATGCCCACTCTTTGTGATTGGGGACTTCCGGTGGCACCATGTTTTGGTAACAGTTGCCACATATAGCTCCGCTCCCGAAAATTTGCGAATTTTCGCATTAAAACTATAATCTCATACCAAACCTTTCAGAATAAAAAAAATAAGAATGAACAACGGCAGCTAGAGGAACAAATTAGACAATTGGATATAGATAATGCTAAAGACCCGTCCATGGATAAACACAATAAAATATTAATACTAAAATTCAAATTAAATAAATTACTATCAGAGAAAGTTATAAGATTATTCCAAATTACAAGACAGGAACAGTTTGAATTTGGGGAGAAGCCTCATAAACTTCTCGCACGCCAATTAAAAAAATGAGAAAAGGAACACAGGATTTCAAAGATTAAATCAGACAAAGGGGAAGTATTAACATTACAGAATAAAATTAATAAAATATTTGTGCAATTTTATGAGAATTTGTATACATCCAAAACCACAACGGACACCAACATAATCACTGAGTTTCTGGATAATTGCAATCTTGCCAAACTAGAATTGCAGGAACAAGAGGACTAGCTTCTTCCTCTTTGACATCTAATCATAAAAGCATGGATATCAGGTTATATACTGGATTAGACTAAATGGGACCCGTTGGGTCCCAGCATCACACTGGTCCCCCAACACAAATCTCAAATAAGGAAATAAAAGAAACAATATTCTCATTAAAAAATGGAAAAACACCAGGTCCCGACGGATTTAGTAATGAATTCTATAAAAGTTTTTACGATATATTTAGTCCTCGTCTACAGAAAATGTACACACACGCTTTCAGAGAGCAAATATTACCTGATACACTAGCAGAATCTACGATCACATTAATACTTAAGAAAGATAAAGATGAGGAAGAACCTGGATCCTGTAGAGCTATCGCGTTGTTAAATACAGATCAAAAAATATTGGCAAAAATATTAGCAAGAAGATTAAGTAAGTACGCCATTAAACTAATAGATCCGGATCAAACGGGGTTTATCCCTAAGAGACATTCATTTAATAATTTGAGACGTCTGCTTAATATAATGCACTCACACCAAACTAAAGATCCAAATCTCGCAATTATTTCGCTGGATGCAGAGAAAGCATTCGATCAGGTTGTATGGAAGTATATGGTTAAGGTATTGCAAAAATTTAAACTGGGAGAGAATTTCATTCAATGGATTAAATTAATATATAATAAGCCAACGGCCAGAATATTAACTAATAATATTTTATCCATGAAATTTCAACTGTCAAGGGGTAATAGACAATTATCACCATTGTTATTTGCCCTCATAATTCAACCACTAGCGGAAAGTATTAGAACTCATCCGAATATCCACGGATATAAGACAAAATATTCAAACAATAAAATATCATTATACGCTGATGATGTACTTTTGTACATCACAAAGCCTCATATCACTATACCCAATATTTTAAATTTAATTGAGGATTTTGGTTTACTTTCAGGTTACAGAATAAACTGGAATAAAAGTGAAATCATGTCAATAAAACCGAAAGATTCTATACATCTCGTACAATTTCCTTTTAAAATAGCTGGGGGAAAATTTAAATACTTGGGCATTGAAATTACTAGATGATATCAAGACATGTTTAAAGCAAACTATAACCCTGTACTTAAGAAATTACATAATTTAATTCAATTCTGGAAAACACTCCCGATGTCCTTAATAGGTTGAATAAACGCAATAAAAATGATTTTTCTACCACAAATTCTATACTTGTTCCAATCACTCCCACTATATCTACCCAAAAAGTTTAAAAAAAAATTGGACTCAGATATTACAAATTTTATTTGGGATTATAAGACCCATAGAATACAAAGACCACACCTGAATAAACCCAAAGTAGTAGGGGGATAAGCACTCCATAATTTTATGTATTATTATTGGTCGGTAAATATTAGAAATATGATTCAATTGTTGGATAATGCTCTTCATCAACCGGAATGGATCATTATGGAAAAATAGGACTGCTCCCCCTTTAATATTGCTGTGATCCTTCTTTCACCAATGACGGTGAATAATACAAACTACAACAAAAACCCAATTATACATAGTACAATCAGAATTTGGAAACAAATAAAATACAATTTAAATTTAAGAAACTTATTTCTCCTATCTCCTTTTGCTAAAAACCCTCTGTTTAAACCCTCGATTATAGTCAAAGCATTCATACAATGGGAAAGAGCAGGAATTAAAACTTTGGGAGATTTCTATGATACGGGAAAACTATTATCATTTAAACAATTATAACTAAAATACGATCTGGGTAACAATCAGTATTTTAAATATTTCCAAATATGTGATTATTTGAAAAAACATGCACATGAATTTCACAAAATGCCATTAGACTTACTAGATGAAATAATGAATACAAAGGCGGAATCACCAAATATAATTTCACATATATATAATATTATACTAAATGCAGTAATACCAACAACGGTAGGTATTAGAGGTGAGTGGGAAAACGAACTAAGCATAAACATTTCCAATGTAAGGTGGAAAGAATTAAATGTGCACAAATGCTCAATTTTACTTCGGAGTCACGTCAGTGATTACGTGAAGAAGCCCCGCCTGGCGCTGGAACGGCATTACGTCGACGCTGACGGCAGAAGCAAGAGTTGCAGAGCGCAGCTCCTCGCAGCGGCCAGAACGGACCCGCAGGTAAGTGTAAGGAAAAGTGGGGACGTTCTAAAAAAGACGTTACGCTGGTAAAACCAGCAAAAGAGAAAGTAAAAGTTAAAATCAGAGTCACGCTGGCGTACTGATTTAGCCAGATAAATGGAAAAGAAAATGGAGAAGTCTCAAAGGAAAATTTCGCGGGTAAAAAGATCGTCCCGGGGTGAAGCTAAAGATACGGGACAAGAGTTTAGTGCGGATCCGGTTCCGATACCGGTGGCCACTGATTCACCCGTTAGTGAGACTATAATTTCTCCAGAAATACAAACCACGGAGGAAAATGTTCCTAGAAAATGTAAAAAGAAATCCGTGAGGCCCGTGGTTTCTGATAATGACTCTGATAATGAAAGTCCTCTGGATAATAAAGCTATATGGCTAAAAATGGAACATATGGAGAAAGTGCTCCAAAATATAATGAGACAAGGGTCACAGTACCCAGAAGTTTCCCAAAATGACCCTGAGGGGTTTGAATATACAGAATATGGCTATGTGCCAAGTTGGGAATTTTGAAACTCCGGACCCAGGATTAAGGGCGGAGGAAGTCTCATTGGATATAATTCCAAGTGTATCAGGGCTGCAAAAGACAGACCTGCAAGTGGTGATGTGGATTATGAGTGCACACCACGAATAAAAAAAGAGAAGGCCAGATGTGCCTGAGATGGCAAAATATTTTGCTATACCTGAAGGAAGTGGTGAGGCTATGGAAGAAAACCTAGCTGCCAGTATTAATTATATGGTATCTCACCAACTTCAAGATTCTGTGATGATTGAAACAGCAGAATTATATAAAACACCGGAAAATTGCACCTCATTGAAGGTACCTACAGTTAATCCGTCTATATGGACGCCTATGACTCCAGGCATGAGAGGACAAGAAATAAGATTTCAAAGAATCCTCAAATTGATTTCTGCTGACATTACTGCTTTTGGAAGGCAAATGGAGGGGTTGGAGATGGATAAAATCCAAAAAGATACTTTGGGCTTATTATGCAATTCCTTCTATGAAATTAATTGTATCAGGAAAATTGCGATTCGGCCCATATTTCATCCAAGGTTTGCAGGTCTGTGTCGATCAAGTGGTGTTCAAGCTCCTGGTTATCTATTTGGAGAAAACCTGCCTAAACAAATAAGAGAAATGGATGAAGAGGCTAAATCTATTAGCCACATGAGACCTTTCGTCTTTGGACAAAAAAGGTTTTTTTCGTCAAGAAGGGGATTTGATTTTGGAAACAGAGGCAGGAGTATGATAAGAAAATATTATCATCCAACACAGCCTAATGTTCACACCGTATATGGGGAGAAGGAGACCACCACGTTCATATGGAGAGGTACAAAAAAATGTATTCTATGCTTAAAGAAACTGTGGACAAATCTCCAGTTGAAGGGAGATTACAAATGTTTTATGATGAATGGCTTGCCATCACATCTGATCGGTTTATTTTGCAAACAGTTTCAGGAGCTACTATTACATTTAAAGAAGGTGTTAATTCTCCGGTACAAAATAAACCTGCTTATGGTTTCATGTTTTCTGCAATTGAAGAGGCAGAAATAAATGTGGAAATTGACAAATTGTTTAAAAAAGGTGTTATTGAAAAAAACTGTTGAACATGAGCATCAATTTGTGTCAAATATATTTCCAAGAAATAAAAAAGATGCTGGTTGCAGAATTATTCTGGACCTTACAAATCTTAATAAATTTGTTGAATATAAACATTTTAAAATGGAAACATTTAACACTGTAAGACATTTGATATCAGCAGGTTGTTATATGGCTACAGTTGATTTAAAGGATGCGTACTATTCAGTACCAATACATCAGTTCCTTCGAAGGTATTTAAAATTTAATTGGCTGGGACAGCTGTGGCAATTCAAAGCTTTACCAAATGGGTTAAGTTCAGCTCCCACAAAGCTGGGAGCTTTACAAAGCTGTTGAAACCAGCTTTAGCACAATTAAGAGCACAAAAGCACATCATTATGGCTTATCTGGATGACATTTTAATCATCAATAGTAATCAGGAATCAGCTGAAAAATCAGTTTCAGCAACTAAAACTTTATTTGAGAAGTTAGGTTTCTTGATTCATCCAATTAAGTCCCAGCTGCAGCCAACACAGTCAATTAACTATTTGGGGTTTGTAATTAACTCAGTTACTATGTTAGTAACTTTGCCAACAGATAAGATTGATGATATTTTGGTGACCTGGAGGGGTCTCATTCACAAACCTTATCCCTCCATCCGAGAAGTAGCAAAGGTTATTGGTAAACTCGAACATATTTTAGAAACCGCAGGGTGGTGTAAAGAAGAAACTTTTTCAAAGTTCTAAAATAACCTGTTCACACAATGACAGGCTTTGGACACGTGGTGTTGGGTTCACTATAATTACCTGCTTTGTTTCACTATTGATTGATATTATCAATTATGTTATCACTTATATCTTTTATCACTTTGTAATGGTTCCCTCAGGTGTAAAAAGAAGGTTATTATATGTTCTTTTATCATTAAATGTTTTATGGAAAGAACTAAAACTAGTCTGGTTTTCTCATGTATGTGTTGACCTAGCCGGACTGTCGTATGGAAGAATTCTACGACATGAAAAACACAGAAGCTTCAAAATCTTCACGTAGTCACTCCCGTGACTCCGAAGTAAAATAGTAAGATTAAACGAGAACTTACCAGTTCGAAGTTTGATCTTTATTTTATGAGGAGTAACGATGAGGGATTACGTGCCCTCCACTCCACACCCTCATAAAATAAATGATCATCTGGTGGTTCTAAATCTATGATGAGCCTTACTAACTTACTCCGGCTATTGTGTTCTGTGTTTTTCATGCCGCTGCTTTGAAGTATGCCGTTCCAGCGCCAGGCGGGGCTTCTTCACGTAATCCCTCATCGTTACTCCTCATAAAATAAAGATCAAACTTCGAACTGGTAAGTTCTCGTTTAATCTTACTATTAACGTAAGACACACTTCAATACAATTCAAAATTATACATAGATTAAACTACTCAAAAACTAAATTAAATAAATTTTTCCCTAATGTTTCACCAATTTGTGATAAATGCCACTGTCAAGAAGCTACTATAGCGCACTCATTCATCTTTTGTATAAAAATTCAAAGGTTTTGGATTGAAATCTTTGAAATTTTCACAAAAGTGTTTAAAATAAAAAATGACACCAAAGCCAGAATGGATTATTTTCGGAATGACAGAAGGTAGTCCGGAATTAAATGCATATCAAAAGAATTTATTTGATTACGGCTTAATAATAGGAAAACAACTAATCTTAAAATTCTGGAAAAATGCTCCTATACCAACATTAAATATGTGGATTTCAACTATGTTTGAAACACTACATCTGGAAGATATGAGATTCCGCCTGGAAGGAAAATCAGAACGCTTCTTTCAGACGTGTCCTGCATTTATAGAATTGCTACAAAGATAGGGTGCAGGAGTACCTTGGGCCTTGGTAGGGGAGGATGAAAAACTATGGAGTTGGTGGATTCCTTTTGCATGATTTATATAACAGAATATCTGGCTTTTTTTTCCTTTTCCTTTTTTTTTTAGGGTCTATCTATTAACCCCCTTTCTCTAATTCTTTGACCAAGGGTTTCTTCTCTCTTTTGGCACACTATTTCACTATAACAACTCTTTTCACCTATTTCACTCTCTTTCTTTCTATTCTTTTTCTTTAAAAGCCATAAAATTATGGGGTACAATGATTGTAACAATATATATGTGAAGTACATTGATGTATTTACGTCTAATAAATAAAATATTAAAAAATTAAAATAAAAAAAATCTTTGTGATTGGTAATCTGCAGCCGAGAGTTCCGGAAAAAAAGTAATGTGGAAACAGTGGATGCACTTGCACTGATCATATTAAATCTCCTAGATTCTGAAAAAAATCTTTAACTCTTTTGTATGTCGGAAACCAAGCACCACTATTCAAGAAAGGACAGGGAGGGGAAATAGGAAACCATACACCAAACATCAGCAAAAATCTGGGAAGTGATTGTCAGACAGTAATACTATTAGACGGAATTAGTGTGGCTTAATGAAAAGGGAATAATTTTTGATTATTCTAATGGCCCTGTCCCACTTATGTGACTTTTTCAGCGACTGCCGGCACCCGTCATAGGTCTTTGCAGGTCGCCAAAAATTTTCAACATGTTGAAAATTCAGCGGCAAACAGAAAGATGCTATGACTCTTTGGGTGACGGAGGAGACTACTCACGACCATGCAGGCGACACCTTAGTGACATGTCGCGGGGTGAAGCCCGTATGGTCGTGAGTAGTCGCCCCAAGAGTTGTACCTTGTTCTGGTCACCGCTGGATTTTCAAAATGTTGAATATTTTCGGCGACCTGCTGCGACTATGATGGGTGCCGGCGAGTCGCTGAATAAATAGCTTAAGTGGGACAGGCCCATTAGATTTACGAAGATGTTGCCAGGACTCGAAGGCCTGTACTATAGGAAGAGGTTGAGCAGGCTACTTTATTCCTTGGAGCGCAGGAGGAAGAGGGGGTCATCTTATAAGGTGTATAAGATCAGGAGGGGAAAAGATAGGGTAAATGCACAGAATCTGTATTGGGGAATCAAGAACCAGAGGACAGGTTTGAGGTGAGGGAGGAAAGATTTCATAGGAATCCGAGGGGCAGCATTTTTACACTAAGGGTATGAACTGCTGGAGGGGGTAGTTGATGCAAGTACTATCACAATGATTTGGAAACATCCGTACAGGTACTTGGGTGGGATAGATTTGGAGTTATATGAACCAAATGCGGACAAGTGGGATTAATGAGCTCTGAACTGCAAAAGACTATATTATTATTGCACTATATTTGTTATTTATTGAACTTTTCCTTTAATTTTCTCTTCCCTCGTTAGGTACTATGTTTACATATTCACATATTCTGATGTGCTGCAGCAAGTAAGAATTTCATTGTCCCATCCAGGACATATAACAATAAAACACTCTTGACTTGACTCTTGTCTTAATGTGGATGGGCATGACGACTTCCGGTGGCGCTATGGAGGGCTAGAGGATAACGCCAGCCAGCTCCGTGAAAAAAACAGGAAAAACGGGGGATTAACGGACCAACCTGCTGCCTGCTGCTTGCTGCCTGCCGTTTCTGCACCGATTGTTGTGAGTGACGTCATCAGGCGCGCGACTAGTTATGTCTACAACACGCAGCCCTACCGATAAACAGAAAAGTCGACCAACCAGGCAGAGACCGGCAGAAGGCCCAACTGAAGCCTCAGACTCAAGTAGGGCCTCATCCCAGGAAGATGTATCGAAAAGGGAAAAAAACTGAAAGTGAAGAATTGAAAACTTTCATTTCTCGTGAGATTGCTGGTTTAAGGGAAGACATAAACCAGATGAATAATCAAATGAAAGAATTTCAACAGGAAATGAATTCAAATATTAATAATAAGACCAAGAAAATATCGGAAGTTTTGAAGAAAGAAATTACAGAAATGATGACCGAAATGACAAAGGAGATGGATAATAAAATTGAAAAGGTCAAAAATCACTTTGAAAAAAGGCTGAATCCTATGGAAAAGGTACTGGAACAACAGACGGTCGGTATAAAAAGCCTTGAAGAACAAGTGCTGTGACTACAGCTAAGCTGATTACAGAAAATGAACGTCTAACGGACTTACTGACTAAAATAACTGAGAAATGTACTGAGCTAGAAGGTCGCCAGAGAAGACAAAACCTAAGAATCACAGGTATTCCCGAAGGACGAGAGAAAGATGAAAATCCTCGAGACTTTATTGCGAACCTACTGCAACATGTTTTATCTCTGGAACAAAAGCCTTTATTAGCCCGTGCTCACAGAGTCAGGAGACGTCAGACAAGAGCAAACGCCCCTCCAAGACAAATGATTATAAAGCTACAATATGACTATGTCTTGGACGAGATAATGCGAAAATCCTCGAGAAACAGAAACCTGGAATTCGAAGGACAAAGGATCAGTATCTACCGAGATTATCCAGCAGAAGTTTCCAGGAAACGGAAAGCATTTAATGAGGCTAAAAGTCTTATGAGGGGAGTGGAAAATTTGAGATATGGCTTGAATTATCCAGCTATTCTAAGAGTTACTTTCAACATCAAGGAACATCTCTTTTCCAACCCAGCAGCAGCACTGGACTTTGCTCGCCAGATCCAGACCTGAGAAGCAGCTACTTTCGAATATACTGACTTTTACGAACTCTACAAGAATCCCCAAGACTCCACAAGACTTCACAAAACAACGCAGGACTGGACCGAACTGGACAACGTTGGATGGAAGTTGGAGAAAGAAGTGGATTGGAAAACCTCACCTGGATACTAATAATTAGTATAATTACACTACTAATATAAATAACTAACACATATTATAGACACACCGCGGTATCTTAATTAATATCATTTTTACTAATTAAGATTAATCACTATCACTAATAACTAATGTTTATCTATGTTGGAATGAATAGAGTTAAATTTAGGGATGGATTTCATTTGGAGATTTTTCTTTTACACCAGCAATTTTCATTTTTAATTCTTGTTTTCTTTTTGTTTGATGGATTTTTTTTTCTCTTTCCCTTTTTGTTGTTGTTTCTTTTGTTTATAATAATTAGATTTTTAAATAAGTTTTAAATATATGTATCTCTATATCTTTAATTGTTATAATTTGAATAAGTCTTTATTTTTACCCTTTTTTTTCCCTTTCTTTTTTTTTCTAATGTTATACCCCCGGTAAAATATTATTATGGAATAATAATTCCAAAAACCTGGGAGCTGGTTAAGTTACTAACATCAACGACGGAAGTCGGTAGATGGTTAGCCATGCTAGTATTGCTAGCACTAACTGCAACAATTCTAGATGTAGTTTTTCCTTTCTTTATGCACAATACTAACTTCTTAATCTATCCTTTGTTCTTCTTTTATATCATCTATTATTGTTTTTCTCAATTTGAATGGAGTTATACATTGGATCAATGGAGATATATACGTGAGAGACACTCACGAGACTTAAAATTCATCTATTCGATGTTCGGGTGTAAGGTCGGGTCTGATGTGCTGAACCATAGACTCTATTGTAGACCTCCATAGTCAAAAGATGCAAGACTCAAAAATGAATACGGGGAATGAGGGAATAACGTTTTGTAGTTGGAATGTTAAAGGTATTAATGAACCGATCAAGAGAGGAAAAGTTTTTGCACATTTAAAGGCAAATAAAGCTGACGTAATTTTCATTCAAGAAACCCATTTAAAAAAAGATGCTGAACATAGATTGAAAGCTAAATGGATAGATAAAATGTATCACTCTTCTTTTACGCATAAATCAAGAGGCGTAGCAATATTATTTCGTAAAGGTATTTTATTTAAACATACATCAACTATAACTGATAAAGATGGAAGATACATTATCGTTATAGGAGAATTAAATACACAAAAAATGATTTTTGTTAATGTATATGGACCAAATTTTGATAGCCCATTGTTTTTCAAGAAAGTATTTAACACTATCCCGGAATTAACACAATACAATCTAATAATTGGAGGAGATTTTAATTGTACACTAGATCCTTACTTAGACAGATCTACAAGGCAAAGGAAAACTAAATCACATTCTAGTGACTTATTAAATGCATATATGGAAACTACTAATATCAAAGATGTTTGGAGAATAGAAAACCCTACCGGACGAGAATACTCCTTTTATTCGTCAGTACATAAAACTTACTCAAGAATAGATTATTTTTTGGTGGATGCTAAACTTATCTCACTCACTTATAAATCCAAATATCATAATATTATAATTTCAGATCATGCACCATTAACATTTAAGATCAAAATAAATGGTAAAATAGAAAAATCAGGACAGTGGAGATTTAACCCACAAATTTTAAAAAACAAAATTACTCAGGAATATATCACAGAACAACTTAAGATTTTTTTCGAAATAAATGATAAACTGGAAATATCTTGTTCCTTATTATGGGAAACATTTAAAGCATATCTCCGGGGAATCATGATTTCCTCCCAAGCATTTTATAATAAAAAGAATCGTAAGGATCAACAAGATTTGGAAAAGGAGATTAAACAATTAGATATACAGAATGCAACGAATCCAGCTACAATACTACATAATAAAATTGCAGCATTGAAATATAAATTAAATACAATATATACAGATCAAGTTATTAAACTTTATCAACATACTAAACAATTACAGTTTGAATTTGGTGAGAAACCTCAAAAATTATTGGCTTGCCAACTAAGGAAAATGGAAGCTGAAAAAATAATCCATATGATTAAATCACATAATGGCGAATTGTTAACACAACCTAAAGATATTAATGAAAGATTTATGCAATTTTATAAAAACTTACACACTGCTAAAACAACAAAAAATAAAATAGGAATAGAAGCATTTAAAAAAAAATGTAACCTGAAAGGATTGGATTTACAAAATAGAGAGTTACTGAATGCTGATATCTCGATAAAAGAAATCCAAGAATCCATTAGATCATTAAAAAATGGCAAAACACCGGGACCAGATGGTATTGGCTCGGAATTTTATAAAATATTTTATGATCAGATTGTACCACGTCTGAAATCATTATATGAACATATATATACACAGCAAAAACTACCAGAAACATTAAATAAATCTACTATAACACTTTTACCTAAAATAAATAAAGACTTGGATGAACCAGGGTCATTTAGAGCAATAGCTCTTTTAAATACTGATCAAAAGATATTAACTAAAATATTAGCACAAAGGTTAAGCTCAGTTGTTAATAAATTAATTTATCTCGATCAAACAGGATTTATACCAAAACGATACTCTTCATATAATCTGAGATGGTTATTTAATATTATATACTCGAAAAGAGGTATTAATAAAGATCTAGTAGTTATTTCGTTAGATGCAGAGAAAGCCTTCGATCAAGTGGAATGGCCTTATTTGTTCTCGGTTATGGAAGCTTTCAAACTGGGAGAAAAGTTTATTACCTGGATCAAATTGTTATATACAAATCCGACAGCTAGAATAACAACAAACCGAATGTTATCAACTAAATTCAATCTATCTCGAGGTTGTAGACAAGGTTGCCCTTTATCCCCTTTACTGTTTGCACTGGCAAAAGAACCGCTAGCTCAAAGGGTGAGATTACATCTGGAAATATATGGATACGATACTAGAGACACTAAAATAAAATCTCTTTATATGCGGATGATGTATTACTTTACATCACAAAACCAGAAACTAGTATTCAAAATTTGTTAAAATTAATAACTGAATTTGGATCCTACTCAGGATATAGTATCAATTGGAATAAAAGTGTTATGCCAATAACGGTAAATAACTTACACATATTACAACAATTCCCTTTTAAGATAACAAATGAAAAAATTAAATATCTTGGATTTTTCGTAACAAAAAGATTTGACTCTTTATTTAAATTTAACTTCCCACCATTATTGAATAAATTAAATAAGAATATCTCATATTGGAAAACTTTACCTATATCAATGTTAGGTAAAATTAATATAATAAAAATGATTTTTCTTCCACAATTATTATATCTTTTCCAATCAATTCCGATATATCTCCCTAAAAATGTATTTAAAAAGGTGGACTCCCTAGTCACTAACTTCATTTGGGATTATAAGAGCCATAGAATAAATAAAAAACATTTATGTAAATCAAAAATAAACGGAGGTCTAGCACTACCAAATTTTATGTTTTATTATTGGGCAGTCAACATTAAAAATATGAATTTTTGGTTAGAAGAAACAGATAACCAACCAACTTGGTTAAATATGGAAAAAGAAGATTGTTCTCCTTTTGAAATAAGTTCTATAATATTTGCTAATATTAATTTAGCTAAGAAAACTTATAGTGAAAACCCGATAATAGAAAGTGGAATACGTATTTGGAAACAAATAAAGAAAACATTAAAACTAAAATCTATACCACTATCTCTTAGCATTGTAAATAATGTTATGTTTAAACTTTCAATGATGGATAAAGCTTTTTTACAATGGAAAAATAAGGGAATTATTAAGATCGGTGATCTCTATAAGAAGATTTACAACAAATTTATGGACTACACTCTAAAGATTATTTTAGATATTTACAAATCAGAGATTATGTTAAAGCAAATACACAGGAACTTAGAAATAGAAAGACAGAAATTTTAGATGAATGCTTAAATAAACATCCGAATACAGAAAAAATGATTTCATATATATATAACATCTTATTGGAAGGTGATGTCCCATCAACAGAAAAACATAGACAATCTTGGGAAAATGAATTATGCCAAATTATTAGACCAGAAGTATGGGACGAAAGTTTACAACATATACACCATTGTTTGCTAAATGCTAAACACTCTCTTATACAGTTTAAAATACTACATAGACTATATTATTCAAAATCTAAACTACATAACATTTTTCCAAAAGTATCTCCTATATGTGATAAATGTCAACATTTAGAAGCCAATCTGTCACACTCATTTACAAACTGTATAAAAATTACAAAATTCTGGATAGAAATATTTAGGATAATTTTGAATGTTGTTAATATAATTTTGACTCCTGATTCAAAGTTAATAATACTAGGAATACTGGAAACAGACCAATTAATAACAATGAATCAAAGAATCTTTATTGATTATGGTTTAATAATTGGGGAAAAAAAATTAATATTAAAATTTTGGAAAGGCCCTACATCCCCTACAATCAAAATATGGAATACAGAAATGTTGGAGACTCTTCATCTGGAGAGATTGAGGCTTGTCCTAATGGACAGGTTAGATCTCTTCAGAGGGATATGGTCTCCATATATTAAATATTTACAGTCATAACGGCTCGGTACGAGGGCTTGACTGAGGCCTGAATATTAGAATGGATGAAGAAGTATATATAATAAATCATGCCTATATCTCCAATGACGGATTAATGATTAACACTCCATTCGCTTTCATATTTTCTATATTATTTATCTCTATCTTTTCCTACTTTATAAAAAAAATTAGAAAAGCGTATAGAAGCATATAGTCTTAAATTTTAATATTAAGAATAATAGCAATATTATTAATGTCATGAAAGTATATAATGATGTATTTTCATTTATGTAAAACATTGTAATTTTCATTAATATGTTTCTATAATAAAAATATTTAACAAAAAAAAATGTGGATGGGCATATTGGTCGGCGTGGGCATGTTGGGCAAAATGGCCTGTTTCCACGCTGTATGACACTATGATTTTATGTCAGTGACTCCAATTTTGCGATAGGTAAAGAGAGGGGATTGGAGAAAACCAATGAATGTACAAAGTAGATATATATAAGTAATTTAATAAGAAGCCATGCAAATATTTATTAGATAAATTAGAGGTGGCAACAGTGGTAATTTATTTTCACATTGTTAGAGTCATAGTCATAAGGCACAAAAACAGGCAATTTGGCCCAACTCATCCATGCCAACCAAGAAGCCCCATCTAAACTAGTCCCATCTGCCTTGTTTGGCCTTGTTCCCCCTTAAAAACCTTTCCTATCCATGCACCTGTGTGTTTGACCTGCTGACAACAGATTGGTTGAAAGAGCGAAAACTGAATAGGAATAAACAGGCTAGTGGGAGGTTACACGGATCAGATTAAAGCCTTTAACATTTCACAATTTATACTCATGACTGAAGTGAAATGGCAAAAGAGTAGCAAGTCTGCTAAAGCTAAAAACTAAGTGGAAATGGCGCAATGAAAAATAGATTATCATTCCAACAACTACAACTAAAATAGGATTTGAAAAGTAATCAATATTTCAAATACCTTCAAATTCAAGATTATTTGAAAAAGTATATACAAGGATATCAAACTTTAACCCCAGATTTATTGGAGGAAGGAATGAATAGAAAGGCAGAATCAAGCAATTTAATATCTTACTTATATAATATAATTCTAAAATATAGAAACACCAACGACAGAGGCAATTAGAAGAGACTGGGAACAAGAGTTATTGATAAAAATTCTGAACGATAGATGGGATAAAAATTTATTATATGTAAACAAATGTTCAATGAATGTAAGACATAACCTAATTCAATTTAAATGTTTACATAGACTATATTATTCGAAAACAAGACTGAATAAAATATTTTCAAATGTTTCCCCCATCTGCGACAAATGTCTAACTCAAAATGCCACTATAGCACATTCCTTTATCTCTTGTACAAAACTGTATAAATTTTGGAATGAAATTTTTGGAATTTTTACAAAACTATTTAACACAAAATTGAACCCCAATACAGAATTGATTATCTTTGGATCAATGGAAGAGGGAAGTAAACTAACTATATTCCAAGAAGCTTTTCTTAATTATGGTCTAATAACAGCAAAAAAACATACTTAAATTTTGGAAAAATGCACCTACGCCAACATTCAAAATGTGGATCTCAAACATGTCTGAAATGCTACAAATTGAAGAAATGAGATTCCTCCAAATAGGCAAAGTAGACCAATTCTTAAAGATTTGGTCTCCTTTTATCAACTTTTTTACAAGCATATGGTGCAACATAACATAAACTTAGAAATTAAATGGTTTAGAACTGGTTGACGGATGGTCAAAAATATGAGATATGTAGATCTCTCCAAATCTCTCTTTTCTTTACTTTTTCCTTTTCTTTCAATCTTTTAACTTCTCATCTCTGTCCTTTATTTATTTTGCTTTCTGTTTCTACTCACTTGTCTATCTATTCCGACACTCTTTATTTATTTTTTCTCTTACTGTTCTTTTATTATTGAACCAAAAGTATGAAGTTGTACAAGAATGAAAATATGTATTTATGTATTAGGTACTTAAGTACCAGACTATTGTACTTACTTCTAACAAAAATAAACAAACAAAAATAACAAAAAAAAAGAAAGAGACAAGGAGTTGGCAAAAAGATATGGATGATTAGGCAAGTGACCTTGAAGGATGCAGATGGAATATAATGTGACAAAATTCACTTTAGTGGTAAGAAGAGGAAAATATTAAATAGGAAGCATATCTGCAATTGGTCAGGTCTTTAATAAGATCATATTTGAAGCATTGTGTGTAGTTTTAGTCTCAATACCGCTGGAAGCATATGGTTATTTTTGAATTGGTGAATAAAGACATGGAGTCTTAGAGCTAAACAGCACAGAAACAGAAACAGGGCACACCAGGCTAGTTCAATTTGCTTGCATATGGCCCATAGCCCTCCAAACCCTTTCTATTCAAATATATTTCCAAATGTATTTTTCACCCAGAGTTGTGAATCTATGGAATTCCCTGTCCCAGAAGGCAGTGGAGGCCAATTCACTGGATGTTTTCAAGAGAGAGTTAGATTTACCTATTATGGCTAATGGAATCAAGGGATATGGAGAAAAAGCAGGAACAGAGTAATGATTTTGGATGATCAGCTATGATCATATTGAATGGCGGTGCTGGCTCGAAGGGCCAAATGTCCAACTGCTGCTCCTATTTTCTAGGGAGGGGGGAATGGACTTTAGGCAAGCATAAAGATAATTGATTGAAACATTTATATGTCTAAGAGGAATTAACAAAGCTGTAACATACTCAAATGAAAGATGAGGACCTGTTGCTCAAGTTTGCATTGGGCATTGTTAGGACATGGCATTCGGCCACCAACAGAAAGGTCAGTGGGATGCAATAGTAAGATTAAATGAGAACTTATCAGTTTGAAGTTTGATCTTTATTTTATGAGGAGTTACGATGAGGGATTACGTGAAGAAGCCCTGCCAGGCGCATGCACGTCATACTTCAAAGCAGCGGCGTGAAAACACAGTAACTATAGTCGAAGTAAGATATAGTAAGACTCAGAAGACTAGAACATCCAGATGATCTTTGCGATTATGAGGGTCGGGAGCGGAGGGCACATAATCCCTCATCGTAACTCCTCATAAAATAAAGATCAAACTTCAAACTGGTAAGTTCATGTTTAATCTTACTATTTTACTTCAGTTGACCCAGGAGTGAACAAATAATGTATTGTACATTACTCAAATTTATTCAATAAACATTTTTTAATAATAAACAAAACAGTAATACCCCCTCTATCCCAGGGGGAAATTACAAATGAAATGTATAAAATAAATCAAACGGAACCCAAAACAGCATGCCCAAAACCTTGCACTGCCAGGACAGGTTTGTCATAAAACTTGGAGAAAGTCGCCTCCCTAGACCATACTGCGGCCCCAAGGATTTGATCTAGAGGCACGTCCTGTGCCTTCGCTGCAGATGTTGATGCCGCTCTGGTCGAGTGAGATTTAAACACATGAGTGTCTACTCCAGCAAATCCAAAACCTGTTTCAACCATCTAGAAATAGTTCGTACTGACACCTTTTTATGAGGTTTTTTGTGGCTGATGAGCATTGCTGTTTCAGAGCCTCTGAGACTCTTAGTTACCTCGATATATTGACTCAGGTGCATAACTACACATAGCCTTTTGTCAACGGGGTATGCGTTAAACCTTACTTTGGTTCCAGCCATACCTTGCCTGCTTTGTTTGATTAAATCATATACATAAAACGTTATGTTATCTATGGAAGAATACATGCTATCCAGCCATAGCTTTTGCAGTGTTTGAACCCATTACGTTGATAATAGCGCCATGAGCATAACCACTTTAAGTGTTAACTTCTGAAAAGATAGTGATGTGATTGGAGCTCTTTGCCGAAGCAGTGTGAGAACTATACTCACATCCCAAATTTCTGTATATCTAGGCATAAAGTCAAGATTCCTCTCATGAATCGGGACACTAGCGGATGAGACCCGATAGATTGATGTTCTGCAAACTGCCCTAAATAGGTCAAAGCACTCCGAGCACTATTAATGGCATTATAGCTCAAGTGTTCATCAAAATGCAATGTAGCAAGGAACTCCAATACATCCGGCATGCTTGCAGTATGATAAGATATATCTGACTGCAAGAAAAACATCTCCCATTTCTTAATATGAGGCACATATTGTTTTTTAGTGCTATCTCTCCAAGCTGCAGTAATCACATCCGTGGTCCTACTCGACAGTCCAAGCCCTTGGAACAGTCTGGTCAGAACCTGCAGATTAACAGATTAATACGATCATGTAACGGATGACTTTCTCCTGTTACCGGATGAACCAACCAATTACTGCACTTGGTGACAGTCATGAATGGCTGAGTCATCATTCTCAGGACCAATGGGAACCATGGCTGTGTAGGCCAGTCAGGAACCACCAGAATGCCTGAGGCGGAGTCCTGCTCTATTTTGGTGAGACATTGCCTAATGAGGCAGAATGGGGGAAAAGCGTAAAAGAACGTACGTTCCCAATGTAGCGAGAATGCATCCACCGCTACTGCTCCTGGATCTGGTTCCCATGAAATGTAATTAGGCAGCTGGTGATTTAGCCTGGATGCAAACAGATCTATGTCTGGCAAACCATAATGGCTGACAATCATTTAAAAAACATTAGGATTTAGCATCCACTCTATGTTTTTATTAAATTTTTATTGACCTGGTGTCCGCCACCACATTATCTCTACCTAGTAGGTAGATAGCTGAGACCCAGACATTTCTGGAAATGCACCAGTCCCAAATGAGGTTAGCCAGATTATCACATGATACTGATCTAATTCCTCCCAAGTGATTGATATAAGCAACAACCGTGGTATTGTCAATCTGGAGCTGAACATGCAAATCATTTATTGCTGAACAATATGCTTTTAACGCATAGAATGCACCTAGCAATTCTAAGTAATTGATACCATGCCTCTGCAGGATTAATTCCACTTGCACACTCCATCTACCACCACAGCTAGACTCACTATCCGTGGCTCCCCATGCCAAAGCACTGACATCTGTTTGTAAAATCACTGAAGGTTGTTGAGTCAGAATGTTTTTGGTACTTTGTGAGATATTGATTATCCACCATTGCAATTCAGCGATGGCTTTGGCTGGTAACTGCATTGGTCTGTCGAAATGCCCTGCATGTTCTTTAAGTGCTTGTTCTCTAGCTTGTTGCAAACGTTGATAGTGCAGTGGTCCAAACTGCACTGCAGGGAAAGCCGCCACCAATTTACCAATAACACTGGCTACTTGCTGGATGGAGGGTTGTTGCTCCTCTACAAGACTGCTACAGACCTCCATGATTTCAACAGCTTTGGCTGTAGGCAAAGTCACTGACATATAAACTGAATCAATAACAAACCGCAAGTAGCCAATTATTTGGGATGGTACTAGCTTGGATTTTGTTGGATAGATGAGGAAACCTAACCTCTGAAAAAGGTTTTTGGTTGCTGAAACCGACTCCTCTGCTGCTTCCTGAGTGTTGCTTACAATTAAAATATCATCTAAATAAGCCATCACAATGTGATTCTGGGCACGAACTGGAAGTAGCGGCAGAACTGGTTTCAATAATTTTGTAAACAACCTAGGAGCTGAGGTTAACCCATTGGGCAACGCTTTGAATTGCCACAGCTGTCTCATCCAACTAAATTTCAAGTATCTACGGTGCTGATGATGAATTGGTACTGAATAATATGCATCTTTCAGATCTATAGTTGCCATATAACTACCTTTTGATACCAACTGCTTAGTAGTACTGAAAGTATGCATTTTAAAATGCCTACACGGGACATAGGAATTTATCCAGGTTAGGTCCAGAATGACTCGACACCCACCATCTTTTTCCAGCCTGGGGAATATATTGGACACAAATTGTTGAGGATGATATACCGTCTTTTCAATTACCCCTTTTTGGAATAAAACCCCAATTTCATTAGTCACCTGTAGAGTTTCTGGTCCTGAAAAAAAACAATAGCTGACTAGGCATATTTTGTGCAGGTGGATGTATTCCTGACATAAACTCAATTCGAGACCCTGAGACACTGTCCAGTATAAAGAGATCGGATGTTATGCAGCACCATTCATCATAAAACAATTGCAACCTACCCCCAACCGGAGTTGTTCCCCAGAGGATTTATCCTGGACTGAATCAGTTACCCGTACCTCCATAGCCGACCTTGAATTTCTCACTCTTCTGACCATGTTGGGGTTGTAGTTGGGGTACACAGGTGCATATGGATGGCATACAACCCTCTACTTGGGCCTGCTCCAGCATCTGAAGCCCGTCTGGTCGAAAAAGACCTGCGAGGTGGTATCCTGGCCGAGGGTGTGTAGGTCTTCATGAGGCCAATGGTTTTGGCGTCTTCCTCTGTCTTTAACCTGTTTCATCAGGTCTTCGCCAAATAAGAAATTTAGTGCCTGTGCGTAGAGGACGTACAAAGAGCTGCGAAGTGTGGATTCAATGTCGGTTTGATAGCGATCTTCCGGATACAATTTATCTCAAAATGAGTATTGCACAGCAGGGCCAACATATCCTGCTGTGTTCCCGACCTAGGCACTCCTTGGACCATTTGCCCAAATGCCGTGATACCCGCCCCCACCAATTTGAGGACTTTCTGGAAACGGCGCTCCTGCCCCCTCATCGATGCGCTCATTTGTGCCCAGATAGCTGAGTTCACGGTGGGCACCTTGAGCGACTCGACTTGAGGTCTCGACCAGCCCTAAACAAGGTGCTGGTGAGGGTGATTCCCATTGGAACTCATAGGTGCTTTGGACGTCCTCCTTGCCATACGGGCCTCTGACTGAGGCTGTTCCAGGAAGTTGTTGGGGAATCCTGGCGGTATGCGACCCCAATTGGAATACTTCATGGTGCATCATTGTTTGAATCATCTGCTCCATTTTATTGAGATGTCCCCAGACCTTTTTGTTGGAAGGAGGGGAGTCTTCTTGGTCAGACTCGTCTGAATAAACGGGCCTGATTGACTTCCGTTATGCCTTTCTCCCTACTGGAGCGGCCACAGTGCCCTGAGGCACCAGAGTTAATGGAGGCAGTTGAGCTGCCGGCGGTTCTGCAGCCGGCGTCGGAACCGGTGTTACAGCAGCCGGTATTTCACTACCCAACCTGCATGCATTAACCGCGGTCCCGCGAGTAAGGCTCTTACCACAAGCGGCAGCACTCTTTTTTACAACACACTCCATTTTGAGAGTACTCCCGCTGGCTCCTGAACCAGTCTTACGGAGTTTAAATACCTGCAGAAAATTGTTAAAATCACTTACCTGGCGGTTTATTACTTACCGCTGGTGGAGCTGCGCTCTCCATGCGTCGGACGTAATGACGCACATGCGCATGGCGGGGCTTTTTCACGTAGTCACTCACGTGACTCCTAAGTAAAATGATGATTTAAAGTAGCAGGCTGGACTGACTGGTTGATGAATATTAGAAGGACTAATTCCAGGTTAGAAATAATGGGCTTCACTTTCTGCATGACATTGTGTCAAATTTGTGGCATATGCCTTAATGTTCCATGTTCACTCAACATGAAATATCTTCCAATACATCTCCCACCTCTCTTTTCCAGCTTTCTCCCTCCCTACTACAATCAGTCTGAAGAAGTGTGGAAGATAGGGTGGCACGGTAGCGTAGTGGTAGTGTTGCAGCCTTACAGCGCTTGCAGCTCCCGAGAACCAGGTTAGATTCCAACAATGGGTGATGTCTGTACTTATATATCTTAGATATATGTAGGTTAAACTCTCTGCTTTAATGTTTTCACAGGTGGCGCAGCGATAGACTTGCTGCCTTACAGCACCAGGGACCTGGTACGACCCCGACTACGGGTGCTTATCTGTACGGAGTTTGTACGGAGTTTGTACGTTCTCCCCATGACTGCGTAGGTTTTCTCCAAGATCTACGGTTTCCTCCCACATGTCAAAGACTTACAGAGAGAGCCAGAGGAGATTTACTAGAATGTTGCCTGGGTTTCAGTAACTAAGTTACAGAGAAATGTTGAATAAGTTAGGTCTTTATTCTTTGGAGCTCAGAAGGTTAAGGGGGGACTTTATAGAGGCCTTTAAAAAGATGAGAGGGATAGATGTGGATGTGGATAAGCTTTTTCCATTGAGAGTAGGGAAGATTCAAACAAGAGGACATGATTTCAGAATGAAGGGACCAAAGTTTAGGGGTAACATGAGGGGGAACTTCTTTAGTCAGAGAGTGGTAGCTGTGTGGAATGAGCTTCCAGTGGAAGTGGTGGAGGCAGGTTCAATTTTATCATTTAAAAATAAATTGGATAGGTATATGGACGGGAAAGGAATGGAGGGTTATGGTCTGAGTGCAGGTAGATGGGACTAGGGGACAATAAGTGTTCGGCACGGACTAGAAGGGCCGAGATTGCCTGTTTCTGTGCTGTAATTGTTATATGGTTATATGGTTTGTATGATACAGGTTTGTATGTTAATTGGCTTGGTATGTCTAAAATTGTCCCTAGTGTGTGTAGGATAGTGTTAATACGCGGGGATCGGTGGTCAGCGCGGACTCTGCGAGACGAAGGACCTGTTTCCGCGCAGTATCTCTTAACTATACTAAAGACCCAAAACGTCACCTATCCATTCGCTGCACAGATGCTGCCTGACCCATTGACTTACTCCAGCATTTTTTGTTTTCCTCATGATTCCAGGATTTGCTGTACCTTGTGCCTCCATCTCATATTGCATTTGAATAACCCATCACCTTCTGCTGCCCCATCTAAGCTATTCATGGTAATGTTCAGGTGCGGCCTCATCCTTAGCATCCGGCAGCTGAGCTATCCGTGCTCCCTACCTAGACCACTCTAACCATGTGTGGAGCTGGCTTCTCTGGTACCCTCTCTATTATCCACAGTGTCAGCATCCTAGCTGCTAGCTCTGGGTATATAATCAACCCATAGGACGACTTTGTCATCATTATGCTTTATCCTGTTCCTACATCCTATAATGAGATTGCCATTCCTTGTTATCTGAAAAGAAAACAGCACAAGGGCAATGTTCCGTTGCAGTGAGTGAGTGGGGGAGAAGATGTAGGTGGATAAAGCTATCTTCATATTTGTCCAAGCAAAACTAACAAAACGCTTATCCCGGTGGGCTTTCTCAAAGTGCGCATCTTTTCTTGCATCAAAATTCATGCACAAAGGCAAATATGTCCCTATGCTGTTACATTTACTGGTGATTCATGACTTATTTATGTTGCACATCCTCCAACCAATATTATTAGCAGATCATACATCTTATAATTTAATACATTGATCCTGTTCATCTCCAGGGGATGAACTGCAGCAGCATAATCTGATTAAAGAGCCTTATTTTTGTGGTGAGCACACGCGTATGTTTTAAATATCAGCAGAGTTTTCCGTAAGTAACTAAGCAACAAGTAGGTTGAAGATGTTATAGAGAGTCACTTATTTATTGAAGAATCGGTGCCTTACAGTGTTGTCTGTACGGAGTTTGTACATTCTCCCCGTGAGTTGTGTGAGTTTTCTCTGGGTGCCCCGGTTTCCATCCACATTCCAAAGACGTACAGGTCAGTAGGTTAGTTGGCTTCATAAAATTGTAAATTGTCCCTAGAATCTGTGATAGATCCTTCGAGCAGCTTTACTATAGCCTACCAGGGAGAGGGCAATTCTGGATTTAGTGTTATGTAATGAACCAGATAAGGGAACTTGAAGTTAAGGAGCCATTAGGAGGTAATGACCATAATATGATAAGTTTTAATCTACAATTTGAGAGGGAGAAGGGTAAATCAGAGGTGTCAGTATTACAGTTGAACAAAGGGGACTATGGGGCCATGAGAGAGGAGCTGGCCAAAGTTGACTGGAAAGATACCATAGCAGGGATAACAGTGGAACAACAAGGCTGGTATTTCTGGGAATAATACAGAAGGTGCAGGATCAGTTCATTCCAACGAGGAAGAAAGATTCCAAGGTGAGTAAGGGGTGACCGTGGCTGACAAGGGAAGTCAGGGACAGTATAAAAATAAAAGAGAAGAAGTACAACATAGCAAAGATAAGAGGGAAGCGAGAGGTTTGGGTAATGTTTAAAGAGCAACAGAAGATAACTAAAAAGGCAATATGGGGTGAAAGGATGCGGTTCGAAGGTAAGCTCGCCAAGATCATAAAAGGGAATAGTAAAAGCTTCTTTAGGTATGTGAAGTTATGTGAAGTTGGACCCTTGAAGACTGAAAAGGGTGAATTTATTATGGGGAACTAGTGGGGTACTGCCAGGCTCGGTTCTGGGACAGCAGCTATTTAAAATATATATTAATGATTTAGATGAAGGGATTCAAAGTAACATTAGCAAATTTGCAGATGACACAAAGCTGCGTGGCAGTGTGAACTGTGAGGAGAATGCTATGAGAATGCAGGGTGACTTAGACAGGTCGGGTGAGTGGGCAGATGCATGGCAGATGCAGTTAATGTGGATAAATGTGAGGTTATCCACTTTGGTAGCAAAAACAGGAAGACAGATTATCATCTAAATGGTGTTAAGTTGGGAAAAAGGGAAGTACAATGTGATCGGGGGGGGGGGGGATCCTTTTCCATCAGTCATGAAAGGTACAGCAGGCAGTGAAGAAAGCGAATGGCATGTTGGCCTTCATAACAAGAGTAGTTGAGTATAGGAGCAAAAATGTCCTTCTGCAGTTGTACAGGGCCCTAGTGTGCAGTTTTGATCTTCAAATTTGAGGAAGGACATTCTTGCTATTGAGGGAGTGCAGCATAGGTTTACAAGGTTAATTCCCGGGAATAGAGGGACTGTCATATGCTGAGAAAATAGAGCGGCTGGGCTTGTATACTGTGGAATTTCGAAGGGATCTTATTGAAACATATAAGATTATTAAAGGTTTAAACACGCTAGAAGCAGGAAACATGTTCCTGATGTTAGGAGAGTCCAGAAACAGGGGTCACAGTTTAAGAATAAGGGGTAAGCCATTGAGAATGACGAAGATGAGGAAACACCTTTTCACACAGAGAGTTGTGAGTCTGTGGAATTCTCTGGCTCAGACGGTGGTGGAGGCCAGTTCTCTGGATACTTTCAAGAGAGAGCTAGATAGGGCTCTTAAAGAGTGGAGTCGGGCTATGTGGGAAAGGCAGGAATGGGATACTGATTGTGGATGATCAGCCATGATCATATTGAATGGCTCGAAGGGCCGAATGGCCTACTCCTGCACCTATTGTCTATTGTCTATTGTCTATTGTCTATTGTCTAGTGTAGTATTGGATAGTGTTCGTGTATGGGGATCGCTGGTCTGTGTGAACTCGGTGGGCCAAAGGGCCTGTATCTCTAAACTAAATTCAACAAGGAACTACAGATGCTGGTTTACCAAGGAAAGACACAAAATGACGGAGTAACTCTGCGAGTGTGGCAGAATCCCTGGAGAACAGTGAAGGAAATTTCCATCTGAAATGTCAACCATCCATGTTCTCCAGTGATGTTGCCTGACCTGCTGAGTTACTCCAGCATTTTGTGTTCGTATTTTTTTTAGACTACTTTTTTTCTTGCATTTTTACAGGGCAAATTATTGATAATTTATTATATCTATAATAGAAAATATCCAACAAATAAAGACAATTTCACAGGGGTGAAGATGCAGTGCTTTGTGTAAGAAGCATTAATTTTTAAATTCAAGTAGGGAATATGAATTTGTCTCAATTCACACATATTAGCATTTGGGTGTACTCTGTCCCAGAGAATACACCTGTCCCTTTACCTACCCCCTTGACTCCATCCAAGGACCCCAACAGTCTTTCCAGATGAGGTAGAAGTTCACTTGCACCTCCTCCAACCTCATCTACTGTATCCTATGTTCCAGGTGTCAACTTCTCTACATCGACGAGACTAAGCGCAGGCTTGGCGAATCGCTTCACTGAACACCTCCACACAGTCCGTCTTAACCTACCTGATCCCTTGGTGGCTCAGCACTTCAACCCCCTCCCATTCCCAACCTGACCTTTCTGTCCTGGGCCTCCTCCATTGTCAGAGTGAGGCACAGCGCAAATTGGAGGAACAGCATCTAATATTTTGCTTGGGTAGTTTACACCCCAGCAGTATGAACATTGACTTCTCTAACTTCAGATACCCCTTGCTTTCACTCTCCATCCCCTTCCTTTCCCAGTTCTCCCACTAGTCTTACTCTCTCTGACTACATTCTATCTTTGTCCCGCCCCCTCCCCTGACATCAGTCAATGCGAAAAGTCACCCATTCCTTCTCTCCAGAGATGCTGCCTCACCCGCTGAGTTACTCCAGTATTTTGTGTCTACCTACGAGAGAGTGGGGCTATTGTAATGAAGGTAGGTTGTGGAGGTACATGGGGGTTTCGAGAATTGTAATTTAGAATAAGAATCATTCCTACCACACCATACCCTATTTTTTCAGAAGAGATAGACACTGTTGTTTGATGCATCTTGCGGTAATCCAAAATAAAAAGCCGATATAGGTCAAGAGACAGTGAGGCAAGATGAACAGTGGCTCTGAAAACTAGAACTTGGTTCTTGGAAGACAGATACAAAAAGCTGGAGTAACTCATGTGGTCATAAGGTCATAAGGAATAGGCGTAGAATTAGGCCATTCGGCCCATCAAGTCTACTCTACCATTCAATCATGGTAGATCTATCTATACCTATCCCCATTCTTCTGCCTTCTCGCCATAACCCCTGACACTTGTACTAATCAAGAATCTATCTTACCTTAAAAATATCCACTGAATGGGTCAGGCAGCATCCCTGGAGAAAAGGAATAGGTGATGTTTTGGGTCGAGACCATTCTTCAGACTAAGAGTCAGGGGAAAGGGGAACAAGAGACATAGACAATATGTAGATCAAATGAATGAAAGATATGCAAAAAACACCAATGATCAAGGAAAGGTGGAGCCCACAATTACCCATAGTTGGCTGTGGGGAAGGTGATAACGAGTGATATAACAGTTAAACTTAGCAAGGCAACCCGTGAAACTAGTACAATGACCACGGTGGGGGAGGGATGGAGAGTGAGGGGATGCCAAGGTTACTTGAAGTGTATCTATCTTGGTGTAAACTAGCATCTGCAGTTCCTTCCTATACACTTGGATGATTGCTCCATGGTGACTTAGCATTATATCAAGGGGAATTGGCACATGGCTCATGGTCTACCAGGCAAGTATGCACCATTATCTGCTTCTGAGATCTACAACAACTATCTCAAAGCACTGGAAGAAACTACAGAATACATCACAATCACTGGGAGGATAAGTAAGCTACCCTTTTGACAACTGACACAGGGAAGTCATTGGGTGCAATTAGAACATGGAACATAGAAGCTTACAGCTTAGGAACAGGAACTTTGGCCCACAACATACAGAATAGTGGAAGGCTTGGATAGAGTGGATGTGGAGAGGGTGTTTCCACTAGTGGGAGAGTCTAGGACTGGAGGACATAGCCTCAGAATTAAAGGCGTTCTTTCAGGAAAGAGATGAGGATAAATTTCTTTAGTGTGTTGAATCTGTGGATTTCTTTGCCACAGAGGGCAGTGGAGGCAAAGTCAGTGGATATTTTTAAGGCAGCGATAGATTTTTGATTAGTAAATGTGTCAGAGATTATGGGGAGAAGGCAGGAGAACGGGGTTAGGAGGGAGAGATAGATCAGCCATGATTGAATGGTGGAGTAGACTTGATGGGCCGAATGGCCTAATTCTACTCCTATTCTTTATGACCTTATGATCTCATGATAATGTCTAAGAACTGCAGATGCTGGAAAAATGAAAGGTAGACAAGAATGCAGGAGAAACTCAGCAGGTGAGGCAGCATCTATGAAGCGAAGCTATAGGTGACGTTTCGGGTCGAGACCCTTCTCCAGACTGATGAAGGATCTCGACCCGAAACGTCACCTATTTCCTTCGCTCCATAGATGCTGCCTCACCCGCTGAGTTTCCCCAGCATTTTTGTCTACCTTCATGATAATGTCTATGCGTAACATAATGCCAAGACCAACTAATCTCATTTGCCTGCTCATGACCCATATCCCTCCATTCCCTGCATGTGCATGTACCTATCTATTAGTCTCTTCAACACCACTGTCGTATTTGCCTCCCCCACCAGCCCTGGTACGCGTTGCAGGCACCCACCACCCTCTGTGTAAAAAACCTGCTCGCCTTTCTCCTTTCAACTTTGCCTTAAAGCCGCGCCGGGCGATGTTAGGCTCCGCTCCGGGTCGTTTTCAGCCCGCACAACTTGGGCGGGAGAAGCTGCCGCCGCGGGAGCTCCGAAAAGCCATCTCCCACAAGGGACCCGCGAGCTCCCGATGTCACCATTCACAGGCCTGAAGCTGGAGCCTCTGAAGCCCTGAAGTCTGGTCGCAGCCGCGCACCACCACAGCTCCCCACGCTGCGAGGCCGACCAACGCCACGATGGTAAGTCCGCAGGCTCCGTGATTGGAGATCCCAGGTCGTTCCGGCTGGAGGCCACTCCATGGTGCTTGGCCCGTGGAGTGGCCTCCAGCCGGAGGCCTGGGATCGACAACGGAGACCTGACAGGGAAAAGGTCGGGTCTCCCGTGCAGGGAAGAGATTTAAGAGTTTCCCTCAACCCACCCTCCGCCCCCCACATATACACAGTTAAAAACAATATAAAAACCACAGCAAACTACACATTGAACGGGACAAAAATTTAAAAAGGACAGACGGACTGCAGGGGCCGCTGCCACGAGGCGCCCTCATTTTGTACATGGATAGCACGCAACAAAAGCGTTTCACTGTTCCTCGGTACACGTGAAAATAAACTAAACTGTAAAATCTTTGCCTCTCATACCTCCAATGCAATAGGTCTTACTAGCACTATTTTGTTTACCAGTTACAGTATTTTGTCAGGTTCTTTTTGAAAGTTCCTCTACATCATGATCAGTGCATTCACTTCATCAGTAAGTTGCCACACAATTTGTTAAATTTAATCGAGCATGTCCTGCCCATTGAAATTCTAAGTTTGTTTCAGCACACATTTCTTCCGAGTGTTATTGTTAACTTTTATCATATTTCCTAATCATCATGTCTGCTTGTGAGACCTTACTCTTTGCAAATTCATTATTGAATCTGACAAAAAGATAACAGTGCCTAAAATTTCTTACCAGCGGGGCAGCAAATAATTCTGGGACAGCCTAAGAAAATGCACCCTGTCATGTCATTCATATTATGTCCATTTCTGTTTAATTTAATGAAGGGCCACAAACTAAAAAGTCACCTATTCTTTTTCTCCAGAGATGCTGCCTGACTGGCTGAGTTACTCCAGCATTTTGTGTCTATCTTATGTTTAATTTTCAATTGCTGAGTCTAATTTGTCCATTTTTTTTTTCTTGCCCTTTGAACATTTTCCCATTCTCAATTCTTTTGAAATTCTTGATTTCAATTTGTTTTTTATTTCAATAAATGAAAAATGTAATTTGATGTTTTTGTTTCCATTGCTAACCATTGGTAATGTTCATTCAGGCCTGGGGAAATGTTTTCACTGGGTTCAATCTCTGAATATTTCAACCTGATTAGAAATGTTCTAATAGGAAAACAGTTTGCTTCTGAACTAGTAATGAAAAAAATAGGCCCTTTGGCCCAACTTGAAGATGCTGAACAAGATGCCCCATTTACATGAGCCCCACCTTCTGGAGGGATACAGCCCAAATACAGGCAGGAGGGACCAGAATAGATGGGGCATCTAAGTCAGCATCGACAAGCGGGGCCGAAGGGCCTGCATTCATGCTGTATGACTCTACGATTCTATGAATCTCTGTGATTCATTCAGGCCTGGTGAAATGTCCTAGAAGACTTCCTTCTTTGAATATTTCATCAACCTGATTAGAAATGGTGTTTTATTTTCTAACAGGAAAACATTTGTGAAGTGTTGAGAGCATTCTTTTAAATCACTATAACTGCCCAAAATGTCCGTGCAAAGCTTTCACATTGTTAAATTATTTGAGGCTGTGTAGTCTAAAAGCCAGCAAAAATGATCTATTGCATTGAAGAAAATGATTTGTGTTTCAAATCAGATTGGTGTCTATAACTTTATTCCCTACAATGTACACTTGAATCTTGACGTATTGAAAAAACACTTATCTTTCTCAAGAAATCCATTCTGTGGCATTTTGCACAGTTTGTTCCTGCAAAATGTGTAATAAGGAACTGCACATGCTGGTTTAAACCGAAGAGAGACACAAAAAGCTGGAGCAAATAAGGCTGGACAGGCAACATCTCTGGAGAGAAGGAATGGTGACGTTTCGGATCGAGACCCTTCTTCAGACTGGTTAGGGATGAGGGAACGAGAGATACAGACGATGCTGTGAAGTGATAAAGAACAATGAATTAAAGATATGCAAAAAAGTTATGATGATAAAGGAAACTGGCCACTGTTAGCTGTATGTAGGGTGAAAACGAGAAGCTAGTGCGGCTTAGGTGGGGGAGGGATAGAGAGATAGGGAATAGTGGGGCTACCTGAAGTGAGAGAAATCAATATTCATACCACTGGGCTGTGGGCTGCCCAAGTGAAATAAGAGATGCAGTTCCTTCAATTTGCGTGTAGCCTCAAGGGCTTGCCCCACTTGGCGATTTTTTTTGGCAACTGCCGGCATAATTGACTGACGTATCAGGTCACCGAAAAATTAATGGCGTGATGCGGCATGATGCAGCGGTGATGCGGCGTGATGCGGCGGTGATGCGGCGTGATGCGGCGGTGATGCGGCATGAAGCGGCGGTGATGCGGCGTGATGGGGCGGTGATGCGGCATGATGCGGCATGATGCGGCATGATGCAGCGGTGATGCGGCATGATGCGGCATGATGCGGCATGATGCGGCATGATGCGGCATGATGCAGCATGATGCGGCATGATGCGGCGGTGATGCAGCATGATGCAATGGTGATGCGGCATGATGCGCCGGTGATGCGGCATGATGCGGCATGATGCGGCATGATGCGTCGGTGATGCGGCATGATGCGGCGGTGATGCGGCATGATGGGGCGGTGATGCGGCATGATGGGGTGGTGATGCGGCATGATGCGCCGGTGATGTGGCATGATGCGGCGGTGATGCGGCATGATGGGGCGGTGATGCGGCATGATGGGGTGGTGATGCGGCATGATGCGCCGGTGATGTGGCATGATGCGGCGGTGATGCGGCATGATGCGGCATGATGCGCCGGTGATGTGGCATGATGCGCCGGTGATGTGGCATGATGCGCCGGTGATGTGGCATGATGCGGCATGATGGGGCGGTGATGCGGCATGATGCGCCGGTGATGCGGCATGATGCGGCATGATGCGCCGGTGATGTGGCATGATGCGCCGGTGATGTGGCATGATGCGCCGGTGATGCGGCATGATGGGGCGGTGATGCGGCATGATGGGCCGGTGATGCGGCATGATGCGCCGGTGATGCGGCATGATGCGGCGGTGATGCGGCATGATGGGGTGGTGATGCGGCATGATGCGCCGGTGATGTGGCATGATGCGGCGGTGATGCGGCATGATGGGGCGGTGATGCGGCATGATGCGGCGGTGATGCGGCATGATGGGGCGGTGATGCGGCATGATGCGGCATGATGCGGCGGTGATGTGGCATGATGCGGCGGTGATGCGGCGGTGATGCGGCATGATGCACCGGTGATGCGGCATGATGCGCCGGAGATGCGGCATGATGGGGCGGTGATGCGGCATGATGCGGCGTGATGCGGCATGATGCGGCATGATGCGGCATGATGCGGCGGTGATGCGGCATGATGGGGGGTGATGCGGCATGATGCGGCGTGATGTGCCGGTGATGCGGCATGATGCGCCGGTGATGCGGCATGATGCACCGGTGATGCGGCATGATGCGGCATGATGCGCCGGTGATGCGGCGGTGATGCGGCGTGATGCGGCGGTGATGCGGCGTGATGCGGCGGTGATGCGGCGGTGATGCGGCGTGATGCGGCGGTGATGCGGCGTGATGCGGCGGTGATGCGGCTTGATGCGGCGGTGATGCGACGTGATGGCGTATGATGCGCAGTGTTTTTTCTTTATGTCACCGCTGCATTTTGAAATGTTAAAAATCTTTTGGCAAAACTGATATGATGCCGGCAGTCACCAAAAAAAACGATAAGTGGGACAGGCCCTTCATTCTGACAATAGAGGAGACCTAGGACAGAAAGGTCTGTGCAGGAATTGGAAGGAGAATTAAAATGTCCAGCAACTGGGAGATCAGGTTGGTTCAGGCGGACTGAGTAAAGGTGTTCCGCAAAACGACCGCCCAGTCTGCGTTTGGTTTTGCCGATATATAAGAGTCCACATCTGGAACAACGGATCCAGTCGATAAGGTTGGAGGAGGTGCAAATGAACCTCTGCCTAACCTGAAAGGACTGTCGGGGACCCTGGACAGAGTCGATGGAGGAGGTATATGGCCAGGTGTTGCATCTTCTGCAGTACCTGGGGAGGGGGTGGTTTTGGTGGGAAAGGATTATGGGATCCCACCACTAACCACATTTTCTCATCTCCATCCTTTTCTGTCTTCTGCAGAGACGTTCCCTCCGCAACTCCCTGGTTAACTCAACCCTTCAAAGATTCAATGGTTCAAAGGTCAGTTTATTGTTACATGTACCAATTAAGGTACAATGAAACTCGAATTACCATACAGCCATACTAAAAAAAGCAACATAGAAACATAGAAACATAGAAATTAGGTGCAGGAGCAGGCCATTTGGCCCTTCGAGCCTGCACCGTCATTCAATATGATCATGGCTGATCAACCAATTCAGTATCCTAAAGATACACCAACAAGACACACAACTACATAAAAGTTAACATAAACATCCACCATCCACCATAGCGGATTCCCCACATTCCTCACTGATGGAAGGCAATCTTCTTCCTCTTTATTCTCCCGCGGTCGGGGTAGTCGAACCATCAACAGTCGAGGCAATCAAAGCTCCAGCAGCCGGTCATCAAAGCCCCCGTGTGGAGGCAATCGAAACTCCCGCGTCGGGGCGGTCGAAGCTCCTGTGGCTTGGAGCTCCCAAAGTCGGTCTCTAACCAGGGACCACGAGCTAGACGATATTAAAGTCCGTACGCTCCCGCGGTTGGAGTTCAAAATTCGCAAGCTCCATGATGGTAAATCCGCAGGCTTCCGCTGTCGGCCGGTCTTCAGCAGAGGCCGCCAACTCCTAGATGTTAGGCCACAGTGTGGACGGAGATACGATGAGGAAAAAAATGGCATCTCCGTTGATGTGGCGGTGATGTAAGAGTTGATGTAAGAGTTCCCCCCCCCCAACTACCCCCCACATAAAACAAGCTAAAGAACACTAAAATATATATTTAACACACACTAAAAAAAATGACAGTCCTCTCAAGTTCGGCAGAGGTTCACTTGTACCTCCTCCAACCTCATCTACTATATTCATTGGACAAGGTATGGACTCTTATACATCAGTGAGACCAAATATAGACTGGGCTATTCATTTATCTGAACACACCTGGCTCTGTCCGCCTGGGCCTACGTGATCTCCTGGTTGCTAAATACTCTAATTCCCCTCCCATTCCCACACTGACCTTTCCGTCTTGGGCATCCTGCATTGTCAGAGTGAGGCCAAAAACAAATTGGTGGTACAACACCTCATATTTTGCTTGGGCAGCTTACAGGCCTGTGGCATAAATATTGATTTCTGTAACTTCATGTGATCCTTGCATCCCCTCTCTCTGCCCCTGCCCCCACCCAAGTCATTGTACTAGTTTCAAAGTCGTCTTGTTGAGTTTCATTATTTGTAACATGTTTTCACCAAGCCCAGAGCTAACAATCACCTGTTTCCTTTATCTTTGTTAATATTTTGCATATCTTTCATTCATTTATTCTACATCTCTCTATATCACCATCTACAGTATATGTCTCATTTCCCTTTTCCCTGACTCTCAGTCTGAAGTAGGATCGCAACCCAAAACATCACCTATTCCTTTTCTCCAGAGATGCTGTCTATCCCGTTGAGTTACTCCAGCTTTTTGTGTCTATCTTCGGTTTAAACCAGCATCTTCAGTTCCTTCCTACACAATATAATGAAGCTATGGATGGAAGTCATGAGCAGCCGTGACTGCTGCTGCCTTACAGCCAAAGCAACGCTAGTTCATTCTTAACGCCCGCGTTTGCATGATCACCCCATGACTGTGAGCAAAGGGGAAGATACTAAGGGCAAACTCAGCATTATAGCGCATTACAGTGCATCGGTTCCATAAACAAAGTCCAATGCCCTCAAAGAGGTAGAGGTGCATTGGACAGTACCCTGCCTATGGAAGGACTGTTTAGAAGCCTGATAACAGAGAAGCTGTTCCTAAGTCTGGGTTAACGCGCTTTCCAGTTTCTGTACATTCTGCCGGACAGGCGCAGTGTATTAGGGTCCATCATACAATGTGGAAACAGGCCCATCTTGCCCACACCAACCAACATGTCCCATCTACACTAGTCCCACCTGCCTACATTTGTCCCATAACTCTCTAAACCGATCCAATCCATGTACCTGCATAAATGTTTATAAATATTGTGAGAGTACCTGCCTCATCTACCTCCTCCAGCTGGGAGAAGGATTGAATAAGGTGGGCCAAGTCCTTCATTATGTGTATGAAGGAACTGCAGATGCTGGTTTAAACCAAAGACAGACACAAAATGCTGGAGTAATTCAGCGGGCAGGCCTGAAACGTCACCCATTCCTTCTCTCCAGCAATGCTGCCTGTCTCGCTAAGTTACTCCAGTAAATTGTGTCTAGCTTAAGTCCTTGATTATGTTGGCTGCTTTTCTGAGGCAGTGCGAAGTGTAACTGTAGTCAATGGTGGGAAGTCAGGTCTGTGTGATTCTTTCACTGTCTTCTTAGATCTGGCTTAAGATATGCCTTCACTGTGAAGGTATACAGGCTTGATCTGCTCTGTTAATTTTACTTCGGAGTCATGTGAGTGATTCTGTGATGAACCCCGCCAGTGCGCATGCGCGTCAGTACATCAGCCACATTGCGCACGGAGGCTGTGAGGAACAGAGCTCCTCCAGCAGTAAGTATCAGACTCCAGGTAAGTGCAAAACTTCGCTGGAGTATAACGTCCGTGCTGTGGTGCTCTTATCTGCCGATGGCTAGCACCATGGACAAAATGGGAAAGGGGAAGCAGCGAGTCGCAGCCAGCGTACGGGTTTGGAACCGCTGCCGCATACCCCTGTTCAGTCGCCGGGTAAAAATTTCGCGACTGCAGACTTAGTGCTACACAGCACAGAGCCTGCGCCAGCCGGGTGCAAGGCAACTCAAATGTCTGCTAGGCCCACGGAGTCGGGGGATGATTCCTCACCAGGGCTGGATAGAGTGTTCACGCACCTATCCCAAGTGGAGGAATTGTTACATACAGTACTCCAGCAAGGCACACTCCAGCAGGAGGAGTGTCAGCGCCACTCAGAACTAACGGCACCAGCAGCAACAGGGCTGCTTGATAACACCTTCATTTATGATGAGGGGAGAGCAATGGGTCAGCTTACTTCTGACCCTGAATCTGATGGGGAGGTCGAGCCAGGAGAAAATCTGGATTTACCAGATGTCCCACCTCTGGCAGCACCATTTGCTGTCCCATTAGGTTCAGGAGAGCCACTGGGAGAAGAGCTGGCCTCTACAATTAATTACATGGTTTCTCATCAGCTCCAGGAGCTCACCATGGACGAGACAGCCAAGAAACATGAGCCCCCAAAGAACTGTGGGTTATTACAAGTGCCAACGTTTAACCAAGTCATATGGGCTCAGATGGGACCCAGCATGCGTAACCATGAAATTAAAATGCAAAGGGTTCTAAGGCTTTTGGGCTCTGGAATCACGGCGTTCGCAAGGACGATGGATGGAGGGCATGTGTCAAGAACACATCAACAGGCACTGGGTTTGCTATGCAGTGCACACTTTGAAATAAACTGTGTCAGGAAAAGGGCTATTAGGCCCACCATAAACCCAAGGTTCGCCGCGCTTTGCAAACCATCTAATATCCAGCCTCCCAACCTATTGTTTGGCGAAGATCTCGCAAAACGAGTTAAGGACATGAATGAGGAGGCTAAAATGATGGGCCTGATAAGAACGACGATGACCGGCAAACCGCTTAAAAGGAAATATCCTTGTAGGAGCACTATAGCTTCCAGGGCTACACCAGGAACAAGCCGGCCTTTGACCCAGGGGCGCGGTTGGCACCCTACGATTGGATCATGAGCAACCATGGGGGCTCCTGCCAGGAACTGGGGTCACCAGGTCACACCAGTCACCAGGGATGTAGGTGGGCCTGGTTCTCATGGAAACATATTAAGTGTTACACAGCCAAAAATTGGGGGTAGATTACATCTATTCTATGAAGAATGGAAGCAGCTTACTTCAGATCTGTTTATTAGGAGTGTTATTCAAGGGTTTCGGATTGAGTTCGATCCAAACGGTAATTTGCCTCTCCAATATGTTCCTAGCCTCTCCAAACGGTAATTTGCCTCTCCAATATGTTCCTAGCAGAACACTCTATTTTTCACAAACAGAGGTAATGGAGGTTCAGGCGGAACTTGAAAATGTGTAACAAAGGGGTAATTGAGAGGACGGTAGATCAATTCCGTCAATTTGTGTAAAATATTTTTCCCCGTCCTAAATGGGACGGAGGATGTAGAATTATTTTGGATCTAACTAATTTAAATCCATTTGTACTCTATAGACACTTCAAAATGGAAACATTTGCTACCGCCAAACAACTGATTTCCAGAGGTTGTTATATGGCAACCATAGATCTGAAAGATGCGTACTACTCAGTGCCTGTTCATTTCGAGCATAGAAAGTATTTTAAATTTTCTTGGATGAATCAATTATGGCAATTCAAGGCACTGCCTAATGGGTTAACTTCAGCTCCTAGAGTATTCACTACATTGTTAAAACCAGTTCTGGGGCTACTTAGAGCCCAGGGCCATGTGATTATGACCTATCTGGATGATATCTTAATTATCGGACAAACAAGTGAGGTAGCTGAAACAATTGTGGCAGTTGTTAAATTCACACTTGAAAAACGAGGCTTTGTCATTAATTTAGGGAAGTCTAAATTGACACCACTTACCACAATTGATTATTTGGGTTTCACAATTGATTCACTAAAAATTGTAGTTACTCTGCCCAGGGGAAAAAGGGTGGATCTCATTGATGGTTGCAATAAACTTTTAAACGAGCAACAACCTTCATTCAGACAAGTGGCCAGGCTGCTCAGGAAATTAGTGGCAGCATTCCCAGCAGTTCACTTTGGGCCTTTGCACTACCAGCAATTACAGAGGGCAAAGGAACAGGCACTCAGGATACATTCGGGCCATTATGATAGGCCCATGCAATTATCAGCAGACGCAGTTACTGATATCCAGTGGTGGATTCAACATGTCTCCAATAGTTTCAACACAGTGGTGTTTGAACAAACATCCGTGGTCTTACAGACTGATGTCAGTGCACTCGGATGTGGTGCCATGGATACGAGCTCAAGCTGTGGAGGCAGATGGAGTATGGAAGAAGCTTCGCTTCTGCAGACATGGGGAATTAACCATTTAGAGCTTCTTGGGGCATTTTATGGGCTCAAGGCTTATTGCTCTAACACGAGTCGTCTGCATGTTCAGCTTCAAATTGATAACACTACGGCAGTAATATATGTCAATCACATGGGAGGTATCAAGTCGCCATCTTGTGACAAACTGGCTAACCAAATCTGGACCTGGTGTATTGACAAGGACATTTGGCTCTCAGCTATTTATCTACCAGGTAGACTCAATATAGTAGCAGACACCAGGTCACGGAACTTCCATGACAACATAGAGTGGATGTTAAATCGGGAAGTATTCAATGATATCATTGTCAAATAAGGAAGGCCAGATGTCGACTTGTTCGCATCCAGACTAAACCATCAGCTACCCAAATATGTGTCATGGGAACCAGATCCTGGCGCATTAGCAATTGACGCTTTCTCGTTGCATTGGGGTGGTATGATTGTATATGCATTTCCACCATTTTGTCTCATAAATCGATGTCTGCTTAAAGTCGAGCAGGATGACGCTTCAGGGGTGCTGGTGATACCCGACTGGCCTACCCAGCCATGGTATCCTTTGATATTGCAGTTGATGACACAACTCCTGATGGCTGTTCCCAAACAAAGGGATTTATTGGTGCATCCGGTAACTGGCGAATGCCATCTGTTGTATGACCGTATTGATTTGTTAATTTGCAGATTTTAAGAAGGCCGTATCTGCAGCGCGGATTGTCTGGTCGAACTGTGGACATACTCACTGCAGCTTGGAGAACGAGTACTCAAAAGCAGTATATCTCTTATGTAAAAAAATGGGACGTTTACTGTGTACAAAATGATATTGTACAGCAGGTATCTCGCATGTTCTAGAGTTCCTGTCAACCCTCTACTACGATGAAGGGCTGAGTTATAGTGCAATCAATACAGCTAGAAGTGCTTTGTCATCGTATTTATTGATGAGGTCAGACAAATATCCTATTTGGTCTCACCCTCTCGTTGTTCGATTAATGAAAGGGATTTTTAATTCCAGACCTCCTAAACCTAGATATATGGCAATTTGGGATGTGAGCATGGTCCTCAGAATACTGCATGAGTGGGTCCCTGTCTCGTCCCTGCCTTTGGCCAAAATCACCATGAAGGTAGCCATGCTCATGGCATTGGTATCAGCACAGCGAGTACAGACATTACAAAAACTACAGCTAGATAGAATGAAAATAGTTGCAAACAATGTTACCTTCTACCTTTATGACCTCCTCAAACAAAGCAGGCCAGGTGTGACAGGGTTCAAAATAGTGTTTTCAGCATATCCCACGGATCCATCCCTATGCGTAAAAACACATTTGATGCAATACATTGCAGCTACAGAGGCCTTATGTAACATGGAGACAGGATTGTTTATCAGTTACAAAAAGCCACATAAGGGAGTGTCAGTTCATACTATTTCAAGATGGTTAAAACAAGCCTTGATTGATGCATGTATTAACACTGATGTGTTCACATCTCATTTCACTAGGGCAGCAGCTACATCGGCAGCCAGGGCGAAGGACATGCCCATCGACCATATTTTGGCGGCCGCCTGGTGGGCAAATGAGCTGATGTTTCGAACTTTCTACCATCGGCCGATTGCCGATCCAGGTCTGTTTGCCAACGCTATTTTAAGTTCTGTTTAAAGTTCCCCCTGGGATAGGGGGATACTCTTTGTTTTTTGGTTATTTCAAATAAAACTTTGTTACTACATTTAAATGCAATGTCAACACTAATGCATTATTTCTCATCTGAGGCAATCAATGCAGTGATAAGCCGGGATTTGAAAACTGCGGCACAAAATCACAAAGCTTTGAACCCTTCACGGAATCACTCACGTGACTCCGAAGTAAAATAGTAAGATTAAACGAGAACATACCAGTTTGAAGTTTGATCTTGATTTTATGAGGAGTTACGTTGGTCATTACGTGCCCTCCACGCCCACCCCTCTCTCATATAGGTCATCTGGTAGTTCTTGAGTCACTCATCTTACTATGTCACTTCGGTATTTGGTTATTTGTGATTTCATACCGCTGCTTTGAAGATTGACGCGCATGCGCACTGGTGGGGTTCTTCACGTAATCACCAACGTAACTCCTCATAAAATCAAGATCAAACTTCAAGCTGGTATGTTCTCATTTAATCTTACTATTTTTTAAGTCATATTTGACCCTTAAAAACAAATAGAGTAATAGCAAAATTCTGGAGCCAGGCTGCTGCAGCATTGACCGACTATAATGAACCTCACCTTTGCAGCCTCTGCAACATTAAAATTCAGCTGAGCACAAAGCAGAGGACGGAAAAGGCACTGCCTGTTCTAAATCGAGCACAACCTTCCTCTCCTTTCCATTGATGAGGGCTTACACCTATTTATCTCCCCTGCCAAGGCTGAATTTCATTTCTTGCTGCTTCTAACAGCAATGAAGAAGCATGGGCATTGATCAATCACCGTTATTGTTAGATTGCCACGCTTCCCTGTGTTGTTCAGCAAAGCTCCTTCCAGGACCACGGCAACAGTATTTTACAGAGAGTTGAATCTTTAAGGCAGATATAACGAGGAAGTAAACAATAAGCTTGAGATTTCTGCTTGACATTAGCTGCAGTGAGGTAAAGCTTTGAAGCCTATTAATTATTTAATAGACCATTAATACAATGAAATCATATTAATGCAGCACTAAGACAGATGAATGGATCTCCTCCACATTGAGTCTTTTTAGAGTTTGGTAAAAATGAAAACAAAATCAATCACTTCTGTGTGTGCCTAGTTTACTGCATTTTTTTAAAGTTAAATAGAATAAATGCATCATTTGTTTCACACTGGAAAGGTGGTGTTTCATTAATTTGGTTTAGTTTAGTGATACAGAGTGAAAACAGACCCTGCGGCCCACCGAGTCCACATCGACCATGATCACCCATCCACTAGTTCTATCCTAAATACCAATGCTTGAAATAGTTGTCTGAAATCTCCTTCATTTGCCAACTTAGTAAATGCATAACCAGTGCAAATAATTTCAAAGACATTCACTCAATAGGATTACCAGCCTTGTCTCAAAAATAATTTCAGCATGATATTCCTGTCCATTCTCTGCTTGTCAAATTCAAAGCAACCAACAGATGCATTGAGTTGTCCCTGTAAGCATCTTTTCAACTTGGATGAGTCTTCTAGCAAAAACAATTTGACCATTGTAATGAGTAAAGGTCTGAGGTTTTGTGATTGTGGTCTTTGTCCAAATGCACTGAAGGCTTACGAGGAAAATCACATACATTTCTTGACAAGTTTAATATTTAGTCAGCCCACTTTCCTATATCTTTTCTGTTATCTGGTTATCTAATTCCCCTCAATTGCCATGACAATCAGAAAATTGGGTGTTCTGCTTTCCAAATTCAATAATGCATCACACTGGGAGTTCAGTGCTGTCATTTCAATAGCATGCCAGCTGAAGAAATTAAATAGTGCTATCTTTATTTTAAATTCACACTGCTAAAACCATTCATATTTTAACACCAATAAAACTTAAGATGTGACAGTCCAACAGAATTCTGAACTTGAGAGTTGTGCTTTCACATTCAGTTAGGAGTTTCTGACCTTTGCAGCAGAAACAATATTGACGGTGGAAAGCCAAGGTTACAGTGACCACTGACAATGGTGTCACAGGGACCTTATCACTTAAAGGGCAGCAGAAACCTGGAGACTTAAAACATAGAACAGTACAGCAGAGGAACTGGCCCTTCGGCCCGCAATGTCTGCGCTGAACATGATGCCAAAATAAACTAATCTCATCTGCCTGCAAATGATCCACATCCCTCCACTCCATGATCCAGATATCTATGTTATCTTCCATTTACTTTAACTCTTAACTTTTGGCAATTGCATATTTAATACTCATCAGATAGACACAAAGTGCTGGAGTTACTCAGCGGGATAGGCAACCAACCTCTCGAAGGTCTTCCTCATGATTCATGTGCCACTGGCTATTATTTGTTGAAGTATTTTGCCTTGCTCTTACAGTGCTCATCCTGGTATTATGGAATCCCTTTAAAGCAGATGGGTACCGTGGTCTGTAGTGGTGACAGGATGAAGATGTCCGTGAAAATTCCAGCCAGTTGGTCTGCGCAGATTTTGAGACTTCCAAACTCCAAAGATGTATAGGTTTGCAGATTAATTGGCTTCTATAGTATTGTAAGAGCTAGATACACCATTAGGGATGAATGTTTTCTCAGGGTTGAACATTCTGACACCGACCTTGGAGACTGAAATCACAGTGTCATCGGAGGTTGTGGGGCCTTGTGATGATGCATCATTTTTTCCCTTTCTGAAGCAAGTTAGAAAGCATTAAGCTTGTCCAGAGTGATGTGTCACAAGCTACCTTTTTCCACTAAAGGGTGGTGGGTATATAGAACAAGCTGCCGGAGGGTGTATCCGAGGCAGATACCATCATAACATTTAAGAGACAATTGGACAGGTACATGGATAGGACAGGTTTAGAAGATTATGAGCCGCGGGCAGGTGGGACTAGTGTACTGGTCGGCATATTGGTCGGCATGTTGGTCGGCTTGAATATGTTAGGCCAAAGGGCCTGTTTCCATGCTGTGTTACTATGACGGTTTCATCTAGGGGGAAGTAATGGTGTGCAAGCCTGCACAATTGACGAGCGTCTGTACGAGCCTCCAGTTTAGTGTGGAAGTGTCACTTTGCATTCGCAATGGCATTCTGGAGGTGGTACTTGGACTTCTTGTGGCTCCATGCCTCGGTTTCATCTAAGGGGAAGTAATGACGTGCAAGCCTGCACAATTGAATCACGTGACTTGACCTCTACAGATCTGGTGTCCGGTAGACTACTGGTTTAGGAACACTTGCCGGGTCTTGATAGAAGCCCGCTGCTCCACACATTTCTTTACGAAGCCGGCAACAACCATATCGTATATGTTCATGTCCGTTGCCCAGTCCTTGTGGACCAACTGGCTGGAATTTTTGAGGCCATCATCAACCTCTCACTAACCTTGAAACTGCTCACATTTTTTAACAACAGGACGGATTTTATTTATTGTGCTGTGTTATTGTTATTGATGGTTGCTGTCAGGCCTATGTGAATTGTATATGCAGGATGACGCAGTTTGGTCATGCTAAGCTTCGTATTGAAACCCTGTGCTTAATCTTTCAGGTGAAAGTGATCGCAAGGCTCTGCACATATATAAATGTTATTTTGAGCTTGTCACAGCACTCTAACTACAACCGGCCTTTAGATGGAGAAAATAACGTGTTCGAATCTAGATTAGAGCAACCAATTCATCTGAAGGTTATCCAATATACAAGATACAACAAGATACAATATACATTTATTTGTCACGTGTGCCAATTGGCACAGTGAAATGAAATCACCATGCAGCCATACAGTAAAAATAAAGAACACAACATAGAGTAGATAGACTTCAATATAAAACATCCCCACACAGCAGGATCAAAATTTCCCACTGTGAGGGAAGGCACCAAAGTCAGTCTCTTCCCCTGATGTTCCCCACTGTTCACCCGTGGTCGGGGCCTCCCCGAGCCCTCTGCAGTCGCCGCTACGGGCGGCCCGATGTTCAGGCCCCCTCGCCGGGGTGATGCAAGTCCTACGTCGGGGCTGGGGGATGTCCTCAGTGGCCTGGACCCTGAGTCGGCCCCCTCCTACCGGAGTCCGCGGCTCCCAAAGTCCGCAGGCTGCGCCGGGTGGAGATGCAACGCTGGAGGCCCTCGGCAAAAGGCCCCAGGACACCACAAAGTTGTTCAGCACCGCTCGTGTTGGAAGCTCTCCAAGCCAGAGTTCCACGATGTTGGAGCAGCGGCCCAGGTAGGCATCGCCTGCTCCGTGGTGACTCCAGCGCCGCCGCTGTTGCAGCTCTAGTCCGGTTCCCGGTCCCCGGCAGGAAAGGCCGCTCCGATCCAGGAGGTAGACCGCGAAGTGGGGGGCGAGGACGCGACTCGGAGAAATAGTCACGTCCCCGCCAGGAAGCGACTGGGAGTTAGTTTCCCCCTTACCCTGCCCCCCTCCCCCACATATAAAAGTTAAAGTTCCCCCAAAAACAAACTTTAAACTGACTAAAAAAAAAGATGGAAAAACAAACGGGCTGCAGGCAGAGGCTGCTGTCAGTGCAGCGCCCCTAGTGGTCCCTATCTTGAAAGCAATGGTGATCAGCATTGACGTGGGAGGAAACTAAGTGAAAAATATTTCCACAATGGTTACAAGACTATTCACCATATGAAGGACGGATGCTGCCTTTTGGCTTGCTTGCAATGTTCATTTGTAGACAGTGGAAATGTAGAAGGGTTTACCAGGGGCATCTATCTTCTGTCTCAGTTGAGACTAGAATACATCAAAGGCAGAACAAAGGCCAAAATGTTCAGGTATAGATCTGGAGCATCTTGTAGTTGGAACACTGTTGAAGGAAATGTCTGGCTTAGAGTACATGGAATTGCACCTTTTTCTGGAGGGGATTAGTCACATAAATATGACTAATGTTGGCCCACAGGATCCTAGCTCATCTGATTTTGTCTTCACAATCACTCTATAATATTTCAAATGGGAGCCACCAACAAATTAAAGCAAAGTAACCTCTCCATAATGTCTGGAAAACATTTGTTAAAAAGTAACTTAATTCTAATTGTCAATGTGTCATGCTCATTTTACTTCGGAGTCACGTGAGTGATTCCGTGAAGAAGTCCCGCCAGTCCGCATGCGCGTCATTACGTGTGACGCATGGCTTACCGACGGGCTGGCAGGTGCGTAGCTCCACCAGCGGTACGTTAAAAACCCTGAGGTAAGTTTTAAACTTAGCTGAGGTCGTTTTCTGCGGTTGATAAATCTTGTTTGCAGGAACATGTCGGCTATGGAGAAAATGGTTAAGGGAAGGTCGAGGCGCTCCGCTGGGAGAGCAGCTACAGAAGACAGCGGGAGTTTGGGTAGCAGGCGGCCGTCCATCTCGCCTTCAGAGTCACTGGCGGCACGGCCAGTTGCTTCCGACTTGGTGCCGGTGGAAGGCACCATGGCTACTCCGGTGGGCTGGAAAGCCACCAAAAAGTCAGTATGGCCCATAGACTCTGATGAGTCGGGTCAGGAGGATTGTCCTCCCACGATGGATGCCGTTTTTGGGTGTCTGTCCAGGATGGAGCTCCTGATGGAGAGGATGCTCCATCCCGATGTGCTCGAGGACGACAAGCTTTCTATCCACGGGTCTCCTCGGGGACTCGTGGCAGCAGCACCTGTAGAAGGGCTGCATAATGTCTCCCTCTTGGAGGAGGAGAGTACACAGAGTCAGTTTTGTTCTGACTCCTAGGTCGGGGGTATGGCTAGTGAGCATACCTCCAGGCAAGAAGGCCAGGAATCTGGGTGTCAAGCATGGCATCTAAATTTGCTATCCCCGCCGGAACTGGGGGACCACTGAATGAGGATCTGGCCATGACCATAAACTACATGGTCTCACACTAGCTACAAGACCTCATGATGGAGGAAACCTCCAAAAAAAAACCAGACACCTGCCAATTGTGCCTCACTCAAAGTCCCAACTGTGAACCACCCAATCTGGGGTCACATGGGTGCAGGTATCAGAGCCCAAGAACAGAGGCTCCAAAAGATTCTAAAGCTGCTTGCTTCAGGAATTACAGCTTTCGATAGGCCAGTTGATGGTGGGGCACTGTCTGAGGTGCAGCTTGATGCTCTTGCCCTAATGTGCAATGCACATTTTGAGATAAACTGTCTGAGGAAGAGTGCAATCCACCCTATGCTGAATCCAAAGTTTGCGGCACTATGCAAGGCAAGCAACGTGCAGCCACCGAAATTACTGTTCGGTGACGACCTATCGAAACAGGTCCGAGAATTAGACGATGAGGCGAAAACGGTTGGCCTCATAAAAGCCCAACCACCAGCAAAAATCTCCTTCAGTGGCAGCACCCCTACCTACCAGTTCGCTGCATTGGCTTCAGCCAAGAACCAAGCCGGCCCTTGCCAACTATGTGCAATTGGCGTATGCCAACATTCTTCCCCTCCAGGATATGGGGGCAGATGTTTATACCATGGAGGTAGGTGGATCTGGTTCTTTTCAGAAATGTATGGGCTAGTCACAAGTTGGTGGGAGGTTACATTTGTTTTTTAATGAGTGGTGTTGTATAACCTCAGATTCATTTATACTGCACAGTATACTAGGGCTCCGAATTGAATTCATTTTCAAAAATGTGTCCACCTACACAGCATACACCATCAAAGGAGCAGGCACTCATAAGGCTTGCAGGTCATTTCGATAGACCTATGCGGTTCCAAGCTGAGTTACAATGGTGGATAGCGAATATTTGGCATTGCTCCAGTAAAATTCGGATTGATACACCTTCAGTTATTTTACAAACTGATGTTAGTGCTCTAGTATGGGGAGCTACTGATACCACCTCCAGCTGTGGGAGCAGATGGAATATTCATGAGGCATTAATTCTTCAATCCCGTGGTATAGGTATTTAGAGTTGTTGGGAGCACTCTATGGCTTAAAGGCATATTGTACTAGTATGCATGATTTGCATGTGCAGCTTCAGATTGACAACACTAGAGCAGTAGCATACGTTAATCACATGGGTGGAATCAAGTCGGTATCATGTGATAAGTTGGCTAACCTTATTTGGCACTGGTGTATTACATGAAACATCTGGATTTCAGCTATCTACTTACCAGGTAGATTTAACATGGTGGCAGACACCAGGTCACGAAAATTCAATGACAACACAGAATGGATGTTGAATCGTGAAATATTCAATGATATTGTCGCTCAGTATAGAGTATCAGATTGATTTGTTTGCATCCAGATTGAATCATCAGTTACCAAAGTATGTTTCATGGGAACCAGACCCTGAGGCAGTGGCGGTAGATGCATTCTCGCTACAATATATAATGCATTATATGCATTTCTCCCATTTTGCCTCATCAGCCGGTGCTTGCTTAAGATCAAGCAGGATTCTGCCTCAGGCATTTTGGTAGTTCCTGACTGGCCATGATTTTCGCTTGTTCTGAGTAATAACACAGCCTTTTATGGCGATCCCCAAAAGCAGTAGCCTGCTAGTTCATCCTGTAACTGGGGAGAATCATCCACTACATGATCGTATTAATCTATTGATTTGCAGATTCTGAGGAGACCGTTCCTGGGGCTCGGAGTATCAGGGCGTTCGGTGGATGCGATTACTGCGACCTGGATGGATAGTACTAAAAAACAATATATTTCTCATATCAAGAAATGGGAGGTGTTCTGCTTGCAGTCGAACATTCATATCATACGGCAAGCGTACTTGACTTGTTGGAATTTCTTTCCACGCTATATTTTGATGAGCGACTCAGCTATAGTGCCATCAGTAGTGCCAGGAGTGCCATATCATCCTACCTGTGGCAAGGATCGGGACAACACTCTGTTGGGTCTCACCCTTTAATATCTCGGTTCATGAAGGGTATTTTTAACTGTAATCCCCCCAGGCCCAGGTACACGGAAATCTGGGATGTGAGCATGGTTCTCGCTCTGCTTCGCCAATGGGCTCCAGCAACATCTCTGTCATTGCCCAGACTCACTCTTAAAGTGGTTATGCTCATGGCGCTGTCCAGACATTGCAGAAGCTTCGACTGGACAGGATGGTTTCATCTGTCAATGACATAACTTTTATGTTTATGAATTACTTAAGCTGAGCAGGCCAGGGACGTCAGGGCTTAAACTTAATTTTATGGCATACCCCATAGACCTTTCCCTATGTGTAGTTATGCACTTACGGAGGTATATTCAGGTCACCAAGAGCCTCAGAGGCCCCGAATTAGCGTTATTCATCAGTCACATAAAGCCTCATAAGAAGGTGTTGGTACAGACCATCTCAAGGTGGCTGAAACAGGTCTGGCTTGGGCCGGAGTGGACACTGATGTTTTTAAATCTCACTCCACCAGGGCGGCATCAACGTCAGCAGCGAGGGCACTGGACGTCCCTCTAGACCAAATCTTCACAGCCACAGGATGGTCCAATTAACTGACTTTTCAAAGGTTCTATCATAAACGTCTTGCCACACCGGGGTATTTGGCCACTCCATTTTGAATTCTGTTTTGTAGCTTCCCCCTGGGAGAGAGGGGTCGCTATTGTTTTTCTGTTTTGTTAATTAAAACATCAACGTGTTTAAGTCTGTATTATGTTTGAATGCATTATTTGTTATTACTCATCCTGTGTCAACTGAGGCAGTGTGTCCCATGGACTCGTATCCACGGCATGAAATCACAGAGCTGTGAAGTCTTCACAGAATCACTTACGTGACTCCGAAGTAAAATAGTAAGATTAAACGAGAACTTACTGGTTTGAAGTTTGATCTTTATTTTATGAGGAGTTACAATGAGCGATTACGTGCCCACCGCTCCCAACCCTCATATCACAAAGGTCATCTGGTAGTTCTAGGTTTCTAATCTTACTATGTTACTTCAATTGCTGTTACCTGTGATTTCACACTGCTGCTTTGTAGATTGACGTGCATGGGGACTGGCAGGACTTCTTCATGTAATCGCTCATCGTAACTCCTCATAAAATAAAGATCAAACTTCAAACTGGTAAGTTCTCATTTCATCTTACTATTTTGTAGCACTTAATTTCATTCAGTTTCACTTAGTTTAGTTTATTGTCACATGTACTGGGGTACAGTGACAAGCTTTTGTTGCATTCTAACCAGTCATTACATCAGTGATAACAGCAACAGAATAACAGAATGGGTGAGTAGACCAATGGCCTAATTCTATTCTTATCACTTCTACATCACTTATGACCTTATGAACTTATGACCAGCTGGGAAGAAACTGACCCGGAATTTGAGGTATGCATTTTCACATTTCTAGTTAAATATTTTTATTATAGACAAATATTAATAAAAAATACATTATTAGATACAATCATAATATTATTAATATTAATATTAAGATTTAAGACTTTATGCTTCTGTACACTTTTTTAAATTTTTTATAAAGTAGGAAAAAAATAGAGAAAAATAATATAGAAAATAAGGAAGTGAATGGAGTATTAATCAATAATCCGTCATTGGAGATATAAGCATGTTTTTTATGTATAATTCTGCATCCATTCTATTATTCAGGCCTCAGTCAAGCCCTCGCACTGAGCCACTTTGACCCTGTAAATATTCAATATATGGAGACCATATCCCTCTGAAGAGATCCAACCTGTCCATTAGGACAAGCCTTTTCACATTTCTGTATGTCTTTCCAGATGGGAGAGGTGAGAAGAGGGAGTGACCGGGGTGAGACTGATCCTTGATTATGCTGATGGCCTTGCCCAGGCAGCATAAAGTGCAGATGGAGTCAATGGAAGGGATGTTGGTTTGTGTGATAGTCTGTGTAATGTCTGTGTGATGGTTTGCGTAATGACTTTAAACCCAGATTTTGGAGGAGGGCTGACCAAATTTTGTGCCTTCCACCACGGTGATGAATGCAGTGGTGGATGTTTGTGTTAAATTTTTATTGTGTATTGTGTGTTCTTTTTTTATTGTACTGCTGCCGGAAAATTCATTTCACTGCACTTTATGTGCTAGTGACGAATAAAACTTGACTTGACTTGACTTGAAAGCAAGTTTAATTCTACAAGCCATCAAGAACCAATCAACCTCTACTACTTAGGAGTCAGAAACAAGACCTAGCACTGGTGCTAGTCCCTTTCTTTATGCCTGTGTGCTAGTCTGGTTGGATGTCACTGAGACCAGCTCCAGTTTAAACTGATGGCAATCAACTATGGCTTAGCAGTGTCGACAGAAAAAGGGGCTGTTCCTGGCAAGCAGATTTACATTTGAATGTGTGAAAAGTATAGGAAGGAACTGCAGATGCTGGTTTAAACTGAAGATAGACATAAAAAGCTGTTGTAACTCAGCGGAACAGGTAGCATCTCTGGAAAGAAGGAATGGGTGACGTTACAGGTCGACACCCTTCTTCAGTCTGAAGAGGGGTCTCTAACAGAAACGTCACCCATTCCATTTCTCCAGAGATGTTGCCTGTCCCGCTGAGTTACATTTCACAGAAGATGGACACAAAATGTTGAAGTAAGTAGCTTTCCCTCAGTAGCTCATGAATTTCTGAACTTCAACTAAATAGTTTTTAATAAGCTGATTTTGGTCCTGTGTTGGTGTGGGAGTATGTGTGTATGTAAACATGTGTGTGTATTTCTGTTTGCATGTGTGTATATGTGTTTGGTGGGGCACAGAAGGAGGACACGGGTGAGAGGCAGATCTTTAGTTTAGTTTAGTTTATTGTCAGAATAAGGGATAGGCCTTATCCTGCACCTATTTTCCATACTTCTATGACACCTGCACCGAGGTACAGTGAAAATCTTTTTTAACGTGCTAACCAGTCAGTGGAAAGTCTATACATGATTACAATCAACCCATCCACTGTGTACAGATAAAGGATAAAGGAAAATACATTTAGTGCAAGATAAAGTCCAGTGAAGTCCGATTAAAGATAGTCCAAAGGTCTCCATTGAGGTAGATAGCACCAACTTGTACACATTTTCAATCCACATTAAGAAGGGACTTTGCATGATACATTTTTAAAATTCAAATTAAAGAATTTCCGCTAGTTCTAGACGTCAGAGATGACAATTCGAGGTTGAACGCACCCAACCCTAATTGGCTCAGTCTATTACCCTGCCACAGATGCTGCTTGACCAATTGAGTTCCTCCAGCACTTTTGTTGCATCGGAGGCAACACGTTTACTTATTTTCCGTTGAGATGCTATCATTTAACCACATATTACTCTTTGTTGATGAAGGTTTATGAACAATTAATGTCTGTAGTTTTTGGAATAATATTGGAGAAAATATCAATTTTTACCTTAAAGAAATGTATTACTGTTAGACAGCCTATGATGCATCATAATGATATGCATTTATGGCGGCACAGTAGCAGAGACCTAGGTTCGATTTTGACTATGGGTGCCGTCTCTATGGAGTTTGCATGTTCTCCCTGTGACTGTGTGGGTTTTCTCCAGATGTTCCAGTTTCCTCCCGCACTCCAAAGACGTACAGGTTTGTAGGTTAATTGGCCTCGGTAAGTTGTTAAAAAAATGTCCCTATGTGTGTCGGGTTATGCTAGTGTACGGGGTGATTGTTTGTCAACGTGGACCAAAGGGCCTGTTTCTGAGCTGTATCTTTAAAGTCTAAAGTGGAGACAGTGAATGTAATAGCATGGTTGAGAGGTTAGCAATCAACTGGACTGCTTTTTATGGATGGTGACAGTCTTCATATGTGTTGTTGCAACTCAGATTAGCTGGGCACACTTCTGAATTTTCTATGTTAGATGGTGGAAAGATACCGAGAAGCAGGAAGTCAACCACTTATCATAGGATATCCACTCTCTGACATATTTAACCACAATATTTATTGGTGCTGTCCAAGTAAGTTGCTGGTTGATAATAACACCCAGGAGGTTACTGGTGGGAAATTCAGTCACGGTAATGGCATTGGGTATCAAAGTGCTTGTTCTAGCTGGCTCCGGTCATCGCCTGACATTTGCATGATGTGAAAGTTACCTGCTACTTATCTGTCTGATTGGAGATTGTCTGTTGTAGGAAGGAACTGCAGATGCTGGTTTAAACCGATGAGAGACACAAAATGCCGGAGTAGCTTAGGGGGTCAGGCAGCATCTCTGGATAGAAAGAATGGGTGACGAGTTGAACGTGCAGATAGATATTAATGATTATGATATAGTTGGGTTCACAGAGACATGGCTCCAGGGTGACGTAGGCTGGGAGCTGAACATCCAGGAATATTCAATATTCAGGAGGGATAGAGAGAAAGGAAAAGGAGGTGGGGTAGCGTTGCTGGTTAGAGAGGAGATTAACGCAATGGAAAGGAAGGACATTAGCTTGGAGGATGTGGAATCGGTATGGGTAGAGCTACAAAACACTAAGGGGCAGAAAACGCTGGTGGGTGTTGTGTACAGGCCACCTAACAGTAGCAGTGAAGTTGGGGATGGTATCAAACAGGAAATTAGAAATGCGTGCGACAAAGGCAAAACAGTTATAATGGGTGACTTCAATCTACATATAGATTGGGTGAATCAAATTGGCAGGGGTGCTGAGGAAGAGGATTTTTTGGAATGTATGCGGGATAGTTATCTAAATCAACATGTAGAGGAACCAACGAGAGAGCAGGCTATTTTAGACTGGGTTTTGAGTAATGAGGAAGGGGTAGTTAGCGTCTTGTTGTACGTGCCCCCTTGGGCAAGAGTGACCATAATATGGTTGAGTTCTTCATTAGGATGGAGAGTGACATTGTTAATTCAGAAACAAATGGTTCTGAACTTAAAGAAAGGTAACTTTGAGGGTATGAGACGTGAATTGGCCAAGATTGACTGGCAATTAATTCTAAAAGGGTTGACGGTGGATATACAATGGAAGACATTTAAAGACTGCATGGATGAACTACAAAAATTGTTCATCCCAGTTTGGCAAAAGAATAAATCGGGGAAGGTAGTGCATCCGTGGATAACAAGGGAAATCAGGGATAGTATCAAAGCAAAGGATGATGCGTACAAAGTAGCCAGAAAAAGCAGCATACCAGAGGACTGGGAGAAATTCAGAGACCAGCAGAGGAGGACAAAGGGCTTAATTAGGAAAGGAAAAATAGATTATGAAAGAAAACTGGCAGGGAACATAAAAACTGACTGCAAAAGTTTTTATAGATATGTGAAGAGAAAGAGGTTAGTTAAAACAAATGTAGGTCCCTTGCAGTCAGAAACAGGTGAGTTGATCATGGGGAACAAGGATATGGCGGACCAATTGAATAACTACTTTGGTTCCGTCTTCACTAAGGAAGACATAAATAATCTGCCGGAAATAGCAGGGGACCGTGGGTCAAAGGAGGAATTGAGTGAAATCCAAGTCAGTCGGGAAGTGGTGTTGGGTAAATTGAATAGATTAAAGGCCGATAAATCCCCAGGGCCAGATAGGCTGCATCCCAGAGTACTTAAGGAAGTAGCTCAGGAAATAGTGGATGCATTAGTGATAATCTTTCAAAACTCTTTAGATTCTGGAGTAGTTCCTGAGGATTGGCGGGTAGCAAATGTAACCCCTCTTTTTAAGAAGGGAGGGAGAGAGAAAACGGGGAATTACAGACCAGTTAGTCTAACATCGGTAGTGGGGAAACTGCTAGAGTCAGTTATTAAAGATGGGATAGCAGCACATTTGGAAAGTGGTGAAATCATTGGACAAAGTCAGCATGGATTTACGAAAGGTAAATCATGTCTGACGAATCTTGTGGAATTTTTCGAGGATGTAACTAGTAGCGTGGATAAGGGAGAACCAGTGGATGTGGTATATCTGGACTTCCAGAAGGCTTTCGACAAGGTCCCACATAAGAGATTAGTATACAAACTTAAAGCATACGGTATTAGGGGTTCAGTATTGATGTGGATAGAGAACTGGCTGGCAAACAGGAAGCAAAGAGTAGGAGTAAACGGGTCCTTTTCACAATGGCAGGCAGTGACTAGTGGGGTACCGCAGGGCTCAGTGCTGGGACCCCAGCTTTTTACAATATATATTAATGATCTGGATGAGGGAATTGAAGGCAATATCTCCAAGTTTGCGGATTACACTAAGCTGGGGGCAGTGTTATCTGTGAGGAGGATGCTAGGAGACTGCAAGGTGACTTGGATAGGCTGGGTGAGTGGGCAAATGTTTGGCAGATGCAGTATAATGTGGATAAATGTGAGGTTATCCACTTTGGTGGCAAAAACAGGAAAGCAGACTATTATTTAAATGGTGGCCGATTAGGAAAAGGGGAGATTCAGCGAGACCTGGGTGTCATGGTACACCAGTCATTGAAAGTAGGCATGCAGGTGCAGCAGGCAGTGAAAAAAGCGAATGGTATGTTAGCTTTCATAGCAAAAGGATTTGAGTACAGGAGCAGGGAGGTTCTACTTCAGTTGTACAGGGTCTTGGTGAGACCACACCTGGAGTATTGCGTACAGTTTTTGGTCTCCAAATCTGAGGAAGGACATTATTGCCATAGAGGGAGTGCAGAGAAGGTTCACCAGACTGATTCCTGGGATGTCAGGACTGTCTTATGAAGAAAGACTGGATAGACTCGGTTTATACTCTCTGGGATTTAGGAGATTGAGAGGGGATCTTATAGAAACTTACAAAATTCTTAAGGGGTTGGACAGGCTAGATGCAGGAAGATTGTTCCCGATGTTGGGGAAGTCCAGGACAAGGGGTCACAGCTTAAGGATAAGGGGGAAATCCTTTAAGACCGAGATGAGAAAGACTTTTTTTCACACAGAGAGTGGTGAGTCTCTGGAACTCTCTGCCACAGAGGGTAGTTGAGGCCAGTTCATTGGCTATATTTAAGAGTGAGTTGGATGTGGCCCTTGTGGCTAAGGGGATCAGAGGGTATGGAGAGAAGGCAGGTACGGGATACTGAGTTGGATGATCAGCCATGATCATATTGAATGGCGGTGCAGGCTCGAAGGGCTGAATGGCCTACTCCTGCACCTAATTTCTATGTTCTATGTTTCTATAGAAAGAATGGGTGACGTTTTGGGTCGAGATGCTTCTTCAGACTTAGACTTCTCGACCCACAATATCACCCATTCCTTCTATCCAGAGATGCTGCCTGTCCTGCTGTTACTCCAGCATTTTGTGTCTTTCTGGAGATTGACTGGGTTTTGCTGCATACAGTCACAGAGTTAGTTCCCTGAAGAGTCCCACGCAATCAGATCATATGCTCTCATGACCAAACATCCCCACTTCTGACTGTCATAAAAGGAACGTCATTGATGAACAAGTTAAATATAGTTAGGCTGAAGACACTGAACTGAGAGCTGGGGATCGGGTGAGATGGTTTAAATCAAGTGTTAGGCATGAATCACTCTGATGGTGAGCTGAATTCCCATTGCATTCACTGAATTTTATTCATTGAATAAGTGGTGCAGCTGTAGAGTTGCTGCCTTACAGCGCCAGAGACCCAGGTTTGATCCTGAGTACGGGTGTGTTCTGTGTGGAGTTTGCACGTTACCCTTTTACTGCACGGGTTTTCTCTGGGTGCTCTGGATTCCTCCCACATTCCAAAGACGTTCAGGTTTTGTAGGTTAATTGGCTTCTGTAAATTGTCCCTAGTGTGTAGGATAGTACTAGTGTAACTAGTGATTGTTAGTCGTCGGGGACTCGATGGGCCGAAGGGCCTGTTTCCATGCTGTATCTCTAAACTAAACAAAACTAAACTAAACCATGACAGTCACTCTGGCCTAACATCTGTGATTCAGATTATTTGCTCTTGTTTGCATCACCATCTAGTTTTTGATGCTTCCAGTGGGACTCAAGTTGAACAGTGGCAGCAGGTTATTGAGAGTGCAACTGTTGAGGTTGTAACTATCCATATTGGATTTGTCCCATTCTTTATGGGTAGTTTTGCACTGTGTTGAGCAGATACCACAGGGGCGGCGTTGTAGCACAGCTGTAGTTGCTGCCTTAAAGCACAGAGATACTGGTTCAATCCTGACTACGGATGCTGTCTGTACAGAGTTTGCACGTTCTCCCCGTGACCACATGGGTTTTCCCTGGATGCACCGGTTTCCTCCCACACTCCAAAGATATACAGGTTTGTAGGTTTTAATTTGGCTTTGTTAAAAATTGTAAATTGCCCCGAATATGTCTGCTTCCTGATGCTTTCTTGGTTTTGGTATCTGTAAATGCCCAACCGTTTCCCAACATTTATGTGGGAGCAGACAGATGTCACAATAGATTTTGACAGAGACCTAGGGATGGGCAAGTGTGGAGATGGCAACAGGTGAGAAATGCTTCACTGTGGCTCTGGACCAACTTGTTTCATACACTCACCACCCTTTGTGTAAAAATGTTAGCCCTCGGGTTCCCATTAAATCTTTCCCTCCTCACCTTAAACCTATATCTTCTGGTTCTTGATTCCCATACTCTAGGAAAAAGACTCTGTGTGTTTACCTGATCTATTCCTCTCCTGATTTTGAGCACCTCTATAAGATCACCCCTGATCCCCTGCTCCAAGGAATAATGTCCTAGACTGCTCAACCTCTCTCTATAGCTCAGTCCCTTGAGTCCTGGCAACTTTTCCCACTTGCCTGCATTTGACCCATATCCCATATAAATGTGAGGTTATCCACTTTGGTGGCAAAAACAGGCAGATTATTATATGAATCGTGTCAAGTTGGGAAAAGGGGAAATACAACGAGATCTAGGGGTTTAAATCAACAAATAGACTGGAAAATGGATCTTCATATTGAAGATATGGCTAAACATATTGTCTTGAGTTGCAGTATCAATTGTCTGTAAATTGGCATGCAAGAGAACTGGACAATGTGTGTCCAGGGTTTAATCTAAGTAGAAGTCCATTTTTCAAATACCTGAACGTGATCCAGAAAATAAGAGCTCGTATTGATTTTCAGTGAAAGTAAGAGGAAGTGGTGTCTCAAAGCCTTAAAATGCTCATTACACTTGAAGGAACTGCAGATGCTGTGTAGGAAAGAACTGCAGATGCTAGTTTAAACTGAAACTAGACACAAAATGCTGGCAGAACTCAGCGGGACAGGTAGCATCTCCGGATAGAAGGAATGGGTGACGTTTCAGGTCGAACCGAGACCCTTCTTCAGACTGAAGATCTGAAGAAGGTTCTCGACCCGAAACATCACCCATTCCTTCTATCCAGAGATGCTGCCTGTCCCACATTTACAAGTAGGTTGCCTTGGAAATAAAACTGGCAGTAAAAGAAATGTGACAACTGAACAAGCAGATCTTTACACATCAATATACACATCATACAACAATTAACAACTTCCTCTGTAAATTAACAAAATTGCAGCACTAAAATAGTTTTGACGGCATTAAAGAATTTTGTAAAAAAAATCTAATTCTGCCAAATAATACAAGATTGCATTCTCAACTAGAAAATATATTAAAAAGTTTATTGAACTACAAGTAAATGTTTACAGAATGTCTCTAAGGCATCATATCCCTTGTTAATACTTACATAGAGAAATAAAAACACCATATCCAATGCTATTTGAGACTTGTAGTGGTGAGGCATCACTCTGCAGGTGCTGTGAATATATATCATCTGTTTTTCAAATAAATCATCATTTTATCACAATTGTTGCAGCAACATTCTTGCAGCATAGACATTGCTATGCAGAGCCATTGAATGTCATTCCTCTTTGACAATGACACCATCCCATGGGGTGATGGCTCTTTGAGAGGTTTGAGTTTAGTTTATTGTCATGTGTCCCGAGCTACAGTGAAAAGCTTTTGTTACGTGCAAACCAGTCAGCGGAAAGACAATAAATGACTACAATCGAGCCATTCACAGTGCACAGATGCATGATAATGGGAATAATGTGAATAACGCGTGTCCGATCAAAGATAGTCGGAGGATCTCCACTGAGGTAGATAATAGTTCAGGACTGTTCTCTAGTTGTGGTACGATGGTTCAGTTGCCTGATAACAGCTGGGAAGCAACTGTCCCTGAATCTGGAGGTGTACATTTTCACACTTCCAGTGTGTGTGTGTGTGTGTGTGTGTGTGTGTGTGTGTGTGTGTGTGTGTGTGTGTGTGTGTGTGTGTGTGTGTGTGTGTGTGTGTGTGATGCTATTCCAAAATCTGTGAACATTAAAGACATGTTCCTGTCCCTGGCAATTAATTGACATCAAGGTAACTCGATTAGTACGAGTGTCAGGGGGGTATGGGGAGAAGGCAGGAGAATGGGGTTGAGGGGGGAAGATAGATCAGCCATTCAATGGCGGATAAGACTTGTTGGCCGAATGGTCCAATTCTGCTCGTATCGCATGAGTTTATGAGCTAATGAACTAACTCTGCTGCTCTTTAATGCATTGGGCGTGACTCAATAGCCCAAAACTTCTCTAAAAGGTATAGTTTGCTGTTCCACTGTTTCTGCTGTCATTCTTTCTCTTGGTAAATGAGAAAAACGGAATTGTGGTGGAATTAGACGCAATGCAGTTGAAGTTATATCTCATATCCTTCCACTTCGGTGGCGGCACAGCGCTGAGGCAACATCGTGGAGCTGGTGATGCCTTGCCCGGGTTGCCGTGCGGTGGGCTCCGGAGGGCTGGGGCAGCAGACTCCAACATCACGGAGCTGCGGTCTGCGGAGCTTCCAGCCACGGGCGGCGCTGAGCTTTGAACACTGCGGAGCCTGGGATCTCACGACGAGCTCGCCAGTGTCGGAGCTCCGACCAGCGCGGCCCGTGGATTTCGGGAGCCGCGGTCTCCGGGGAGGAAGCGGCCGCTCCAGACATTCCAAGCCGCGGAGGAATGTTCACCCGACGCCAGAGATTCATCATCCGGCAAGAGGGCCTGAAGCATCGGGCTGCAGTAGTGGCGACTGCGGAGGCCTCAATAGGCCCGACTATGGGTGAACAGGGGATGGGACTGGACTTTTGATGCCTTCCCCCACAGTGGGAACCATTGTGGGGGGATGTTTTTATGTTTACTGTGAAACTCTTGAAATTGTGTTTTTCTTTATTTGTGTGCTGCAATGGCAAGTCAAATTTCACTGCACCAATTGGTGTATGTGATAAAAAATGTCCTTTGTCCTTGGCCTTGTATCCTGACAGTTTGACTTAAATCCCTGTCTCACGGTGCGAGTTGACCCATGAGTGACCCCGAGTTGTCACTCGCGGTAATTACGTACACGAAACGTAGCAGGAACTTCGGAACTCTTGCGAGCAACTTAGCGACTCGTGGCGCTAACGGCAGGTACCCGTGAAACTTGGTAACTCATGAAAAAAATCAAACATGTTTGATTTTTTTCACCAGTCAAATTTACAGTTCAAGTTAAAAATTGAAACATTTTAAACTCGTTTATGACGTGGTGGCCCGTGCGTTTACCTTAGTGATTCGTGAGTCTACCGTGGGAACTCTTTTAACTCAGCGGGCAGGCAGCATCTCTGGAGAGAAGGAATGGGTGACGGGATGACATTTCCAAATTTCTCCAGCCCCATGTGTTCACTTTTTTCAACTAGCATCTGCCCTTTGTTGTGTATGACATTATTTGTATCTACAGTGCCTTGTGTCTTGGCAATCCATGATTCACACACACACACAATGCTGGGGCAACTGACACGCACACACACACACACACACACACTCTGCTGGAGTGACTCTCACACACACACACAATGCTGGGGTAACTCACACACACACACACACACACACACACACACAATGCTGGAGTAACTCGCACATACACACACCCACACACACACAATGCTGGAGTAACTCGCACACACACACACAATGCTGGGGTGACACACACAATGCTGGGGTAACTCGCACATGCACACACACAATGCTGGGGTAACTCGCACACGCACACACACAATGCTGGGGTAACTCACACACACACACAATGCTGTGTAACTAACACACACACACACACACGCACACGAACAATGCTGGAGTAACTCACACACACACACACACGATCAATGCTGGAGTAACTCACACACACACTCACACACACAATGTTGGAGTAACTCTCACACACACAATGCTAAGGTAACTCACACACACACACACGAGCAATGCTGGAGTAACTCTCACACACACACAATTGCTGGAGTAAACTCAGGCTGGGGTAACACACACACACACACATGCTGAGTAACTCCTCACACACACACAATGCTGGGGGTAACTCGCACATGCACACACACAATGTTGGGGTAACTCACACACACACACAATGCTGGGTAACTAACACACACATACACACACACACACACACACACAAACAATGCTGGAGTAACTCACATCACACACACACAATGTTGGAGTAACTCTCACACACACCCAATGCTAAGGTAACTCACACACACACACGAACAATGCTGGAGTAACTCTCACACACACACAATTCTGGAGTAACTCAGCTGGGGTAACTCACACACACACTGCTGGAGTGACTCTCACACACACACACAATGCTGGGGTAACTCACACACACACACAATGCTGGAGTAACTCTCACACACACACACAATACTGGGGTGACACACACAATGCTGGGGTAACTCGCACATGCACACACACAATGCTGGGGTAACTCGCACACACACACACACAATGCTGGGGTAACTCACACACACACACACACAATGCTGGGTAACTAACACACACACACACACACACACGAACAAGTAACACACACACACGAACAATGCTGGAGTAACTCACACACACACACGAACAATGCTGGAGTAACTCACACACACACACACTCACACACACAATGTTGGAGTAACTCTCACACACACAATGCTAAGGTAACTCACACGAACAATGCTGGAGTAACTCTCTCACACACACAATTCTGGAGTAACTCAGCGGGACTGGCAGCATCTCCGGAGAGAAGGAATGATGATGTATCGGGTCGAGACCCTTCCTTAGACCACTACCCAGAGATGCTGCCTGTCCCGCTGAGTTACTCCAGCATTTCGTCTATCTTTAAACCAGCATCTGGACTTCCTTCCCACATAATAACCAATGAGATTCCCCACTAAACTTCCATGTCCTCATTGTTCCCCTCTCTGTCTTCCCCAGACCTCGGCTGCAATGTCACCGCTGGCAAATCCGTTCATTCTCGTTCTACTGCACCCGCTCCTCGGTGAAGCGGCTAACTTCATTCAAAAAATTGGATTGTCACATTGGCGGCGCAGCAGTAGAGTTTCTGCCTCACAGCACCAGAGACCCGAGTCACACATGAAAGGGATAAGACGGTATAGTGTCTGAACTACATGAACTACACACATGAAAGGGATAAGACGGTATAGTGTCTGAAGAACCGACCCGAAACCTCACCTATTTCTTTTCTCCAGAGATGCTGCCTGGGCCGCTGTGTTACTCCAGCTTTTTGTGTCTATCTTCGGTGTAAACCAGCAGCTGCAGTTCCCTTCCCGCACAATATAGTATGAACGTCGGGTTTCTAATCTGATACACAATAGATAGGGCACCATCCTCGGGCCAACCTGGTGTCAGGCTGTAGGAAGCAGCTGCAGATGCTGCTTTAAACTGAAGATAGACGCAAAATGCTGGAGTCACTCAGTGGGACAGGCTGCCGTCGTCCATATTCTAGTGACACTCAACACTTTGGTGTTCCCGTGCAGCTTTACACCAGAAGAAAACACTGAAGAAGGGTCTCGACCCGAAATGTCACCCATTCCTTCTCTCCAGAGATGCTGCCTGTCCCGCTGAGTTACTCCAGTTGTTTTATTCTGGTGTAAAGCTGCACGGGAACACCAATGTGTTGAGTGTCACTAGAGTATGGTCGGCAGCTGCTGGATCACAAAGCTTTTCCACGTGGATCCCACTGAACATATGCAGATCTTATCGTTGCACGCTTATTGCAATCCCACGTAAAACTCATTCTCACAGAGTTCAATGCGAGGTGCCGCTGGCAATTCAAGTCTAGCTTGCCTTCCGAACATTGCACGCTATAGATACCAGACTGAGACTGATTTAGTCACTTTACCATTGCACCACAAGTCTCTGTTCATTTAGGTTTCTGTTATGTTTCATGTTGGCTGTATCGTGTTTTTTTTAATATCACTACCATGAACTTTCCTGGAGCTTTGTATATTTAAAACGCTTGCATTGTCAATAATTGGTACTTTTATTAACATAAAAAAGCTGATGCATATCTTGTAAGTCGAGTTAACTTAAAGGCCGCATTGTCCGGAATAGTTTCGCGAGGCTGGCTATCGGCGGTAAAGGTGAAACATGCTTCAGCGCATTTCAACTTATTGGCCGAGCCACAAAAATAGTAGGAGTTTCTATTGTCAAAACGAACATCTGTCATAATACTATAAATCTCATTTCAGATAGATGTTTAATCTTTCATGTTGCAACAGTCGCGCCAATCGCCGATCCTCTGCAAATATCACAGCGGTTAGTTGTCATTTCACTTGTTGCTTTCTCTGGTCTATTTTCTGACCGGCTTTAAAACAGGGCCAATTTATGTCCGCGGGGAATAATCAGCCCATTGAACAAAAAGCCTTCATTCACGGTTGGCTCAAGAGTAACGGGAGAGGAACTTGGTAACTCGGGAGAGGAACTTGCAACTTCGCAGAAATGACATACCCATGGGAACGCGGTTAAACACTTGAACATAAACTTGTAATCTCGTACATAACCACAAGTCTGTTTTTTTTCTTTCACTTGGGGTCACTTGTGGGTGGACTCGCACCATGAGACAGGGCCATTATAGTTCCAGGCATTACAAATTAGGAAATGTGCTTAATTAAACATATTTTGCCTTCCAACAAAATATTGCACCAGCGACATTCAAGACTTATGCCGTAATAATAATGTGACTCAAAGCAGATTCATTATTTATGGTACCAATATTCACGTCATGAACTAAAAGCAAAATATATAATAAAACTTTGTACACAGCGGGTCACGACATACTAACTTGGTTGAGTTTTTTTGGGGAGGTGCTGAAGGTAATCAATGATGGTAGGGTAGAGGATGTTGTCTACGTGGGCTTTAATAAGACATTTGATAACCCCCCCCCCCCCATGCTAGGCTGATCCAAAAGATTAAGGTGCACAATATTCACTGTGGCTTGGTCGTATGGATTCATAACTGGCATACTGATAGAAGACAAAGAGTTGTGGTGGAAGGATGATATTCAGGCTAGAAGTCTGGGAGCATGGAGTTCACAGTGATCTGTGCAGTGATCTTTGTTGTTTGCCATATATATACATGACTTGGGAGTAAACGTAGATGGGTTGATTGGTAAATTTGCAAATCCACAACACCAAATTTCTGAAGTTGTGGATGTGGGGAAAGTTGTCAAGCTACACGGTGGGATAGAGATCAGCTATAAATATGGGCAGAGAAATAGCAGCTGGAGTTTAATCAGAGACAGTGTGACGTGTTGCATTGCTGAATGAAAGGGCTACACATGCAATTAATGGCAAGATCATTAACAGCATTGATGCACAGAGGGATCTTGGAGTGCAAGTCCTCACCAGCCCATGTGATTTTTTTAGACAGCACTCCCCCCGCTTGCCCTGTCTAAAAAATTCACCCGGTGCAAAGCCAAGGTGATACAAACACACACCGCGATGATCAGGAAGGTTGGCGCTGTAAAAAGAAGGCTAGCACAGTGTATAGTAAGTCCTTTAAAAAAGGGGGGGGGGGGGGGTTGGAGAGGGGGGAGAATGGAGAGAAGGGGAGAGAAGGAGAGAACTTTTAAGAAGCCAGAGATACACGGCTATGAAGGTCGGCGGACATTTAACATTACCAGCCGGTTATCCTTGGTTCTGAAAATGACTGCTTGTTTTTTCCCAATGCGTCAATGAAATTCACCGGTCAGCACCGGCTCCAACCTACGAGAACCTCCGAGAACGTTCGACCTCCTGGAAACCCACTCGGACCGCCTGCCAACCCAACTACAGGTAGAGAATTCTCGCTACCCTCCATGACAGCTTCATTCTAGTCGCCGCTAATTTCTCAACACATTGAAAAATCACAGTGACCAAAAATCACAGTGACCATAATGAGGCTGCGGCTGGTTCCCAGAATGCGGGAACTCCTCACGAGCATGAAGGCGACTCCCCGACAACCACCCGCGAGCATGTGGCGACCATGTGGCAACCATATGGCGACTGTATAGTCTCATGCAGTCACCTAAAAAGTCGCCTAAGTGGGACAGGCCCATAACGCCCAGAAAGTGGCAACACAAATAGACAGATTGGTAAAAAAGACATACGGTTTGATTGTCTTCATTAGTCTGGGCAATGGTTAGGTCGCATTTGGAGTATTACGTGAAGTTCTGATCGCCCCAATACCAGGAAGGATATTGAGTCTTATGGTGTAGGAGAGGTTTATCACGGTGATGCCTAGGTTAGAGGGAATTAACTATAAATTGGACAGACGTCAAAGTTTTTCTCTGGAATGCTGTAGATTGATGGGTGACCTGATAGCAGTGTATAGAATTATGAGTAAAATAGATAGGGTAGTAGACAGTTAGACCTTTTTATAGACAATAGACAATAGGTGTAGGAGTAGGCCATTCAGCCCTTTGAGCCAGCACCGTCATTCAATGTGATCATGGCTGATCATCCCCAATCAGCACCCCGTTCTGGCCTTCTCGCCCTATCCCCTGACTCCACTATATTTAAGAGCTCTATCTAACTCTCTCTAGAAAATATCCAGAGAACCGGCCTCCACTGCATTCGGAGGCAGAGAGTTCCACAGATTCCCAACTCTCTGTGTGAAAAAGATTTTCCTCATCTTCGTTCTAAATGGTTTATCCCTTATTCTTAAACTGTGGCCCCTGTTTCTGGACTCTCCCAACATCGGGAACATGTTTCCTGCCTCTAACTTGTCCAAACCCTTAATAATCTTATATGTTTCAATACATCCCCTCTCATCCTTCTAAATTGCAGAGTATCCAAGCCCAGCCGCTCCATTCTATCAACATATGACAGTCCCACCATCCCAGGAATGTCAAACTACGCTGCTCTCCCACAATAGCAAGAATGTCCTTCCTCAAATTTGGAGACCAGAATTGCACACAATACTCCAGGTGTGGTCTCACTATGGCCCTGTACAACTGCAAAAGGACATCCTTGCTCCTATACTCAACTCCTCTTGTTATGAAGGTCAACATGCCATTCGTTTTCTTCACTGCCTGCTGTACCTGCATGCCCACTTTCAGTTACTGATAAACAAGGAACCCCAGATCTCGTTGTACTTCCCCTTTTCCCAATTTGACACCATTCAGATAATAATCTGCCTTCCTGTTTTTGCTACCAAAGTGGATAACCTCACATTTATCCACATTAAACTGCATCTGCCATGCATCAGCCCACTCACCCAACCTGTCCAAGTCACCCTGCATTATCAAAGCACCCTCCTCACTGTTCACACTGCCACCCAGCTCTGTGTCATCTGCAAATTTGCTAATGTTACTTTTACTCCCTTCATCTAAATCATTAATGTATAGTGTAAATAGCTGCGGCCCCAGCACTGACTCTTGCGGTACCCCACTAGTCACTGCCTGTCATTCTCAAAGGGAGCCCTTTATCCTGTCTGCCAACCAATTTTCTATCCATGTCAGTACCCTATCCCCAATACCATGTGCTCTAATTTTGCCCACTAATCTCCTATGTGGGCCCTTATCAAATACTTTCTGAAAGTCCAGGTATACTACATCAACTGGCTCTCCCTTGTCCATTTTCCTAGTTACATCCTCAAAAAATTCCAGAAGATTAGTCAAGCATGATTTCCCCTTCATTCATACTCAATCTCATACTTACTTTATTAGCCAAGTATGTTTTGCAACATACGAGGAATTTGATTTGCCATGCAGTCATACTAATAAAAAGCAACAGAACACACAAAATACATTTTAACATAAGCATCTACCACAGTGACTCCTCCACATTCCTTACTATGATGAAAGGCGAAAAAAGTTCAATCTGTTCCCTTCTTTGTTCTCCCGTGATCGGGGACCATGAACCTTCCGTTGATGGGACGATATTCATTCCCGTAGCCGGCTGCGGGCCCTCCGTGTCGGGGCGGTCATGCTCCTGCATTGGGGGGGATGTCAGTTCCCCACGCCAGGTGATCGGACCCCGGGTTGGGGCGTATCGAACGTCGAGCGGTTTTGGAGCTACCAGCTCGGCCTCTCCCGAGGCTGCGAGCCCTTGATGTTAAAGTCCGCAGGCCGCGGTTGGAGCGTCGATCCCAGGCAAGGAATCGGCTCCGATGGTAAGTCCACGCCCCGCGGTGGGGCTCAAAGTCAGTCCCGAGCAAGGGCTCCAGCTCCACGATGTTAGGCCGCAGAACGATCGGCGATACAACCCGGAAAACAATCGCATCTCCGGCAAGTTAAGAGATAGAAAATAGTTTCCCCCGACACCATCCCCCACCCTCCACATAAAACAAACCAGAGAACATTGACACAAACTTTTAAAACACACTAAAAATAACAAAAAAAGACAAAGGGACAGACAGATTGTTGGCGAGACTGCCATTGTGCCGCCACCCGGTGGACTAATCAAAGAATAGAGGCCATGGGTTTAAGATGAGAGGGGTGAAGTTTAAAGGAGATGTGTAGAGCAAGTATTTTACGCAATGGGTGGTAAGTGCCTGGAATGCACTGTCAGGAGTGGTGGTGGAGGCAGATGTAATAATGGTGTTTAACAAACTTTGGAATAGGCTTATGGATATGCAGGAAATGGAAGGATATGGGCCAGTTACTGGCTGATGGAATTTGTTTAACTTGGCATCATATTCTTAACAGACATTGTGGGCCAAAGTGCCTGTTCCTGTGCTGTACTGTTCTATGTTCTATGCTCTACAATAATAACCACTGTATGTAATAACAGAACATCCAGCATGTTGAGACAAAGTGTTCAGCTATTAAGCATGGTGAAGTGCTATTCACTGAATTGAAATATGCAAAGATTTGCAATACAAATCAAAATTGAAATTTTATACATGGACTTAGAGTGATAGAAACATATACGATGAGGAAACAGGCTTACAGCCAAAGTTGCCCATACTGATCACAATGCCCTATCAATTTAGTCCCATTTATCTGCATTTGGCCCATATCTCTCTAAATCTTTCCTATCGAAATACCTATTCATCTATTTTAAATGTTGTCATGTACCTGCCTCAACTACTTCCTCTGACAGCATGTTCCATATATCCACTAACCTATGTGTGAATAAAATGCCCTGTTAAATCTTTCCCCTCTCACTCTAAACATATGCCCTCTAGTTCTTGATTTTCTAACCCTGGGGAAAAAGACCCTGTGTATTCGCCCTATCTATTCCATATACGTATTGTTTTTTTCTGCGTTATTAAAACATGGTGATTTTCATCTTTTATTCAATACCGCATACGGTGATAGGGTAAAAAGGCATCTGCTTGCCGTTCCTGCACTCATCTATGTTTATTTTTCCTCTCACTCTTTATAGTTTACTTTGGACCTGAAAGCTACTGAGAGTCAAATTACCTTCTTTAATATTTTCAAGGCAGTAAACCATGATATATGACGACATGAAGAGTCTTTTATTGGCTCTCAAATAAATATTTAATGACACATCAAAACAGTTAATTCTTTTGAAACAAGAAGTAAGCCCATCCGACATTTAAAGCAAACAATAAACATATTTCGGAACAAATTGTAATTTCCTGGAAGTAAATGAAAACTCTTGAGGCTGAGAGTCGGAACATTTTCAGCCATTTTGTCCCAGGCAGAATTTAAACTAGACAGGCAGATGAACAATATCTGTACATTGTCTATGATGGATTTGAAAGTGGAGGGTAATTCAATGCAGTACCCAGTGTTCATGCACCAATTTCGCACTTGAGACAAAGACAAATATGTCCTCCGTATTTTATTTTAATTTGGCTCTTTTGCCAAAGGAGTTACTGGAGGCAGTAATATCCACAGTTTCTTCTGGTAAGTGGGAGGGTGAGGAGGGAGGGAAGGATGCGACTTTCACTCCCAGTCTCCCTAGTCTTCCTACAATGGCAAGCAGCTCAAACGATTGCTAGCAGCACAGCCATTTTGCCAAAGGTAAGTGAAAGGAAGTTACATCTGAATCCCATGCAGTAAAGCACTAGAGCAGATGCATGCGGCACATACACATTGGAACTGTGTGTAAAGGTGAGAAGCTTTCTGGAATTGTAAAATTAACCATTCCTGTGGTAAAGTGGCAAAGTCATTTGCCGGAGGAGGTAGTTGAGGCAGGTTTTATCGCAACCTTTAAGAAACATTTTCATAGGTACATTGATGGGACAGGTTAAGAGAGATACAGGCCAAACACTGGCAGGTTTGAGTAATGTATGTGGGACATGTTGGTTGGTGTGGGCAAGTTGAGCCAAAGGGCCAGTTTCAATGCTGTAAGACTATGACATTTGCTGGAGACTGATACATATATTTCACAGTGAGACAGGTACATGGATAGGACAGGTTTAGAGGCATATGGGCCAAATGCAGGTTGGTGTGACGAGTGTTGATGGGACATGTTGGTCGGTGTGGGCAAGTTGGGCCGAGGGCCTGTTTCCACGCTGTATGACTATGACACTTGTTGGAAGCTGATATAAATATTTCAGAGGGAGCATAGCAATGTAACCAAAGTGCAAGGATAACCACTTTACATCACATTTGTGTATGAGGCATTTTTCTCACGTGTACTTTCTTGATGGCCTACTCCAGCAGTCCTTCAAATGAGTGCTGACTAGATTACATATGTCCAACATGATCTCTGCAATAGCCAGTTTGAGCTCGATTGCCTCTTTTCCAATCTGCAGCCATACAGTGGGTGGAACATTTTCAATGCATTACGATTCTGTGTATTTTACACTTATCATGTGTGCATGTGTGTGCCGAGACATGCATTTACTGTAGTGTCTGAAAGATGAGAATAATGCTATTATCTACCGAAGCCAATGTTCTTTGAGCTAATAATTGCTACCAATTGAATTAACGTTAATACATGCTGCATTACATGAAGTGAAAGCCCTTTAATCTTCAGGCCCTGCAAGATTGTGTGCATTGATAATACCTTCAAAAATATAACACAGTGAATTTATTGCTGCTACCACCACTTGTCTCATTACATTTTGCACTCACCAACACCCACCATTTTTTTTTCATTTAGAGATACAGCATGGCAACAGACCCTTCTGCCCACCGAGCCCACGCCAACCATCGATCATGTGTTCACACTATTTCTATGCCATCCTCCTTCCCTTCATTTGTTGATGTTCCTGTGTTTGCAAATGTTTCATAATAGTAATGTGCTGCCTGGCAAGTTTGGCAAGTTGGGTCAAAGGGCCGGTTTTTGTTCTGTATCACTCTATGACACATAAGAGATCAGCACCCTAAAGGGCCTGTCCCACTTACGTGACCATGGCATGGCATTGCGTGATGACGTCACCGCCCAACGCCAAAATTCAGTCGGCCCACATCCTACCCAGCTGATTTGTAAGCATGGGGGCTGCTGCTAACAGAAGTCTCTGTTGCTGTTGCAGCAATGCAGTCTGCATCTCTTCCACGATGATCATGGACTTCGCGTGACCTTCGCTTCCGGTTGGTCGCGCCAAAAGCAAGCAATCGCATGCAAGTGGGACAGGCCCTTAACGTGTTTGTGTGCACAAAACCATTGCATGTTCTGACAACATCCAACCACTGGAGGGAGCTAATATTGGTCACTATCTCATAAAGTCTTTGGGATGTGGGAAGAAACTGGAACACCGAAAGGAAACCCATGCAGTCACAGGGAGAACAGATGTCACCCATGGTCAGGACTGAACTCTGGTATCCGGCACTGTGAGCTGGCTGCTTTACTAGTCATTTATCAGTTTAGTTTATTGTCACGTGTACCGAGGTGCAGTGAGAAGTTGTTGTTGCCTGCTAACCAGTCAGCAGAAAGACAATACATGATTGCAATCACGTTCAAATTTATTGTCACATGCACCTTTGGTACAGTGATACTTGAGTTACCATACAGCCATACTAATAAAAAGAACACAATACACTATCGAATTTAACATAAACCACAGTGGAATCAACATTTCTCACTGTAATGGAACGCAATAAAGTTCAGTCAATCTTTCTCCTTTCATTCACCCTTGGTCGTGGTTGCGGTCGGGGCCTAGAATCCTCTGCAGTAGCCGCTACAGATGGCCCGACGTGCTGGCCTTCTCGCCGGGATGATCAAAACTCCAACGTCAGGATGGATCAGAACACGGCTTGGAGTTCCCGAATTGGCCGCTTTCTACCGGAGACCGCGGCTTCCGATGTCCGCTGGACGGAGCTCCAACACCGGCAATCCTCGGCACAAGATCCCAGGCTCCACGATGTTAAAGTCAGCACCCTGCCCGCGGCTAGAAGCTTCGCAGACCACAGCTCCACGATGTTAAAGTCAGCAGGCCCCACGATCGGAGCTCCAACACTGGCGATCCTCGACAAGGATCCCGGGCTCGGTGATTGTAATTCCACGTTTCGCCTGCTGCTGAAGCTCTGGGCTAGTCTCCAAGAAAGGTCAAGAGGGGGGCAAAGATTTGATACGGAGAAAAGACGCATTTCCGCCCAGGTAAGTGAATGAAAAACGATTCCCCCCCCCCCATTCTCCCCCCCCCCCCACATAAGACATACTGAGAAACATTAAAATATACATTTAGATGCACTAAAAATAACAAAACAAGGCTAAAGGACTGACAAGCTGCTGTATCCATCTACAGTGTATAGATACATGATAAGGGAATAACGTTTAGTGCAAGGTAAAGCCAGCAAAGTCCAATCAAGTATAGTCCGAGGGTCACCAACAAGGTAGATAGTAGTCTCTGGTTGTGGTAGGATGATTGAGTTGCCTGATAACAGCTGGGAAGAAACTGTCTCTCAGTTTAGTTTATTGTCATGAAAGAATTAATCACTATTATATCATTTGCTGCCATATTTAACCACTTTCTGTAATGAAAGAGCTAATTGCTATTGCATTGCCTGCTGGGATACTTGATCAGATTTTGCAGCTTTGTATTTCTTCCCTCAGACAGGCTTACTCTAGTGGAGCAGATAAAAGGGGGCCATTAGGGTAGCTAGAACTGACAACAGGGAACAGACACAAACTGGTATAGAATGACAACTAAGACTGATCTGTTGCATCTTGAGACTTTGACTAATGTCTTTGGAATGCTTGGTTTTGAACAAAAGGTGAATAACAACTTCATATTAGGACTTGGCTAATGCTTCTTGGGACATTACTTAATGCCATTGGTATTCTGCATATGTGACTTTTGCTGTATAAAAGACCACAGGATTCTTTGTTAATTTGAGTGGTATCTTGGGAGAACCAGAAGTATTACTGAATACTTCTGGACTGTAACATCTCCCTCCACTCCCCTCGGACGTAAAAGTAAAGCTTGTATGGTTTACTTTAACCGATTTTATTTTGTTCGTTTTTAAGATGAGAGCTTTATCAGTCACGCAAAGTTATGATCAGGATAGTCCGAGGGTCATCAAAGAGGTAGATTGTAGTGCAGCACAGCTCTCTGGTTGTGGTCGGATTATTCAGTTGCCTGATAACAGCTGGGAAGAATCTTTCCCTGAATCTGGAGGTTTGCGTTTTCACACTTCTACTGTTTTGCCTGGGGAGAGGGGAGAAGAAGGAGTTGCCAGGGTATGACCCATCCTTGATTATGCTGCTGGCCTTGTCGAGGCAGCATGAGGTATAAATGGAGTCAATAGAAGGGAGGTTGGTTTGTGTGATGGCCTGGGCTGCATCCACAATTCGCTACAATTTCCTGTGGTCCTGGATGGAGTGCAGCACTGTGCCACTGTGCTGCTATATGTGCAATTTAAGTATAATTTATGTTTTTGCATGTTGTCTGCCACTATGTGCCTGTGATAGATTTCCACTGTAACTGTACCTCATCTTACTCTTGCACAAGACAATAAACTTGAATTGTGCCAAAAATGATGCCGATCTTCTCATTCGTCAAACTCCACCCAATAACCGATTAACACAGGTCCATATTTTCCTCACCTGCACAACATTTCTGGAGACTCCTGCTTTTGCCGCCAACAAGCATTTCAAGTTTTGTCTTTGTTATAATTTTACCGAATAAGATCCCTGAAGTAACTGTAGCACATATTTATATGGCAGAAAATTCCCTGAAAAACATTGTTTCTCCCAATTTAATTTTTGTTTGCGACTGGCTTAGGAAATCCTTCCATTCACTTGCGTTTATGCTTTCAAAATCCCCACTGCATGCCCTTTGGTCCTTTATTTGTCATGGTTTTTTTCTGCAATTACCAATGAAGGTCAACCACATCCCAGGTTTGGTGCCCTAGTTTGCTTTCAAACCAGAACTCTGTCACTCTGGCCACAACCCCTTTCTTAAACAGATGTAGACAGAGTCGTGGAGTCACAGAACGATACAGTGTGGAAACAGGCCCTTCAGCCCAACTTGCCCACACCGGCTAACATGTCCCAGCTAAACTAGTCCCACCTGCCTGGTCCATATCCCCCCCCAAACCTTCTTACACACCGTCCTATTCATGTACCCGTCCATAGTTTCTTAAACATTGGGATAGTCCCACCCTCAACTACCTCCTCTGGCAGCTAATTCCATACACCCACCATCCTTTGTGTAAAAGAGTTACCTCTCAGATTCCCATGAAATCTTTTCCCCTTCATATTAAACCTATATCCTCTGGTCCTGGATTAATCTACTCTGGGCAAGAGACTCTGTGCATCTGTCTCATGGTTTTATAAACTTCTAAGATCACCCCTCATTCTCCTGTGCTCCAAGGAATAGAGACTCAGCCTACTCAACCTCTCCCAATAGCTCAGACCCTCTGGGTTTGACAACATCCTCATATGCCATTAATCAGCCCTGATCTCATTAAATGGATGACAGATTGTTGCGATTAAATTACATTCTTTTGCTCACATCTGAAGATCCAATAAATGAAATATATGGGACAATGTATTAAATTAATCTATATAGACTTATAATACACTATTTATAAGACTGATCCCAAAATTCTAATAATCTTAAACTTATCAGAGTGTATATATCCTGAGATGGTAACATCCTGCATTGGTATAATTTGTTATATGTGTATATTGACTGATGGGTTGGGGGTTGTTGTTTTAGAGTCACTTTTCATTCCCTTTAGGAAAGGGGGATACAAAACAATTTATATCACTTGAGGAAAACTACTTGGCAAAATAGTGGGGGAAAAGACTTACAATTGCCATGAGTCCTGATGGCTTTAGTCCCGGAGTTCTAAATGAAGTGGTTGAAGAGATAGTGGGTGTATTTGTTGTAATCTACTATTATTCCCTGGATTATGAAAAGGTTGCAAAGAACAGCAAAATTGCAAACATAATCTTGCATTTTAAGAAGGGAGCAGCACAGTGCAGCGGTAGAGTTGTTGCTTTACAACGCCAGAGATCCAGGTTCGATCCTGACTATGGGTGCTGTCTGTATGGAATTTGCACATTCTCCCCGTGACTGCATGGGTTTCCTCTGGATGCCCCGGTTTTCCCTACTTTGTAAAGACGTGCAGGTTAGTAGGTTAATTGGTTTCCATAAATTGCCCCTAGTGTGGGGGTGCAAAACTGGGATTACTTAGAAATAGTGTACGGGTGTTAATGGTTTGCGTGGATTCAGTGGGCCAGAGGGATTGTTTCCACGCTGTACATTTAAAGTACACTAAAGTAAATGAGCGAGACAGAAAGCAGGAAATCATAGATCATTTAGCCTAACAATTGAAAATACTGGAATTCATTGTGAAAGAGACAATAGTTAAACATTTATATCACAAGACAATCAAGCAAAGTGAACATGATTCTGATGAAGGGGACATAAATAAAATGCTGGAGTAACGCAGAACAGGTAGCATCGCTGGAGAAAGGGAATAGTGATGTTTCGGGTCGAGACTCTTCTTCAGATTAGAGAAAAGGAATGGGTGACGTTTTGTGTCGAGATCCTTCATCAGACTGCTCGGGAGAAAAGGAATAGGTGATTTCTCAGAACAAGACCCTTCTTCTGACTGCTCTGGAGAAAAGGAAAAGGTGACGTTTCAGGTCAAGACCCTTATTCAGACTCTGGAGAAAAGGAATAGGTAACGTTTCGGATCAAGACCCTTCCTCAAACCAGCATCTGCTGAAATTTCCTGTACATTCTGTCGGATGAAGCAGAAATGCATTTGAAAAGTTGTCTATTGTTCTTTGTGGAATTAACAAACAAAGTGATGCAGCAGAGCAACGGGAAATAGCCGGTTTGGATTTCCAAAGGGCTTTCTGTAAAACATAAAAAATACAGAATAGGTTAGAATGCATGTGGTTGGGGTAATATATTGACATGGACAGGGAATTGGCTCATGAACTGGACATAGGAGTGGGATAAATGGCAAGCAATAAGTCATGAGTGTCGCAAGGACCAGTGCTTGGGCCTCAATTGTTAATAATCCATATTAATCAAAAGTCAAACAAACTTTATTGTCATTTAGAAATACATCGATTTTATGCAATTCCAAACGAAATTCCGTTGCATTTGGCTCCCCGGGCAACACGATAATTAACAGAAGGATAAAATGGATAAAAGAATAAAAGGATAAATAGACAATGGTGGCAGCCCATTACATGGCATTCAGGAGTCTGATGGCTCGTGGGAAGAAGCTGTTGCGGAACCTTGATGTTCTGCTCCTTATGCTACGATATCTTTTGCCTGAGGGCAGCAGAGTGAACAGTCCGTGATGGAGATGTATGGGGTCTTTTATAATACTGCTGGCCTTAGACACGTAATGTTTGGTCGCAATATCCCCGATTGAGGGGAGAGAAGTCCCGATGATTTTTTCCGCTGTCCTCACCACTCTCTGCACGGACTTCAAGTCGGATGCTTTACAGTCCCCAAACCAGACAGAGATATAGCTGGTCAAAATACTCTCTATAGTGCCCCTGTAGAAAGTGGTGAAGATGGGATGGGGGAGGTGAGCTCTTATCCGGTGCAGAAAGTGCAACCGCTGCTGCGCTCTCTTAACTGTTGATGAGATGTTATTTGACCAGGTCAGACTGTTAGTGATCTGCACCCCCAGGAACTTAGTGCTACTGACCACCTCCACATCGCTGTCATTGATGTGAAGTGGTGTGGGACTGTGCCAGTTTTTCCTGAAGTCGACGATGACCTCCTTTGTTTTTTCGACACTCAGGATCAGGTTGTTCCTATTACACCAGTCCACCAGTTGTTTCACCTCCTCCCTGTAAGCCAGCTCATTGTCGTCCCAGATGAGGCCCACCACTGTTGTGTCATCTGCATACTTCATGATGTGGTTTGTACTAAACCTGGCACAACAGTCATGGGTCATCAGGGTAAACAGCAGTGGACTCAGGACACAGCCCTGAGGGGAGCCAGTGCTCAGAGAGATGATGTTAGAGGTGTTATTTCCAACCCTCACTGACTGGGGTCTGTCAGTGAGGAAGTCCAGTAGCCAGTTACACATGGGGGTGCTGAGGCCCAATGGAACCAGTTTGCTTATCAGGTGCTGAGGGATAATTGCGTTGAATGCCGAACTAAAATCCATGAACAGCATTTGCACATAAGTGTTCTTCTCCTCTAGATGTTCCAGGCTCAGATGGAGTACGGAGGATATAGCGTCCTCTGCAGAGCGGTTTGGCCTGTAAGCAAACTGGTATGGGTCAAGTGTAAAAAGGGACCAGATGTACTTATCCACATCTGCTGAAATTATAAAGAAAGAAATTACAACAAGGTGCTGCAAGTAATTGGAAATCAAGTCTTGAGGAACACACAAAGAGCAAGCAAATGGATATCAATAAGTTAAACGAGTGGTAGGTAAATATAGGAAGTCTGAAGCTTTCAACGTGAAACGTTACCTATTCCTTTTTTTTTAAAGAAGGAACTGCAGATGCTGGAGAATCGAGGGTACACAAAAAGCTGGAGAAACTCAGCGGGTGCAGCAGCATCTAAGGAGCGAAGGAGATAGGCGACGTTTCGGGTCGAGACCCTTCTTCAGACCTATTCCTGTTCACCAGAGATGCCGCCTGGCCCGCTGAGTTACTCCAGTATTTTGTGTCCATCTTCTATAAATGTGAGGGTATCCATGATAGAAGGAAGAATCAAAAAAACAAATACGCATTTAACTGCAATGAGACTACAAAATTTCACGGGGGAATGGGCTCAGTGATTCCCAATTCAGAAAGCACAAATTAGCATTAGGTACTGCAAATAATTGGGAAGTCTGATGAAATTATACAAGGAGCGTGGATTAGCAAACCGTTTAAATTCCATTTGGAATATTTTGGAGGACCAAGAACCAAGTTGTAGACAGGTACATGGATAGGAAATGTTTGGAGGGATATGGGGCAAACGTGGGCAGATGGGACTACTGTACCTGGGACATGTTGGCCGGTGTGGGCAAGTTGGACCGAAGGTCCTATTTCCTTGCTGTATCACTATCCAGGGCAATGGAAAGACTGCACCTGGAATTGGCATTCACTTATGGTTTCCTTATTTAAGGAATAATATATGCGTAGCATGGCGGCAGTGCGGAGAATATTTGCTACATTATTGCCTGGAAGAACATAAAATATGCTGAGAGGGATTGACTGGATGGATTCTAACAGGATATTTCCTCTAATGGGATATCTGGAATTCAGTTACATGGTTACTGAAGAAAGGGTCATTGACTTAGGATGGAGATGAGGAAAATTGTTTTCTCTCAGAGAGTTATGATTTTTTTTGGAGATACACAGTCGGCCAACCGTGTCTGCGGCAACCAGAGATCATCCCGCACACTAAAACGTTTCTACATACCAGGCACGTGCCGTGAGTAATTACTCAGGCAGTCAGTCGGCTTTAAAAAAAATCTTAAACCGCGCATGCGCAGATTGTTCTCTCCGTAAAAATAAAGAATAAAAATAAAGACAGTAACAATTCAATTTGCCCAGGGCTTCCAAATCTCCTTCATTCTGAATTACTGAATGGGTAGGGGGTGGAGGGTGAAGGCAGGTGGAGAGATGGTGGGAAAAACGGGAGCACACCGGGACAACATGAATCAGTTGTCATCTTATTGAATGACAATACTAGTTCAAGGGAGGGGGTCAGGGATCATTCCAACAACTCACTCACTTACCGCTGACATAGCGCTCCGGGTGCGGAGCCACCGTATTGTGGACGGGGAGGGAAGTAGCTTGGGTGTCTGCGAGTGGCCACCGGACCTCAGCGCCTTCTGCTGGCCCCCGCACCTGTGGCAGTGCTCTCCGTCTAAACAGTGAGGGGACCAGCTCAAGAGCAAAGATCAGCGGAGCGGGTCAGCAGGCGATAGATAACAGGACAGCGGGCAGTGGACACCCCTGTGTCAGCGCAAACAAGTGACCAATTGAGGTTACTCGCATTGACACATGGAGTAAGCTCCACCGCCTGCTGTCCTGTTATCCATCACCCGCTGACCCGCTCATGAGCTGGTTGCTCTGGCATGATCCCCAAACCCCTCCTTCTCAATGCTCCTGCCCTCCCGTAACTTTACCGCTGGCCAGACTCCGCACATGCTGTGAAAGGAACTCTTCCCCCCCAGTGACGCTGCCCTTTTACAGCCACTTCCCACTTTACAGCCGCTTGCGCTGCGCATATGCAGTAGGCTGCTGCGCATGCGCCATACACAGTCCACGCTGCAAAGGCAGAATTTCAGCTCCCCTCAGCTCTGCTTGAAATAGACAGCTTGAAGCAGCATCCACGGCACGTGAGCTGCACACACTTTCCCGTATTACATGTACTGCACATGAAAGGCATGGAGAATTATGCCTACCTAAGAGATCGATCTCTTAGGTAGGCATAATTTTCCAGTGCATTTACTATTTATATTTAATAATTATCATTTTATAATTGTAGTCAGGTTAGGCAGTGCCTACCCCGACGGCCTACTACATACTAGGGACAATTTTACCACAGCCAATTAACCTACAAACCTGTAGGAAGGAATTGCAGATGCTGGGTTAAACTGAAGATAGACACAAACTGCCAGAGTAACTCAGCGGGCAGCCAGCATCTCTGAATAGAAGGAATTATTGAAATTTTGGGTCATGACCCTTCTTCAGACTGGTCAGGGGAGAACAGAGATTCATAGATAAGGAAGTGTAAGGTGTGAAAATGGGACAAAGGGGATAAGGTCACAGAAAATGTAGAATGAATCATTGTTAGCTGGGAGAAGGCAACAACAAAGCAAGCAAAGATAAAATGCAGTTGGAGACAGTCAGACTGGTCAGAGAACTGGGAAGGGGGAGGGATGGAGAGAGAGGTAAAGTGAGGGTTACTTGAAATTAGAGAAGCCAATGTTCATACCGCTGGGGCGTGAGCTGCCCAAGCGAAATATGAGGTGCTGTTCCTGCAATTTGCGATGGGCCTCACTCAGACAATGGAGCACTGAAATGTCAGTGTGGTGTGGGACGGGAAGTTAAAGTGTTTAGCAACTTACAAACCTGTACGTCTTTGGAGTGCGAGTGGAAACCGGAGCACCCGGACAATACCCACACGGTCATAGTGACAACCTCTTGATTAGTACAGGTGCCAAGGGTTATGGGAATAAGGCAAGAGACTGGGGTTAGGAGGGAGAGATAGATCACCCTTGATTGAAAGGTGGAGTAGATGGCTTAATTTTGCTCCTATCACTTATGACCTTATGATAACTTAAAAACTCTATTACTGACATCACCCGTAATCAGGATCGAACCTGGGTCTCTGGCGCTGTAAAGCAGCATCTTCACCGCTGCATCACTGTGCTTTGGGATTCTGATTCTTGAGGGTTCCTTATCGCTGAGGGTTAATAAATATATTCAGATATTTAAACCACGAGTGTGAAAATGGTGTTGAGACCAAAATTGAAACGGTCATCATCCTATTTAATGATGGAGCAGATATTGAGGGATCATGTGTCCTGTTGCTGCTCTTGTATGTCCATGAGGCATCTACATGAGGCACTCTCTCAAGTAGGCAGTATCCATCGTCAAGGGTCCCCACTATCAGGGCCATGCCCTCATTTTGTTACCACCATTGGACGACAGATGTCTGAAGCCCCACACCATCAGGGTCAGTTACTTTCCTGCAACTATAAATTTCTTGAATCAACTTGCACAACCATGATCCTACTTCGGCAATGCGACAGACCACCTCTTGCACTTGCTCTGAACCTCATTTCTAATTGTGTATATTGGTATTAGTATCCTGTTCTTGTTTTTTCACAGTCCTTTCCTTTTCTCTGTCTTGCACAATGTATCTGTAATTTATGTATAATTGATCTTTGTGTGTTTTCTGAGTTTGTATGCCTGCAATGCTGCTATAAACAAGATTTTCACTGAACCCGTACCTCACTATCAGACTATAAAACATGGGCGCACAATTAGGCAATTTGGGCCATTGAGTCCACTTTGTCACTCGATCATGGCTGATCTATTTTTCCCTCTCAACCACACTGTCCTACCTTCTCCCCATAAAGTTTGATGCCCTGACATGGGTATCCTTGTATATCAGTCATTGAAAGCAAGCATGCAGGTACAGCAGGCAGTGAAGAAAGCAAATGGCTTGCTGGCCTTCATAGCGAGAGGATTTGAGTATAGGAGCAAAGAGGTCCTACTGCAGTTGTACAGGGCCCTGGTGTAACCAAACCTGAAGTATTGTGTGTACTTTTGATTTCCTAATTTGAGGAAGGACATTCTTGCAATTGAGGGAGTGCAGCGTAGGTTCACCAGATTAATTCTCGGGATTGCGGGATTGACATATGGTGAAAGAATGGATCGACTGGGCTTATATTCACTGGAATTTAGAAGGAAGAGAGTGAATCTTATAGAAACATATAAAATTCTTAAGGAATTGGACAGGCTAGATGCAGGAAAAATGTTCCCACGTTGGGGGAGTCCAGATCAAGTGGTCACAGTTTAAGAATAAAGGGTAGGCCATTTATGACTGAGATGAGGAAAAACGTTTTCACCCAGAGAGTTGTGAATCTGTAGAATTCTCTGCCATAGAAGGCAATGGAGGCCAATTCACTGGACACTTTCAAGAGAGAGTTGGATATAGCTATTAGGGCTAACAGAATCAAGGGATTGGGGAGAAAGCAGGAATGGGCTGCTGATTTTGGATGATCGGCCATGATCATATTGAATGGCCGTGCTGGCTCAAAGGGACCTACTCCTGCGCCTATTTTATACATTTCTGTGTTTAATCAAGAACCTATCAATCTCTGCTTTAAAAATTTAATCTGCACATGACAATAAACTCGACTTGACATAACCACCATCACCACACTAGCGGTAATCAAAGTTGTGTCTGAATTGCTTCACATATTTCTCATTATGACTTGTTTTTGATTTCTACTTGCTCCAAATAGAAGCTGAATGTCGAATTAATCAGTGTACACTGACATATTGGCTGAATAATTGGTATCTTGTTGGTTAAGGATGGCACGTACGTGCATTTGATTACAAATCAATCCCCTTTGATGCAAGAATCTCTTTCCAAGTTCGTTCAAGCCCAGACGACAGACTAATTTTGTAAGCTGTTAAAGCCATCATTCAAAATTCAGGTCACAAAGCTATCAGATTAATGTGAGAGATCAGAATGCTTTAGCCCATATGTTGTCGCTACAGCTTTATCACACAGCCTTTTCAAACATGTGACAACGAACTAAACTAAAGTAAACAATTTTGTCTGTTCAATGTTTTACATTTTTATTTCTAATTTTAATAGGGCGGCACCATGGCGCAGCGGTAGAGTTGCTGTCTGACAGCGCTTACAGCACCAGAGACCCGGGTTCAATCCTGGCTATGGGTGCTGTCCATATGGAGTTTCTACGTTCTCCCTATAGCTTTGTGGGTTTTCTCTCACACACCAAAGACATATAGGTTTGTAGGTTAATTGGCTTGGTATAAATGTAAAAATTGTCCCTAGTGTAGGGTTGTGTTAGTGTGCGGGAATCGCTGGACCGTGCGGACTTGGTGGACTGAAGATGCTTGTTGCTGCATTGTTTCTCTAAAACCTAAATCAAAATGTAAAATTTTAAAACTTAAATATTGTCCATATTTTTGATAAAATGTGTGAATGAATACCTTAAAATATGGGCCATTTTTACACCATGGTGTTTTGTACATAAATTATTATTCCTCCATGCTACAAACCACATGATGATCATCTTTCCTACTTTAATATGTATGGTTTTATGAAAATCATTCTGCCCACTTCCAGTAATCCCATATATCCTATTCATGAAATTAATAATATATAAGTATTATCCAATGATGCCAGCTCGTCATCAATTTCTTAATGCAGCAGAATACTTTTTTAGACATACCCTAAACATAACATCCAAAGACATTTCTATCTTCTGTTTTTTTATTTTACTTTTCTAATAGGTTCGCAAAAAATAGACCGGAAAATGTCTCAGCGACCTCTATTATAGCCATTTTATGAAAGGCTATCAACTCGCAGAGTTGCCAGATAATAGACCAAGATACATTTGATTCTTGTTGCAGTATAGTCCTTAAACCAGGATCCCAACTAAGGGTGGTGAATCTGTGGAATTCATTTCCACAGAAGGCTGTGGGGCCAAGTCAATGGATATTTTTAAGGCAGAGGTAGATGGATTCTTGATTAGTAAGGGAGTCAAGGGTTATAGGGAGAAGGCAGGAGAATGGGTTTAGGAGGGAGAAATTGATCAGCCACATTTGAATGTGGGAGTAGACTTGGGTCGAATAGTCTCATTCTGCTCCTATCACTTATGAACATGAATTGATGAGGCTATTCAATGGGGGATGTTCCCACGTCATTGGATATCCTGTTGTAACAGCAACAAATATTTGTATTTACACAACAATTTTCATGCAAGAAAGCATCACAATAAATTTCCAGGTGCCAAACCAGAATGTCATAGAGAGAAAAAACACAAAGTGCTAGAATAAACTCAACAGGTTCAGCATCTCTGGAAGACTGAAGAAGGGTTCCAACCCAAAACATCACCTATCCATGTCCCCCAGAGAAGCTGCGTGCCCCTTTAAATTACCCCAGCACTGAGGTTCAGGAATAGCTTTTTCCATACAGCGATCAGGCTATTAAACACTACAACCTCCAAATAAGCTCTAAACAACATAGACTTTGGGTGCATTGGTTTTGTCTTTTTGCACTATTATTGTTTGTTTGTTTTTATGTTATGTGTGTGTATACACTGAACTTTATTATATTGTTTACAGAGTACTATGTCCCATTGTGCTGCTGTAAGTAAGAATGTAATTGTTCAGTCTGGGACATATGACAATAAAACACACTTGACTCTAGTGTTTTTTGTAAGCTAGCATCTTCAATTCCTTGTATCTCCATCACAAATACATACAGCAATCCAACACCAAACAGATCCTGCGGCCTGTCGAATCTTTGCTGACCACCAAAACACCCATTGTGCAAAATAAATATTTGGATGAATGAAAGGACTGACTTGAAGGGGGAAAGTCTATGCTTTTGGACATGGTGATGGCTAGGAATAGCTACTTGAGGATGTTGCCCCGACTAGAGGGTCTGAGCTATGGGGAGAGGTCGAGTAGGCTGCGACCCTATTTCCTGAAGCACAGGAGAACGAGGGGTGATCTTATAGAGGAACATAAAATCATGAGGCAAATAGACCGGGTAGTTGCATAGAGTCTCTTGCTCAGTTTAGGTGAATCGAGGACCAGAGTAGATAAGGTGAAGGGGAAAATATTTAATAGGAATCTGAGGGGTAAAGTTTTCACACAAAAGGTGGTGGGTGTATGGAACTAGCTGCCAGAGGAGGTAGTTGAGGCTGATACTATCCTGAAGTTTAAGAAACAGTTAGACAGGTACATGGATAGGACAGTGTGAGGGAAGGAACTGTAGATGGTGGTTTAAATTGAAGATAGACACAAAAAGCTGGAGTAACTCAGCGGGACAGGCAGCATCACTGGAGAGAAGGAATGGACGGAAGGGTCTCAACACAAAACATCACCCATTCCTTCTCTCCAGAGATGCTGCTCGTCCCACTGAGTTACTCCAGTTTTTTGTGTCTTACATGGATAGGACAGGTTTGGAGGGATGTGGAACAAGTGCAGGCAGGTGGGACTAGTGTAGCTGGGACATGTTGGCCGGTGTGGCAAGTTGGACTGAAGTGCCTGTTTCCACACTGTATCACTATGACTGACTCTATGACTTTAAAAGTCAGTCGGAAGAGATGCACAAGTGACCAGAGGTGGTGGAAGACAGAACTTTCAGAGATTGGCAGGGTGGTGGGATCTCGTGCTAGATTGGCAGGGGGTGGGATCTCATGCAGGACAAAGGAACGTGAGAGGTTAGAAGTAGGCATGGAGGTTGGTGTAGGACAGGTTAGTGGACAGAATAGGCAGATGAAAGGTGGAGCGCGAGGAAGGAGGGTTGGTTTAAACTGCACATATTTTAATGCAAGAGGCCTGATGGGTAAGGCAGATGTGCTTTGGGCATGGATAGGTACGAGCGACTGTAGGCATGACTGAAACCTGGTTAAGGGAGGGGCATGATTGGCAGCTCAATGTTCCATGGTACGTGGAAATTCAGGAGGGACAGGGGTGAGGGAAAAAGAAGAGGGGGGGGGTTGCATTGTTGGTTAAGGAGGATGTCGTAGCTGTATTCAGAGGTGACATTACGGATGGTTCGTCTAGAGGCTATATGGGTGGAGCTGAGGAACATGAAAGGGATGATCACCTTGTTGGGGGTGTACTACAGACCCCCGAATAGTCAACAGGAATTAGAAGAACAAATGCGGCAGGTGATTGCAGACAGCTCTCAGGAATCAAAGCGGTCACCTCTGCGTAGAGCCACAGGAGATGGGCAAGGTACCAAATGAGTATTTTGCATTTACTGAGGAGAAAGACAGTAAGACGGAGGAAATTGGCAACAATCATTGGAAGTGTCTTGAGAGCAGTCAGGGTTACTGTCGAAGAAGTACTGAAGGTGCTGCATGTTTGAAGGTAAACAAATCTTCAGGGCCTGAGCAGATATATCCAAGGTCATTGCAGGAAACTAGAGTGGAAATTGCGGAGCCCTGGTTCAAATTTATGAGTCGCCCTTAAAACAGGAGAGGTGCTGGAAGACTGGAGGGTGACTCCACTACCTTTATGAGCCCTATCTAGCTCTCTCTTGAAAGTATCCAGAGAACCGACCATCGCCCTCCATACAGAGACTCACAACTCTCTGTATGAAAAAGTGTTTCCTCATCTCTATTCTAAATGGCTTACCCCTTATTTGTAAACTGGTCCCTGGTTCTGGACTCCCCCCAACTTCGGGAACATGTTTCCTGCCTCCATGCTAATGTCCAACCCCTTTATAATCTTACACGTTTCAATAAGATCCCCTATCATTCTTCTAAATTCCAGAGTATACAAGCCCAGCCGCTCCATTCTCTCAGCATATAACTGTCCCGCTATCCAGGGAATTAACTTTGTGAACCTGTGCTGCACTCCGTCAATAGCAAGAATGTCCTTCCTCAAATTTGGAACCAAAACTGCACACAATACTCCAGGTGCGGTCTCACTAGGGCCCTGTACAACTGCAGAAGGACCTCTTTGCTCCTATACTTAACTCCTCTTGTTATGAAGGCCAACATGTCATTCGCTTTCTTCACTGCCTGCTGTACCTGCATGCTTACTTTCATTGACTGATGAACAAGGATCCCCAGATCCCGTTGTTCTTCCCCTTTTCCCAACTTGACACCATTTAGATAATAATCTGCCTTCCTGTTTTTGCTACCAAAGTGGATAACCTCACATTTACCACATTAAACTGCATCTGCCATGCACTGCCCACTCACCCAACCTATCCAAGTCACCCTGCATTCTCACAGCATCCAACTCACAGTTCACACTGCCACCCAGCTTTGTGTCATCAGTAAATATATAATGTAAATAGCTACGATCCCAGCAACGAGCCTTGCGGTACCCCACTAGTCATGGCCTGCCATTCTGAAAGGGACCTACTCTTTGTTTCCTCTCTGCCAACCAATGTTTTATCCATGTCAGCACTCTACCCCCAATGCCATGTGCCCTAATTTTGCCCACTAATCTCCTATGTGGGACCTTATCAAATGCTCTGAAACTCTAGGTAATCTACATCCACTGGCACTCCCTTGTCCATTTTCCTAGTTACATCCTCAAAAATTACCAGAAGATTAGTCAAGCATGATTTCCTCTTCGTAAATCCATGCTGACTGATCCAGTTACAGCTTTCCAAATGTGCCGCTATTCCATCTTTTATGATTGACTCCAGCATCTTCCCCACCATCGATGTCAGGCTAACTTGTCTATAATTCCTTGTTTTCTCTCTCTGGCCTTTCTTAAAAAGTGGGATAACATCAGCTACCCTCCAATCCACAGGAACTGATCATGAATCTATAGAACATTGGAAAATGATCACCAATGTGTCCACGATTTTTAGAGCCACTTCCTTAAGTACCCTGGGATGCAGACCATCAGGCCCTGGGGATTTAACAGCCATCAGTCCCATCAGTCTAGCAAACACCATTTCCTGCCTAATGTGGATTTCTTTCAGTTCCTCCGTCACTCCAGATCCTCTCATCACCAATACACCAGGAAGATTGTTTGTGTCCTCCTTAGTGAAAACAGATCCAAAGTACCTGATCAACTCATCTGCCATTTCCTTGTTCCCCATAATAAATTCACCCTTTTCAGTCTTCAAGGATCCAACTTTGGTCTTAACTATTTTTTTCCTCTTCACATACCTAAAGAAGCTTTTACTATCCTCTTTTATATTCTTGGTTAGCTTGCCTGCGCTCATCTTTTCTCCTCGTATTGTCTTTTTAGTTATCTTCTGTTGCTCTTTCAACGTTACCCAATCCTCTGGCTTCCCGCTCATCTTTGCTATGTTGTACTTCTCTTTTATTTTTATACTGTCCCTGACTTCCTTTGGAATTTTTCTTCCTCTTTGGAATGAACTGATCCTGCACCTTCTGTATTATTCCAAGAAATACCTGCCATTGTTGTTCCACTGTCTTCCCTGCTAGGGTATCTTTCCAGTCAACTTTGGCCAACTCCTGCCTAATGGCTCCATTGTCTTTTTGTTCAACTGTAATATTGACACCTCCAATTTTCCCTCCTCCCTCTCAAATTGTAGATTAAAATTTATCGTATTATGGTCACTACCTCCTAATGGCTCCTTAACCTCAAGTTCCTTTATCAAATCCGGTTCATTACACAACACTAAATCCAGAATTGCCTTCTCCCTGGTAGGATCCAGGACAAGCTGCTCTAAGGATCCATCATGGAGGCACTCCACAAACTTCCTTTCTTGGTGTCCAGTACCAACCCGATTTACCTAGTCTACCTGCATGTTGAAATCCCACATAATAACCATAGTATTATCTTTATAACATGACAATTTTAACTCTTGATTCAATTTGCACCCAATATCCAGGCTATTGTTTGGGAGCCTGTTGATAAGTCCAAATTTGGTTCTTTTTACCCTTACAATTCCTCAGTTCTATCCATACTGACTTTACATCTCCTGATTCTATGTCACCCCTCTTAAGGGACTGAATTTAATTCCGCACCAACAGAGCTACCCCACCCCCTCTGCCCACCTTTTTGATAGGATGTATATCCTTGAATATTCAGTTCCCAGCCCTGGTCCTTTTGCAGTCATGCCTCTGTAATTCCCACAACATCATGCTTGCCAATTTCTAACTGAGTCTCAAGCTCGTCCACTTTATTTCTTATACTTCGCACAACACTTTACCTTCGGTATTCACCTCCCCTCTCAAACCTGTCAGTATTGGCCATGACCATACTCTCGTATCCTTTCTTGAACCCTCCTTCGCATTACTTCAGGAGTCTTTTGTAACTTTTCCTGTACGCGCATTCGCTTTAACGCCATCTTTATGATCCCAATTTGTCAATCCCTCCCCCGCACTATTTAGCTTAAACCCACAAGTGTAGCACTAGCAAACCTGCCTGCCAGAACGTTGGTCCCCTCCAGTTAAAGTATAACCTGTCCCTATTGTACAGGACACCCCTACCCAAGAAGAGATCCCAGTGGTCTATAAAACAAAATCCTTGCTCTCTGCACCAGCCCCTCAGCCACCCATTCAGGTCCCCCATCTCCCTATGCCTGCCCTCACTAGCATGAGGTACTGGAAGCAATCCAGAGATAACCACCCTAGAAGTCCTGCTATTCTGTCTTCTTTCTAACTCTTTAAACTCGCATTGCAGATCCTCCTTCCTGATGTCGTTTCTGCCCACATGCACAAATACTGCCGGTTGTTCACCTTCCCTCTTGAGGATGTTCTGAAGTCAGTCTGTGATATCTTTAACCCCGGCACCAGGGTGGCAACAGACCATCCTCGCATCTCGTCTGCCGCTGCATAATCTCCAGTCTGTACTTTGGACAATCTCCAGTCCGTACTTCACACACCACTATAGTTCTGCCCGACGTCGGTCTCGCAAGCAAGTCTTATCTCTTGGGTTGGAGCCTCCGACCTGTCCACCTGTCAGACTGGAAGCATCGTCTGCACTGACAGCTCCCAAAAGGGTGTACCTGTTTTCATTAGGTACAGCCAACGATGTCTCCTGCACTCCACGCTTACTCCTCATTCTCACAGTCACCCACCGTCACTCTTTCTGTAGCCTTGGCGTGTCAACCTCACTGTAGGTCTTATCTACAAAACTCTCGTTATGCTGGATGGCCTGAGGTCATCCAGCTGCTTCTCCAGTGCCCCAACACGGTCCTTCAGGAGCTGAACCTGGCACACTTACCACAGTTGTAGCAGCTAGAGGCACCATCAGTGTCTCTGACCTCCCACAAGCCTCACACTGAATCAACTTACCCATCATGTCTTCACCACGACCCATCCTCTCCAATGTTTGGCATAGTCTCCTCTCCTAAGACTCTCAAGCCAAAGACTCACACTTTTCTCACAAGGCACTTCCCACTTCAAGGCTGCTCCCGGACAGCAAACCTTGCTTATATTGGCTGATAAATTGCTTAAATTGCCAGTTAACCAATTAGCAAATTAAATTCCTCATCCAATCACCAAACTCACTCCTACTGCTCCCGAACTTGAAGGTATGTGATCCTCCTAGCTGGTCATGCCCGGTTTTAAACTAACCGCCACTGAAAGAAACACAAAGAAATTCCCAAGTGTTTACCTCTCAGCCAATCACCAAACTCACTCCTGTTGCTCCCGAACTTATAGACACTAGACAATAGGTGCAGGAGTAGGTCATTCGGCCCTTCGAGCCAGCACCGCCATTCAATGTGATTATGACTGATCATCCACAATCAGTGCCCCATTCCTGCCTTCTCCCCATATCCCTTGACTCTGCTATCTTTAAGAGCCCTATCTAGCTTTCTCTTGAAATTATCCAGAGAACCGGCCTCCACCGCCCTCTGAGGCCGAGAATTCCACAGACTCACAACTCTCTGTGTGAAAAAGTGTTTCCTCTTGAAGATCTGTTGCCAGGACCAGAGGGTGTGAGCTACAGGGAGAGGTTAAGTAGGCTGGGCCTCTATTCCTTGGAGCGCAGGAGGGTGAGGGAAGATCTTATAGGGGAATACAAAATCATGAGAGGAATATATCGGGTAGATGCATTCTACCCGATATACCCGTTTTTTTGCCCAGAGTTTGGGAATCGAGGACCAACGGACATAGGTTCAATGTGAAGGGGAAAATATTTAAAAGGAATCCGAGGGGTAACTTTTTCACACAAAGGATGGTGGGTGTATTAAACAAGCTGCCAGAGGAGGAAGTTGATGCTGAGGCTATCCCATCGTTTAAGAAACAGTTAGACAGGTACATGGGTAGGACAGGTTTGGAGGGATAAGGATCAAGCACAGGCAAGTGGGACTCGGGTAGCTGGGACATTGTTGGCGGTGGGGGTGAGATGGGCAGAAGGGCCTGTTTTCATACTGTATCACTCTGTAATTCAATGACTGAGGTGTTTAAGACTGAGTTGAGAAAAAACATTTTCACCCAGAGTTGTGAATTTGTGGAATCCCCTGCCACAGAGGGCAGTGGAGGCCAAATCACTGGATGGATTTAAGAATGAGTTAGATAGAGCTCTAGAGGCTGTGGAATCAGGGGATATGGAGAGAAGGCAGGCACGGTTTATTGATTGGGGACGATCAGCCATGATCACAATGAACGGCGGTGCTGGCCTGAAGGGCCGAATGGCCTCCTCCTGCACATATTTTCTATGTTTCTATGACTCTAAATATAAGGCTAGACAAATTCAAGAATGAACAGCACAGTGACAAAGCAAATAGAACTGCTGCCTCACAGTTCCAGCAAGCCTAGTTCAATCTTGCTCGCTCTTCAGGCTTTGCATATTTTCCCTCTGATGATGTAGGTTTACCCTGGGTGCTCTGTCTTCCCCCCATATTCCAAACACATGCAAGTTGGTAAAATGGCCACTGTAAATTCCCCCTAATGGGATTAGTTTAAGATTAGTAGAAATGGGTGCTTGATAGTCTGTACCGAATTGTTGGGCCAAAGAACATCTTTTCAAGTATATGATTTTTTTGTGCTGCGAGGCTATAGAGTAATTTGAAATGAAAATGGGTTTTGCAGTGCCTTAATAGTGAGGGGGTGCATTGGAATAGTTTAGTCTCAGGGCACCAAATTCATGGATAAAGTTCTCAACAATTAATTGCCTGTAGAAGGGTCATAATGTCATAGAGTCAGAGAATCACAGTCTTACAATATGGAAACAGGCTGTTTGGCCCAGCTTGCTCACATCAGCCAACATTTCCCATCTACACTAGTCCAACTAGGTCATTGAAGGTCAACAAAATGGAGGTGGAAGGAAATATAGGGAAGATGAAATATAACAGCAAGCACTGTGGCAAAGCGGTAGAGTTGCTGCCTTACAGCGATTTTTAAAAATGAATTGTCCCTAGTGGGTGTAGGGTAGTGTTGATGTGCGGGGATCGCTGGTCGGCACGGACCCAATGATTCGAAGGGCCTGTTTAAACACTGTATCTCTAAACTAAACTAAAGATTTTTCATTGTACCTGTGACTCTCTGTACCTTGTGTGTGTGGCAATAACTTGACTTGACGACAATTGTTCTCAGTGTGGGCTCCTATATATTGGAAAGACCAACAGCAGGCTGCACGATCATTTTGCTGAACACCGTCACTCAGTTCGCCTTGGCAAACACGAATTCCCGGTTGCCAAATATTTTAACTCCCCTTCCCATTCCCATGTTAACCTTTCTGTCCAGGGTCTCCTCCACTGTCAGAGTGAGGCCACACGCAAACTGGAGGAACAACACTTCATATTTCACCTGGGCAGCTTACAACCCAGCAATATGAACATTGATTTCTCTATCTTCAAGTAACCCCTGCATTCCCTCTCTACCCCCCCCCCCCCCCCCACTCCCCCACCTCCCCCATGCTGGTCCTACTAGTTCCACTGTTCGTAGCCCTGTATCCCTTCATTATCATCTCTTCCCCAGCCAACATTAGACCATCATGGGCTCCACCCTTCCTTGGTCATCTATTGCTGGACCTGATTTGTTCTGGCCTTTTCCTACCTCTAGTTACCCCCCCCCCCCCCCCCCCCCCCCCACTAGTTTCACTGAAGAAGGGTTCCGACCCAAAACGTCACTCATCCTTTTTCTCCAGGGATGCTATCTGACCCGATAAGTTACTCCAGCACTATATTTTGATGTGAATATTCCCAGGTAGTTGCATTTGTCTTGTCTGTGCCTATATCACTGGGTGAGAAGTGTCATATGGTCACTAGTCTATGATTGCCTGCTGCCGACAAGGACTGCAAATCAATGAGAAAGACGTTCTTTATTTATATTTTTAAAAACGTTGTTGATTGATCCTTGTCTTCTTTGTGATGTCAGATACCAAGAAATTGCTGGCAACAGCCTGGTGGTAAGAACAGCAAACAAACAAAAAAACAGCCAATGTCAAGTACAGAGAGTTTGTGCAAATTGCTGAAAAAGCTACCTGGTAGTTTAGTGCACTGTGAGTCATCCTGTCAGGTGAGTAGGAAGAAAAGTTGACTTTGATTTCTCTGTTGTTCTATCATGTTTCATTAACTTTAATTTTCAAGGGGAAATATTGTATGGCCGGTCATAAAAAGCTTCTCTGACTTCAAGTGCTACTGAATCAATTGTGTCACTGTGTCAATTGTGTTGATGGAAGATGAAGGTGGAAGGGAAATTGTAATGTTCTTGGACTGCCAACCTTCCAATAATATATCACGTAGGATGACAACTCAAGAAGATCAAAGGCTTTGGAATTAGGGAGAAATTAGCAAATTGTATTAAGACATGATTAAAAAAAAGAATTGAGTTTAGGTTAATGTCATGTGTACTGAGGCACAGTGAAAAACTTTTGTTGTGTGCCAACCAGTCAGCAAAAGACAATATATGATTACAATCGAGCCTTTCACATTGTACAGATATATGGTAAAGGGAATAACGTGAATAATGTTTAGTGCAAGATAAAGTCCAGTAAAGTCCGGTCAAAGATAGTCCGAGGATCTCCAATGAGGTAGATAGTAGTTCAGGACGGCTCTCTAAGTTGGTGATAGATGGTTCGGTTGCCTGATACCTAGGGAGGTTGTGATGGGTTGTCAGGTGTCAGGGAGAAGCGTTACGAAGTCTATTTGGAGGGTGAATGGGCTGAATAGAAATCTGGAGGAGCAAGATCAGGGGGTGAATGTGCTGAATAGATGAGATCTTTGATGGAGGTATCTTCTGGCCAGGGCCAGTTAGAGAGTTTTGAAGTCTGAAGTTTTGTTTATTGTCACATGTACCAAGGTGCAGTGAAAATCCTTTGTCATGTGCTAATCAATCAGCAGAAATATAATACATGATTACAATCAAGTTGTCCACAGTGTACAGATACATGATAAAGGGAATAATGTTTAGTGCAAGATAAAATCCAGTAAAATGCAATTAAAGATATTCTGCTACAAACCCACTACTACATTCTACTACAAACCCACTGACTCCCATAGCTATCTTGACAACACTTCTTCCCACCCTGCTTCCAGTAAAGACTCTATACCCTACTCCCAATTCCTCAATCTATGCCCTAGTATGGAACTGAGGTGTTCCGTACTAGGGCATCGGAGATGTCCTCATTCTTTAGGGAACAGAGGTTCCCCTCTTCCATTATAGATGAGGCTCTCACTAGTGTCTCCTCTATATCCCGAGCTCTGCTCTTACTCTCCCTCCCCCTATTCGTATTAAAGACAGTCCTCCTTGTCCTCACCTTCCACCCCATCAGTCGTCGTATACAACATATAATCCTCCGACATTTTCGCCACCTTCAATTGGATCCCACTTCTGACTACATCTTCACATCTCCTCCCCTTTCTGCTTTCCACAGAGACTGTTGCCTCCGTAACTCCCTTGTCAAATCATCCCTTCCCATCCAAACCATCCCCTCCCCTGGTACTTTCCGCTACAACCCCAGGAAATGCAACACCTGTCCCTTTACCTCCCCCCTCGACTCTATCCAAGGACCCTATCAGTCTTTCCAGGTGAGGCAGAGGTTCACTTGCACCTCCTCCAATCTCATCTACTGCATCTGCTGTTCCAGGTGTCAACTCCTGTACATCGGCGAGACCAAGCGCAGGCTTGGCGATCATTTCGCTGAACACCCCCGCTCAGTCCATCGTAACCAACCTGATCTCCCAGTTGCTCAGCACTTCAACTCCCCCTCCCATTCCCAATCTGACCTTTCTGTCCAGGGCCTCCTCAATTGTCTGAGTGAGGCCCAGCGCAAATTGGAGGAACAGCACCTCTTATTTCGCTTAGGTAGTTTACACCCCAGCAGTATGAACATTGACTTCTCTAACTTCAGATAGCCCTTGCTTTCTCCATTCATCCCCTCCCCTTCCCTGTTCTCCTTTGTCCTATTGTCTCCGCCCATTTTCTATATATTTGCCCCCCCCCCCCCCCATATCTGTCTGAAAAAGGGTCTCAACCCGAAATGTCACCCATTCATTGTCTCCATAGATGCTGCCTCACCCACTGAGTTATTCCAGCATTTTGTTTCTACCTTCGATTTTATCTAGCATCTGCAGTTCTTTTTCATGCAATTAAAGATAGTTTGAGGGTCTCCAATGAGGTAGATGGTAGCTCAGGAATGCTCTCTCGTAGTTGTTGATAGAATGGTTCAGTTGCCTGATAACAGTTGGAATGAAACAGTCCCTGAATCTGGAGGTTTTCACACTTCTATACCTCTTGCGTGATGGGTGAGGGGAGAAAAGGTAGTGACGGGGATGAGCAAAAGTCTGAACTATTGGTGGACAAGGCCTAGGCCAATAAGTGGGAAGACGGCTGCACAGTCGTGTAGCGGTAGAGCTGCTACCTTACAGTGCCAGAGACCCGTGTTTAATCCTGACTACGGGTGCAGTCTGAACGGAGTTTGTACGTTCTCCTTGTGACCGCCTGAGTTTTCTCTGATTGTTCCAGTTTCCTCCCTCACTCCAAAGATGTACAGGCTTGTAGGTTAATTGGCTTTGGTAAGTTGAAGATTGGCACTAGTGTGTAGGATAGTGCCAGTGTACGGGGTGGTTGGAGGTCTGCGTGGACTCGGTGGGCTGAAGGACCTGTTCTCGCTTTTGACTTTTCTAAAGTCTAAGTGGAAATTGGAGAGTTCAATATGTATGTGTACAATTGTGGAGATGGTGCCTTAATGACAAATGGTAAGGACTTAACTTAGTAGGGTCTTACTCCAATGGAATGATGTGAAGACTTAATTATCCTAGCATTAAACAGCCAGTCACTCCTGAGACAACTATAGAACTATAGCTTCCCTGCAGATGCCACAATAAACCTGGTGCAAAGATAATTTAATTAATGTCCTATCCTCTCCATCTCCTCTCTGATGTCCAAACTGTCGTGTTTGTGCAAGCTTTCAATGTGAACAACAAGTCCACAGTAATCAGTTGGAAATTAATGTATTTTGTCAGTACACTATTGATATAAAAAGTAGGCAATAATTAATTGGATACAAAATTGGACCAAAGGACAGTTATTGAACAAACTTTATAATCCCTTGGGCATAATTCTTTTGACATGGATCATACCAACCCAATCACAAGATCCCAATATCCTATTATCCCCCTGCAGTTGCCATTGATAATATAGATTCTTCTCTGCGTCATTATATAGTAGGCCCCCTTCGGTCATGACTGAGCATGGGTGATGCATCCTAGTTTGCTGGTAATGTGTGGTCGGATGCAAGCCTGGGCGATGTCATATGGAGGACAGGCTGTAGCCCATGCAGCACATCCCCCCTCTCCACGTCGCTGATCGATCCAAAGGAACAGCAGGGTCGTTACAGTTTAGCACCAGCGCCATCGCAGGTGCTGCCAGAGCGAGGTTGCAAACAATGACGAACTGCCTTAGGGACAGTGAATGCAGAACTAGTGGTGACCAAAGTGCTTGAAATGCCCAGGTGCAATAAAATTAAAAACACCAGTATTGTGGTCAAAATACTTTCTTAGCTATGTTGAATGCTCCTTTGAAGCTCTTCTTCAATGCTCTTTTGAATGCTGCAGCATCTCTGCAGACAAGAAATGGGTAATGCTGCCTGTCCTGCCAAGTTACTCCATCAACTTGTATCTATCTTCGGTGTAAACCAGCATCTGCAGTTCCTTCCCACACATTTCTTCAAATTAACCTTGTTTCTTTAGGCTGAGTTTTAATGTGCATAAAATGACAATGAAAAAGACTTGAAGAGACGTTAAGAAGAAAATGTTTTTTGGTCATTTTAAATTGGAGGGGATTCAAGAACTTAAGAAATCGAAACTGCCAATAGAAAATAGACAATAGACAATAGGTGCAGGAATAGGCCATTTGGCCCTTCGAGCCAGCACCGCCATTCAATGTGATCATGGCTGATCATCCACAATCAGAACCCCATTCTTGCCTTCTCCCCATATCCCCTGACTCCGCTATCTTTAAGAGCCCTATCTAGCTCTCTTTTGAAAGTATCCAGAGAACCGGCCTCCGCTGCCCTCTGAGGCAGTGAATTCAACAGACTCACAACTCTCTGTGTGAAAAAGTGTTTCTTCATTTCTGTTCCAAATTGCTACCCCTTATTCTTAAACTGTAGCCCCTTGTTCTGGACTCCCCCAACATCGGGAACATGTTTTCTGCCTCTAACGTGTCCAAACCCTTAATAATTTAATATGTTTCAATAAGATATCCTCTCATCCTTCTAAGTTCTAGAGTATACAAGCCCAGCCGCTCCATTCTCTCAGCATAAGACAGTCCCGCCATCCCGGGAATTAACCTTGTGAACGTAGGCTGCACTCAATAGCAAGAATGTCCTTCCTCAAATTTGGAGACCAAAAGTGCACACAATACTCCAGCTATGATTTCACTAAGGCCCTGTACAACTGCAAAAGGACCTATTTGCTCATATACTCAACTTCTCTTGTTATGAAAGCCAACATGCCATTCACTTTCTTCACTGCCTGCTGTACCTTTCATTGACTGATGAACAAGGACTCCCTGATCCCATTGTACTTGCCCTTTTCCCAACTTAACACCATTTAGATAATAATCTACCTTCCTGTTTTTGCCGCCAAAGTGAATAACCTTACATTTATCGCACTTTAAACTGCATCTGCCATGCATCTGCCCATTCACCCAACCTGTCCAAGTCACCCTGCATTCTCATAGCATCCTCCTCAGTTCACACTGCCACTCAGCTTTGTGTCATCTGCAAATTTACTAATGTTACTTGTAATCCCTTCATCTAAATCATTAATATATAATGTAAATAACTGCGTTCCCAGCACTGAGCCTTGCGGTACCCCACAGATCATGGCCTGCCATTCTGAAAGGGGCCCGTTAATCCCTACTCTTTGTTTCCTGTCTGCCAACCAATTTTTTATCCATGTCAGCACTCTACCCCATGTCAGCATTCTAGAACATGTGCCCTAATTTGCCCATTAATCTCCGATGTGGGACCATGTCAAATGCTTTCTGAAAGTCCAGTTACGCTACATCCACTGGCATGCCCTTGTCCATTTTCCTTGTTTAAAACTTCCAAAAATTCCAAAAGATTAGTCAAGCATGATTTCCCCTTTGTAAATCCATGCTGACTCGAAATGATCCTGTTACTGCTATCCAAATATGCTGCTATTTCATCTTTTATGATTGACTCCTGCATCTTCCCCACCACCAATATCAGGTTAACTGGTCAATATTTCCCTGTTTTCTCTCTCCCGCCTTTCTTAAAAAGTGGGATAACATTAGCTACCCTCCAATCCACAGGAACTGATCCTGAATCTATAGAACATTGGAAAATGATCACCAATGCATCCAGAGCCACTTCCTTAAGTACCCTGGGATGCAGACCATCAGGCCCTGGGGTTTTAACAGCCATCAGTCACATCAGTTTACTCAAACATTTCCTGCCTAATGTGGATTTCCTTCAGTTCCTCCTTCACCCCACATCCTCTGCCACTAGTACATCAGGAAGAAAGTTTGTGTCTTCCTTAGTGAAGACAGATCCAAAGGACCTGTTCAATTCATATGCCATTTCCTTGTTCCCCATAATAAATTCACCCTTTTCAGTCTTCAAGGGTCCAACTTTAGTCTTAACTATTTTTTTCCTCTTCACATACCTAAAGAAGCTTTTGCTATCCTCTTTATATTCTTGGCTAGTTTACATTTGTACCTCATCTTTTCTCCCCATTTGCCTTTTTAGTTATCTTCTGTTGCTCTTCAAATGTTACCCAGTCCTCTGGCTTCCCACGCATCTTTGCTATGTTGTACTTCTTCTCTTTTGTTTTTATACTGTCCCTGAGTTCCCTTGTCAGCTATGGTCACCCCTTACTCCCCAGGAATCTTTCTTCCTCTTTGGAATGAACTGATCCTGTACCTTCTGTGTTATTCTCATAAATACCTGCCATTGACCCCTCTGACCCCTCTGACCCCTCTGATCCTGGCCTCAAACTCTCTGACCCCTCTCACCTAGAAATCTCTGACCCCTCTCACCCTGGCCACAAACTCTGGTATTTTGTTGGTTCACATGCTTGATCAATGGTGTTTTATCATTAATGTTTTATTATTATTAATGTTTAGTGTTCTGAGTCATTCGTAACTGTCACTGTATGTCATGTTGTTACTTGTGGGCGGAGCACCAAGGCAAATTCCTTGTATGTGAATACTTGGCCAATAAACTTACTTACTTATTTACTTACTAATTGTTGTTCCATTGTCATCCCTGCTAGGGTATCTTTCCAGTCAACTTTGGCCAGCTCCTCCCTCATGGCTCCATAGTCCCCTTTGTTCAACTGGAATACTGACACCTCCGATTTACCCTTCTCCCTCTCAAATTGTAGATTAAAACTTATCATATTATGGTCACTACCTCCTAATGGCTCCTTAATCTCAAGTTCCCTTATCAAATCTGGATCATTACATAACACTAAATCCATAATTGCCTTCTATCTGGTAGGCTCCAGTACAAGCTTCTCTAAAAATCCATCATGGAGGAACTCCACAAACTTCCTTTCTTGGGGTCCATTACCTACCTGATTTACCCAGTCTACCTGCATGTTGAAATCCCCCATAACAACCGTAGTATTATTACCTTTACGACATGCCAATTTTTACTCTTGATTCAATTTGTACCCTACATCCAGACTACTGTTTGGGGGCCTGTAGATAAGTCCTATTAGGGTTTTTTTACTCTTACAATTCCTCAGTTCAGGATAAAGCTATTTGTACTCCTGACTTTCCAGAAGATGAAGGATGATCCATTATCAAATCACCACTTTGCATCAATCTCTCTATGTCCTTTGAATACTTTAATACTTAAAAATATATCGATCTTTGTTATGAATATACTGAAACTCCTCAACACTCTTCAGTGGAAGATTCTAAACATTCATCGCATTCTGATTGAAGTATTTTCTTCTCGTCTTAGATACACTAGTCTAGTTTAGGTTTAGATGTTTATTGTCGCAAGTACTGAGGTACAATAAAATGTTTTTTGTTTGTGTACTATCCAGTCAAAGAAAATACTCTACTTGATTACAATCAAACCGCCCACAGTGTATAGATATTGTACAGGGTACAATATTTAGTGTAAGGTAGTGTCCAATAAAGTATGATTAATGATAATTCAATGGTCTCCAATTAGGTAGATGGGAGGTCAGGACTGCACTCTGCCTGATGAGAAGACCATCCAGTTGCCTGACCTGTTCCTTTTGTCACGCCCCATGTTTTGATGAGATTATCTCTTATTCTTCTACGCTCTGGAGAGATATAGGTCCAGTCTACAATATCTTTCCCGATATGGCAAACGCACCTTCCCAGGGAACAGTCTGGTAAAATGGAGTCAAAGAAAATGCTGGAATCTTGAGCAAAAAACACACTACAGTCTTGGAAAAACTCAATGGGTCAGGCAGCATCTGAGGAGAGTTTGAAGAATGTTCCCAACCCAAAACATCGCCTGTCCATTTGCCTCCACAAATGTCACCTGGCCCATTGAGTACCGACAACAGTTTTTTTAAAATCCATCTGGTAAATCTGGTCTCAGGTGAGAATAGTCTTAGTTTATGAGATTTGGGAAAGAAAGTAGGAGAAATGTCTTGAAAACCTTTGCCATTCTCTCATCTAAAGTCCTAATGATGCCCATTTGTTGGGGGTAGACTCAACGGTTAGGTTAGTAGACGTTTGGGCACTGAGTGGATCAAGAATATGAAACCAGGAGTGGGATTGGTATGTGGATGGGGTGGAGTGGGAGAAGTAGAATGAAATGCGGTCTCAGTCACACTTTTATAAGCTCGCAAGTTCATAAGTTCTAGGAACCGACTTAGGTCATTTGGCCCATCCAGTCTACACTGCCATTCAATAATGGATGATCTATCTTTCCCTCTCAACCCCATTCTCCTCCCATCTCCCCATAACCCCCGATACCTGCTGTAATCACGAGTCTGTCAATCCACAGCTGTCTATGGCAATAAATTCCACAGGTTCACCACCGTCTGACTAAAGAAATTTTATTCTGAGGCTGTGTCCTCTGGCCTTAGACTCTCCCACTCGTGGAAGCATCCTCTCCGCATTTACTCTATCCAGGCCTTTCACTATCCGGTAAGTTTCATTGAGGTCCTCTCTCATCCTTTAAACTCCAGCGAGTATAGGCCCAGTGCCGTCAAACGCTCTTCATACATTAACCCAATCATCTCTGGGATCATTCTCATGTTTTATTGACAGGTGAAGCAGGACTGGAGAATAATGTTGTGTCCTCTTTTTTAATGTTTCCACATTCTTCTCAAAGTATTACATTTTTGAAGAAACTCTTATTGTTGTGAAAATGTATTAACAATTTGAAAGCTTCGCCTTTTTGATATTGTTTATGATAAAATAAACCAGCACTCTTTCCAAAAGCACAGGTCAATGCTTATTTATGATTTGCCATGATAGTGATGTTTGTAATAGAAATGTTTTATATAAAATTGGTTGGCAAAATTTTTCCCAACTCAGTTTTTCCCAACTCATATCAAATGATCTTGCGGCATTCAGCACTCAGTTCAATACATTATTGACTTACATTCACAGTGTTTTGTCTGTGTATAAAATGTTTAATCCCTGGCTACCACTAGCATCAAATAATTGTTTTCCTTCTCTTCCATATCAAAGAGACTGTCACAATATGCAACTTGTGTGAATTCAGAATTAGTTTAGTCAGCAACAGACAGAGGGTAGAAAAATGGTCTATTATATTATTGTTGCAGATGAACAAGTTCTTCTAATGGTACAAAGAGGGGGAAAAACATTCTGCTCTATAATTGGCCCAATGGGACTAAAATCATGAGGACTGGCTTGATCCAAAGGCTGATCCTGTCTGCGTTTGGTGGTGAGTGGGAGGTGAGTGAGTGATGATGTTGCAGGGCAGAAGGGAATTACTGATTAAACTGCTTCATTTTTAAATCTGATGTCAGCTATTGCAGCCAGTAAATTCAGTCAATACCCAAACACTACTGTGACAGATTGTCAGACTGGATTGTCATTGGAGTTTGATTTTGGAATAAAAGTAATCACAGCTGAAAACTATTCACGGCTTGCTGTATCTCCAGTGCAAGGACATTTATAATCCTGGGACGTGCACAGGGTACTTCTGAGTCCCGAGAAAACTGCGTCACATGTGACCAAATATGGGGAGGCTAAAAAAGATAAATCCTTTACCATGGCCTGCATTTCTGTTACCATGGTAACAGTTAGTCAGATTCTGGTATGAAAGTAGTATGAAGCTTCACTGTACTTTTTTTTGCATTCAGCAGATAGTGTTATGGAAACATGGGACAGAGAACAAGAGCAGGAGTTGGCAAATTAGATTTTCAAGCTAAGTTCATTATTAAATACAATCATAGCCACTCCGGAACCCTTTTCTATCTAGAAATCTATTCAAATCCTTCTTAATTGTATTCAATAACTTGGGTCTCTGCTGCCTCCTGTGACAGAATTCTATGGTTCACCACTCAATGAGTGAAGAACATCGAACATAGAATGGTGCAGCACAAGAACAGGTCCTTCTGTCTACTATGTCTGTACTCAACATGATGCCAATACCAATTCTTATCCATAACTCTCCATTCCCTGCATATCCACATACCTATCCAAAAGTCTCCCAAATGCCACTATCGTATCTGCCTCAACCACCAAGATCGGCAGCATTTTCCAGACACCCAGCATCTTCTGTGTAAAAAACTTGCTCTATACATCTTTGCTCCTCTCACCTATAGAAATGTATCTCTTGCGGTCAGGCTTAAATGCCTGATTCCATATCCGAAGACCCAGACCCCTCATTTTAGGGCAGCACAATAGCTCAGTGGTGGAGTTACTGCCTAACAGTGCCAGAGACCTGGGTTCAATCCTGCCTATGGGTGCTGTCCATACGGAGGTTGTACATTCGCCCATGTGGATTTTCTCTGGGTCCTCAGGTTTCCTCCCACACTCCAAAGACATACAGGTTTGTAGGTTAATTGGCTTCTGTGAAAATGTAAATTGTCCCTAGTGTATAGGATGGTGCTAGTGTACAGGGTGATTGCTGGTCGTAGCTGACTCAGTCGGCCTAAGGGCCTGTTTACACGCTGTACCTCTGAAGTCTAAAGTCAAAAGTTTAGCCAGGGAAACATGTTTCCCACACCTAATCTGTGCATCCTGTCAGAACTTAATGTTTCAATGAGATTCCCTCACATTCTTCTAAACATGAATGAATACTGCCTTAATCAACCCAATTTATCAGAGCCCAGTCATATACCTAGAACAAATGTGTGTGCACATATTAGAAACGTAGAAAATCGGTGCAGGAGTAGGCCATTTGGCCTTTCAAGCCATTCAATATGATCATGGCTGATCATCCAAAATCAGTACCCCGTTCCTGCTTTCTCCCTATAATCCTTGATTCTGTTAGCCCTAACAGCTATATCTAACTCTCTCGTGAAACCATCCAGTGAATCGGCCTTCACTGCCTTCTGTGGCATATAATTCCACAGATTCACAACTCTCTGCGTGAAAAAGATTTTTCTCATCTCAGTCCTAAATGGCCTACCCCTTATTCTTAAACTGTGCCCCTGGTTTTGGACTCCCTCAACACGGGGAACATTTTTCCTGCATCTAGCCTATCCAATCGCTTAAGAATTTTATATGTTTCTATAAGATCCCCTCCTATCATAGAAATATAGAAACATACAACAATAGGGCAGGAGTAGGCCATTCGGCCCTTCGAACCAGCACCACCATTTAATATGATAATGGCTGATCAACTAAAATTAGTAACCCGTTCCTGCTTTTTCACTATATCCCTTGATTCCTTTAGACCTAAGAGCTAAATCTAACTCTCTCTTGAAAACATCCAGTGAATTGGCCTCCACTACCTTCTGGTGCAAAGAATTCCATGGATTCATAACTCTCTGGGTGAAGAAGTTTTTCCTCATCTCAGTCCCAACAATGCATGGTTTGGCCTATTACTGCACCCTATGCCTTCATTAATAATTGAACACCATAGGCCTTATCCCACATTAAGTCACGCCAAGGTGCCAGCTCTCAAAGTGCTCCAGACTATCGAAGCACATGACTGCTGGAAATCATCCTGAAATGTTCCCTTGTTCAGTTGTCTTGGACATATCTTGGTATAGGAGATTTCCCCCTGAAGATTATCCCTGAGGACTTTCTTTTAGGAAAGAGATGAGAAGAACTTTATTTAGTCAGAAGGTGGTGAATCTGTGGAATTCTTTGCCAAAGAAGGCAGTGGAGGCCAAGTCCATGGATATTTTTAAGGCAGAGATAGATAGATTGTTGATTAGTACGGGTGTCAGAGATTATGGGGAGAAGGCAGGAGAATGAGGTGAGGAGGGAGAAATAGATCAGCCAGGATTGAATGGCGGAGGAGACTTAAATGGGCCGAATGGCTTAATTCTACTCCAATCACTTATGACCTTATGACCTTAACATGGTGACACAGTTCGATGGGGTAGCGGAAAAGGCCCAATGGGGTGGTGGAAAAAGGTCATGCTTGCCTTGAAAGGCCAAGGCAATGACTATAAGAGTTGGGAATCGGTGTTGCAGTTAGATTGCACAATATTGAGTACATTAGTGGTTGGATGTTTAAGCTATAGTGCAGAAGATATTCACCACGATGTTGAAACAATGGATTGCTGATGCTGGTCAATACACAAAATACAGCATCTCTGGAGATTCAATGACACATGGACCAAAGTCCGGTGAAATTCTTTTTTTGCATACAGTGTAAAATAGTAGAGCACACTGAGTCCATACGCAAGAGTCACTACATATTTGGTGCCATCTTGTACCTTTCAAGTACAATTTTTAAACTTTGCTCCTCTCACCTAAAGAAATTTCTCTTAAGGTCAGGCTTAAATGCCTGATCCCATATCCCAGGACCGAGACCCTTCATTTTTGGGCAGCACAGTAATGCAGTGGTGGAGTTGCTGCCTTACAGCGCCAGAGACCCAGGTTTGATCCGAATTAGAGTTTTAGCTGGTCTTGGCTTAGAACATGCCTAGGTAACGTTTTTTACTGTTGACAACAAAGAAATTAAACACCAGAAGGATTGTTTAGGACATCCACCCCCTATCATCCTTGCGGGCGGCACAGTGACACAGCGGTAGAGTTGCTGCCTCACAGTGCCAGAGACTCGGGTTCGATCCTGACTATGGGTGCCGTCTGTAGGGACTTTGCACGTTTTCCATGTGACCACGTGGGTTTTCATTGGGTGCTCCCGTTTCCTCCCACATTCCAAAGACGTGCAGTTGGTAGGTTAATTGGCTTCTGTAAAATTGTCCCCAGTGGCTAGGATAGAAGTTTTGTATGGGTGATGATGGTGGGTGCGGACTTGGTGGGCCGACGGGCCTGTTTCCATAATGTATCTCCAAATTAAACTAAACCAAGAACAAAATGTCACATGGGGTGATTAGGGCTACAGCACTGGAGTATATTACATGGGACTAGAATGTCTGACTCACTAACTGTTAGCGTTCACATACTTTTCAAGTTAGAGTTTGGTCCAAAGACATGCTGGTTGATTTATTGGCTATCATCATTTACTAAAGTGTAGAAAATCCAAAAGGAATTGGTGGGTATGTGAGGGAGAATAAGATACAGGGCTGAAGTAAAAAGGGGAAGGAGAATAGGATTGTTGGAATTTCCCAGCTAAAAAGTTTTGATTCAATAGGATAAATCTATAAAATAGTGGCAAAAAAACCANTTTGAAACATAGAATAGTACAACACAGCCAACAAGCATGATGCCAAGTTAATCTAATCTCCTATGCCTGCACGTGATCCATATCCATTCCCTGCCTATCCATGTGCTTATCTCAAAACCTCTTAAACGTCACTTTCATACCTGCTTCCACCTTCATGCCTGGCAGTGCTTTCCAGGTGAACCCACCAATCTCTGTGTAAAAAACATGTCCCGCACATTCCCATTAAACCGCCACGAACAGTGATCCAAGTTCTGCCGAGATTGTTCAGCACACTAGAACCTCAGGTACGGGAGGGTTCAGGCTGAATAAGGAATCAGGTCTCGGGTTCTTTTATGGTTTCAGGGTGGGGAGTGTGATTGGTGAGGTGCAGGTAAAGTGGGAAATTCAACATTTTCTGCTTGACGGCATTACATGATCAAATGATCTTAGATCCTAACAATTATTTTATTGTGTAGAGAACAAATAATTTAAAAAATAATTGTTTTAAACAAATCATATGTAACATCCATCAAAAATAACAAATATGGCAAGCAGCAGTTCTTTGATTGCAAAAATGTAAAAAAAAAATCAATATTCTCCAGTTGCTTTGCTTTGATTCATTTGCTGCCTGCAATGGTTAGCGTGGGTTTGTTTTAACAGGAGAGTATGCAGCAGTGCGAATAGACGCTTCAGTTACCATTATGTTGAAACAAGACATAAAGATGTCTACCCCAATCACATAAACTTGGAATTAAGAAAGCAAATGCCCAATATTTCCTTTTGAATCATCGCTTGTTGATGCAATGTTATTTCAAGGCCTTTGAATCACAAAGGACTCAGATCATTCTCCCCAAATCCCCACAATTTTCAGGATTAAATATCTAGCAAATAAATCCAGTATTTCACCGCAGAAAGATAGAATTGTCCTTGAATAAATATGTCATCTGGCCCATGGTATCCATCACCAAGTAGAGATGCTGGGAGATGTTGGTTGGTGTAGGCAAGTTGGGCCGAAGGGCCTGTTTCCTTGATGTAAGATGGGGAAGTGGGGTGTTGGGGTGTGGGGGAGCGGGTGTGGGGGAGAGTGGGGGAAGGGGGTGTGGGGGAGGGAATGTGTGAGGGAGGGGGGTTTAGGGGAGGGGGTATGGGGAAGCGGGGGGTGTGGTGATCGCAGCAGGCGCAGCTCGCATGCTGGTCATCCCACACCTTCAGCTTTCGGCCTCACACACAGCTCCCGGTTCCACTCCGACTTCACTCGGAGGCTTCCGGTTCAACTTGCTCTCTGCCCCCACGCAGCTCACAGACTCCGCAGATACCGGAAGGGGCATTACCTTCATGGTAATAATTAATGCCAACATCATTAGCCTACACAAAGGTGTGACAAGACCTCCAAAATGCATCAATGAGTCCAATATGGTGGGAAACTGGCATCCTCCATCAGAAGTTTGGCAGGGTGGTCATGGGTTCACCGAGCAGCCCAACTGGTGAATATTATTCTCAGAACAGAGCTTGTGACCTTGATGTCCATGGACGTTTGAGTTGACTTTACAGCTACAGTGCAGAAACAGGTGCATCAGCCTACCGAGTCCATGCCAACAGAGATCAGCCCGCATGCTAGCACTATCCTACACACTAAGGGCAATTTACAATTTTACCAAAGCCAATTTACCTATAAACCTGCATGTCTTTGGAACACAGGAAACCAGAGCACCCGGAGAAAACCCAGGCAGTCACAGGGAGAATATACAAACGCCATACAGACAGCTCCCGTAGTCAGGATCGAAACTGGGACTCTGGTGCAGTATCGCAGCAGCTCTAATGCTGCACCATTGTGATTGATTTCAAATACATTTTGTTGAATAACAATTTTCTGTTTCTATGAAGTAAAATACAAATGTACTTTTGCAACGTTTAAGACACATTTAGACAGGTACATGGAGAGGATAAGGGCCAAATGCAGGCAGGTTAGACTAATGTAGATGGGACATGTTGGCTAATGTGGATAAGTAGGGCCGAGGTGCCTGTTTCCACATTGTAAGATTCTACCTATGACTAAGGAGTTAAAGCAATCATATATTAATAATTTCATTGCCATAAATTTGAGAGCCAAACATGACTATTAATTTCACACTTATGTATTTAGTTTTTTTTTTAAACTGAATGCTAGTTCATAACCAAAAAGGGATCATGTATTACATGTCCCTTGTTTCTACATTCTGACGTTTTTCAATCTTGGCGCACTGTTTGAATTTTAGTTGAACTCTAATCTTGTTCATCAGCTGGACTGTTTACTTCCAACTTTACAAATATTCACCTTTGTCCTTTCATGACTAAAAATCCTTACTCATGCCGTCCATCATTCCCTGACATGTTTGTTCCAATGCTCATCATGCAGCTTTTCTATTTGTCACCGGCATAAAACTAATGTTCCCAATAGTAAAGTGTCTGCACTCCTGCCTCACTGACCTTCACAGCTTTCTATCTTTAAGTTGTTGAACTGAGTATGTTCCTTTCGGTTCATAGATGCTTTAAAGGCCTCTATGTCCTCTATAATCTGACTATCCCTGCAGCTGTCAGTGTTACCATCAAATAAATACTGAAGGTACTATCATGAATGAAGGTAGATAAATCTCCAGGGCCTGATCAGATATATCCGAGGACATTGTGGGAAAACAGAGAGGAAATTGTGGGAGCCCTTGTTGAAATTTACGAGTCGTCCTTAAAAACAGGAGATGTGCAGAAGGGTAAATACTGTGAACTATAGGCCGGTGTGTTTAACATCTGTAGTTGGAAAGTTACTGGAGAGTATTCTGAGGGATAGGTTATACAGGCATTTGGACGAGCAATGACTGATTAGGGATAGTCAGCATGGTTTTGTAGGTGGGAGGTCACGTCTCACAAATCTGATTGATTTTTTTGAAGACGTGACCAAAAAGGTCTATGAGGGCAGAGCTCTGGATGTTGTGTACATGGATCTCAGTAATGCATTTGACAAGGTTCTGCATGGTAGGCTGTTCTGGAAGGTTAGATCACATGGGATCCAAGGAGAGATAGCTGAATGGATAGCAAATTGGCTCCATGGAAGGAAGCAGAGGGTGATGGTGGAAGGTTGCTTCTCGGACTGGAGGCCTGTGACTAGTGATGTGCATCAGGGTTCGGTGCTGGGCCGGTTACTGTTTGTCATCTACATCAATGATTTGGATGAGAACATACAGGGCAAGATTAGCAAGTTTGCTGATGATACAAAAGTTGGTGGTTTTGCAGATAGTCAAGATGGTTGTGAAAGATTGCAGCAGGATCTGGATCGTTTGGCCCTGACGAATGGTTGATGGAATTTAATAGAAGTGTGAGGTGTTGCATTTTGGGATGTCTAACAAGGGCAGGATCTAAACAGCAAATGGTAGGCCTCTGGGTAGTGTTGTAGAGCAGAGGGATCTAGGAGTAAAGGTGCATGGTTCCTTAAAGGTCGAGTCACAGGTAGATAAGGTGGTCAAAAGGCTTTTGGCACACTGGCCTTCATCAGTCAGATTATTGAGTATAGAAGTTGGGAGGTTGGTGAGACCATATTTAGAATAGCGTGTTCAGATCTGGACACCATGTTCCAGGCAAGATATTATCAAGATTAAAAGGGTTCAGAGAAGATTTACGAGGATGTTGCCAGGATAGAGGGTGTGAGCTATAGGGAGAGGTTGAGTAGGATGGATCCCTATTCCTTGGAGCGCAGAGGTGATCTTATAAAGGTGTATACAATCATGAGAGGAATAAATCGGGTAGATGCACAGAGTCTCTTGCCCAGAGTAGGGGAATCAAGGACCAGAGGACATAGGTTCAAGGTGAAGGGGAAAAGATTTAATAGGAATCTGAGGGGCAACCTTTTCACACAAAGGGTGGTGGGTGAATGGAACAAGCTGCCAGATGAGGTAGTTGAGGCTGGGACTATTCCAATGTTTAAGAAACGGTTAGACAGTTTGGAGGGATATAGACCAAGCACAGGCAGGTGGGACTAGTGAAGCTGGGACATGTTGGCTGGTGTGGGCAGGTTGGGCCGAAGGGCCTGTTTCCATACTGTATCACTCTATGACTCTATAACTGTGTTATTTCTTTGCTTCTATTTGTTCTACATATTCCCTTCACTCCCCACTCTTTTGACCACTAAGTTAACAACATAAAGTTAGCTCAGTGCCTGACTCTTAAACTTGGGAGAGTGCAAATTGTTTGTCAACTCACTTTTAATCCTTGCATATTATCGCACAAAAATCAGTAGAATAAACACTCGTTTTAATGGATCCCTTAAAGTCATAAGGAATAGGAATAGTATTAGGCCATTGAGCCCATCAAATTACTCCACCATTCAATCATGGTTGATCTATCTCTCCCTCCTTTTCACCATGGAGGAGACGAAATGTGTACGAAAGAACTGCAGATTCTGATTTTAAACCAAAGATAGACACAAAATGCTGAAGTAACTCAGCAGAAAGGCACCATCTCTGGAGAGGAATGGGTGACGTTTAGGGTCGAGACCCTTCACGGTTCACATCCATATATCCCGTCATTATCACCTCTCCCATAGCCAATTTTGGACCACCTTTAGACACAAAATGCTGGAATAACTCAGCAGGTCAGGCAGCATCTCTGGAGAGAAGGAATGGGTGATGTTTCGGGTTGAGACCCTTCTTGACGACCAGCATCTGCAGTTCTTTCCTACACATTTGGACCACCCATCCTTGGTCATTGGTGCTGGCCCTGATTTGTTATGAACCTTTTCATACTTCTAACATTCATCCCCCTGATTCTCTGTCTGAAGAAAGGTTTCGACCCATAAATGTCATCTATTCCTTTTCTCCAGAGATGCTTCCTGATCCACTGAGTTACTTCAGCATTTTGTGTCTATCTTTGGTGTAAACCAACATATGCAGTTTGTTCCTACACACTTCTGATATCTGCTGTTTGAATGCCCAGTGACTACCAGTTGAAGCCAAGTCATGCCCTTAATCTGAGGCAATCTCCGGGCAACGTCAATCACTTTCACTAGTTTGCTGAAAGTACCTTGATATTGAGTTCAGTTTAATTTAGTTTATTGTCATGTGTACCGAGGTACAATGAAAAGCTTTTGTTGCGTGCTATCTGGTCAGCAGAAAGGCAATACGTGATTACTTTCAAGCCATTCACTGTGCAGGTTCATGATAAGGGAATAACATTTAGTGCAAGGTAAAGTCAGCAAAGTCCGATCAAGGATAGTCCAAGAGTCACCAAGGAGGTAGATAGTCATTCAGTACTGCTCTCTGGGTGTGCTAGAATGATTCAAAGATTCGAAGAGAGATGCCGGTGTCTCAAACTAAATTTTGTTTAACAAAAAATGTTTTGATTTAACCAAGGATTATTAATGTTTATTTTGTAGATGATATTGGTCTGATTGGATGATGCATTTAGAACATTTGAAAAAGGAGGATTGATTTCCTATTTGTCATCTTGTAACACAGTTGAAAACATTTCATTCTGCTTAGGAATGAAAATATTGTTTTGATCTGATTTAGTAATTAATACAAATTATTTCTGATTATTTTTAAATAGCAAGTTTATTCTGAAATATGATGAGAAACAGACCACTTTAGTCCAGGAAGTTTCTTTGCGCCCGACAGGCTGTAATAATTGCATTTAATTTTTAGCAGAATGAATTAACTTTCTAAAATGAATTGCTCAATAAGCTTGTCAAATTTCATTTGAGACACCGACATCTCTCTTCAATGTTGAAAGTACCATGGTACATGATTTATGTGTGTGGCACTTGATTAACTCAGCGGGACAGGCCGCATCTCTGGAGAGAAGGAATGGGTGACGTTTCAGGTCGAGACCCTTCTTTAGACTGGTTAGGGAATGGTTAGGAAAAAATGCAGTCTTTGCATGATAACTGATGAATTCTCACCAACATGTTCATTCTTCTGTTCATATTACAGTTCCTGCCTTCTCTTGTTCATGTGGTCCCCTATCTTCTATTCCCTCTCTCTCTCTTGCTATGTTTGTTTACTATCTATATATCTTACTATATTTTTCTTACTATGTTACCATTGCTTCAATGTGGCTGGTCCAGGACAAGTTACTGGTGATATTTATTCCTACGAATTTGAAGCTTTCAACCATCTCTACTTCAGCGTCATCAATGAATACCAGGGTGTGTCATTTCCTGAAGTCAATCACAATCTCCTTCGTATTGCTAACATTGAGGGAGAGGTACCAGATTATGAGGTTCTCAATCTCTCTCCTGTACTACGTCTCATCATTATTTGATAACCTTCCGGCCACTGTTGTGTTGTTCACATTCCACAGAGCGTGTCTTCTAATTTTAATTCCTAATTTCTTTCCGTTTGATCCAAACAGCTCATGGATCACAGAAATGCCATTTCTTTTAATTATTACAAATTCATTTCAAAATCATCTGACGCTGACTCATTGTCGAGGAAAAGAGTGTCAACCAGTAGTAAAAGGATTTGTCAATAATGACGCAACAAGAAGAATTATATGATGATAAATGCAAAGAAATAATGAGCAGCTAAAATCGCTTCAGAGCAAGAGTACAGGGTTTGTTCACAGTCAATAATATTCAATAATCTAGCTACAATATTTATTTTTGCTTTGGTCATTTAATATCAGTTGGAATTTGAATGAAGTGTATGTGCTGGTGTTTATGCTGAGAACTTCAGATAACTCCCAGGAAAATAGTGTGAATGGTTTAGAAATGACAGCTACACAATTTCCCAATTTTCGACAGACACTTTAAAAAACTCAGGAAAAAAATCTCCCATTAAATATGTAGAAGCCATTTATGCTTAAGTTAGTTACTGTTAGTATATTATAGTCATGTCCAGATATTTCTAGCTGTATCTTTTTTGTATGCTTGTGGGTGGGATTTGATACATAGAAGGGCATGTCTACATCTGAGGAGGCTAGCGTAGCCACAGAGAGTGGGCAGTCAGTTTAGCCTCGAGGGAAGGAAGAGACAACATTTTTTAACACATGATGCCTCACAACACGACATGGATGAAACAGTTAATAAGAACAAAAACTTATAATTTGAATTGGAATAAGAAATACTTGATATGAATCACTTCTTTGTTTGTACTACTTCAATAAAGAACCAATTAATCAAGAAATAATGACTGGAAGATTTGTTTTTACTATCTGCATGTAGTAATGGCAATCAAAAGATGGACATTGAAAAGTTAAGAAATTGCCATTACACTAAGGTAAAAGTAATATAAACTAATCATTTTTAGGAATACAAACTGTCTACCAGAAAAAAAAAATGCATATTGGTTTAACTATACTATTACTAAATTCTCATCTTGACCACTTCTGGTGTGCGTTGTAATTAAATTTGCGCAGAAATGCTACCCTATATCGCTAGGATTGTTTTGCCACCTTACTAATCATTCTCCTGTGCTCCAAGCCACGAAGTTTTGTTCCAATCTGTGAAATATTAGAAAAAGGTTATGAAGGTTTAAAAAATCATGAGATCAGCAGATTAGTATTCTCGGCTGTCAGTCACCATGAAGGTAACGCCCCTTCCAGGGGTGAGGAGAATAAAGCCCAGGAGGCCAGGCATGAGTCAGTCAGCCCGGAAGCCGTGAGTGAGAGATGAGTCCAGAACTGTGAGTCCACCAGCCGTTAGTGAGCGAACTGTGAGTCCACCAGCCGTTAGTGAGTGAACTGTGAGTCTACAAGCCGTGAGTGAACTGTGAGTCTACAAGCCGTTAGTGAGTGAACTGCGAGTCTACAAGCCATGGCTGAGTTCGGAAGTCGCAAGCCAGTGAACTACGAGTCAACAAGCCGTTAGTGAGTGAACTGTGAGCCTACAAGTCGTTAGTGAGTGAACTGTGCGTTTACAAGCCGTTAGTGAGTGAACCGTGAGTCTACAAGCCGTTAGTGAGTGAACTGTGAGTCTACAAGCCGTGCTGAGTGAACTGTGAGTCTACAAGCCATGGTTGAGTCCGGAAGTCGCGCTCAGTCCAGAGGTCACGTTCAGTCCAGAGGTCGCTCTCAGTCCAGAAGTCGTGCTCTGTCCGGAAGTCGGACCTGAGTCCAGAATTCAAACCCGAGTCCAGAAAAATTCGGACCTGAGTCCAAGGCCACGTTCAGTCCAGAAGTCGGGATGAGTATAGTCAAAAGAGTTTTACTGTCATATGTCCCGGATGTGTGTGTGTGTGTGATGGAGGGTGTGTGTGAGTGAGAGGGAATGTGTGTGTGTGTGTGTGTGTGTATGTGTGTGTGTGTGTGTGTGTGTGTGTGTGTGTGTGTGTGTGTGTTTGTGTGCATGTGTGTGTGATAGAGTGTGTGTGTGTGAGTGTGTGTGTGATGGAGTAAATGTGTGTGTGTGGGTGTGAATGTGTGTGTGTGATGGAGAGTGTGTGTGTGTGATGGAGGGTGTGTGTGTGATGGAGGGTGTGTGTGTGATGGAGGGTGTGTGTATGTGTGTGATGGAGGGTGTGTGTGATGGAGGGTATGTGTGTGTGTGATGGAGGGTGTGTGTGTGTGATGGAGTGTGTGTGTGTGAGAGAGGGTGTGTGTGATGGAGGGTGTGGGTGATGGAGGCTGTTTGTGTGTGATGGAGGGTGTGTGTGGTGGAGGGTGTGTGTGTGTGATGGAGGGTGTATTTGTGATGGAGGGTGTGTGTGTGTGTGATGGAGGGTGTGTGTGTAATGGAGGGTGTATGTGTGTGATGAAGGATGTGTGTGTGATGGAAGGTGTGTGTGTGTGTGATGGAGGGTGTGTGTGTGTGTGTGATGGAGGGTGTGTGTGTGTGTGATGGAGGGTGTGTGCGTGTGTGATGGAGGATGTGTGTGTGAGAGAGGGTGTGTGACATGGGGGGTGTGGGTGATGGAGGCTGTTTGTGTGTGATGGAGGGTGTGTGTGTGTTGGAGGGTGTATTTGTGTTGGAGGGTGTGTGTGTGATGGAGGGTGTGTGTGTGTGTGATGGAGGGTGTGTGTGTGTGTGTGGTGGAGGGTGTGTGTGTGTGATGGAGGGTGTATGTGTGTGTGATGGATGAGTCCACCAGCTGTGACTGAGTAAACTGTGAGTCCACCAGCCATGCGTGAATGAACTGTGTCCACCAGCCGTGAGTGAGTGAACTGTGAGTCCATCAGCTGTGAGTGAATGAACTGTGAGTCCACCAGCCGTGAGTGAGCGAACTGTGAGTCCACCAGCCATGAGTGAGTGAACTGTGAGTCCACCAGCCTTGAGTGAGTGAACTGTGTGTCCACCACCCGTGAGTGAGTGAACTGTGAGTCCACCAGCTATGAGTGACCGAACTGTGAGTCCACCAGCCATGAGTGACTGAACTGTGTGTCCACCAGCCATGAGTGACTGAACTGTGAGTCCATTAATCCATTTGGCCCACAATGTCCATACAAGACCTCTGGAAACCAGTCCCTTTGGCCCACAACACCCATACGAGTGCTCCAGAAAGCCCCCTCACCCCCACTGGCCACCAATATTGGAATTGGTGGAGAGGTGGAATATTGCGTTAGGGGACCAGCCCTCCTGTGTGAGAATGGGACCCAATGTGTTCCACTTAGCCTAGTAATCTTATTAAAAACAAAGAGAGGAACAGCTAATTGTTGCTCTCATCATTGCATCATGGTGATGAGATTATATTATAGGCCTCCTAATAGCCAGCAGAGAGAGGAACACATATGCAGGGAGATTATGGAAAGATGGTAAAAAAAAAACCTGTGTTGTCATAGTGGCTGTATTTAATTTTCCCAATATGGACTGGGACTTTCTCAGTGCCAGATGCTTAGATGGGTAGAATTTGTCAGGGGGTTTATTGAAAACAATATGTAGATATTATAACCAGGGAACGGGTGATAACTAGACATTGTATTTCTGAAAGGAGGTTGGCCAGGTGACCAGTATTTCAGTGGGAAGCATTTTGGAAAACTCAGCAATTTTCAAGATAAGGATGAGACTGGACAGCAGTGGAAATTGGTGGAAGGCTAATTACAACAGTATGAGACAAGACACAAAATGCTGGAGGAACTCAGCGGGTCAGGCAACATCTGTAGATGGGCAAATTAGTCATTTTGCCGATAACACGATAATTGGCAGAGTTGTGGATAGTAAGTATGTTTATCAAAGGGTGCAGCAAGATATAGTGCAGTTGGAAATATGGGCGTAGAAATGGCAGATGGAGTTTAATTCAGATGTGCACGGTGTTGCACTTCGGGAGGTAAACGTTAAGAGGAACATGTGCAGGTGATGGCAGGACCTGGAAGATTGATCTTGGTTTCCAAGTCTATAACTCTCTTAAAATAGCAAGGTGTATAGCATAGTTGCCTTGGTTGGTCAGGGCAGCCAGTACAATAGTTAGCAAGACATGTTGCAACTGTAAATAATTTTACACATTTGTAGTATGTTGTGCTGTTTTAGTGGCACATTGCAGGGAGTATGTGGATCTTTGGGGAGAGTGCAGAAGAGATTCACCAGGACACTGCCTGGATTAGAGAGCATTAATAATATATATGGGATAAACTTGGTTTATTTTCTCATGAGCTTCAGAGCAGGAAGTTGACCCTGATAGAAGTATGCAAAGTTATAAGATGCATAAATAGTGGAGATAATCAGAGTTTTCTTTTCCAGGATGGAAATATTAAAGGTTTAAGGTGAGAGGAGGAAAGTTTTAAGGAGATTTGTGAGGTAACTTTTTTTACCCAGAGAGTGGTAGGTATCTTGAAGATGAAGCAGATGCAATGGTAATAACATTTAGACAGGCACATGGACATCCAGTGGATGTGCACATCATGTGCAGGATAATGGGGTTAGTTCAAAGTAATATCATGTTCAACACAGACAGTGTGGGCTGAAGGGTTACGTTCAGTGCTGTACCATTACTCGTTCTTTGATCCATGTAATCATCACCTTGGCTTCCAGCACACTGATTGAAAGCAATTGGTTTGGATAAAGCACAAACTATGGCCCCCTGCCAGTTTCCAAGGGCTATTAAAGTTAGCACTTGCTAACTCCAAATTATATTTCAGTGGAAAGCTTAAGATGCAAAACTAATTCGGAGTTAGGTATTGTTCATTATAATTTGTTGTGCTTAAGTTGGAAGTGAGCTGTGATAGTTTGCCAACATTCCCACATCTGTTCAGTTTATTTCTTGAATTCTAATTTCGCATTTTTTTCAATAATTCAAATTTTAATTTTTTGCTCAGAATTTATACTTTTAGTCCTGGTAGATTTTAATGAAGAGAACTTTGGAACATTGGCTCCTTTCAACCTCCTGTGTGCAGGATTCATGAGAAGTTAGTTTGCCTGCAGTACATTGTCCTTGTTGAACAATTCATAAGATCAGAAAATCATGTGATAGGAGCAGAATCATGCCATTCAGCCCATTAAATCTACTCCGTCATTCAATCACAGCTGATCTATTTCTCCCTCCAAACCCCATTCTCCCACCTTCGCCCCATAACCTCTGACATGTACTACTCAAGAATCTATCTCTCCCTTAAATATATCCACTGACTTGACCTCCACAGCCTTCTGTGGCAAAGAATTCCACAGATTCACCACCCTCTGACTAAATAAATTCCTCCTCATCTTCCCAAAAGAACGTCCTTTAATACTGAGGCTTTGACCACTTGTCCTAGACTCTCACACAAGTGGGAACATCCTCTCCACATTCACTCTATCGAAGACTAATCTTTATGTCTCAATGAGGTCCCCCCTCATTCTTCTAAACTCCAGAGAGTGCAGGCCCAGTGCCATCAAACACTCATCATATGTTACCCTACTCATTCCTGGGATTATTATTGTAAACCTCCTCTGGACCAATGCATCTTAGCAGTGCAAAGGTTCAAGGTAATGGAGCACACTGAACAGAGGGATCAGCCAAATTCGTAACAAAGGAGAAAGTCAAGGCACGCTGAAACCTAGAGGCAACACACAAAATACAAGATAGACACAAAAAGCTGGAGTAACTCAGCGGGACAGACAGTATCTCTGGAGAGAAGGAATGGGTGATGTTTCAGGTCCAGACCCTTCACTGTTCACATCCATATATCCTGAAAATTCACCCATTCCTTTTCTCCAGAGATACTACCTGTCCCGCTGAGTTACTCCAGCTTTTTGTGTCTATCTTCGGTTTAAATCAGCATCTGCTTTTCCTTCCTGCACAAAGTACAAGACTGATGCAAAATGATTCAAAAGTAGGACAGAAAAGAGAGATGGTAAAACAAGTTAGGACAAAGCCACACGGGAAGCAGATGTTAAGACACGATTCAAGAAAAGTAGCAGAGAGTGAATAAAAATAGGGAATATTAAATATGTTACTGAATGAATAATTGCAGATGTGTCATGCAATTTCAATTATATTATTCAGGGGGATGCTTTATATTTGTGATATAAGAATCAATGTTTGGTGAGCGAGATTGGTGGGGCTGCTGTAGAGTTGCTGCCTTACAGTGCCAGGGACCCGGGTTTGATCCCTACTATGGGCGTTGTCTTTATGGAATTTGTACGTTCGCTCTGTCACTGCGTGGGTATCCTCTGCATGCTCTGGTTTCCACTCACATGCCAGGTTTGTAGGTTAATTTGCTTGAGTAAAATTGCAAATTGTCCCTCGTGTGTAGGATAGTGTTAGTGTATGAGGTGATTGTTGTTCAGTGCGGACGCGGTAGGCCAAAGGGCCTGTTTAGGTGTTGTATCTCTGGTCTAAAGTCACATACTCCTAAAAACAGTTAGAAACCATAGTTTGAGCCAATGTTTTCTTCTATAATTATTTTGAAATATATGTAGTAATTTTAACTATGTTTGCCATTGATTAGATTTTGCAATTATTGCGTGCCATTTACTAAAAATGCAATCTTAAAATGGTGTATAAGGGAAACCAGGATAAATTTGGGCATCAGTGAAGCAAAAAGGTCGGTTCAAACAAAATGATGGATGGGGAATTAACCATGCAACGATTGAGGGGGAATTGTAAATTAGAAATGTTGAATTCAATACCAAAACAGTTGGCACACAAAGTTAACAAGAAGGGGAAGGAATAATTGAACAGAGATAAAAGCAGAATAGAAAGTTTTATTTATAAATATCAACATTTAAAAGGTGAAGTTAATTGTCTGTGACATTGATTGAACGTAATGAACACTTGGTGGAAAGTATTTAAAATTGAAAAGGATTAGATATATTTTTCAACATCAATTTTATTTAAAATGTATGATACACTTACTTCTTATCCATGCTGAATTGAATGTCATATATAATATACTAAGAATTATATGATGTGACCAACTGCTCTTATATTCTTCGAACATTGTTTAGTATGGAATGTGCTACAAGTCTGTTTGTTTTTGTGGAGAAGACCAAGGTAATAAAAGATTCTCCATTTGTTTGGAGAATTTTTGTTTGTTTTGTCGAACTTATTGTCCTTGCTAGATTGAATGACCAGAATGACCATGCTTTTCCAAGTGGAGAGGGAGAAACCAAGATGTGGCAGTGGAAGAGGTGGTTGAGAAAACAGTGGTGGACACAAAGTATTGGAGTAACTCAGCAGGTCAGACAGTATTCGTGGAGAAACTGCATAGGCAACGCTTTGGGCGGAGACCTTTCTTCAGACTCACCACTTCTGAACGCACTGTCCTCTGCTTATGGACCCCCTGTGGCAGCCTTCTACCTCTCTCTGGACCTTTTTATTTCCAACTCCTGGCGTGATATCAACCATTTTCTCTTCTCTCCTCACCTCAGGCACTCCAATCTCAGAACGCAGAGCCTTCCGCTAAAGCTTTGTGTCCTCTCTCTTTATAATTTTAATTTCAGATTGACTTGGAAGTAATGTATAACATCTTCCCAAATCCAACCATCAATCTCAAAGCACTCAGTTGAAACCAACGAGTTGTGTGATACTGATGTGCAAGAAATTGCTGGAATACTTCTGGGAAAAGCTTCATTTAATCGGTGAACAATGAATCAAGAGTGTGATGATATGAATTTAGATCAAAAAGTTACCTCATCCATATTTGGCTGTACAAGTGTTTGACAGATACTTACGTCTACCTGAATGGGGTTCAGATCAAAGACATATCAAAACTTGATTGTTAAGATTGCTTCAACACAGGCCATCACAGCTTCTGTACAACTGCCAGGACAAGAGGGGCTGAGAAATAGGGATAGTTTGGGTAGACTAGTTATAGAGGTGTATATCATCATGTGGGGATTAGACAGGGTGAATGCACATAGTCTTTTACCCAGAGTAAGGGAATCAAATCAGAAGCAATAGGTTTACGATGAGAGGGACAAGATTTAATAGGAACCTGAGGGGCACCTTTATCATTCAGAGGGTGGTGGGCATATGGAAATAGTTGAGAGAGTAGTTGAAGCAGGGTCGATAACACCATTTAAAAGATACCTCGACCTCATATCACTATACCCAACATTTTAAATTTAATAGTAAGATTAAATGAGAACTTACCAGTTCGAAGTTTGATCCTTATTTTATGAGGAGTGACGTTGAGGGATTACGTGAAGAAGACCCGCCAGGCGCATGCGCGTCATACTTCAAAGCAGCGGCGTGACAACACAGAAACAAATAGCCGAAGTAACATAGTAAGGCTATTAGAAGATTAGAACTACCAGATGATCTCTTAGATTATGAGGGTGGGAGCGCAGGGCACATAATCCCTCAACATCACTCCTCATAAAATAAGGATCAAACTTCGAACTGGTAAGTTCTCGTTTAATCTTACTATTTTACTTTGGAGTCACGTGAGTGACTACATGAAAATTTCAAAGCTATGTATTTTCATGCCGTAGATGCACACCATACGACAATCTGCTTCGGTTGACACAGTAGGGAATAAATAATATATTGAACATTGCTTCGAATGATTCAATAACTATTGTTAACAATAATAAAGCCAGGAATAACCCCTCTGTCTCAGGGAAAATTATAAACAATGATAGAAAACAAAGCAAATGAATTAAATGTGACCCAAAACAGCATGCCCAAACCGTGGCACGGTCTGTACAGGTTTGTCAGAAAATTGAGAAAATGTTGCTTCTCTAGACCATCCTGCGGCCTCGAAGATTTGGTCTAGCGGCACGTCCTGAGCCTTCGCTGTGGAGATTGATGCCACCCTGGTGGAGTGAAAGTTAAAGACAGGAATGTCGACTCCAGCATAATTGAGAACCTGTTTCAACCATGTAGAAATAGTTTGTACTGACACTCTTTATATGTCTTTTTGTGACTAATGATCAGTCCTGTCTCAGAACCTCTGAGACTCCTTGTTACCTTAATATATTGGCTTAAGTTATATGGCGTAACGACATATAACATTTGGTCAACAAGATAGGCTTCAAACGTCACCTTGATTCCAGCCAGACCAGGCCTGCTTTGTTTGATTAAAGCATAAACATAGAAGTTAATGTCATTGACAGACAATGCATACAAGGTATTTGTAAGAATTGGAATGTTTGTACACGTTGTGCTGAATCCAGCGCTATTAGCATAACCACAGCAAGAGTTAATCTCTTCGTAAATAATGAAGTAATTGCCGAAGCATTGTGAGGACAGGAGTGATGTCCTAGATTTCTGTATAGCGAGGTTTCGGAGATTTATTAAAATTCCTCATAAAACGGGATACTAACGGATGAGATCTTGTAGGATGTTGTTCTGAAGACTGCACGCAATAAGAGGACAACGCACTCTGAGCGCTGGTAATGTCACTATAACGCAGGTGCTCATCAAAATGCAACTTAGCAAGGAACTCCAACACATCACATATGCTTGCATTATGATAAGACATATAGGATTGTACACAGAAACAGTTCCCATTTCTTTATGTGAACCATATAGTGTGTTTTGAGTGCTATTTCGCCAAGCTGCAGTGAGAACCACCATGGCCCAGTTCGACAATCCAAGTCCTTGGAATTGTCTGGTCAGAACCTGCAGACCAACAATTAATACGGTCATGTAAAGGGTGACTTTCTCCTGTAACCGGATGCACCAAGAATTACTGCAGCTGGGAATCATCATAAATGACTGAACCATCATTGAAAACACAAAGGGGAACCATGGTTGTGTTGGGCAATCTGGGACCACCAAAACACCTGTGGCGGAGTCTCGCTCTATTGTGGTGAGACAGTTCAGGATGAAAAATTGGAGGAATTGCATGAGATTTTAGTGCCCCCAATGTAACGAGACTGCATCCACTGCAACTTCACCTGGATCTGGCTCCCATGAAACATATTTAGGCAACTGGTGATGTAATCTGGATGGAACAGATCAATGGCTGGCAACCCAAATCGAGTGACAATTGTGTGACAAAGTTTAGAACTGAACATCCACTCTATATTGGCATGAAATGTACTCGACCTATGGTCGGCCACCACATTAGCTATAGGTAGTGAATAAATGGCTGAAATGCAGATATGCCTTGACATACCCCAATGCCACATGACGGTACCAATTAACACATGATAATGACCGTGCTCCTCCCATATGATTAATATATTGCACTGCTGTGGTGTTATCAATCTGGAGTTCAATGTGTAAATCCTTCATTGAGGAGAAATATGCCTTTAACCATAAAATGCCCCCAAGAATGCGAAAGAATTTATCCCATGTGTGAGGCGAATCAACCCTTCGTGTTCATGCCCGCGACCCCCACAGCTAGACTCGGTGTCCGTAGCCCCCCCCATCCGAGAGCGCTGACATCAGTCTGGAAGATTAGTGAAGGGTCTAGTACCCAAAATGTTATTGGTAGCTAGATTAACATTAACAATGCACCACTGGATTCTGCGGGAGCTGTGGTTGGTAACCTGTTAACCAGATGAAAATGGCCTGCATTCGCTTTTAGTGCTAATTCACGTGCTCTCTGCAAATGTTGATAATGCAAAGGCCCGAATATACTGCAGGAACCTGCTCCCCATTTACCAATGTCCTTAGCGTCTTCTCAGATGGAGGGATAAAGATTTGTGGGAGGCAAGTACAGACATCATCATCATCGACAACCTTGGATGTTGGTAATATTACTGTTATAGCAACGGAATTAAGAAGAAACCCTAAATACTCAATATTTAAGGTTGGCTGTAACTTGAACTTAGTTGGATGGAGCAACCGCTAATGACTCAAGCACCGATTCTTCAGCTGACTCATTAGTGTTGCTGATAATTAGGATATCAGCTAAATAACCCATTAGAATGTGATTATGGGCTGAATAGCCCCAGCACAGGTTTTAACAATTTAATAAATAGCCTGGGTGCTGAACTTAATCCAGGAGTCAATGCTCTGTATTGCCACAGCTGTGCCATCCAATTAAATTTCAAGTACCTGCAATAATGAGCATGAATTGGCAGTGAATAATACACATGTTGCAAACAAATAGTTGCCACATAACAGCCCTGAAATAGCAGGTGTTAAGCAGTAACGAATTTAAGTGATTGAGGACGAAGATTACTCTACAACATCCATCTTTTTGAGATCTGGGGAAATATTAGAAACAATTGTGGAGGATGATTAATGGCTTTATCAATGACCATTATCTATATGTTCAGGCTCTGGAGCAGAAAACACCCACATTTTATTATGCTTGTGCTGTTGAGGTGGATCTATCCCTGAGATAAACTCAATGGGAGACTTGAGACAGCATTTAGTATAAACATATCATACATTATACAGCATAATTCATTAGAAAACCTTTGTAATCAACCTCCACTAGGAGATTGGCCACCAGAACTTTATCGTTAAGAAAAGTCCCTGTACCTCTACAGTTGACCTGTAAAGCTGTTGTCTGCTCATATTGGGATTGTAGCCGGTCTGTCTCGGTGGGTACCCTCGTTGCCCCACTGGCCTGCCCCTGCTGAACTCAGCCCCTGGATGTGACTTTCAGTATTAACCCAGGGTTGCGAATAGGTGGCCTCGAAATGCTTGACTACAGGAAGCCAATTGCTTTGGCCTCATCATGAATTTCACGAATGTTCATGACAAGGTCCGTTCCAAACCATATTTCAGGTGTTTGTACAGCAGTCGCCCTACATAGAGTAGCAAAATTTTGGTTTTAGTGTTGGCCTGATGGCGATATTCCCTGATGCAATTTCCTGAAAAATGCATTGCATAAAATACCCAACATATCTGTTGTGAGTTTGAGGAATGATTGTCCCTTGGACCATTGTGCCAAATGCAGTAATTGCTGCAGCCACCAGATGGAGGACGTGTTAACACCGAACCTCCTGTCCCGTCAAAGAAGGACTCATGGGTGCCCAGAATCCGGGTCACCATAGGCACTTTCAGTAATGCACATTAAACAGGTGTCTCATATTTGTTTGCAGTCACTTGCTTCATATCTTGCTGGAACTGGTGAGGTACTACATAATTGATACTGCTGGGAAGGGATTGTTCCATTGACTCACCAGTCCCCTCCGGAATAGCAACTCAGTGCCATTTCCGAGACGGAGCGTGGCTGTTATGCTCGCTGGTGTTTGCACATAAGCAGGGACACCAGCATCAGGGTCAGCTGCAATCTAACCGCTTCTCCCATCATATAGTAGGAAGGCATCCTCCAGTCCTAAACAAGGCGCTGGAAGGAACCCCAATAATGGACCCTCCATATGTTGGTCTTGGTATGGCCCTCTTGGACATTACTGGCCCTTGGACCCTTATGTAATGAAGGTTGGAGCATCAGCTGCATGTTCCCAAACTCACCCACAGTCTTGTATGATATGGGGGAGAGTAACTATTGTTAGCAGAGAACCCAGGTCTGTGACTTTATATTTGCGTTTTCATGGCTAGGAGCAGCCTCAGTCTGCTTAGATCCCTTGGATATAAATAGATGGACCAGGCTCATTCTGAATCAAATTCCAGTTGGCTTGCCTTTTGTGAATGGAGCTAGTGTGGAAAATTAGCGCGCTATTTGGACTGCTGCCAGTAAAACGGCACCCGGCATCGGAGCCGGCGTTGCCGCGCTTATCTCCCGACCCGATCAATTTGGTGAATCCCTGGACACACTAAGATGGATCTTCAGAAATAACAGCTCCAACTGCCCACTCCTACTGACTGCTCGAGCCAGCTTTACGGAGTGGAAATACTTCTAAGGAAAGTTTGTTAGAACACTTACCTTAGAAGTTCCTACTTACCCGCTGGTGGAGCTGTGCCCTCCAGCCCATTCAGTGCGACATGCGCAGACGTAATGACGCGCATGCACCTGGCGGGTCTTCTTCACGTAGTCACTCACGTGACTCTGAAGTAAAATTGAGGATTTCGGTTCATTTTCAGGTTACAGAATAAACTGGAATAAAAGTGAAATCATGTCAATAAAACCGAAAGATTCTACACATCTCGTACAATTTCCTTTTAAAATAGCTGGGGGGAAATTTAAATACTTGGGCATTGAAATTACTAGAAGATATCAAGACATGTTTAAAGCAAACTATAACCCTGTACTTAAGAAATTACATAATTTAATTAAATTCTGGAAAATGCTCCCGATGTCCTTAATAGGTCGAATAAACAACATAAAAATGATTTTTGTACCACAAATTCTATACTTGTTCCAATCAATCCCACTATATCTATGCAAAAAGTTTTTTTAAAAATTGGACTCAGATATTACAAATTTTATTTGGGATTATAAGACCTATAGAATACAAAAACCACGCCTGAATAAACCCAAAGTAGTAGGAGGATTAGCACTCAGTTTTATGTATTATTATTGGTCAGTAAATATTAGAAATAGGATTCAATTATTGGATAATTCTCTTCATCAACCGGAATGAATCATTATGGAGAAAGAGGACTGCTCCCCCTTTAATATTGGTGCGTTCCTTCTTTCACCAATGATGGTGAATAATACAAACTACAACAAAAACCCAATTATACATAGTACAATCAGAATTTGGAAACAAATAAAATACAATTTAAAATTAAGAAACCTATCTCTCCTATCTCTTATTGCTAAAAACCCTCTGTTTAAACCCTCGATTATAGTCAAAGCATTTATACAATTGGAAAGAGCAGGAATTAAAACTTTGGGAGATTTCTATGATATGGGAAAACAATTATCATTTAAACAATTACAACTAAAATACAATCTGGATAACAATCAGTATTTTAAATATTTCCAAATATGTGATTATTTGAAAAAACATGCACATGAATTTCACAAAATGCCATTAGACTTACTAGATGAAGTAATGAATACAAAGGCAGAATCACCAAATTTAATTTCATATATATATAATATTATACTAAATGCAGTAATACCAACAACGGAAGGTATTAGAGGTGAGTGGAAAAACGAACTAAGCATAAAAATCTCCAATGAAAGGTGGAAAGAATTAAATGTGCACAAATGCTCAATTAACGTAAGACACATTTTAATACAATTTAAAATTATACATAGATTATACTACTCAAAAATTAAATTAAATAATTTTTTCCCTAATGTTTCACCAATTTGTGATAAATGCCACTGTCAAGAAGCTACTATAGCGCACTCATTTTCTCTCATATTTTGGGTCGGAACCCTTCTTCAGATTTCTTCTGACCTGAAACGTCACCCATCCTTTTTCTTCATTGATGCTGCCTGACACGCTGAATTACTCTAGCACTTTGTGTCTATCTTTTATATAAACTGGCATCTGCAGTTCCTTTCTACACATATATTTTGAATGTCAATTATTTTTTTAATGAACAGATAACTGAAACATATGTGCCATTTGTGTATTGATTGGTATCACTTTAAGATTTATATCATGTAACCAGCTGCTACCTGGTTCTTGCAATATTGTTTAGTGTAAAATTGGCTAGATATTTGTCTGCCTCAATGGAGAAAGTCAGAGTAAAAATAATTCTGTATTGACACAATATTTTTTTTCCTTTTCATTTCATATTGTATCATATCGTGTTGTTGGTTTGAACTACTAACTATTTTTTCTCATATTTTGAAGAAAGATATTGAAATACTTCTGAGTCATATAGAATTAATTGATCATGACAGGAATATCTAGGGAGAACCATGTAATATATCAAAAGAGTAGTTTTTGATGAGAATTTGAGCTGAATCTCTTCCTACTTGTTCAGATAGGGTCAAAGAAGTCCATGAATACAGTTTCTTCACAATTTCTGTGGGGCACAGTGGTGCAGCAGTAGAGTTACGGCCTTACAGCATCAGCAACCCGGGTTCGATCCTGACTACGGGTGCTGTCTGTATGCAGTTTGTACGTTCTCCCTGTGACTGGGTGGGTTTTCTCCAGGTGCTCTGATTTCCTCCCACATACCAAAAAAACTTAGGTTCATAGGTTAATTGGCTTCTATAAATTGTATAGGATGTGGGATGGAACTAGTGTGTATGATGGAACTAGTGTACAGGTGATCGTTGGTCAGCATGGACATGGTGGGCCAATGGGTCTGTTTCCATGCTGTATCTCTTAATTGTCCAGTCAAAATAGTACCTTCACCCACCTCTAATTGCAAAATAATTTATTTTACTGCAGTGTGGTCCCCTAAACACCATACTAAAAGTCCTAAAAATCCTAGCATGGGAAAGTAATGTAATTTGCATAATACATTAGAGAAAATTAATAATTTCCAGCGTGATTTGTAATATAAGCCACAATTCAAGTATACAAAACCATGTTTTTCATGATCAGTGAAAATTATGAACATATTCACAGGTTAATATTATGAGTTTAACATGCATGATTTAGCTTTTTCAATCAGTGAAAATAAAAATTGCCTGATATCTTTGCATCCGTGTTTCTGATACAAAAAATGGGATCAACATGATTCCGGACTTGCTTTAGGGCTTCTGCCTAATCTACACCAAAAACTCCTGATGTTGTATCACATCCAAGCAATTCATGGTAGAAGAGTAGTCTGGAACAGATTTTCTTTCCCCAGATCATCATTGTCTTCTTATGTTCCTGTGCGTTTTCGTGTTGGCTTTGGTTTCAGGTTTCATGAATTGCTCCTTCTTGATTGCATCTCCATGGTAGCACAACAGGATTAGCAGATCGGTATCATCACCAATAAGAATGGTGTCAACAACTTTCGCTGACACTACTGCTGTCTTGACGATCAGGATGTCTGCATCTCCTTTGCCATGAATCCATGTGCAACCCGCCCTCTCAAGGAACCCAGCATATAAAAAAACCTTTGTTTGTTTACTTTGTTGACGAGAAACTCATTTTTCTTCAGCTTCAGCTAAGTCTCTCCTGTGAATATCACATTTGGTCCCTTGGAGCTGCCAGTGTCTGCAGTGTGTAGCATCCTTGATGGCAGGCCCATCTTCATAACCATCAAAGGCATCCGTGTGTCTGATACAAAAAATGGGATCAACATCGTTCCGGACTTGCTTTAGGGCTTCTGCTTAATCTACACCAAAAACTCCTGATGTTGTATCACATCCAAGCAATGCATGGTAGAAGAGTTGGGTTGTTCTGTGTTGCCTTTCCATACCGATTTTTCACATATGCGACATAATATGACAAATGCTCTCAAATGTTTGACCTCTTGACCATGGTAGACGTTGCCAAAGTGCACAACCATCAAACACATGGTGAAGGCTGATCTTTGTCAGTTACTTTTTCCTGTGCCTTTGCCATCATCTGTGGATGAGTGAAAAACCGTCTGCATTCTGTGTGCACTCGCTGACCTTTATGAGTTCTTATACTACTTCCTTGCTGCTCACTGGCTTTGTTGATACTCTCGCTCCCTTTTTCTTGTAGTATTACAGTATCCTGGCCATCTTCTAAACTCTTCAGAAACACACTCAGCCATGGGTGTCGGTTGTTCATTTGAAAATAGAGACAATACTCATAAGTTAAGGTTAGGGTTAGGTTAGGGTTCAATCTGGTAATTACCCTTTCTTAAATACACAATATTCAGATTCCCTTCATACACCTACAAAGCAGAGTACTTTAATGCATTTGGATGTTTAATAGTATTGAAATTACTATGACAGGTTATGCAGGCATACTAGCCTTCAAAAAGCCTGCAAATGCTCTATAACCCTCTAATAGTCTTATCGAGAGCCAAAATATTTTAATAAGATTTAATGACAATTTCTTGAAGGCTATAATTATGGTGAAGATAGTTAGTATACAGTTGACGATTATTGAAGGTTGTTTGAATGCTAATGAAGGCTATTTCTGGACTGAACTGTGGAGTACCGCTACTACCAGTTACACAAGTTGCCATGTTCCTGAATTTATTAAATAAATTATGAAATATGAATTTTCTCTGATGGCGGAAGCCTTACACCACATTCCCATGCTAGGATTTTCTAGTACGTTTTGTATGGTGTTTAGAGGACCACACAGGAATGTACTGCAATAGAATAAATTATTTTGCAATTAGTGATGGGTAACCCCCTCAAATTTGCTAGATTGACTGGACTATAACTAACCTAAATGGGTCAGGCAGCCATTGAAAGGAAAACATGGACAACATTGGAGGATTCTATGAAAAATCAGGATAAAAATATTTAAACATCACCCAAGACCAGATTCCTGAGGTTGGTGAACACATTACAGAGGACAATTGTAGGGCACAGGATAGTAGTTTGGTGAAAAATAAGCTAAATGCTGAAATCATAGGCAGAAGTAGATTTATAAGACCATAGGACATAGGAACAAAATTAGGCCATTTGGCCCATCGAGTTTACTCCACCATTCAATCTTAGCTGTTCTATCTTTTCCTCTCAACCCCATTTTCCTGCTACCTCCCTGTTACCTCTGACATCCTTACTAATCAAGAACCTATCAATCTCTACCTTGAAAATATCCAATGTCTTAGTCTCCACAGCTGTGTGTGGTATGAATTCTGCAGGTTCCTCATACATGAACCCTATCATCCCCATGATCATTCTCGTAAATCTTCTCTGGACTCTCTCCAACGCCAGTGCATCCATCCTCAAAACTGCTCACAGTGTTCCAAACATGACCTCACCAGCTCTTTAAAAAGCCTCAGCATTACATTATTGCATTTATATTATAGTCCCTTCGAAATTAATGCTGGCGTTGCATTTGCCTTTCTTACAACCTGCAAATCAACCTTTCGGTAATCTTGCACCAGCACGCCCTTTGATTTCTGGATCGTCTCCCCATTTAGAAGGTAGTATATGCCTTTATCCCTCTATCAAAGTGCAAGACTGCACACTTTGCAATGCTATGTTCCATTTGCCACCTTTTTGCCCACTCTCCCAAACTGTCCAGGTCCTTCTGCAGTCTCACTGCTTTCTCATCACTGTCTGCCTCTGCAGCTATTTGAATATCTTCTGCAAACTTCGCCACAAAACCAAGAAGGATGTTGAATTTTGGGAAGACCACTAGAACCAGGAGTGGGTTATTTTCTCCTTGAGCCCACCATGACGTTCAATAAAGTAATAGCTAATCAGATCATGGCAGAGTGCCACAATGAAACCTATCTCCATAATTTCCCTAGAAAGGCTCAAAATATATCTATCTCAGCTTTGAATTCACTTCAAGACTGAGTTTTTACAGCTCTCTAGTTGAAACCTTAAAGCTCTAGAATCTTATCAAAGGAGAAATTCCTCCCCATGTCAATAGGTGTAATGTGAATAAAGTTGAAGGGGGAGATGTAATGTAAATGCCAGCGCCCCTTAAGGCTAGGAGTAGAAGCTGGCGAGTGTGCCTGTGCCTAGTGACTGAGGCCGTGACCTTCTAGAAATTTCTGTTAGTTGTTGGAAATAAACTTTTCTTACAAGATATCAGACGTGTATTCATTGTGCTAGTCACAACAGGATCATACAGCAGTCAGTACAACCACATTGCTAGATGTTACAGAAAGATGGATTCCAGAAAACGGAAACAGCTGCAGCTATAGCCGCCAATGATGTAGCAAAGAAATTCATAGGTACCGAAGAAACAACACATTTGGTGGGATGTAGAGCTCTTAGTTTTTGCATTGAGTTGTAGAATTACCTAAATAGTGAGGGAAAATTAACTGAACATAGGTTGAATATTTAAAAATGGGAGTATATGGGTTACAGAGGCAGCTCATTGCCATAAGAGATTTAATGTGATTAAGGTATAGATTGAAGAGTTTTGGATTCAACTTTATGAGATGTGGAAGCTAAGGGAATGGCCAGGAAAATCGCAGTCAATTAATTGGAATGGTTGAAAACTGTTGCATATCTAGCAATCCTTTGTTTACCAAGATTTAGATAAGGCTCTTCAATATACTATTATACATTGATGGATATTAATATTAAAATCTCAGTAATTGAAGGCTATTAAAAGCTGACATTATTGAATTTTATGGAGATTCCCTGGATGTTTGTTTGAAAGATTATCACCCTGAAATGTTAGCTCTTTCTACAAATACTTTGTTGGCTGCTGTACGTTTACACAGGACATAGAAACATAGACATAGAAACATAGAAATTAGGTGCAGGAATAGGCCATTCGGCCCTTCGAGCCTGCACCGCCATTCAATATGATCATGGCTGATCATCCAACTCAGTATCCCGTACCTGCCTTCTCTCCATACCCTCTGATCCCCTTAGCCACAAGGGCCACATCTAACTCCCTCTTAAATATAGCCAATGAACTGGCCTCAACTACCGTCTGTGGCAGAGAGTTCCAGAGACTCACCAAGCTCTGTGTGAAAAAAGTCTTTCTCATCTCAGTCTTAAAGGATTTCCCCCTTATCCTTAAGCTGTGACCCCTTGTTCTGGACTTCCCCAACATCGGGAACAATCTTCCTGCATCTAGCCTGTCCAACCCCTTAAGAATTTTGTAAGTTTCTATAAGATCCCCTCTCAATCTCCTAAATTCTAGAGAGTATAAACTGAGTCTTTCTTCATAAGACACTCCTGACATCCCAGGAATCAGTCTGGTGAATCTTCTCTGCACTCCCTCTATGGCAATAATGTCCTTCCTCAGATTTGGAGACCAAAACTGTACGCAATACTCCAGGTGTGGTCTCACCAAGACCCTGTACAACTGAAGTAGAACCTCCCTGCTCCTATACTCAAATCCTTTTGCTATGAAATCTAACATACCATTCGCTTTTTTCACTGCCTGCTGCACCTGCATGCCTACTTTCAATGACTGGTGTACCATGACACCCAGGTCTCGCTGCATCTCCCATTTTCCTAATCGGCCACCATTTAAATAATAGTCTGCTTTCCCGTTTTTGCCACCAAAGTGGATAACCTCACATTTATCCACATTATACTGCATCTGCCAAACATTTGCCCACTCACCCAGCCTATCCAAGTCACCTTGCAGTCTCCTAGCATCCTCCTCACAGCTAACACTGCCCCCCAGCTTAGTGTCATCCGCAAACTTGGAGATATTGCCTTGAATTCCCTCATCCAGATCATTAATATATATTGTAAATAGCTGTGGTCCCAGCACTGAGCCCTGCGGTACCCCACTAGTCACTGCCTGCCATTGTGAAAAGGATCTGTTTACTCCTACTCTTTGCTTCCTGTTTGCCAGCCAGTTCTCTATCCACATCAATACTGAACCCCTAATGCCGTATGCTTTAAGTCTGTATACTAATCTCTTATGTGGGACCTTGTCGAAAGTCTTCTGGAAGTCCAGATATACCATATCCACTGGTTCTCCCTTATCCACGCTACTAGTTACATTCTCGAAAAATTTCACAAGATTCGTCAGACACGATTTACCTTTCGTAAATCCATGCTGACTTTGTCCAATTATTTCACCACTTTCCAAATGTGCTGCTATCCCATCTTTAATAACTGACTCTAGCAGTTTCCCCACTACCGATGTTAGGCTAATTGGTCTGTAATTCCCCGTTTTCTCTCTCCTTCCCTTCTTAAAAAGAGGGGTTACGTTTGCTATCCGCCAATCCTCAGGAACTACTCCAGAATCTAAAGAGTTTTGAAAGAGTATCACTAATGCATCCACTATTTCCTGAGCTACTTCCTTAAGTACTCTGGGATGCAGCCTATCTGGCCCTGGGGATTTATCGGCCTTTAATCTATTCAATTTACCCAACACCACTTCCCGGCTAACCTGGATTTCACTCAATTCCTCCTTTGACCCGCAGTCCCCTGCTATTTCCGGCAGATTATTTATGTCTTCCTTAGTGAAGACGGAACCAAAGTAGTTATTCCATTGGTCCGTCATATCCTTGTTCGCCATGATCAACTCACCTGTTTCTGACTGCAAGGGACCTACATTTGTTTTAACTAAACTCTTTCTCTTCAGAAAAACATAAAACATAGAACTGTACAGCACAGGAACAGGCCCTTCGACTCACTATATCTATGCTGAACAAGATGTCAAGTTAAACTCATTTCCACTTCTTGAATGAGATCCATATCCTCCCATTCCTTGCCCACCCAAAAGCCTCTTAAATGCTACTATTCTATCCATCTCCACCACCTCACCTGGCATCACGTTCCAGGCACACACCATTTCCCACATTTAAAACTTTGCCCCTCTTACCTTTCTAGCCAGGCACGGAAATCGCTATCAAAATTTGGGGGACACACAATTTCTTGGCGGTCACACGCGCATGCGCACACACGCGAGGCTTCGGCCGTGAGCCCTGTGGACGGTAACATTGGGAGCTGATCTGGTTGGTGACCGACTCCGAACTCCAGCAACAGCAGCTTCGTCCGCCCCGAATCGTGAGGCTTCAACCGGCCCCTTCTTGGGGGCTTCAACCTCGATTGCCTTGCCGCAGCAATTTGACTGCGGGGCGGTGGAAGATCCCGCAGCAGGCCGGGCCGGGCGATGAAAAGCCCCATGATCAAGCCGATTCAAGCTCCGCTCTATGATCTTTGCTCCATGGACGTCTCTCTCCTCCAATCACCGAGCTCTATCCTCAGTCCCACCCCCCTACTTCCACCTCTGACCGACACCTCCCTCCTCCAATGATCGTGCTGAATCATCATGCTCCCCCCCCCCCCCACTGCCTGCTGACCGATGTCTCTCGTCCAATCACCGCTCTTGATCATCACCCCCACTGTCTGGCGGAAAGCGGAGATTTTTAATAGTTTTTTTTTCACCGAGTTTTAAAATGCAGATTACAAAACATGGTGGGGGGGGGGGAGGGATCGTCCCCCACCTCTCAAAACATGAGGGGGACATCCCCGCCCCCCCCGTCCCCCCCGGGATTTCCGACCCTGTTTCTAGCATATCCCCTTTTTTTATTTCAGGTTTCCAGCTTCTGCAGAGTTTTTCTTTTGAGGCTCTAGTTATTAGATCTTTCTTCTTTTATTCATATTGCTTGTCACAGCTTACATACATTCATCCAGAGGAACGAGTCTCCCTTTTATACTAACTTGAGCAAAAGAGGAGATAGAACTATAAGAAGCAATTATAAGGCCTATAAATTCCAGTTGGCTGGTTTCCTGTTGACTCATGGTGTACAATGCGCAACTGACTGATTAAATACTTTCTATGTGAAATTCTCTAATTGGCTCTTTCTTCAGGACAAAGAGAAGGTCGTAATCCAGGAAATAAATATTCACCTGGGAAAATGGCTGTCAGAGCAAAACGTTAAAGAGCTACAACCCTCGAGTTATTACTTAGTTAGAAGTTCGAAAACTTGCTATAAACTGGGTTTTACTGGCAAAGTGGTACTTTGGGAGTTGCTGTTCACTAGCCATCGAGCTAAGGCCTTTATTGTCTGCAGGGAGTATTTTTGTGCAGTATGATGAGAAATGAAGCATGGCTCAATGATCACAATGAAATAAAAATGTCATGTGTAGAATTGGATTGAAGTCCACGCAGGTGGTTTGCCAACATCGGGGAGAAAAAATTCTATTCAGTAGATTACTGTTGCATGCAATCTATCCCATTCTAATCCATCACCTACACAGTCTCTGTCACAAAATAGATGGTAACAAAGGAAATTGAGGTAGAAACAAAGAACTGCAGATGCTGGTTAATATACAATAAGACACCCAGTGCTAGTGTAACTCAGCAGGTCAGGCAGCATCACTGGCGAAAAGGAATAGGTGACGTTTCGGTCGAGACCCTTCTTCAGACTGAGTCTAAAGAAGGGTCTCGACCCGAAATGTCACCTATTCCTTTTCTCTAGAGATGCCACCTGCCCCCACTGAGTTACTCCAGCATTTTGTGTCTATCTTCAATGTACACCAGCATCTGCAGTTCCTTCCTACACATTTCAGATCAAGACCCTTTATCAGGAAATATATGTCTCTGACTATTTCTTAAAGAAAAAAACTCGAAACACATCTGAAATATGCCAAACAAATGTGTACTCTGAACGATTGGTGTATCCTATTTCTTCAATTTTACTTTTCTCTTATACCCAATCAATGTTGTGACAGGAGGCCATGGAATTACAGAATGTAAATCTATACTAATATTCTTGAATGCTGCATCATGCTTTGCTTGAAAGGATAGCATTAAGACACCAAAAATATCAAACAAATTGAACGAAGGATAAATACCAGATTCTTACTTCTTAATGTAGGATTGTAAACCAACAATCAATGGGACTTTTATTTATGTTTTATATTATTTTGCAGCATGGAAACAGGCCTTTCGGGTCACAGTGTCAATACACCCATCGATCCTCATTCACACTAGTTGTATGTTATCCTTCTTTCTCATCCCTATACATCAGGGTCAACTCACCAATTAACCAACAAACCCACATGTCTTTGAGATGTGGGAGGATACCAGTGCACAAGGAGAAAACCCAAGCTGTCATGGGAAGATAGTGCAAACTCCACATGAACAGACAGCACCCAAGGTTAGGATTGAACCTGGGTCTCTGGCACTGTGAGGCTCCATTTCTCTACCAGCTGCACCACTGTTACAGTTTATTCTGGTCTCCATAGCTGTTGCCTGACCTACTGAGCACTTCTAGCTCTTTCTAATTTTCTTTTAGTTATCATTTTAGTTAACTCCGCGAGAAGCTAAGGAGGATATAAGAAGGAAATGAGAGGCAATAATATAATTTCTAACATTGAATATTAACAGTGATTTAATAAAGCATTTAATAGCCAGAATTTAGACTTCAAATATTAGAGTGCCTTAATTTCCAAAACATTTGACATTAGAAAAATAGATTTTAAAAATATTTATAAAATTCTGATATGCAAACAAGAAACCCCAATCAAAAATAGTAGCAGATGATTCTAATAAATTAACTCTCATATCAAAAGAACTAAAATGATAATCAATATCTGTGCAATCCGAGTTCTAATAAATCCATCCGAGGGTGGATTTATTAGAGAACTCATCTATTTTTGCAGAAATGTCATGAACTACATTTCAATCAATATATTAACTATGTTATGCTGCATAATGTGGAGACTTGACAGAAATGAAAAGTCACTGTACCTGACATAAGACCTGTAGCTCGTTTTAATTAGAATTAGTCTGACAGACAGGAATATAAATTCACTTCAGGAATGGCAGCATTTCCACTTTGCTCAAATCTACTTAGAATACCTCATTTATGAGCATGTGGGTTTAGGTGATGTATAGAGGAGAGCTCTGTTTACGCTGAGATGAAAATATTACTGGAATGAATCAAAAGCTGTATGTCAACTTTCAACAAAGGGTCCCCTGAGACAAGGTTGGTAGCATCAGAGTGCGAAGTTACCATGGAAACCAAACTTGTCTTTTGACCAGTGTCATGAAGCTAGCCTTTAAGTATTCACTGTGTGCCATCTATCCTCCCACTCAGAACATTAGGCAAAGTTTCCCTGTGGAAAATACTCCTCTTTCTCAAATTATTTGGATTTTATTTATCTGCTAACGGATTTTCAAAGAGAAAACATCTAGTTAAACAAAGGTTTGAAATGGCCAAAACAATTATTCATGCATCACGTCAGTTATTTAAAGTTGCAATACATTTTGTGTTGTTCTTTGTAGATTTTTATTAGTATTGAATAGAATTAACAATTCGTTATCTACAGTTTCAATCTGGGATGGTTTGCTTTTTCCTCAGTGTGTTTCAGCATTCACATTTAATTCATCCAAACTACATTGAACAAAGGGGTAAACATAGAGAAACATAGACACATGGAAAATAGGTGCAGGAATAGGCCATTTAGCCCTTAGAGATAGCACCACCATTCAATATGATCATGGCTGATTATCCAAAATCAATACCCTGTTTCTGCTTTCTCCCCATATCCCCTTATTCCGTTAGCCCTAAGAGCTGTATCTAACTCTCTCTTGAATACTTCCAGTGAATTGGCCTCCATTGCCTGTGGCAGAGAATTCCACAGATTCTCAACTGTCTGGGTGAAAAAGTTTTTCCTCATCTCAGTCCTAAATGGCCTACCCCTTATTCTTAAACTGTGACCCCCTGGTTCTGGACTCGCCCAACATTGGGAATTTATTTCCTGCATCTAGCTTGTCGAATCTCTTAAGAATGTTATATGTTTCTATAAGCTCCCCTCTCAATAGACAAAAGACAATAGACAATAGGTGCAGGAGTAAACCGTTTGATCCTTTGAACCAGCACTGTGATGCAATGTGATCATGGCTGAACATCCACAATTAGTACCCGTTCCTGCCTTCTCCCCATATCCCCTGACTCAGCTATCTTTAAGAGCCTTATCTAACTCTCTCTTGAAAGTATCCAGAGAACTGACCTCCACTGCCCTCTGGGGCAGAGAATTCCACAGACTTACAATTCTCTGTGTGAAAAAGTCTTTCCTCATCTCTGTTCTAAATGGCTTACCCCTTATTCTTAAACTGTGGCTCCTGCCTCTGGACTCCCCAAACATCGGGAACATGTTTCCTACCTCTAATGTGACCAAACCCTTAATAATCTTATATGTTTCCATAAGATCCCCTCTCATCCTTCTAAATTCCAGAGTGTACAAGCCCAGCCGCTCCATTCTCTCAGCATATGACAGTCCCGCCATCCCAGGAATTAACCTTGTGAACCTACTCTGCACTCCCTCAAAAACAAGAATGTCCTTCCTCAAATTTGGAGATCAAAAGAGCACACAATACTCCAAGTGTGATGTCACTAGGACCTCTTTGCTCCTATACTCAATTCCTCTTGTTATGAAGGCCAACATGCCACTCGCTTTCATCACTACCTGCTGTACCTGCATGCTTACTTTAATTGACTGATGAACAAGGACCCCCAGGTCCTGTTGTACTTCCCCTTTTCCCAACTTGACACCATTTAGATAATAATCTGCCTTCCTGTTTTTACTACCATAGTGGATAACTTCAAATTTATCCACTTTAAACTGCATCTGCCATGCATCTGCCCACTCACCCAAGCTGTCTAAGTCACCCTGCATTCTCATAGCATTCTCCTCGCAGTTCATAGTCTCATCCTTCTAAATTCCAGCGAATGTATGCCCAGTGGATCCATTTTTTCTTGTAGATTTGTTAAATTAACCTAAATAAGGTAGATCATTTTGAAAGTAAGGCTGACAGCTTTAATGTGCTGCAATGTGAAACTGGTCAATGCATTTCTCCATCTGAAAATAAGGAAAAAAGTCACTTTGCAGAGTGAAGGAAGAAATTGCAGTTGATTTCTCATGCATTTCAGCCAGCAGTAACAAGGAATAAATAATAGGAATATTCATGTATCAGGTCAGGTTTCATTTAGTTTAGTTTAGTTTAAATTAGTTTAGTTTAAAAAGCCCCGCCAGGCGCATGCACGTCACACTTCAAAGAAGCGGCGTGAAAACACAGAAACTATAGCCGAAGTGATATAGTAAGACTCAGAAGACTAGAACTACCAGATGATCTTGCGATTATGAGGGCCGGGAGCAGAGGGCACGTAATCCTTCATCGTAACTCCTCATAAAATAAAGATCAAACTTCAAACTGGTAAGTACTCGTTTAATCTTACTATTTTACTTCGGAGTCACGTGAGTGACGACGTGAAGATTTCAAAGCTCTGTGATTTCATGCCGTAGATCCATTCCATACGACACACTGCTTCAGTTGACACAGTAGTGAATAAATAATGTATTGAACATTGCTTCGAATTATCCAATAATCATTTTTTAAATAGCAATACAGTAATAACCCCTCTATCCCAGGGGAAATTACAAATGAAATTTATAAAGACAAAGCAAATCAAATCAAACGGAACCCAAAACAGCATGCCCAAACCCTGACACTGTCAGGACAGGTTTATCATAATTTTAGAAAAGTTGATTCCTTAGAACATCCTGTGGCCTCGCTGTGGATGTTGATGCTGCCCTGGTGGAGTGAGATTTAAACACATGAGTGTCTACTCCAGCGGAATCCAAAACCTGTTTTACCATCTAGAAAGTTTATACTGACACCTTTTATGAGGTTTCTTGTGACTGATGAGCATTGGTGACTCAGAGCTTCTGAGACTCTTAGTTACCTCGATATATTGACTCGGGTGCTTAAATACTCATAACATTTGGTCAGCAGGGTATGCTTTAAAACTTACTTTGGTTCCAGCCATTCCTGGCCTGATTTGTTTGATTAAATCATACACATAAAATGTAATGTTATCTGCAGAAGAATACATGGTATCTAGTCGTAACTTTTGCAATATTTGCACTCGTTGCGCTGATACTAGCGCCATGAGCTTAACCACTTTAAGTGTTAACTTCTGAAAAGGCAATGACGTAATTTGAGCCCATTGCCGAAGCAGTGTGAGAACTATACTGACATCCCAGATTTCTGTAAATCTAGGTTTAGGAGGATTTTTGTTAAAGTTAAAGATTCCTCTCATGAATCGGGACACTAAGGAAGACCCGATAGGTTGTTGTTCTGAAACTGCCCTAAATAGGAGGACAAAGCACTCCGAGCACTATTAATGGCGCTATAACTCAAGTGTTCATCAAAATGCAATGTAGCAACGAACTCCAATACATCTGGTATGCTTGCAGTATGATAATATATATCTCACTGTAAACAACATCTCCCATTTCTTAATATGAGACACATATAGATTCTTAGTGCTATCTCTCCAAGCTGCAGTTATCACATCCATGGTCCTAGTTGACAGTCCAGGCCTTCGAACGGTCTGGTCAGAACCTGCAGATTAACAAATGAATATGATCATGTAACAGATGACTTTCTCCTGCTACTGGATGCACCAACAATTACTGCAGTTGGGGACAGTCATGAATAGCTGAGTCATCATTCTGAGTACCAATGGGAACCATGGCTGTGTAGGCCAGTCCAGAAACCACCAAAATGCCTGAGGCAGAGTCCTGCTCTATTTTGGTGAGACATTGCCTAATCAGGCAGAATGGGGAAAAAGCATAAAAGAATGTACGTCCCCAGTGTAGCGAGAATGAATCCATCACTACTACTCCTGGATCTGGTTACCATGAAACGTATTTAGGGAACTGGTGATTTAGCCTGGATGCAAACAGATCAATATCTGGCAAACCATAGCGGCTGACAATCATTTTAAAAACATCAGGATTTAACGTCCATTCTTATTTTGTCATTACATTTTCGTGACCTGTTGTCTGCCACCACATTATCTCTACCTGATAGGTAGATAGCTGAGACTCAGATGTTTCTGGAAATACACCAGTGCCACATGAGGTTAGCCAGCTTATCACATGATACTGACCTTATTCCTCCCATGTGATTGATATATGGCACAGCCGTGGTATTATCAATCTGGAGTTGAACATGTAAATTATTCATTGTTGAACAATAAGCTTTTAATCCATAGAATGCACCCAGCAATTCTAAGTCATTTATACCATGCCTGTGCAGGATTAAATCCTCTTGCACACTCCATCTACCACCACAGCTAGACTCGCTGTCCGTAGCTCCCCATCCGGCAGCACTAACATCTGTCTGTAAAAGCACTGAAGGTTGCTGAACCAAAATGTTTTTGGTAGTTTGTACAATATTGATAATCCACCATTGTAATTGAGCTATGGCTCTAGTTGGTAACTGCATAGGTCTATCAAAATGACCTGCATGTTCTTTACGTGGTAGTTCTCTAGCTCATTGCAGACTTTGATAGTGCAGTGGTATAAACTGCACTGCAGGGAAAGTTGCCACCAATTTACCAATAACATTGGCGACTTCCAGGATGGAGGGATATTGTTTTTCAGCGAGACTAGGACAGACCTCCCTGATCTCCACAATCTTGGCTGTAGGCAAAGTCACTGACATATCAACTGAATCAATGACAAATCCCAAATAATCATTTTTTTAGGATTGCTCTAACTTGGATCTGGTTGGATGGACCCTAACCTTTCAAACAGGTATTTGGTTGCTGAATCCAATTCCTCAGCTGTCTCCTGAGTGTTGCTTACGATTAAAATATCATCTAGATAAGCCATTACCATGTGATTCTTGGCCCGAAGTAGTGCGAGCACTGGTTTCAACAATTTCTTGAACAGCCTAGGAGCTGAGGTTAACTCATTGGGTAATGCTTTAAATTGCCACAGCTGTCCCATCCAACTAAATTTCAAGTATCTCTGATACTGATGATGAATTGGTATTGAATAATATGAATCTTTCAGATCTATAGTTGTCATATAACAGCCTTGTGATAACAGCTGTTTCGCAGTATTGAAGGTGTCCATTTTGAAAATGCCTGTACTGAACATAGGAATTTAACTGGTTTAGGTCCAGAATGACTACATCCCCCATCTTTTCTCTGTGTGGGGAATATATTGGACACAAATTGTTGAAGATGGTTTGTCGTCCTCTCAATTACCCCTTTTTTGGGACAAAACTGTAATTTAATCTTTTACCTGCTGAGTTTGTGGTGCAGAAAAAAAACCAATACTCTATTAGGCATATTCTGTAAGGCGGATCAACTGAATACTCTATCAAGCCTGAACACAGCAGTATAAATCAATGAGTTGTTATGCAGATTCCCCAACCGGAGGTTGTTCCCCAGAAATCTTATCCTGGACAGATGAGTCACCTGTACCTCTGCAGTCGACCTTGAAGTCCTCCTTCTTCCCATATTGGGGTTGTAGCTGGGATACACTGGTGGGTAATACCGTCGTCCCACTGGCCCCACTCTGCTTGGCCCTGCCCCTGGATCCGTCACCTTTCACGCTGAAAACGACCTGCGAGGTGGCATCCTGGCAGAAGGGACGTATGTCTTCATGAGACGGATTGTTTTGGCATCTTCCGCCAGGTTCTTGACTTGTTTGAGGGGGTCCACCCCACATAAATAATCTGGGCTTGGATATTGGTGGACCTACACAAAGCTGCAAATTTCGGGTTCAGCGTCGGCTTTATAGCTATTTTGCTTATGCAGTTGACCTCAAAATATACATTTACAGAACAGGGCCAGCATATCTTGTTGTGTGCCAGACATTGGTGCCCCCCCCCCCCGGACCATTTTTCCAAATGCAGTGTTGCCTGCTGCCACCAACTTGAGGACCCGCTGAAACATGATTTCTTGTCCATGTATCGTTGCACTCATTTGCCCATATAGCAGAGTTCACGGTGGGCACTTTAAGCGACGCACAGGTAACAGGTGTTTTATATCTTGTGGCCATGTCTTCCATAATCGTATCCTGGAGCTGGTCCGAAGCCATGTAATTAACATTGGCGGCTGGATTTTCCTCGATAGCCTCACCAGTCCCTTCCGGATTAGCGAAGTTTAACGCTACATCCGAGACACCTGGAGCATGGCTCATGTGCTCTGGTGTGTGCACAAAAGCAGTGACACCAGCTTCAGGGTCAGACTCCTCCTGCCCTGGCTTCTCCTGAGTCTTTCTCTAGGGAGGTCTCTTCCAGCCCTAAACAAGGTGTTGGAGAGGATGATTCCCACTGGTATCCGTAAGCGGTGTTTTCTTCTTCACTGTATGGACCTCTGCGAGAGGCTGTGTGGGGAATCCTAGCGGCATTTGACCCCAATTGAAATTTTACATGGCTCTTTAAATTTAGAGCATTTTTCCATTTGGTTGAGCCGTCCCCATACCTTTACATTAAAAGGAGGGGAGTCTTCCACATCATCAGACCCATGAGATAAGATGAGCTTGAGAGTACTTTGTTTTGGTATTCCTCCCTGGTGGAGTAGCCTCAGTGCCCTGAAGCACTGGAAACTGATGGAGGCAGTTCAGCTGCCAGTAGAAACAGTAGCTGGTGTTGGAGCCGGCATTAGCGCAGCCATTATCTCCAAACTCGATCTATATAGCGGTAATCGCGGAGCCGGCTTTAGTGCAGCCGTTATCTCCCAACCCGATCTATAAGCGGTAATCGCGGTCCCCGCGTGTTCCGCTCCGCTACAGCAGTTTATATTTACAATACCTCCATATCACTAACTCTAGCTGGCTCTCCGAGCCAGACTTACAGAATTTAAAATACACGCAGGGAAGGTTTAACATTGACTTACCTGTGGGTTACTACTTACCTCTGGTGGAGCTGAGCTCTCCAGCCCATCGGTGTGCCATGTGTCGGACATAATGACGCGCATGCGCCTGGCGGGGCTTCTTCACGTAGTCAATCACGTGACTCCGCAGTAAAATGTACAATTTTACAAAGCCAATTAGCCTACAAATCTTTTGAGTGTGGGAGGAAACTGGAACATCAGGATAATACCCACACAGGTCACGGGGAAAATGTACAAACTCCATACAGACAGCACCCGTAGTTAGGATCGAACCCGGGTCTCTGGTGCTGTAAGGCACAGTGGTAGAGTTGCTGCCTTACAGCATTAGAGACGCGGGTTCAATCCTGACTAGGGGTGTTGTCTGTACGGAGTTTATACAGTAGCTTGCAAAAGTATTCATACCCCTTGAACTTTTCCACATTTTGTCACGTTACAACCACAAACGTAAATGTATTTTATTGGAATTTTATGTGATATACCAACACAAAGTGGTGCATAATTGTGAAGTGGAAGGAAAATGATACATGGGTTCCAAATTTTATTACAAGTGTGGCGTGCAAAAGTATTCAGCCCCCTTTACTCTGATACCCCTAAATAAAATCCAGTGTAACCAATGGCCTTCAGAAGTCACCTAATTAGTAAATAGAGTCCACTTGTGTGTAATCTAATCTCAGTATAAATACAGCTGTTCTGTGAAGGCCTCAGAGGTTTGTTAGAGAACATTAGTGAACAAACAATGTTCCTTGGGCATCATGAAGCCCAAGGAACACACCAGACAGGTCAGGGATAATGTTGTGGAGAAGTTTAAAGCAGGGTTAGGTTATAAAAAAATATCCCAAGCTTTGAACCTCTCACGGAGCACTGTTCAATCCATCATCCGAAAATGGAAATAGTATGGCACAACTGCAAACCTAGCAAGACATGGCCGTCCACCTAAACTGACAGGCCAGGCAAGGAGAGCATTGATCAGAGAAGCAGCCAAGAGGCCCATGGTAACTCTGGGGTAGCTGCAGAGATCCACAGCTCAGGTGGGAGAATCTGTCCACAGGACAACTATTTGTCATGAACTCCACAAATCGGGCCTTTATGGAAGAGTGGCAAGAAGAAAGCCATTATTGAAACAAAGCCATAAGAAGTCTTGTTTGCAGTTTGCCACAAGCCATGTGGGGGACACAGCAAACATGTGGAGGAAGGTGCTCTGGTCTGATGAGACCAAAATTGAAGTTTTTGACCTAAATGCAAAACGCTATATGTGGCAGAAAACTAACACTGCACATCACCCTGAACACACCATCCCCTCTGTGTAACATGGTGGTGGCAGCATCATGCTGTGGGGATGCTTTTCCTCAGCAGGGACAGGGAAGCTGGTCAGAGTTCTTGGGAAGATGGATGGAGCCAAATACAGGGCAATCTTGGAAGAAAACAATGTTAGAGTCTGCAAAAGACTTGAGACTGGGGCGGAGGTTTACCTTCCAGCAGGACAACGACCCTAAACATACAGCCAGAGCTACAATGGAATGGTTTAGATCAAAAGCAGATTCATGTGTTAGAATGGCCCAGTCAAAGTCCAGACCTAAATCCAATTGAGAATCTCTGGCAAGACTTGAAAATTGCTGTTCACAGACGTTCTCCATCCAATCTGACTGAACTTGCAGCAAAAGGTGGTTCTACAAAGTATTGACTCACACGTGACAATAAAGCACCACTGAACTAGAAAAGATATGTGGATGATGGAAGTGCAACTATAGAACTGAGCGACACAGTTATGTTGACCAGCCTCACAAAAGAGATTTGCCTTTGATGAACATGTGCAGGTAAGGTTGCAGCTGATAGCAGGTGTCCACGATTACTTACTGGAGGAATCAGTATCTTCACAATCATCTCCACATAATTATTTAGAGGCACGACTACAGGAAAAATATCCTAATCTAGACAGGTGACAAAGCAAGGCAGTTTTCACACTGAGAATGACACCCAAAATAGTCATTAAGGTTTTGAAGAGACAAATCTAGGCATATTGAAGTCACCATTGGAAGTTGTGATAGTGAATCAGATGTTTTTGCGCAAGGATAAGCCAAATGGGTCACAAGGTCTCTCCATTTTCCAATTAGATTTGTGAATATGATGGCTGAATGTTGTGGACATGAAGAATTGGAAGAAAGTCAGGAAATAGAAAGGTAACTGAAGAGTGATAAATCATTGATAGACAAACTGCAACCCTGAAATACAAGGAAATACATGAGGTACAGAAAAAATAAAATATAGATGAGAACAAATAGGTCTTTATTCTTTGGAGCGCAGAAGGTTAAGGGGGGACTTGATTGAGGTCTTTAAAATGATGAAAGGGATAGACAGAGTTAATGTGGATACGTTTTTCCCATTGAGGGTAGGGAAGATTCAAACAAGAGGGCATGACATGAGAATTAAGGGACAGAAGTTTCAGGGTAACGTGAGGGGGAACTTCTTTACTCAGGGTGGTGGCTGTGTGGAATGAGCTTCCAGCAGAAGTGGTGGAGGCAGGATCGATTTTAACATTTAAGAGTAAAGTGGATAGGTATATGGACGTGAAGGGAATGGAGGGGTATGGTCTGAGTGCAGGTAGATGGGACTAGGGGAAAACAAATGGTCGGCACGGACTGGAAGGGCCGAGAGGGCCTGTTTCCGTGCTGTAATTGTTATATGGTTATATGGTTAAATAAATAAGGGATAGGATCAAAAGGCTTTACATTTACAATTTAATACACAATTCATATAAGGTTTCCAGGAATAATATACTCTAGTGTCTTATCATCAGAGATGTTTTATTACGTTGTTCTTATTGAGGCAAAATTGCAACAAAGCAACCTAATGGTCTCAGAGGGCCGAATGGCCGACTCCAGCACCTATTCCCTGTTATCTATTGTCTATTGTCTTGATTATTACCATGGAACTTTGGAGTCACACAGGATACAGGATGGAGATGGGTCCTTCTGACCACCTTATGTACTCCACGTACAATTAATGTGCTCCTTCTATACTCAACATATAATTAATACTGTACTAATCCCATCCTTATTCTCATATTCATGTCAACTGCCTGCAAAGGAGTACAGGCAGATTTGATCATTTATCATCGTTACTTTTTTTGCATATCTTTCATTTGTTCTATATCTCTCTATATTACTGTTTATATCTCGTGTTTCCCTTTCCCTTGACTCTCATTCTGAAGAAGGGTCTCGACCTGAAACGTCACCTATTCCTTTTCTCCAGAGAAGCTGTCTGACCCACAGAGTTACTCCTGCATTTTGCAAATATTGTGGGCCGAAGGGCCCATTCCTGTGCTGTGCTGCCCTGTGCTTTACTGTACTGCACTATGTTTAACTCTAACAGCCTCCCCACCATGAATCTTTTGCCCGCAGTTTACAGTAGTCCATTAAACTACCAACCAGCAGACCATTATCTTATTAATCACATCCAACTGGATAAAGATCTAAAACCTTTTAAAACATTCATCACGTCAACAATTTAAATTTCATACTTTCTTTTAGTTCTTTGCTCTTTCTTGGGTAATTGAGGCCAGGGGATTTGACAAATCAAAGTAACACTGCCAAGGGGATAACATTAATGTTAATTGAGCAACCAATTAATGGCCTAGTGATTAAAATATATAGTTCAAGATCAAGTTGTTATTTTGCAAGTATGGCCCAATCAAGAACAATTAATGTGGATTAATGCCATGCTTGGCCAATTCAAGACTCCTTTGCAGTGGTAATAATTGGATATATATCTGTGGGGAACCTCTGGTGCATCTAAAGTAATTTTGGTAATGAATTCCTGGAGATAGCACAAACAGTTTAACTGCTCTCCTGCTGAACTCACAGCAGGTGTTCTGTGGAATTCCTGCAAAGGTTCATCCTACCCTGTTTAATTTCATTTTTCATGTACCTTGTGTTTTATGACTGTTGGCTGATCAATTTCCCCACTGAGATTAATATAGTTCTACCATATCGTATCATAGAAACATAGAAAATAGGTGCAGGAGTAGGCCATTCAATATGATCATGGCTGATCATCCAAAATCAGTACCCTGTTCCTGTTTATTCCCCACATCCCTTGATTACATTAGCCCTAAGAGCTATATCTAACTCTCTCTTGAAAACATCCAGCGTATCATATCGTATCGTTTCCTAATATTCAGCAAACTTTCAATTAAGGGTTTCCAGGAACCTTGTTCCAAAACTTCTTGCCCATGACATAAAAAAAAACATCAGGGCATTATTTGAACATTGATTGAAGACAAGGATTAAAGAGGTGAGGTTAGAGATTTGAACTGATCCACCACAAATCAGGGTGAGCTTCATAATGAGACACAGAATTGTGCAAGGAGTCTGATGGTAATAGTGGTTTGTCTCATTGGTGATCCCTGGACTATCTTTGATTGGACTTTACTGGCTTTACCTTGCACTGAACGTTATTCCATTATCATGTATCTATCATGTATCTATACACTGTAAATAGCTCAACGTTATCAAGTAATGCATTTCCGCTGACTGGTTAGCACGTAACAAAAGCCTTTCACTGTACCTTGGTACACATGACAATGAACTAAACTGAACTCTTATAAAGTCATAGAGTGATACAGTGTGGACACAGGCCCCTTGGCCCAACTTGCTATCACTGGTCAACATGTCACAGCTACACTAGTCCCACCTGCCTGCGTTTGGTCCATATCGCTCCAAACTTGTCCTATCCATGTCCTTCCCATTATTATTCAGATTGGAGAGTTGTGACCAGTGGTGTACCCCAGGGATTGGTTCTAGGTCTGCTGCTGATTGTCATCTATATTAACAAATTAATATGCAGTAAGATACAGTGAAAACCAGGTTTTGTTTGCTGGCTGGCCAACGCAGCTTCACCCTGGACCAGTTGCTTTCTGAGGGTACTCGCAGAGGAAGGTCAGTCTAACATCAGCGATGGTGGTTATGGCTAGAGATGCTCCCGAGACTGTTGGGGCAGATTTAGTTTAGTTTAGAGATACAGTGTGAAAAACAAGCCCTTTGGCCCACCGAATCCATGCTGACCAGCAATCCCCACACACTAACTTTATCCTTCACACAATAGGGACAATTTACAATTACTCCAAGCCAATTTACCTACAAACCTGTACGTCTTTGCAATGTGGGAGGAAACCGGAGATCCCGGAGAAAACCCATGGAGGTCACGGGGAGAACGTACAAATTCCGTACAGACAGCACCTGCAGTTAGGATTGAACCAGGTCTCTGGCAATATATGGCAGCAACTCTACCGCTGCACCAGCGTGCCAACCTATGGTGATGTCATTCCAGTGACCTTTTCAAAATTCAGCTCGACAGGGCAAGAAGCTTTTTTGCTAACAATACTGCCTGATTTTACCTAGTAACCCATTATAGATTGCAAGCCTTGCCACAATTGACCCATGTCCATGTTTTGTACCAGGACTAGCTTAGTCCAGATTTTTCTCTTGGCTTTGGGAAGGTCATATGTCAGGGTGTGTACAGGGAATGAGGAAGCTATAAGCGTGGATACAATTACAACATTGAAAATAAATGTGGACAGTTACACGGAAAGGAAAGGTTTGGAGGGATATGGGCCAAACACATGCAAATGAGATAGATATCCTGATCAGCGTGGGCAAATTATGACAAAAGGGCCTGCTTCTGTGCTGCATAACAACATGAGTCTATATTCATAGCTTGCTTTTGCTGGGCAGTGGAGGCTAATGTGACATTTCCCAACAGTACACATGCTGGCAAATAACAAGTGAACAGACACAGGTGCACCACAGTGGTGCAGAGGTAGAGTTGCTGCCTTACAGGGTCAGAGACCAAGGTTCGATCCGGACAACGGGAGCTGTATGTACAGAGTTTGTATGTTCTCCTTGTGATAGTGTAGGTTCTCCTTGTGACGGGTGCTCCGGTATCCGTCCACACTCCAAAGACGTACAGGTTTGTAGGTTTTGGTAAAAATTGTAAATTGTCCCTATTGTGAAGGATAATGTATGGGTGATCACTAGTCGATGGGGACTTGGTGGGTCAAAGGGCCTGTTTCCGCACTGTATCACTAAAGTCTAAAGAAAACAACTCTGAAAGTAACACAAACTGTTAGTATGAAGAACAGGTGGCTGGCATATGCATTTTTATTTGGATAAGTGTGAGGTAATTCATTTGAGGTGAAAATCAAATAATTGGGCATAGACTAAAAAATACAGCAATTGGTGAATGTGAGTATTTGTGGATGTCCCATGGAAGACAAAACAATGACATCCTAAAAAAGTGTATACAATGGGATGGTACCCAGGGATTGGCAAGTCTATTAATGAATGGAAGTGCAGAAATTAGAACTGTTCACTCTGAACAAGAGAAGGCCAAGAGATAATTCAGTATTTTATATTATTCAGGTTTAGACAGAAGAGGAAATCAAACTTTTGTTGTTAAGGAATCGATGGAAAGCATCATCTAGTTCAAATTGTAAATGAAAGATTGGAGTAAACATGTTGGAGAGCAAGAAGAAAGCAAAGATGAATGCATGAAAAATATGTTGGCGAACGTTTGAAGCAGCTAGCTACAGCCCTCTGAGACGTTGTATTATTCTAGTAAAGACCTTCATCAAAATAATGGATTTTGTTTTAGTTTAGGTTAGTTTAGTTTAGAGATACAGCATGGAAACAGGCCCTTTGGCCCACTGGGTCCACACCGACCAGCGACCTCTGCACATTAACACTATCCTACGCACGAGGGACAATTTACACTTATACCAAGCCAATTAACCTACAAACCTGTACATCTTTGGTGTGAGAGGGAACCGAAGATCTCAGAGAAAGCCCCTGCACGTCATGGGGAGAAGGTACAAACTCCATACAGACAGCACCCATAGTCGGGATTGAACCCGTGTCTCTGCTGCTGCGAGCGCTGTACCGCTGCGCCACTGCGCTGCCCTATGATTAAATGATCTCTGTGCTGTAAATCCATATTGCTGTCTAGTTAACAATATGTTGGTGTAGGAAGGAGCTGCAGATGTTGGTTTACACTGAAGATAGTCACAAGATGCTGAAGTAACTCAGTAGGTCAGGCACCATCTCTGGAGAAAAGGAATAGGTGATGTTTTAGGTCGAGACCTTCAAACTGAGAGTCAGGGGAGAGGGGAACCAGAGGTATGAAAATGTACAAAGAATGAATGAATAAAAGGTATGAAAAGAACAAACTAAAGTCAGCATCTCAGCCCAGAACTTCACATATTCCTTTTCCCCAGAGATTCTGCTTGACCCGTTGAATTATTCCAGCTTCTTGAGTACAAACAAGCTGTATATTAATGTAAAAGGAACTGCAAAGCGAAAAATACCAGAAGATAGTGTTACAGCATCATAGTATTACACTAACAAAGAAATAATGCAATGTCCACTATGTGGTAAAACTGAATATCAGGAAAGCTCTAGCTTATGGGAGGTCCTTTCAGTTATTTGTAAACAGAGGCAGAGAAGATGTACCTGAATTTGAAAATAAGCACTTTCAAGTTTTTGAATGTTCTGCCAAACAGGAGAGGGGAGAACAGGGAATAACCGGGGTAAAAAAGGTCCTTGATTAATTATGTTGACTGCTTTCTTAAGGCAGCATGAAGTGTAGATGGAGTTGATGATGGAAGGGTTGGTCTGTGTGATGGACTGGGCTACATTCACATCTCTCAGCAATTCCTTATGGTAGCTGTAATGCATTCCAATAGAATGTTTTCTGCAGCGCAACTGTAGTGATTGGTAAGAGTCATCAGAGGCCAGCCAAACTTCCTTAATCTGTCTCCTTAAGAGATACAACACTGGAAACAGGCCCTTCGGTCCACCAAGTCCACACCAACCTTCGATCACCATTCACACTAGTTCTATGTTATCTCACTGATGTGATGTAACTATAGATGGCAGCTGCTGTGAGGAAATAAATGTAAGATTAGCTGATTTTAATGGCTTGTTAATGTAATTATAATTATATGTCGGCATTTGCTCTCTTACCTCTAGTAATTGCCTGCAGTTTAGAGATCTATATGATCGGATCATATTTATAATCTTGCCACCATTACATAGTTTGAAATATCTATCTATACATAACTAAAACTCTGATCTTGTGCTCTTCCAGTTTGCGTGGTTTTTTGATTTGCGCAAAAATGGTACAGATAGCTCTACGATATTTTGCCACCTTACTCACCATTCTCTTGTGCTCAGGAACAACATGTTTTGTTCCAATCGATGGTATAGTTTAAAAGTTATGAAGGTTTAAAAATGTTAAAAACTACACATGCGCAGATTGGTCTCCTCACCTGCCAGTCACCGCCACGCAGATTGGTTTCCTCTCCTGTCATTCACCCGGGACGGCAACTCCCCTTCCATTGCAACATCACAGCACTGATTGGCCGGGTGATCTGTCACTCACTGTCGGGGAGAATAAAGCTGCAGGAGCAGAGCAAGCAGATCCTGGCCAACTCCGAGGCCAATTCAAACAATCTCGAGATCCTGGGGAGGTGAGGAGGCTGACTCGTCTACAAGGCCGACTCCAGCAACATCGAGATCCTGGGGAGTTGAGGAGGGAGAGTGGGGGGATTGAGGGAAAGGATGGGGAGTGGTGGAGGTAGGGAGTGGGGAATAGAGGGCGAGGAGGAAAGTGGGGGAGGTCAGGAGGGATAGTGGGGGAGATAGGAGAGGTGAGGAATGGGGGAGGTGGGGGATAGAGGGATTGGAGGGGGAGTAGGGAGGGGAGATGAGTTATGGACGGAGGGAGGGGGGGGGGAAGAGAGGGAGGGAGGGAGGGAATGACTGAGGGTAGGTGAAAGGAAAAGGACAGGTGAGGGGGGATTGGGGTAGGGGAGGAGGAGAGGGAAAAGAAGAGAGAGGATGAAGAGGAGGGGGGATGAGTGCTGGGGGATGAGTGCTGGGGGATGAGGGGAATTGAGCCGCGCCTGCAAAGTTAGGGCCTAGGCGTGAGTAGTGGATTGTTGCGTTGGCGGAATGGATTGTGTTGGGGGAACGGGTGATTGGTGGAATATTGCGTTGGGGCCAGGTTGCATTGGGGGACCAGGCCCAATTATTCTAGTTGCAACATAAGGGTTGAATGTTTGGAAAGGATTGTGTGATTCCATTTTTTTCTGTAGTTTTCAGGCCTTTTATAATAACATACAACTTGTGTAGAAGAAAAATTAAATTCTTCATTTACTTAATTTTGATTGGAATTAAATAAGGTAATGAAAGGTGTGCGGATGTAGCAATTGGCATCTCTCGTTAACCAGATGCAGAAGAAGATCATGGGAATTTGGCAAAACAAGATTCAGACACATTATCCCTTCTACAATTGTTTTCTCTTGTCGCGTCCGCAGCGTTGGTGAACAAAGCACAACAAATTAGGACATAGATAAGGAAGCCAGTTTCTCTGTGGAAAGTTAATGAATGCTGGATCACAATGGTTAACACTGTAATGTTGGTAACTATTGTGATCAAAAAGAGAACAGCAATAGCTGTGTAGACCACCCGCGCCCCATAACGCTAGTAGCGCCGAAACATTGCAGTAAATGAGAGCTTATGATTGGCTCGGAGAGGGGGCAGTGGCACGGTCTGCTTGCAAGATGAGATAGAATAATGACAAGATGCCCTTGTATTATGTTTGACTTGTATTAACCATCTGTTGTTGAAGAAGATTAACATAAACACAAAGTATATTATGACTAATTAAATAATTAGTACCCATGTTGTAGATAGTAATAACAGGAAAATATATAGCCAAGGACAAAGTACATTTTCATATAGTTGTATCTAACAAAAACAAGTTGTTTACTGCACTTTATAACTGTCAGCTAATTCTGCTGCAATGACAGAGAACTGGTGAGCAGTTAACTGCCTCCATCTCCCCGTGAAATCAAGCAATAAAGTCTCTTGAAGCGAACCTCGGTCTTCGTTTTTCCTTTAATTTTCCTCTGTCAATTTCCTCGACAATCTGTGTTCCATTTTACAGAGCGTTCAGTTCCTTCCAATCGTCAATGTCCAAGTTGCATCAGTAAAGGGAATAATGTTGCTATTGATGCAGCGTTACTTAAAATAAGCATGCTGTTCGTAGAATTCTAAAAACAGATTTGAAAGCAGTGCCACACAATTCTTTGGAGATATATCACAGGTTTAACTCAACACCAGGCTGAGCAGTGGGGAATGGAAGTGTTCAAATAAGCCCCAAGGCAACTCAGCAATGCAGACTCCATACAATCAAGGAAAAGATGTAAAACAGAAGCCCCAAAGTGAAAGATAGTTATGTCAACTCAATAATCATTTTAATACTATAAATAAATACATTAGAACCATAGTCATAGAGTCATTGTCATAGAATCATACAATGTGGAAAAACGGCCCTTCAGTCCAATTTGCCCACGCCGACAAACATGCCCTAGTTCTACAGGCCGCTGCTTGGCCAATATCCTTCTATCTGCCTCAACTACCTCCTCTGACAGCATGTTCCATACACGCATCACCCTTTGTATAAAAAAGTTGCACACAGGGTAATCAAAACTGAACAAATACTCTGTATGTGGCCTCACTGAAGTCTTAAAGCTGCAACATAACCCTCCAACTTTTATACTCAATACTCTGACTGTCAATAGCAATATGTTGACAATAACTCAAAATATATCTACAAATTATGCAGACACGGAAACTCTGAAACAAATGCATGCAATCATATGTAATAAATGACATATGAAGAAAGAATGGGTCGACTAGGGTTGTATTCACTGGAATTTAGAAGGATGAGAGGGAATCATAGAAACATCTATATAACTAAAACTCTCATCTTGTTTGTGTGTACGTATATGTGTGTATGGGTGTGCGTCACCTGGGCACAATCTGCTTGATTCTTATTTCCTTACAAACGCTAGGCCACAGCCTTCCCATTTTCACACATTCTACTCACATTTTTCCGCTCGAGGCGATAAACATCTTCCCGACACATTCCTACCTATATTTCAGAACTTTTTAATCGTTTAAAGTTTTAAAAACAGCCCGAAAGCTCAGCCATTTCGGAAAAAAATACCAGAGTGACATTACAATGGACTCGCAAGGCATGACGAGTCCATTGGGAGGGAGGGCCACTCCAGTGCTTGGTGGTGAGGGTGGAGCAGTAGGCCTTAGCTGGAGCCGAGCCTGGTGCTTGAGCTGGAGTGAGAGCCGAACCCGGGGCTTGGGATGGGGCCGTGACCGCCGTCGCCCGACACCTGATGGCGAGGGTGGAGCCGCGGGCCCTGGCTGCAGCTGAGCCTGGTGCTGGAGCTGGAGTGAGAGCTGAGCCCAGAGCTTGAGATGGGGCCAGGGCCAATAAAGAAGCCACCGCTGGAACCAAGGAAGAGCCTGAGTCCAGGGTCAGGGAGGTGTAGCCGGAACCTGCACGCGGCCGAGCTGATGGCTGGAGGCTGCCGCTGGAACCAAGGTCTACAGCCAGGGCCGGGTCGAGTATGCGAACCAGGCTCTGGCGCTGCACTGCGACCTGAGTAGGTTCTGAGGCAGGAAATGGGAGTGAAGGGAGGAGGATGAATTAAATTAGGTGGAGGGAGATGGGGTAGGGTCCCTATACCTCTCGACCACCCGCCCCCTCCCCTCCCTCTCCACTCCCCTCACTCTCTACCCCCCTCCCTCTCCCTCTCTACCCTCTCCCCCTCACTCTCTACCTCCTTCCCTTCCCTCTCTACCCCCCTCACCCTCCCTCTCTAACCCCCCCTCCCTCACTGCCACCCCTCCCTCTCTACCCACCCTCCCTCTTTACACCCCCCCTCTCTACACCCCCTCCCTCTACACCCCCCTCCCTCTCTACCACTACCACCGCTCCCTCTCTAACCCCCCCCCCCCCCCCCCCCCCCCCCAGAGAGTGGTGAGTATTGAGGCATATGGGTGAGTGGTGGAATATTGCGTTCGGGGACCAGCTCTCCCCTGTGATGCTGTGCACTCTCCCCCCCCCCCCCCCCCCCCCCCCCCCGAGCTGTGAGACGGGTCCAACTTAGTCTAGTACTGTATACAATCCTTCAAAGATGCGACAGGCTAGATGCAGGAAATATGTTGCCGATGTTGGGTGAGTCCAGGACCAGGGGTCACAGTTTAAGAATAAGGGGTGAACCATTTAGGACTGAAATGAGGAAAAACGTTTTCAGCCAGAGAGTTGTGAATCTGTGGAATTCTCTACCACAGAAGGCAGTGGAGGCCAATTCATTGGATGTTTTCAAGAGAGAGTTAGATATAACTCTTAGGGCTAATTGAATCAAGGGATATGGGGAGAAAGCAGGAACAGGGTACAGATTTAGGATGATCAGCCATGATCATATTGAATGGTTCGAAGGGCCGAATGGCCTACTCCTGCACCTATTTTCTATATTTCTATACTTCTATGTTTCTATGTAATTAAGCCTACAAATGACGCAAATATAAATATGTATTTCAAATGATATGGACAGAACACTGATATTGATTTGCCTTGAGTGTTGACTAAGTGGAAAGTAATCAAATGAGAACAGCTTGAACTTAACAATGATTACTGCATACGTTACTGAAGGTGGATACGACACTTGGAAATCAGATAGGGAGTTTCAATCAGTTGACTTAAATTCCTGAGCCTTTTTATTAATGAGCTAGATCTTGCACAGAAATCCTGTGTGGAATAATTAGCATTCGCTATCAAAGTCTCACCAGATCCATTATATCAGTGTGAAAGATATGAACTTCCTGGTGATGTCTAGACTCAAAAATAATGTGAACATGAAATATACCCCTAATTGGACTAATGTAATCGACCTTAATAATTGACTATACTCCATGGGGGGAGGGTGGGGAGTCTTCTAGTTTTACTTACCTCTTGCAATGCCATAAATCCAATTTCTAATGCTTTGAAGACTCCTAAAGCACAAACCAAATTATTACCAATATCATCATATGTGCCTGTATTTCTTGTGCAAAAGAATTATGGGATTAGATCTGTGAAAGGTAAAACTTAGATACTACAAGCCGTAGTCAGAGGCAGAGTTGCATCATATCTAAAGTGCATGTAGACTTGTAGGATTCCAGTGTACATCTAAGCTTAGCCTTTCCGTTTGCAATTAATGCCCTTAATTATTTATAAAGCGTGAATAATAGCTTGCAAGGACAGGAGAGAAAAAAAAATGCAGCCCTTGCCCATTCATTCCAACTCTTCAAGCACTCAGTACAGAATGTTACTAACATCAATTTTCAATTGTAATATCGCAGAATTATTTTAAATCTGCTTGTTGCGCCAATTCAAATGTGCCTTAAAATGCATTAAAAAAAGTGGGCGGCAATGTGGCGCAATGATAGAGTTGTTGCCTTACAGCGCCAGAGATCCAAGTTCGATCCTGACCAGGTGCTGTCTGTACGGAGTTTGTACGTTCTCCCCGTGTCCTGTGTGAGTTTTCTTTGGGTGCTCCAGTTTCCTTCCACACTCTAAAGATGTACGGGTTTGTACGCTAATTGGCTTGGTTAAAAACATAGAAACATAGAAATTAGGTGCAGGAGTAGGCCATTCAGCCCTTCGAGCCTGCACCGCCATTCAATATGATCATGGCTGATCATCCAACTCAGTAAGATTGTAAATTGTCCCCAGTGTGTGTAGGATAGTTTAAATGTGCAGGAATCTCTGGATGGCGCAGACTTGGAGGGCCAAAGGTTCTGTTTCCTCGCTGTATCTCTAAACTAAACTAAAGTAAAGGAAATCAAATTCAGGAGAGGAATTTGTAGCTGACTTTCAATTGAAGACCATACTAAACAATGTTAATTCAATTCTTAAAAATTACATTAGAGCTGGTGGTGCTAAGTTTAATATTTGATTTGGAAGGGGTATCCCCTTATATTCTTTAGCAAACTGATAATATTGTTTCTGGGTGTATTTACTCCAAGTTATATTGGGAAGCTGTATTTATTAAAACTGCTACTGCAATTGATCTCCAACGTAGTCGATTAATTTTGTTCGTGCACTTTATCTGAGAAGTATTATCAGGGAAATTATAGTCTGGACAAGTGCCAGGTAGGATATTGTGAGCCTTTACATGAATTAACTAATTTAAAATGCACAATAGTTTATTTTACATTAGCATTAGCATACCGAACACAATATTTTTAAACTGTCCATCGAATTTAGGCATGTTTTACTTGCACATCTTCTTGATATCTAAATTTATTCTCGATCTGCTCTATTCCTTTTCCTGCATTTCTTTCTTTCACTATTGCTCATTTCTCCTCCTTATTCAATCAATCGCTTTCCGAGTGTGAATTTCTCTGCCATCATCTTTTGCTTTCATTTCGCTCTCCTGATTACTAAACTGTAATTCCACTTCCAATTTGTAATTCTAATAATTCATCTCACTTTGTCTCCATCAGATCTTCGTTTTCTCTTTCTATTACACTCATTCTTAATCTGTTGCATTTCTTCTCACAATGATATTTGCTCTTTTCCATCTTATACTGTATTTGCCTCATAATCTTTCTGAAATATCAGTTTATTTTTTTTATCCAGCCTCATTTCACATCTGCTCCTTATTCCCTCCTTCTTAGACTTTCATTCTTATCTAACTGGCAACTATTGTCATTTCATAATTCTGTGCTAGGCCTCATTCCAGATCATATCATGTGACTACCTTGCAAAGGCAGAAGAGCAAACTCTGGTTTTATAATAATCTGTATATTTGATTGAATACTTTCATAGTCCCTCTTCTCCCTTCTCCCGTCACGCAAGAGGTACAGATGTTTGCATATGCATATATCTCCAGTTTTGGCGACAGTTTCTTCCCTGATATTATCAGACAATGTTATGAACAAGTCCTCTCACTATCTAGAGTGCGGGCCTGTCCTTCCTTCATTGGAGACCTAATATCAATTGTAGCTTATTAGGCTTTATAGAAATATACACATAGAAACATAGAAAATAGGTGCAGGGTAGGCCATTCGGTCCTTCGAGCCAGCAACGCCATTCAGTATGATCATGGCTGATCATCCAAAATCAGTACCTCCTTCCTGCCTTCTCCCCATATCCCTTGATTCCATTAGCCATAAGAGCTCTATCACTATCTCTATCTAACTCTCTCTTGAATACATCCCGTGAATTGGCCTCCACTGCCTTCTGTGGCAGAGAATTCCACAGATTCACAACTCTCTGGGTGATAAAAGGTTTTTCCGCATCTCAGTCCTAAATGGCCTAACCCTTATTCTTAAACTATGACCCCTGGTCTCCCCGAACATCGGGAACATGTTTCCTGCATCTAGTGTGTCCAATCCCTTAAGAATGTTATATATTTCTATAAGATCCTCTCTATTCCTTTTAAATTCCAGTGAATACCAGCTCAGTCGATCCATTCTTTCATCATATGTCAGTCCCGCCATCCCGGGAATGAACCTGGTGAATCTACGCTGCACTCTCTCAATAGCAAGAATGTTCTTCCTCAAATTAGGAGACCAAAACTGCACACAATACTCCAGGTGTGGTCTCACCATGGCCCTGTACAAATGCAGTATGACCACCTTGCTCCTATACTAAAATCCTCTCGCAACATGCCATTTGCTTTCTTCACTGCCTGCTGTACATGCATGCTTACTTTCAGTGACTGATGTACAAGCACACCCAGGTCTCTTTGCACCTCCCCTTTTCCTAATCAGACACTATTCAGACAATAATCTGCCTTCCTGTTCGTGCCACCAAAGTGGATAACCTCACATTCATCCACATTATACAGCATCTGCCATGCTTCTGCCCATTCACCCAACCTATCCAAGTAACCCTGCAGCCTCATAGCATCTTCCTCTCAACTCTCACTGCCACCCAATTTTGTGTCATCCATAAACGTGGAGATGTTACATTTAATTTATCTTGCACTAAATGCTGTAACCTTTATCCTTTATCTATAAGCTGTGGACGGCTTGATTGTAATCGTGTATGTCTTTTCTTTAACTGGATAGCACACAACAAAAGCTTTTCACTGTACCTCAGTGCACGTTACCATAATAAATTAAACTAAAGTAAACTAATAATCTGGGCCATATGCTCATTCATAATAAAAAATAAAGTAGCCACTTAAAACATTTACAATGGGCATTAGTACTGAAGTAAAAGGAAACAGGAAATCTGAACTTTATGAGCATGAAATTATAATGACTCCATGAGCAAAATTTATGAGGAACCCAAGGCCTCCCAAATGCCAGGAATCTGGCTAATATGTAGAAGACTGGGAAATGGGATGGGTAGTTCCTCGCTTGCCTCGTTAACTGAAATTAATGTCTCCCTGAAATCAATGTCACAGAAGGAGGGATGGAATGTAAATCTTGCATGCTTGTGCCAACCTCAGCCTGCAAGTCAGAAAGGTTGAACATGAAGGGGGATGTGCGAACAAGAGGCCACACTGGGCCTGTACTCGCTGGAGTTTGGAAGGATGACAGGCGACCTCACTGTAACTTACCGAATAGTGAAAGACTAGGATAGAGGATGTTTCCAGTAGAGTGGGAGAGTCTAGGATCCCCTTTCTTGATCCCACAGTCTCCATCACAGGAAATAGACTATCACAAACGTCTATTACAAATGCACTGACTCCCACAACTATTTTGATTACACTTCTTCCCACCCTGCTTTCTGCACTCTACTCCCAATTCCTCCGCCTATGCCGCATCTGATGTGTTCCATACTGGAACATCGGAAATGTTCTCATTCTTTAGGGAATAGGGGTTCCCTTCTCCCATCATAGATGTGGCCCTCACTCGTCCTCACATTCCACACCAGCAGCCGTCGCATACAACACGTAATCCTCCAAAATTTCCGCCACCTCCAATGGGATCCCACCACTAGTCACATTTTCCCATCTCCACCCCTTTCTGCCTTCCTTGGAGACCATTCCCTCCGCAAATCTGGGCAAGAGGCTCTGTGCATCTATCCAATCTATTCCTCTCATGATCTTCTACACGATAAGATCACCCCTTATCCTCCTGCGCTCCATGGAATAGAGACCCAACCTACTCAACCTCTCCCTATAGCTCACACCCTCTGGTCCAGATATAGATGTGAGGATTGACACAAAGTGCTGGAGTAACTCAGCAGGTCAAGCAGCATCTCTGGAGAAAAGGAATAGATGATGTTACGGGTCAAGACCCTTTTTTAGACTATGGATGTGAGGCTTAATTTTGTGAGACTTGTGAAAGGACACCGTGAAGCAAATGAACATCCTGTGCAATGGAGATTGTTGACAGTGGAGTGTGCTACAGTGGGCAATGTGTGAGGCCAGTGTTCAGTTCAGTTAAGTTGTGCAGTTCAGTTCAGTTTAGTTTATTGTTACGTTAAATCCCAGAACTCCCTCCCCAATAGTAGTCTCCAGCATCTCTGATGAACATGGATAGGTGACCTTTCAGGTCAGGGCTCTTCTTCAGACTGAAGAAGTCCCAATATGAATCATCACCTGTCCACATTCTCCAGAGATGTTGCTTCACTCAAGCACTCTGTGTCTTTAATTGAAATGTATCCCTGATCTTGCCTGTATTGTGAGAACGTTCTTGCAGGTTCCTGTATTACTAGAATAACAAATTGCAAGGTCTTGCAGGTTCCTGTATTACTAGGATAACAAATTGCAGTTGTTCATATATCCCTGGAGCCTACTGCGCTTCTCATTGAAGTAAAAGGATTCTGGAGGCTTCGAGTTGTGTAAACTGACAATCACAAGATCTGACTTGCGGTAATACACGCACAGTTAGATCTGTCTAAACCGCTGATGGGAAAGGTATTCAACAAGTGCCTCAGGAATTATGCGGTGGCTTTCCTGACAAAATAAATAAATGGCACAATTTTGTTTGAACAATTACGAGGGCAGTGTATTGATCACTGCTGGGCTAATAGGTCAACATGCAAACCACTTGAATTGAATAACATCATCAGTTCTCGGATTACTTGACATTGTATTACTCATTTTCCTCGAGCTCTTAAAAAGACTGCATTTTGATCATAAATAAAAATTACACTGACCTTGTTTCCAGGTGGTGTAATCGTTTCAATCTGCACTTTTTAAATTTATGTAATTTTGCAATAATTGCTTTATCGATGACCTCTCGTCTGGAACAGTTCATGTACTGACAGCTCTTTACACAAAGATTTAAGAGGTCTGGACCTGACCAGTAGTAGACCTATGTGAACATAAGCTTGCAAGGAAACCTTCTGGGAATAACAATATCTCCTCAGAAATAAAAACAGAATTGAGTTTGGTGATTGGTGCCCTGAGATTCTGGACCTTTGTATAAATCACATTGTGTTTAACCCAACTTGGAATCGTTTAATACAAGAATCTTAACATAATGTAGCAAAACTGTGAGAAAGCACCCAGACAATCGGAGAGGTTCCATTTTAAATTGATAGTTCAGAGTGTGGAGCTGCAGCATGGAAACAGGCCCTTTGGCCCACCGAATCTATGCCGGCCATCGATCAGCCATTCACACTTGTTCTATGTTTACCTACTTTCGCACACTGGGCAATTTACAGAGGTCAATTAATCCACAAACATGCATGTCTTTGGGATGTGGGAGGAAACCAGAGCTTCCATGCTGTATGGCTCTAAGACTCTATGAACTCACTCATCGATATGCACATACATTTCAAGGAACAGTGAAAATAGATGGGCAGAAATGTGCAAGGCAACAGTGTGTTTGACTCCATCCCTCTATGACCAAATCAGAGATGCATGAGAGGCTGGGATTAGAGGAACACAGTTTGCGTAGAGGTGGGACACTGAGAGGATTACAGCTGAAGGGAGCTTCAGTCTGACGTAAAACTTTACAGTTGATACAATGAAAGTATTGAGCAGATTCCAGAAATGAACTTTAAAGAATGGAAACAGCTGGCATTCACTTTGTCTGTTCCCACAGCTGAATAATTATTCAAACATTGTTTGCCTTTCTCTCTATATATTCAGGTGTTTACATTTTTTTTGACAGCTTGAGTTCCTAAATAGCTTTTCTTGGCAATGAGAAATGTTGTTCAAGTAGCAACAGCGCACTTCCAATTTTTCTCCTGAACCCATACAATCCCAGTGGAAATACAACCCTATTCTTTGTCATCATTGCCCTGTCCATGGGGTCTTTGTGCTGCCGTTCAATAAAGCAAGTAAACCTCTCCGAAAAATGTTTATTCTTAGCTGGACAAGGTGCAGATAAGATTGACGAGGATGATAAGGTCATAAGTGATAGGAGTAGAATTAGGCCATTCGACCCATCAAGTCTACTCCGCCATTCAATCATTGCTGATCTACAGTATCTCTCGCTCCTAACTCAATTCCCCTGCCTCTTCCCCATAACCTCTACTAATCAAAAATCTATCTATCTCTGCCTTAAAAATATCCACTGACGTGGCCTCCACAGCCTTCTGTGGCAAAGAATTCCACAGACTCACCACCCTCTAACTAAATAAATTTCTCCTCATCTCCTTCCTAAGAGAACGTCTTTTAATTCTGAGGCTATGACCTCTAGTCCTAGACTCTCCCACTGGTGGAAACATCTTCTACACATTCATTCTATCCAAGCTTTTCACCGTTCTGTATGTTTCAATGAGGTCCCCCCTCATTCTTTGAAGCTTTGAAACTGAAATCTGATGCCAGGACTCGAGGGCCTGAGCAATAGGGAGAGTTTGAGCAGGCTAGGACTTGGAGCGCAGGAGGATGAGGAATGATTATATAGCGGTGGATAAAATCATGGGAGGAATAGATCAGGTAAATTCCTAAAGTCTCATGCCCAGGATAGGGGAATGAGGGGACATAGGTTTAAGGTCAGGTGGGAAAAATGTAATAGGAGCCTGAGGGGTAACAATATTTACACAAAGGGTGGTGGATATATGGAACAAGTTTCTGGAGGAGGTAGTTGAGAAACATTTAGGCAGGTACATGGATAGGACGGGTTTGAAGGAATATGGGCCAAACACAGGCAGGTGGGACTAGTGTAGATGGGCCATGTTGGTTGGTGTGGGCAGGTTGGGCTGAAGAGCCTGTTCCCATGCTGTATCACTCTTTCACTCCACATTTGTAAACCAGCATCTGCAGTTCCTTGTTTCTTCATTGTATATCTGCTTAGGTGTGCACTCACAGTCATGTCTACCACTATCTCAGAGGCAGTAATCTGAAACATCCTATTAAGAAGCACTGAGAAGCACTGAGCTGCATCAGTTCAAGAGAAAACTCAGCGTCCCATTTTGAAGGGAACTTAAAGATAATTATTCAACGTTAGCTTTTCAGCAACTTCCAGATTGGGGCGGCACAGTGGTGCAGTGGTAGAGTTGCTTCCTTACAGCACCAGAGACCCAGGTTTGATCCTTACTACGGGTGTTGTCTGTATGGAGTTTGTACATTTTTTCAGTGAGGGCGTGGGTTTCCACCCACATTCCAAAGTCGTTACAGGTTTGTAGGTGAATTGGTTTCTGTACATTATCCCTAGTGTGTGGGATAGTACTGTAATTGTTGGTCAGCATGGACTCGATGGGCCGAAGAACCTTTTTCCAGACATCATCTCTGAACTGAACAGTCCACAGCAAATATCAAACTTCTGAGGATACTTAACGGGTGAGACAGCATCTGTGAAGGGAATGGACAGACATTGTATTGGGTAGGGACTTCTTTACTCTTCAAGAAAAGTCCCAACCCTCGGAAAGCGCCTGGACCTGATGGTATACCCGGTTGTGTTCTGAAAACCTGTGCGGACCAACTGGCTGGAGTATTTATGGACATTTTTCAATGTCTCACTTCTGAGGTCTGAGGTTCCCACCTGCTTTAAAAGGGCATCAATAATACCGGTGCCCAAGAAGAGCAAGGTGACGTGCCTCAATGACTATCGACCAGTGGCACTAATGTCTGTGGTGATGAAGTGCTTTGAGAGGCTGATCATGGTGCAAATCAACTCATACCTCGACAAAAACCTGGACCCACTGCAGTTCGCTTACCGCCAGAACAGATCAACGGTGGACGCGATCTCGTTGGGTCTCCACCCTGCTCTGGACCACTTGGACAACAAAAACTCATATGTCAGGCTTTTATTCATTGACTACAGCTCGGCATTTAACACAATCATCCCCTCCAAGCTGGTTACCCAAGCTCTCAGAACAGGGTCTCTGCGCATCCCTCTGCAATTGGATCCTCGACTTCCTCATTCACAGACCACAGTCTGTTCGTATTGGTGGAAATGTGTCAGCCTCGATAACAATCAGTATGGGAGCACCTCAAGGCTGCGTGCTCAGTCCCCTGCTGTACTCACTCTATACTCATGACTGCGTAGCCAGTCATAGTGCGAACTCCATCATCAAGTTCGCCAAGTTGTGGGATGTATCACTGATGGAGACGAGTCAGAGTATAGAAGTGAGATCGACCGATTGATCAAATGGTGTCAGCACAATAACCAGGCCCTCAACACCAGCAAAACCAAGGAACTGATTGTGGACTTTGGAAGGGGTAGGATGGGGACGCACAGTCCCGTTTATATCAATGGGTCGATGGTGGAAAGGGTCAAGAGCTTCAAATTCCTGGGCATGCATATTTCCGAAGATCTCTCTTTGTCCCGGAACACTGATGCAATTATAAAGAAAGCACATCAGCACCTCTACTTCCTGAGAAGATTACGCAGAGTCGGTATGTCAAGGAGGACTTTCTCGAACTTTTACTGGTGCACAGTAGAGAGCATGATGACCGGTTGCATCATGGCTTGGTTCGGAAACGTGTGCGCCCAGGAGCGGAAAAGACTGCAAAAAGTTGTAAACACTGCCCAGTCCATCATTGGCTCTGACTTCCCTACCATCGAGGAGATCTACCACAGTCGCTGCCTCAAAAAGGCTGGCAGCATCATCAAGGACCCACACCATCCTGGCCACACACTCATCTCTCCACTGCCTTCAGGTTGAAGGTACAGGAGCCTGAAATCTGCAACACCCATGCTCAGGAACAGCTTTTTCCCCATAGCCATCAGACTATTAAACTCGACTCGAACAAAAATCTGAACTTTAATAGCCTATTGCACTTTACATGCTTATTTATGTGTGTGTATATATATATTCAATGGTATATGGACACACTGATCTGTTCTGTATTTATTTATCCCTAAAATATTCTGTTGTGCTGAAGCAAAGCAAGAATTTCATTGTCCTATCTGGGACACATGACAATAAACTCTCTTGAATCTTGAATCTTGAATGTCATCCATCCAATTCCCTCCACGACACAAAGAGCCTGTGGACAGTACCATAATGACAAAGATTGGGGGTGTATTTCTACTAGGATTAAATTTGTTCAGGAGAACAATTAGAACTAGCTAAGATCCTCCAGCAGTTTGATTCTTGCAGAAGATTCCAGCAACTGCAGTCCCTTGTCACTCCAGATCCTGTAGATTGGACCATTGGTGGAGCAGATCTGATGGGCCGAATGGTCTAATTCTGCTCCTATAACTTATGATCCTATGAATTGGTGACCTGACAGTCCGCCAACACAGACTAAAAGTTTCTGCCAGCAGTGAAATATAGCACCATTTGAAACAGTATGCTTAAATTAATTGTAGGGGGGAGGACAATGAGCTTGGCTGACACCAATCTTTGGGAAGAGTCATACTCAAAGAGCATTAAAACTGACACGGTTTAGTAAGGTTCCCTGTGGTCACACATTGATCCACCATTAATCTGTCATCAACGGAGAGCTATCAACAGGCATGACCAATTGCATTCCAAACTTGCAGAATCTTCTTGCACAGATATCTCACTGATCCTACTGGCCTACTGAATGAAGTCTTAGGTCACTAGATCACAAGGTCGTAAGTGAGAGGATGATCATTAGTCCGTTCGGCCCATCAAGTCTACTCCGGTCAAACAGCAATAAATTCCTTGCATGAATCATGGACTGACAACAACATAAGAATTCCATATGTGTAGGAAAGAACTGCAAATGCTGGTTTAAATTGAAGGGAGAAACATAGAAACATAGAAATTAGGTGCAGGAGTAGGCCATTCAGCCCTTCGAGCCTGCACCGCCATTCAATATGATCATGGCTGATCATCCAACTCAGTATCCCGTACCTGCCTTCTCTCCATACCCTCTGATCCCCTTAGCCACAAGGGCCACATCCAACTCACTCTTAAATATAGCCAATGAACTGGCCTCAACTACCCTCTGTGGCAGAGAGTTCCAGAGACTCACCACTCTCTGTGTGAAGAAAGTCTTACTCATCTCGGTCTTAAAGGATTTCCCCCTTATCCTTAAGCTGTGACCCCTTGTCCTGGACTTCCCCAACATCGGGAACAATCTTCCTGCATCTAGCCTGTCCAACCCCTTAAGAATTTTGTAAGTTTCTATAAGATCCCCTCTTAATCTCCTAAATTCCAGAGAGTATAAACCGAGTCACAAAATGCTGGAGTAACTCAGAGGGACAGGCAGCATCTCTGGAGAGAAGGAATGGGTGATGTTGCGGGTCGAAACCCTTCTTCAGAGTCAAACAAATTTGGGACCTTTGTTAATTCTGCCTTGGGATCCATTTGAAAGTATATGAACTGGGTTAAATGAACTGGGTTCCTACTTTAGATATTGCTGCAAACGGTTTTACTAATTGGGTCAACCGCCTCTACCAGTTACCAGTTACTAGATGGAATTGATGACAATTTGTATCTGGTGGTCTGCTGTGGATGTATCTGTTCACAAAGCCATCTGCCTTAAGGTTAGATCAGCTTGGTAATCTGTGTCATTAAATCTTTCCAACATATCTGTCTGTAAGCTTAAATTGGTGTCTGTACGGAGCTTGTATGTTCTCCCCCTGACCATGTGTGTTTTCTCTGAGAACTTTGGTTTCCTCTCACATTCCAAAGCTGTACAGGTTTGTAGGTTAATTGGCTTGGTATAAGTGTAAATTGTCCCTGTGTCTTTGGGATGGTGATAATGTGGTTGGTTGGTGCGGACTCGAAGGGCGGAAGGGCCTGATTTTGCGCTGTATCTCTAAACTAAACGATGCTACATATCAAAGTTTTCTCTTTGCGGTATCAGAGCAACTGTGTAAGATGTTGACAGCAACTGAAAGTCACCTGTCAGGTTCTACAATTCTGGTCAAATTGAGGTACAGTGAAAAGTTTTTGTTGCGTGCTAACATGTCAGCCGAAAGACAATACATGATTACAATCGATCCTTTTATGGTGTTCAGATACATGATAAGGGAATAACGTTTAGTGCAAGGTAAAACCAGCAAAGTCCAATCAGGGACAGCCCGAGGGTCACCAAAGATGTAGATAGAAGTTCAGGTCTGATAGTGGGACAGGAGTGAGGCCCATTAGGAAGTGATCTCTGAATAGAAGGAGGTGGCGGAAACAGACCACAAAAAGATGTAGACAAAGATATCGGTAGAACAAATAATAAATCACTGTTTTCGCCGATTCAGCAGATGCTGAAACCAAGTGAAAACGTTTAGAATATAGAAACAAGGAGCTTGTTTACCAAGGAAAGACTGAAAATTCTGCAACTCATTGGATCAGGCAGCATCCCTCAAGGATATGGGTAGGTGCAATCTACCCTTCATCAGACTTAAAATGATCTCCAAATTTAGAATTATCTCCAAAAGTGTAATGAGAGGAGCAGGAAGTCAGAAATTCAGAACATTGGGGGGATTTCAATGTATATGTCCCTACTTCAATGGAAACCAGTGTTAAAATCCATGTGGGGAGTTTATAATCATCAAATATTTAATCTAACAGATAGAAGAAAAATTAGTGTTCTCTCTGTCCATTCAACAGTTTAGCATCATGCACCATTTTCTCTTATTGTTCATTCATCAGTTTAGTTTAGTTTAGTTTAGTTTAGAGATTCAGCATGGAAACAGGCCCTTCGGCCCACCGAGTCCGCGCGACCAGCAATCCCCGTATGATAATTGCTCGTTACTAAGCTTCCCCCCAGTCTAGTTTCAGTAAAAACACTGAATCAAGCACTTGAAACAACTAAATTTTATTTTGCCAAAAGCGCATTACAGATCAACTATTGTACCTGTCCCATCACAGGATTGATCCTTGTGTGTGCCCGTTCAAGCCCTCTAGGCCTCGCTCAGACAGAGACACTGCAGAAGTTCACACAGTCCCAAGTGTTCTCCCAGAAAATCGATGTTGAGCCTCGTGGTAGCGAACTTTTATATGTCCCGGGAACTCGAGGGGCCGAAGCACACGGGGGTGGTCTCTCAATAACCCAATTACAGATATCGATTAACCCCATACATAACAGGCATTCCCCTAACCCAATGATACAACAGTTCAATGCATTGTATTCAAAATGGACTTTGAGAGGAAGCCAACTTAAAAACATTTACCCTGGTTTACAGAAAACGCAGACAAGGCTCAACACCTCATCCAATCACAAATTTTGGCAAAGTCAAACTCTGCAACATTATTTACAACTATTTACAAAGTGTATGTCTGGTTTGCAGCCATCCAATCCATTCTATGCATTTTGCACCAAATTGACAGGGTTTGCAGATCTTCCCATTCTTTGCTTGCAAATTGTATCTAAGCTCCAGACACACTGGCACCTCTCCACAGCTTGTCCCAGCTCTGCAGAGAGCAATTCCATTTTGACCAAATCTCCAGCAACCCTGAAGCTTAACCCCATTTTGAAGTCCTCGCTGCTCCAATTTACCCAGGATTAACACATATACTGACACCATCCTGCATACACAAGGGACAATTTTCAATTATACCAAGCCAATTAACCTACATACTTGTACATGGAGTGTGGGAAGGAACCGGAGATCCCAGAGAAAACCCAGACAGGTCACGGGGAAAATGTACAAACTCTGTATAGACAAGCGCCCGCAGTCAGGACAGAACCCAGGTCTCTGGAACTGTAATGGGCCTGTCCCACTTTGGTGACTTTTCAGGCGACTGCAGAAGAAGACTATTCAGTTGCCATATGGTCAACACATGTTCGCGGGTGGTTGCCGGAGAGTCACCTTCATGGTCGTGAGGAGTTCCCGCGTTCTTGGAACTAGTCGCTGCCTCATTATGGTTGCCTGGGCTTTGCACCATATGTATTTCACTCAGACAGCGCTCCCCCTGCTTGCCCTTTCCCCACCCTGCATAAGGGGCTGGTAAAGGAAGCGATGTGTGTGTGTGTCCCACTCTGACAGTCGCCGTTCCAGTTGCCAGTTTCTCATGCGACTGCCAGCAACTTGACAGTTGCCGGAAATCGCCTGAAAAACTGCCTGTGGGATAGGCCGATAAGGCAGCAACTCTACCGCTGTGCCACCGTACCGCTCTTGGGAGAGATAAAGTGAAAGACTTCTAACTGATTTCAGGTGAAATGCAGAAACAAAATCCATTACAACTCCTCAAGTTAATCAAATAAATTCCTGGAGAGCACAGTTATTGCTTTATTGAATGTATTTCATTAAGCTCGCTACTTTAATCAGAATCCTAGTGCAAACAGGAATTTGACAGTAAAATATTTACATCTGATAGGACTGAATAAGAAAGAAATACTGTAGATACCTACACAGAGGAACACATTTTCCACTTCTGGTCTCTTGTGTCCAAACTTCGTTTGCCAAGAATTCCCATACGGAAATTGCTGATACCCATCCTCCCTATAATATTCAATCATTGTGACATTTAAAACATCTCATTGCATCTCTCCATTTCTCCGGAGAAATAATCTCTCAAAACGGTTATCCATCAGAAATAGCCCCAGAAGGGATTAGAACCCATGATATAACAATAAGAATTTTTCTAATTTACAAAATGAATATTACAGCATACAAGTAATGGCTCATACTGTGTCTCTGCACTTCCTTTGACCTATTGAAACATATCCTGCTGTAAGCAGATCTACGGCTTGGATACAGATGATATTAGTATTGGTTTATTATGGACATACTTAACGTGTGATGGGGTGACACTGTGGCACATCGGTAGAGTTGCTACCTTACAGCGCCAGGGACCCAGGTTCGATCCTGACTACGGGTGCTGGCTGTACAGAGTTTGCATGTTCTCCCTGCGACCTGCATGGGCTTTGTCTGAGATCTCCGGTTTCCTCCCCACACTCCAAAGACATACAGGTTTGTAGGTTAATTGATTTGGTATAAATGTAAAACAAAATTGTCGCCAGTGTGTGGAGGATAGTGCGAGTGCGCGGGGATTGCGAGTCGGTGCGGGCTCGGAGGGCTGAAGGGCCTGTCTCCACGCTGTATCTCTAAACTAAAATAAATGTACAATAGTAAAAGCTATGTTTGTATGCTATCCAGTCAAATTAAATCATACTATACATTATATCAGCCAAGCACAAGTGCAACAGGTAGTGCAAAGAGAAAAATACCAGAGTGCGGAATATAGCGTTACGACATTATAATGTTACAGTTAAGGGCCTGTCCTACAGCAGAGACCTAATTGGCAAGTTTAGAAGAGTTTGCCCTCGACTCCTACTCGCAGCATGGTCGACACGAGGTCCTAGGAGGTCTTTGTAACTCTCCTTCATGCTCGAGAGTAGTCCCCACGTACTCGAGGCTTCAGCATGGTCACGGCGTTTTTGTCAACATATTATTTTACTCGTATGTTTACTCGAGGTAGGTCGTAGTAGGTCGGCATATTATTCGTAGGTAATCAAAGGCAATCAAAGGTAATCAAGGCTAGATTAAGGTAAAACTCGTTGAGAAAAAAAAGGTAAGTAAACCGACCAGTAATGTTAAATGCCCGCTAAACTTTATTAAAAGTTGTCTGGCTTCTTAAAAGTGTCTCCACTCCTTCTCCCCTTCTTCTCCCCTCCTTCTCCCCTCCTTCTCCCCTCCTTCTCCCCTCCTTCTCGCCTTCTCTCCCCTTCTCTCCCCTTCTCTCCCACCCCTCCCTCTCCGCGCTCTCTAATAGACTTACCATAACTGTGCCAGCCACCTTTTACCTTCCTGCTCATCATGAGTGTGAATTTCAGACATTGCTCTCCGCTTTCCCTGGCCCGTGCCTTTGCGATGTGTGTGTGTGTGTGTGTGTGTGTGTGTGTGACGGTCCATCCGGCTCGCGGTTTCATCGCTGATGGTTGATCCAGCTCAAGGTTTTTCAGGCGAGTACCCTCGAGCTTGAAGGTCGATGACAGTCGTTGAAAAGTCGCGTTAATGCAACATGCCCTTTCGAGAGAAAAAGTGCAGGGTCTGCAATGAGGTAGGTAGGAAGATTAGGACTACATCCTAGTTTATGGGGGGGACCATTCATCAGCAGGGAAGAAACTGTTCCCTTACATGATTTGTGACTCAAAGTCATGAAGGAACTAGAAGAAAGCCATCACTCAGAACAAACCTCCAAAATATTCTTGTCTAATTTCTCGATTGAACTTCTGCTTTGAATTTGATGGCTTAGTTTTAGTTTAGTTTAGAGATACACCGCCGGAAACTGAAGATCTCGGCGTAAACCCACGCAGGTCACGGGGAGAACATACAAACTCCGTACACACAAGCATCATCGTCAGGACCAAACCCACGACTCTGCCTCTGTAAGGCAGCAAGCTCTAACACTATATCACCATGCCACCTTTGGTTATGTTTATTTTACAGTCCCAAATGCTAATCCTTTCTCTTAAAAACATGTGAAAGATCAAATATTTATTGTACAAACTTGATTGCAAAATGCCTCATAAGCAACCCTTGCATCTAGCATAAGGTCAAAGTGAAATAAAATCCCCAGCAATAAACCTTTCTAGTTGTTCAGATTAATCATTGAGGAACTATTTCTTTCCACAGTGAAAAAAAATCAATAATTTGATTTTTTTTTTTTTGTTAATCTCTAAATTCCATAGAGTGAAGAATCTTAAAATGTGTTGAGAAAAGCACTTCTGCAGAATATCCGATCAGTAAAACAATAACATTAGAAGGTCAATAAATAATTTGGATCAGATTTATAATGTCAAACTGCAGCAACTATTATGCTAGAGACACTGGAGACTAGAGGTGCTTGAAATTGGAAAAGCAACCCGTTGAAAGACAAAAAGACACCTAGTGCTCAATGGATCAGGCAGCATGTCTGGATAACATGGATGGGTGTTGTTTCGGATCGGGACTTTTCTTCGTACATTATGGGGGAGGGGGTTGTGAAAGCTGGAAGAGAGGAGGAGCAGGATAAAAGCTGGCGAGTAATTGGATGATGCAGGTGAGGAGGATTTTTGGATTGGCGGATGAGCAGACAGGAGGTGTGCGACAATATACCTTTGGGCGGCACAGTGACGCAGAGGTAGAGTTGCTGCCTTACAGCACCAGAGACCCGGGCTCAATCCTGTACAGAGTTGGTATGTTCTCCGTGACTGTGTGGGTTTTCTCTGGGTGCTCCAGATTCCTCCCACATTCCAAAGAGGTGCAGGTTTGCAGGTTAATTGGGTTCTGTATAATTGTCCCCAGCATGCAGGATAGAGCTAGTGTATGGGTGATTGTTGGTCGGCATGGACTCGACAGGGTGAAGGGCCTGTTTCCACGCTGTATCTCTAAACTAAAAGGATTGAAGAGTTGCAATTTGTGAAGCTGGAGGAAGGAATGTAGGTGGAGTTGGAGGTGGGGAAAAATAGCTGCATGTCCAAGTGGGTTGCAGGGGAGGGAGTGGGGCTTCTAACACAAATTAGTGCGTTCTAACACAACCCCTCCTCACCTGTATTCATCTATCACTTGCTAGCTCAAACCTCCACCCTCCCCCCTCCCCACCTCACCACTTCCCCTCTAATCTCTCAGTCCAGATGAATGACCTCAACCAGGTAGACACAAAAAGCTCGAGAAACTCAGTGGGTCAGACAGCATCTATGGAGAAACGGAATAGGTGAAGTTTGGGTCGAGAACCCGAAAGGTCATCTATTCCTTTTCTCCAGACCTCAACCAGATATGTCCATTTCCCCCCACAGATGTTGCCTGACCCATCGAGCTCCCCCAGCTGCACCTCTATGCTTTTGCTCCAGATCCCAGCATCTGTGGTCTCTTTTGTCTCTATCCTTGTTCAATGGGGGGGGGGGGGGGGGGTCGAGTGATGCTGACTCATGCATAATTCATTGCAAATCTCAATATGCAATCCTGTTTGAATAAATCAACATTGTTTGTGTACATGCTTACGATACTGATGTTGTCAACTCAGCCCTTATTCCCCGAGTAGGTGCTGCTAAAACTTTGTGACCTGGACCAAATCAGAGGCTTCGTCTCCGACTGATGTTTATTAGATATTCTGGAATGGTTCTCACTGAGGTGTTCAATTCTGTTTTATTTTGAAACCTAATGGTGACATCCATTGAAATTAATCCTCTTTGGAATTATGATAGAAATTATGGGAGAAAGCTGCATTAACATACAAATTAACATTCAGATGCTTGGAGAATCACTTTCAAATTCACCAGCTGTTTCTCTCAAATAAATCATTGAATCAACATCTTATGAAGATGGAAGGTGCAGCCTTATTTACAAATGTTGCATCATTAATATTTGAGCTCTCATCGAGCTCTCACTGTCAGACTCTGCTTGGCGTCTCTTCGCTTCAGTTTGTGCGATGACTGATTTAATTTGTCTGTGTTAATTGAACTGATAAATATTAAAACATTAAAGATGTTGAGGAAGTCTTTTGATCAAAGAATTCTTCATATTTTCATGCATACTAAAATATTTGTGAAGAAGATTGAAAGTTTTCATAATACGTACTCTAAGAGCTGTCATTTATGAGGATTTTGCGAAGTTATTGTGTCACTTTATATTATCCCACTTTATAGGACACAAATTGCTGTAGATATGACGGAACTAAAGCAATTTTCTCTTCCAGTACAGTTTGTGAGGTCGATTTTTAACTATGCTTTTGTTGAACTATTATTCACTCATCTATTTATGCCTGTCGAAGAAGAAAGAATATCATATGCCGCAAAAAGGACACTTATAAATTATTTTGTAATTATGGTAGCTTTGGAGCATTTAGAAAGTAAAGGGTGGCACAGTGGTGCAGCAGATGGGGCTGCTGCCTCACAGTGCCAGAGACACAGACCTCGGGTTATTTGTTTGAAGTTGTTTGTGTGGAGTTTGTATGTACTGGTTGTTTCAGGTTTCCTCCGGGTGCTCCGGTTTTCTCCCACATCCCAAAGACCTGTAGTTTAAATGTGTAGGGAAGAACTGCGATGCTGGTTCCAACAAAAGGCAGACAAAAAAAGCTGGAGTAACTCAGCGGGTCAGGCGGCATCTCTGGGGAAAAGCGAATGCAGACCCGGGTTCGATCCCTACTACGGGTACTGTCTGTACGGTGTTTGTACATTCTCCCCGTGACCTGCGTGGGTTTTCCCCCAAAATCTTTGGTTTTCTCCCACACTCCAAAGACGTACAGGTTTGTAGGTTAATTGGCTTGGTAAATGTCAAAATTGCTCCAAGGATAGTATTAATGTGCGGGGATCACTGGTCAGCGCGGACCCGGTGGGCCGAAGGGCCTGTTTCCACGCTGTACCTCTAAACTAAACTAAACTAAACTAAGCTAAATGCAGCAGATTTGAATCTTGAACATGCAAACTATGATAAGAAAGATGATAGGGAAGGAAGAACTGAAATCTGTTTAAGTCTATAAAATGGCTAGGGAATTCCTTAGTAATAGAGCAACAAACCTTTTATTAATTTCACACCAACGTCATTTTTGTGACACAGTCAGGTAACACTTAGTCATCCTCATCTATTCAAGATTGTTTTGTGATAAGGGAAAGATCAGTTCTATGATTGTTAACCTCATGTACAGAAAATTACTCACTGGTCTACAAATGGGACAGTTTGTTCTCTTCTATTAGTCCTGGACATTCAAGTTATAGTTAATGTTGAATTGGATACGATTCAAAACTTCTGCCCACTTGCATGACACCACAGGGTCAGCATTGAGATTAGATGTCTGGTCACATTTTTCAGGCTTAATTTTTTGTTTAGTTTAGTTTAGTTTAGAGACACAGCACATAAACAGGCCCTCCGGCCAACCAAGTCTGCACCAACCAGCAATCCCCATGTATTAACACTCTCCGACACATACTAGGGACAATTTACACAGACCAAGCCTATTTAACTACAAACCTGTACTTCTTTGGAGTGTGGGAGGAAACTGAAGATCTTGGAGAAAACCCATGCGGTCACAGGGAGAATGTGCAAACTCCATTTAGGCAGCACCTGTAATCAGGATCGAACCTGGGTCTCTGGCACTGCAAACGCTGTAAGGCAGCAACTCTACCACTGTGACTCCCTTAATGCCGCCCTTAATGTCTCCAGTTGTCCTGGACTCTGACCCAGATCTGTTAAGGACCGTGGGGTGGCTGTCTATGCACCAGTCTCCCCACGTTAAACAAGGTCACGCACTGGCGTCCTCCATATAGGGAATAGCACCCTGGAGACACCCATGGTCAGCCATGACTGAATGGGGCCTAAGAAGAGAATGATCCCATATGATATTTCTCTCATTATGTGGAGTTTTTCCAACATAACAGTCACGAGTCGACAATTGGCTCACATCATGAGACAGATTCACAAATCTGTGAACATGCAGTCACCAGCTGAGAAGTATCAACCTTGAGTTTAGACCTTGAAGAAGGGTCTTTACCCGAAACATCACTTCTTCCTTTTCTCCAGAGATGCTTCCGGACCCGCTGAGTTACTCCAGCTTTTTGTGTCTATCTTGAGTTTAGTTTAGTTTAGTTCAGTTTCATTTAGTTTTGTTAGTTTAGTTTAGTTTAGATTAGTTCAGTTCAGTTTAGTTAAGTTCAGTTTATTATAGTCACGTGTACCGAGGTACAGTGAAAGGCTTTTATTTGCGTACTATCCAGTCAAAGACTATATTTGATTACAATCAAACATTTACTGTACACAACAGATAAAGGATGAAGGGTACAACATTTAGTGCAAGGTTAAGTCCGATAAAGTCCGATTAAAGATAGCTTGAGGGTCTCCCATGAAGTAGATGCCTGGTCAGCATCGCTCTCTAGTTGGTAATGGGATGGTTCAGTTTCCTTATAGCAGCTGGGAAGAAACAGTCGCTGAATCTGGAGGTGTGGGTCTTCAAACCTCTATGCCTTTTGCCTGATGGAAGAGGAGAGAAGAGGGAGTGACCGGTGTGAGTCTGGTCCTTGATTCTGCTGGGGGCTTTGGTGAGGCAGCGTGAAATGTAGATGAATTCAAGGAAAGAGAGTCAAGAAGATAAAAACATTGATGGCCCTGTCCCACGATGCAACTTCATTCAAGAGCTCTCCCGAGTTAAAAAAAAAATCAAACTCGTGGTAAGCACGGAGAATGAACGTAGCGGGTACATCGGAGCTCGGGGACGTCTCTTAGCGGCTCGTAACGCTAACGGCAGGTACTCGGGAAGACTCGTTAATGGCAGGTAAGCTCGGGAAGACGCGTGAAGATTTTTCAACATGTTGAAAAATGTCCACGAGAGCCCCGAGTACCGACGAGCGACCGTTACCGTAAATCTCCGAGTTTGAATCAGGGCAAACTCGGGAGAATTCTTTGAATGAACTCGTACAGTGGGACAGGGCTTAAATATGGAAACAGTATCAGTCATTATGTCCCTCGTTCATGCTCTTCTATTCAATAGGTTCATAGCTGATCTTTTATGCCACAGAGCTATGTTCATGCATTTAATTTAATTTCCGTTGATGCACACTGTTTATTCTGGTTAAGCAAAATGACTCAAGGTATGCCCAGATAGTTCTTTGTTGCAGTGTACAAGATGGGGTTGTTGGTGGTCTGAAGCACATTTAATATTCTGCTCCTAAGTTGCTGGTACTCCAGCTCAATGTCCCTGATGCCAGGGCAAAGACTCCAACCGTAAAGCAGGGCCCAGTGTAAGGTCTGGAACTGGAGTCTTTCGGCAGATGTTTGTACTGTAATTGATATTCTAGGGCCTTGGAGTTACACTACCTCAAGATCTCAAAGCTCTGTCACTTTATTTGTACCTAAAAAGATTTTAATAGAATTATGTAATATGCAAGGATATGCAGGGAATGGAGGAATATGGTTAATGTGCAAGCAGGTAAGAGTTGGTCTTGGCATCATGCTCTGCATAGACATTGTGGGCCAAAGGGCCTTTTCTCATGCTGTACTTTTCTATGTTCTATGTCATGGCGACACAGTGGCTCAGTGGTAGAGCTACTGCCTTACAGTGCCAGAGACCAAGGTTCGATCCTGACTACAAGTGCTATCTGTACAGAGTTTGTACGTTCTCCCCATGACCGCGTGGGTTTTCTCCGGGCGCTCCGGTTTCCTCCCACACTCCATAAATGTACAGGCTTGAAGATTGATTGGCCTCGATAAAATTGTAAATTGTCCCAAGTGTGTAAGATTGTGCTGGTGTACTGGGTAATTGCTGGTCTGCGAGGATTCAGTGGTCCAAAGGGCCTGCTTCCATGCTGTATCTCTGGTCCAAAGTCCAAATTGTTTCACCACTGTAAAGGATACTGCAAAGATGTGCCAGTAGAACCATGATATATATCTCCACCAGTCATAGAGTCCTTTTCTGCAAAGGCAATACCTGCCCTTCATTGAATGCAGAAAGCAATAGACACCTGTCTATAACTTGCTTCCTGGTTTACCAGTTTGATCTGGAAACAAGGAGCAGCTAGACAAGTACATAGATAGGATATAGTTTGGAGGGATGTGGACCAAACGCAGGCAGGTGACACTAGTGTGGCTGGGACAAGTTGGCCAGTGTGGGCAAGTTGGGCTGAAGGACCTGTTTCCACACTGTATCACTTCAAAGTTGTGATTTTTTTATAAAATGGGATACAGGATCCGTTCTTGTAGAACTAATAGCACAGCTAGCCGTTGATTAATTTCACACCAAAATCATTTTTTTATGACACAATCAGGTAATATTTATTCATTCCAGTCTGTTCACACTGTTCAGTAAGAAGGGTAAGCCAGTTATGTTATCTTTAAAGCACGTTATCTTTAAGAGCAGAAACCTATTCACTGCCCTTCAACGGCCAGAGAGTTATCCACTGATAGTTTACATAAAAGGGCAGGTTATTCTTTTCAATTGCAAGAAACCTAAAATGAAATTGAAAAAAAATCTGACTATTTTCTGTCCTACTGAAGGGCCTGTTTCTGTGTTGCATCTCTAAACCAAAAAAAAAATGTAGAAACCTAATCAGAGAAGCTGAGAGCTCTTTTCTTCATTCCCTATGCTCAGTGCAAGTCAGGTGATGAATATTTCCTGCTTTATTTAGTTTCAAAATAATCAGTCAAGGGGATACATGGCCAGCAACTCATGTAGGAGATCATGGATGCTTTTGGTGTCCCAGATAGTTATGTGCCTGAAATATTCCCAAATCCATGCTTCAACTGTGGAGTGGCAGCTGGAATCCCTGTGATAAATCTGTCAGGCTTTTAACCTCGTGTCAGCGTCTAGGGGGGTTGTCAAACTGCTCCGAAGAAGTGCAGATAGAGAGAGAGAAGATAGAACAGGAGGGGCAGGCAGGAAGTGCAGGAATTCCCTTATAAAATCTTGTTTCCTAACACAATTTCCCTTCTGGATACTGTTGAGTTTCAATTTATACACAAACGTACAGAGGTCAATTAACCTACAAACCTGCATGTCTTTGATGGTATGGGAGGAAACCGGAGCACTAAGGGAAAACCCACTCACTCAAGGTGAAGGTACAAACTCTGTTTTTCACCGCACCCGTAGTCAGGATCGAATACAGGTCCCTGCCGCTGTGAGGCAGCAACTCTACCGCTGTGCCACTCTTCCACCCTGGTGATCTGCATAGGAAATTGACATTTTTATGCAAAATTGACCTGGGTTGAGTGGGATGAAAAAAGTAGAAGAGTTGGGATGAAAGAAAGTAGAGGGAATTGGCCATGTGTTTAATCACCCTGTCTCCTCATTAAAGTTGTGCTTCTATAGTTTTGTTGCTTTCTTGCCGAATGGGGTGCCGATCGGAACTGTGGCAGCCCTGCTTCCATTTGCCTTAGCCTGCCTTGTCTACAAAGAACCATTGAGATTCCCTGGCTTTCTGAAGCATTGGGACTCCCTTCTATAGTAGCAGCACATCACCCCTTTGCATTTAAAGTCAATTAGTTACTTAGTGTTTTACAGTTGTTTCATGTACCATCTTTTTAGATGAGCTTTAATAGAATTTGGTCAATCCTTATTCTTCACAAACTTAGATCATCCTCATGTGCGTTTTAAAAAATGTTAACCAGTTGATGATAGTGAGTTATTAGAAACAGTAAGTCTTATCTGAAGATAGACTCAAAATGCAGGAGTAACTCAATGGGTCAGGCAGCATCTCTGGAGAAAAGGAATAGGTGACATATCGGGTTGAAGCCCTTCTTCAGATTGATAGTCAGGGGAAGAGGGAAAGTTAAGGTCTGAAAAGGTTAAGAGCAAATCAGAGCCGGCACTGATGACCAAGGAAAGGAGGAGCCCACAATGATCCGGTGAAACTGGCAGGACAACTCGGGTGGGTGAGGGGTGGAGAGAAAGGGAATGCAGGGGTAACTTGAAATTAGAGAAATCAACATTCATACCGCTGTGTTGTAGGCTGCCCAAACGAAGTATGAGGTGCGGTTCCTCCAAGTTGCATGTGGCCTCACATCTTATTTAAATATTGACAAATAGTTCTAAAAACCCCGGTATATTTTTCTGCTCTGACATGATCTCCTTCCTGCTGTGCTCCATTTCTCTTGCTGCGATTCTCCTGCTAGTGATGGCTTTGGTCATCTCTTGTCATGTGCCATTATTGTTTTGAGATAAGGAACCGCTTTTCTGCTCTACTTTCTGCAATAGCTGTTTAATGACCTTCTCATGAATGAAACGTTTGCCCATCTCTGACTATCTCTATTTGCTACTGTCGGATACAGATCTCAATGGACTGAGAGTTTTCTGTAAGGATCCCAGCACTTCGAGACCATACAATAGCAACAAGAAACAGGACGACACAGTGGCGCAGTGGAAGAGCAGCTGCCTTACAGCACTAGAGACCCAGGTTCTATCCTGACTGCAGGTGCCATCTGTAATGAGTTCTCCCTGTGATTGCGAGTGTTTTCTCCAGGTGCTCCAGGTTCCTCTCACACTCCAAAGACGTGCAGGTCTGTAGGTGAATTGGCTTTGGTAAAAAAATTGTAAAATAATCCCCTGAGTGTAGGATAATTTCACTGTATGGGGTGATTGCTTGTCGCTGTGCACATGGTGGGACAAAGGGTCTGTTGCCACTGTCTCTCTAAAGACTAAAGAAACGTTAAAACAGGAATGGCTGAAATACTATGGATGTACAAAGTTAAAATTCAGGCCCATTATCTCAGCTAGAAATAAACCCCAAGTTATCGCAGATTGGAATTATCGTCCACCTTTGAAGAAAATCTCTCGTATCACATTCATCCTCAGCTTTAAGAGTCCGAAGGTTCCTTTATCCCGTTAAGCAGCCACAGACTTTATTATATTGTAGCAATGTTTCAATACCCTAGGGTCTTTAAAGAAATGGTTAGCGTGATAATCGATGTGTTTTAATTTTACAAAAGTTTTACAAGTTTTAATTTTACAAAACTCCCTAGATTCAGGGATGGTTCAAGTCATTTGGAAAACAGCACATTTAATTTTTCACATTTTTCACAGTGAAAATATTAGAAAGCATTATTAAAGGCATTATAAAAGGTCACTTGAAGGAATTAACATAGAGGTATATTGTTATCTGCTTATCGTTGTCCTGTTTGCCAAGATGTGTTGTTTTGCAAGCTGCCCAGAAAAATTGTTCTTACGTGCAGAATATTGTGTTACGATGACAGTAAAAGTGCACGTTTAGGAAAGTATGCAACAGCCACAACAAGGTAGATTGAGAATTCGGGAATATTTAACTTTAAAAAGGTTCAAAATAACTGGGCTGAATGATCAGTCCTTGATCATGAGAAAGCATAGAGGTGTAGATAGAGTCATATTGGTGTGGAAGGGAGTGGAGAGGCTGGTTTATGTGATGTAGTTTAATTTAGTTTTAAATTAGAGATACAATGCGGAAACAGGCCCTATGGACCACCGAGTCTATGCCGACCAACAATCCCTGCACGCTAACACTATCCTACCCACACTGGGGACAATTTAAACTTATACCAAGCCAATCAACCTACAAACCTGTACATCTCAATAGACAATAGGTGCAGGAGTAGGCCATTTGGCCCTTTGAGCCAGCACTGCCACTCAAGGTGATCATGGCTGATCATCCCCAATCAGTACCCCGTTCCTGCCTTCTCCCCATATCCCCAGACTCCGCTATTGTAAGAGCCCTATCTTGATCTCTTTTGAATGCATCCAGAGAACCTGCCTCAACCGCCCTCTGAGGCAGAGAATTCCACAGACTCACCACTCTGTGAGAAAAAGTGTTTCCTCGTCTCCATTCTAAATGGCTTCTCCTTATTCTTAAACTGTGGCCCCTGGTTCTGGACTCCCCCAACATCGGGAACATGTTTCCTGCCTTTAGTGTGTCCAAGCCCTTAACAATCTTATATGTTTCAATGAGATTCCTTCTCATCCTTCAAAACTCCAGAGTGTACAAGCCCAGCTGCTTCATTCTCTCAGCATATGACAGTCCCACCATCCCGGGAATTAACCTTGTAAACCTACGCTGCACTCCCTCAATAGCAAGAATGTCCTTCCTCAAATTAGGGGACCAAAACTGAACACAGTACTCCAGGTGTGGTCTCACTAGGGCCCTGTACAACTGCAGAAGGACCTCTTTGCTCCTATATTCGATTCCTCTTGTTATATAGGCCAACATGACATTCGCTTTCTTCACTGCCTGCTGTGCCTGCATGCTTACTTTCATAGACTGATGCACAAGGATCCCCAGATCCCGCTATACTTCCCCTTTTCCCAACTTGACGCCATTTAGATAGTAATCTGCCTTCCTGTTTTTGCTACCTCAGGTGGAAAACCTCACATTTATCCGCATTAAACTTAATCTGCCATGCATCTGCCCACACCCCCAACATGTCCAAGTCACCCCCTTATTCTCATAGCATCCTCCTCACAGTTCACACTGCTACCCAGCTTTGTGTCATCTGCAAATTTGCTAATCAAATCTCGTTGCATAACCAAATCTTGTTGCACTTATGTGTAATGACAATAAAATATATTATTATTATTATTATTATTATTATTATTATTATTATTATTATTATTATTATTATTATTAATGGTACTTTGAATCCCTTCATCCAAATCATTGATGTATATTGTAAATAGCTGTGGTCCCAGCACCGAGCCTTGCTATACCCCGCTAGTCACTGCCTGCCATTCTGAAAGGGACTCGTTAATCCCTATTCTTTGTTTCCTATCTGCCAACCACTTCTCTATCCATTTCAGCACTCTATCCCCAATACCATGTGTCCTAATTTTATCCACTAATCTCCTATGTGGGACCTTATCAAATGGTTTCTGAAAGTCCAGGTACACTACATCCACTGGCTCTCCCTTGTCCATTTTCCTAGTTACATCTTCAAATAATTCAAGAAGATTAGTCAAGCATGATATCCCCTTCATAAATCCATTCTGACTCAGCCCGATCCTGTTACTGCTATTCAAATATGCGGCTATCTCTTCTTTTATAATTGACTCCTGCATCTTCCCCACCACTGATGGCAGGCTAACTGGTCTATAATTCCCTGTTTTCTCTCTCCCGCCTTTCTTAAAAAGTGGGATAACATTAGCTACCCTCCAATCCACAGGAACTGACACTATAGAACATTGGAAAATTATCCACAATTGCATCCACGATTTCTGGAGCCACTTCCTTAAGCACCCTGGGATGCAGACCATCAGGGCCTGGGGATTTATAAGCCTTCAGTCCCATCAGTCTATCCAACACCATTTCCTGCCTAATGTGGATTTCCTTCAGTTCTTCCGTCACCCCAGATCCTCTGGCCACTACTTTATTAGGAAGATTTTTTGTGTCCTCTTTAGTGAAGACAGATCCAAAGTATCTGTTCAACTCATCTGCCATTTCCTTGTTCCCCATAATAAATTCACCTTTTTCGGTCTTCAGGGGTCCAACTTTGATCTTAACTAATTGTTTCCTCTTCTCATACCTAAATAAGCTTTTACTATCCTGCTTTATATTCTTGGCTAGCTTTCCTTTGTACCTCATCTTTTCTCCCCGTATTGTATTTTTGGTTATCTTCTGTTGTTCTTTAAACATTATCCAATCCTCTTGCTTCCCGCTCTTCTTTGCTACGTTGTACTTCTTCGCTTTAATTTTTATACTGTCCCTTACGTCCCTTGTCAGCCATGGTCGTCCTTTCTCCCCTTGGAATCTTTCTTCCTCCTAGGAATGAACTAATCCTGCACCTTCTGTATTATTCCTAGAAATACCTGCCATTTTTGTTCCGCTGTCATCCCTGCTAGTGTATCTTTCTAGTCAACTTTGGCCAGCTCCTCCCTCATGGCCCCATAATCCCCTTTATTCAACTGCAACACTGACACCTCCGATCTACTCTTCTCCCTCTCCAATTGTAGATTAAACCTGACCATGTTATGGTCACTGCCTCCTAATGGTTCATTAACCTCGAGGTCCTTTATCAAATCCGGTTCATTACATAACACTAAATCCAGAATTGCCTTCTCCCTGGTAGGCTCCAATACAAGCTGTTCAAAGAATCCATCAAGAAGGCACTCTACAAAGTCCCTTTCTTGGGGTCCTGGCTGATCATCCACAATCAGTACCCCGTTTCTGCCTTCTCCCCATATACCCTGACTGACAACGCATCTTAAGAGCCCTATCACTAGCAGGATCCAATTACAGAAGGGGTGTTTAGCAAGGTCAAGGTTTGAGTTTGATTAGATGTTGTTAAAGGCAGAGCTACAGTTTATAGAGTCAAAGAGTCATAGAGAGATACTGTGTGGAAACAGGCCCTTTGGCCCTACTTGCCCACGCCAGCCAACATGTCCCAGCTACACTAGTCCCACCTGCCTGCGTTTGGTTCCATATCCCTCCAAACCTGTCCAATCCATGTATCTGTTTAACTGTTTCTTAAATGTTGGGATAGTCCCAGCCTCAACTACCTCCTCTGGCAGCTTGTTCCATTCACCCACCACCCGTTGTGTGAAAACACTGCCCCTCAGATTCCTATTAAATCTTTTGCCCTTCACCTTGAACCTATGGCCTCTGGTCCTCGATTCACCTACCCTGTGCAAAAGTGTGAATCTACCTGATCTATTCCTCTCATGATTTTATACACCTCTATAAGATCACCCCTCATCATCCTGCACTCCAGGGAATTGACACCCAGCCAACTCAACCTCTGCCTCTAGCTCAGACCCTCTTGTCCTGGCAAAAATCCTCGTAAATCTTCTTTGTATCCTTTCCATCTTGACAACATCTTTCCTATAAAATGGTGCTCAGAACTGAACATAATATTTAGTTTTACTTTAGTTTAGTTCTTTAGATATTTAGTTTAGTATTATCACGTGGACCGAGGTGCAGTGAAAAGCTTTTTGTTGCATGCTCTTCCAGTCAGCGAAAAGATTTCTATTAAATCTTTTCCCACTCGCCTTAAACCCATGTCCTCTAATTCTCAATTCCCCATACTCTAGGCAAGAGTATCTGCGTTTACCCTATTTATTTAATTTTAGTTTAGTTTAGAGATACAGTGGAAACAGGCCATTCCCCCACACATTAACACTACCCTACACACCCTAGGGACAATTTACACATACACCAAGCCAATTAACCTACATACTTGTACGTCTTTGGAGTGTGGGAGGAAACCAACGTTTTTGGAGAAAACCCACGCTGATCAAGGGGAGAACATACAAACTCCATACAGACAAGCACCTGTCGCTAGGATCGAACCCGGCTCTCTGGCACTATAAGCGCTGTAAGGCAGCAACTCTATTATTGCACCACCGTGCCGTTCTCTCAATAAACTCTCGCAATGTCCCAAGGTTCCTTTATCCCTTTAAGCAGCTGCAAACTTTATTACGCAGTAGCAATCTTTCAATATCCTAGGGTCTTTAAAGAAATGGCTAGCGTGATAGTTCATGTGTAGTTTTAATTTAAATCCTAGGTTTTAGGACAGTTCCATTCCTTTGGAAAATAACACACATAACTTTGTTTAACATTTGTCAGAGACAAAATATTAGAAGGCATTTTTAAAGACATTGTAACAGGGTACAGGAGAAAAAATTAAAATCATCAAACAAAGTCAATATAATTTTGCAAAGGGAAAATTTACTTTTGTTCTTTAAAGAAGTATGTGATATAACATAAGGGAAAACAGTGATTATTCTATCTTAGGTGCATCAAAAGTTATAGTTGAAAAGCATGATGAGGATTTGACTGCACTGGGCCTGTACTCACTGGAGTTTAGAAGAATGAGTGGGGACCTCATTGAAATGTATCAAATAGTGAAAGTCTTGGATAGAGTGAATGTGGAGAAGATGTTTCCACCAGTGGGAGAGTCTAGGACTAGATGGCATAGAATTAAAGGATGTTCTTGTCGGAAAGAGATGAGGATAAATTTTTGTTGTCAGAGGGTGGTGAATCTGTGGAATTCGTCAATGGATATTTTTAAGGCAGAAATAGATAGATTCTTGATTAGTATGAGTGTCAGGGGTTATGGGGAGAAGGCAGGAAATGGGGTTCAGTGAGAGAGATAGATCAGCCATGATTGAATGGCGGAATAGACTTAATGGGCCGAATGGCCTAATTCTGCTCCTATCACATGGGTACAATTTTACATGAAAAAAGTAGAAAACATAAACAGGTCTTTTTATGGTTGGCAAGATATCACAATTGGTGGGCCATAGGCATGTCTTTAATATTTTGCAATTTATATAAACCACTGACGCACCAAAAGTACAGATATTAGATTTGCTCATGACTCAAAGAGAGATGGGAATGCAAGTTGGTAAGAGGGCATAAGAAAGAAAAGGATATAGGTGGGTTAAGTGTGTGGGCTGTTGTTTACGTCAGTAAGTTATTTCAAAGAAGTACATGAATGTTATCCCTGACATCCTGGCTGGTATAATCCCTCCATTAACATCATAAAATCATATTGTCTGATAATGAACACATTGTTAGGTCTGGGAAGTAACTGTGCGTAAACTGGCTGGTATTTGTTAAGATAGACACAAAGAGCTGGGGTAACTCAACAGGTCAGGCAGCATCTGGAATTAAAGGATGTTCTTTTTGGACAGAGATGAGGAGGAATTTCTTCAGTCAGGGGTGGTGAATCTGTGGAATTCTTTGCCACAGAAGGCTGTTCAGGCAAAGTCAGTGGATATATTTAAGGCAGATATGTATAGATGCTGCCTCACCCGCTGAGTTTCTCCAGCATTTTTGTCTACCTTCGATTTTCCAGCATCTGCAGTTCCTTCTTAAATATATATCGATAGAATCTTGATTACTATGGGTGTCAGAGGTTGTGGGGTGAAGGGAGGAGAATAAGGTTTGGAGGGAGAGATAGATCAGCCATGATTAAATGACAGAGTAAACTTGATGGGCCGAATGGCCTAATTCTATTCCTATCACTTTTGATCTTATGATCTTATGATCTCTGGAGAAAAAAGATGTGTTTCTTTTCAGGTCGAGACCTTTTCTCGGACTGAAAGTATAGGGGGACCTGTATACTTTCAGTCTGAAGAAGTGTCCCATCCCGAAACGTCACCCATCCTTTTTCTACAGAGATGCTGCTTGACCCGCTGAGTTGCTCCAGCACATTGTGTCTATCTTCGGAATATACCAGCATCTGCAGTTCCTTTCTACATATCTGGTATGTTTCCTAGCTGGAAACAATCGCCACGCTTCGTAAGTATTTCATCAGCTATGTAGTGTAACGTGAGGTCCGGGGGCAAAGCAAGACATTTTACTAATGTCATTCTTTATAGTTTGGCTTGAAATCATAATATGGCCTTGACTTTTCTGAATGCCTTTCACAATCTCATGATTAAACTTAGGGCCAATTAACTTCCCGAAGGAAAAGTTAGATCTACATATATTCTTGATGAACTGTGATAATCAAAAATTTGAACAGGAAACATAACGTGAGAAACGGGGCGGAGTAGCAGTAGTGCTACTGCCTTACAGCGCCAGGGATCCGGTTTTGATCCTGACTACGGGTGCTGTCTGTACGGAGTTTGTTCGTTCTCCCAGTGACCTGCGAGGGTTTTCTCCGAGATCTTCGGTTTCCTTCCACACACAAAAGACGTACAGGTTTGTAGGTTAATTGGCGTGGTATAATTGTAATTTGCCCCTAGTGAGTGTAGGATAGTGTTAGTGTGCGGACTTGGTGGGCTGTAGGGCCTGTTTCCGCACTGAACCTCTAAAGTAAACTCGTTAAACTTAATATTAGAATTGTATAGGTCCTTGGTGAGACCATACCGAAGAGTACCATTCGTGTTTCTTAACTAAAAATGAATCTTCAATGGAGACACAAGGAACTGTTGATATAGTAATGATGAGCAACAGAGGATTTGCTGGAGGAAACTCATCTGGTCAGGCTGCATCTGTGCAGGAAATGGTCTGAAGAAGGGACCCAAACCCAAAACGTCACTTGTTTATTTTCTCCACAGATATTGCCAGAACTGTTGAGTTCTTCCAGCAGTTTGATGTTTTGATTAAAAATGGATATATTAATCATATTAGTGGAATTAATTAATTAGTTAGTGGAACTACAGTGAAGATTCATCTGGGGTATTAGATTTATCAAATGAATAGAGATAGAATAGACTAGGGCCTTTAGAATATGGAAGATTAAGAGATGACTTTATTACATTGAAACATAGAAAATAGGTGCATGTGTAGGCCATTCGGCCCCTCAAGCCAGCACCGCCATTCAATATGATCATGGCTGATCATCCAAAATCAGTTCGCCGTTCCGGCTTTTTCTTCATATCCCTTGATTTCTTTAGCCCTAAGAGCTAAGTCCATTGAAATATACTTTTATTTTGAGTGCTTGATGCCCCTGCTCATGAACGGAAACCTCTGGTGACCTTGCGCTCCACCCAAGGTTTCCATGAGTCGTCAGAGGTTATGGTCACTCGCCTGGAAAGCCTTGACCGAAGCGTGAGCTGCATCTACTGACCAAAGATCCTACAGGATCTTTGCTACCGACCGCACACACACACATCGCAAAGGTGGGGGCCAGGGACAGCGGAGGAGCACTGTCTGCGCGCTGAAGAAGAAGGTAAACGGCTGCCACAGAGCACAGTAAGTCCTTTAGAGAGCGCGGGAGGGAGGGAGCGAAGGGTAAAGAAGGGAAGAGAAGGACAGAGAAGAGGAGGGAGAAGGGGAGGGAGAAGGGGAAGAGAAGGGGAAGAGAAGTGGAGAGAGAAGGGGAGAGAGGAGGGGAGAGAAGGGGAGAGAAAGGGTAAGAAAGGGGAGAGAAAGGGGAGAGAAGGGGAGAGAAAGGGCAGAGAAAGGGGAGGGGGGAAAGAAGGAGTGGAGACAGTTTTAAGACGTTTAATAAAGTTAACAGGCATTTTACCTTCCGGCGGATCTTCTAGGTCCTGAAAACCAAAGATGCTATAAGATCTCTGCAGAAAACTCCAATGAGCCAATCAAAATGGCTGGTCAGCGAAGGAGATTGCCTTCGACTGCCTGTAAGTAAATAGCGACCCCACTCCACTGGCTTGGACCAAACGGCAACCTAATTTTAGTTGAGGCCGGTTTTGAATTTGTTGAAATAATCGCAGGAACATAGAAGAAGCCTCGACTACGCGGAATCCACTGTCCACCATTAGGGAGAGTGACCAAAACCTCCGGGAACCTCACGGAAACCTTGGGTTTGGCGCAAGGTCACCAGAGGTTTCCGTTCAGGTTTCCTAAGTGGGACAGGGGCTTAACAGTATAGATACAGGAAGAACCTATCAACTGACCGAAGAAACTAGAATTCAGAAATCTGTGAAATTCTCTATGCTAGGTATAGAGAATGTTTTGCAAATTCTAGATCTGGAGGCTCCTTCTTTAGCTTCATTCAAAACTGATATTGATATAGAAACAGAAAATAGTTGCAGAAGTCGGCCATTCAGCCCTTCAAGCCAGCATCGCCATTCAATATCATGGCTGATCATTCAAAATCAGTACCCAGTTTTGCTTTTTTCGCCATATCCCTTGATTCCATAGCCTTAAGAGCTACTTCTAACTCTTTCTTGAAAACATCCAGTTAATTGGCCTCCACTGCCTTCTGTGGCAGGGAATTCCACAGATTCACAACTCGCTAGGTGAAAAAATATATATTTCTGGCAGCTATGGGATTCAAGAGGTATGGAGCATTGCAGGAAAATGGTGCGGAGGTGGAGGAACCACCATGATCTTTTAAATGTCGAGGGAGGCAAGATGGGCTAAATTGCCTTCTCTCATTTCGATCTTTTGTTCTTAGGAAAAAAGAAAGATAGCAGACATCTAAAGTAGAAAGAGACAACAGTGAGGAATTACCAGGAGGTGGCAGGAGATTACTGGTGGACAAGATGCTGGTTTACCCATCTCATGGTTTTTTGACTTTCATCTGTTCTCCCCCACTGGTTACTCTTCATGTGAGTTGACAAGCAACCTGCATGCAGTCTGCTGATGTTAACTGACTCTAGCTGCAATTAGGCAGTTTACTTCTGAAGGACTATTTTTATATTACTTCTTGCTGTGTCTTTGCATATTGCTTTGTGTGAGGCCACAGTCTTTTCTGCATGCTTACGTGAGCTAATATATGTAATTCTCACTGATAAGACCAGACTAGACGCATGCAGTGTTATTAGTTTTTCACAGATAACTGTAACTGTGAAATATGGTAAATGTTACATGGATCATCAAAGCCTTTGAAGCACAAATTATATATTTATTTTTAGTCATATATATTATCCAGCAATGTTTTAGTTTGGATTTTGTGTTAGTAAGTTTTGTTTTTATTAACGTCCACTTCTGCTGTTAATTAAAATATTTCATGCCTTGTTGATAAATAAGTTGTAGAAGAGAGATGAAAAATCTGATTAATGTTAATAATGGTTCCAAATATCTGAACTAGTAATGAGTTCTTCTTCAGTCTTATTTCTATATTTTCTTTGTTTGGTATCACAAGTTCTAGGAGTAGTATTAGGCCACTTGGCCCATCAAGCTCATCTCAAACCCACGACACCAGTAACATTTCTAGTATGACTGAACCATGAGAAAAAAGCTGGTTTAGTTTAGTATAGTTTAGTTTAGAGGTACAGCATGGAAACAGGCCCCTCAGCCCACCGAGTCCGCACTGCCCAGCGATCCCTGCACATTATCACTACCCTACACATACTAGGGACAATTTTACATTTATACCAAGCCAATTAGCCTACAAACCTCTACGTCTTTGGAGTGTGGGAGGAAACCAAAGATCTCGGAGAAAACCTATGCAGGTCATGGTTTTTACAATCATTAACGTACAAACTTCGTACAGACAAGTACCCGTAGTCAGGATGTAACGCGGCTCTCTGACGCTTTAAAGCAGTGGCTCTATCGCTGCAACGTCGTACCAAGAATGATATCTATAGATAAAGAAAGAACTTGCATTTTTTTTTTTTTTTCCAATTCCCCAGGATATCACGAAGTATTTTACAAGTACAGGAATTGCTGGAACCTCTCAGCACATCAGGATTCATCTGTTCAGAAAGAACGTTAAGATTTCTGGTCCACAGGATTCAGAAAACTTAAATAACATTATGGGCCTCATATCTGAGGAAGGATGTGCTGGCGTTGGAGAGGATCCAGAGGAGGTTTACGATAATGATTCCAGGAATGATTGAGTTAACATGTGATGAGAGTTGATGGGCCTGTACTTGCAGGAGCTGAGGAGGATGAGGGAGGACCTCATTGAAAATAGTGAAAGGCCTGGATAGAGTGAATGTGGAGAGGATGTTTCCACTAGTGGGAGAATCTAGGACCAGAGGCCATCAGAATAAAAGGACAGACCTTCAGAAAGTAGATGAGGAGGAATTTCTTTAGTCTGAGAGTGGTGAATCCTTGGAATTCATTGCCACAGAAGGCAGCGGAAGCCATGTCAATGGATATTTTTAAGGCAAAGTTTGACAGATTGTTGATTAGCAAGGATGTCAGGGGTTATGGGGAGAAGGCAGGAGAATGGCGTTTTGAAGAAAAGATAGTTCAGCCATGATTGAATGGCGGAGTAGACTTGGTGAGCCGAACGGCCTAATTCTGCTCCTATAACTTATGAACTTATTATGTAAACACAAGAAACTGCAGATGCTGGTTTACAAAAAAAAGACACAGTGTTTTAGTTTAGTTTAAAGATACAGCGTGGAAACAGGCTCTTTGATCCATTGAGTCCAATGACCACTGTACACTAGTTCTAGCCTACACACTAGGAACAATTTATAGATGCCAATTAACCTTCAAACTTCCATGTCTGGAGTATGGGAGGAAACCGAAGCACCAGGAGAAAACCCACACTATCACATGGAGAACTCCATACAGTCAGCACCCATAGTCTGCATCAAACCGGAGTCAGTGCAGTAGTAGCTCTAATGCTGGGCCACTGGAGTAACTCAGTGGGGCAGGTAGTTTATCTGGCGAACAAGGATAGATGATGTTTTGGATTGGAACCCTTTTTCAGGAAAGGACAACATGTATAGTGTTACAGCTACAGAGAAAAATGCAGAGAAAGATAAAGTGCAAGAGCTGCAATGAGGTAGTCTATTGTCTCCTGTAATCTGTCCTTCTTCAAATAATTGCCAGTGTATATGTGCAGTTGTTGCATGAAGTCATTGCTTCAGCTTAATGCCATTTCCTGAAAACAAAACTTAACCAAATCATCATCTGGCAAAGTGGTAGCTGCATGGTTCCCAGATACTTACCTCGGGATAGAAGTTAATATTTCTTTGCTTAAAGCTCCGCTGGTGATGCATAAATTCTAATTTGTTTTTTGTTTGTAGAGTCTAATAATGAATCTCGTGTATGAACCGCCTCCCGACAGATGATGTTAAAAATGGTTTTAAACAGTAAGGCAGTGGCTTATAGCCCTACTATTAATTATACTTTATGAATGCATGAAATTAGCATGAGGACTCTGTCACTATTTTGATGTTAGATATATAATATTAGTTATAATACGAGGGTGGCACGGTGGCGTAGCAATAGAGTTGCTGCCTAACAGCACCAGGGACCCAGATTCGATCCTGACCATGGGAGCTGTCCTACGAGTCTGTACGTTCTTCCAGTGACGGCATGGGTTTTTACCAGGTGCTCTGGTTTCCTCCCACACACCAATCACTTAAGGGTCTGTCCCACTTTGTGATTTTTTTCGGCGACTGCCGGCATCATATCAGTATCGCCCAAAGGATTTTGAACATTTCAAAATCCAGCAACAACAAAAAAAATGTTGCGACACTTGAAAAAGCACCGTGCGTCATACACCATCATGTCGCGTCACTGCCGCGTCACGCCACATCACGCCGCATCACGCGCAAATTTTTTGGTGACCCTATACGTCAGCCAATTATGGCGTCAGTCGCCCAAAAAATCGCCAAGTTGGACAGGCCCTTTACAGGTTTGTAGGTTAATTGGCTTTGGAAAAAAAAAAAGGTAAATTGCCCCTAGTGTATAGGATAGTGCTAGTGTATGAGGAGCGCTGGTCGGTGCGGATTTGGTGGGTCGAAGGACTTGTTCCCGCATTGTATCTGTAAACTAAAGTAAGCTAAAGAAGTTAAGTATCAATTAAAGAATTTCAATACGTACCAGCCCACACTACGGAAAACAATTATTATTTTGCAGCTTTTCTTCAAAATACCATTTTTAGAGTCATACAGATTGGAAACAGGCCCTTTGGCCCAACTCTTCAATCCCAACCAAGTTTGTGCCTTTTGCCCATGCCCGATCCATATGTGTAAAGCAAGTAGAGTCAATAGGGGGTTACACAAAAAGCTGGAGAAACTCAGCGGGTGCAGCAGCATCTAAGGAGCGAAGGAGATAGGCGACGTTTCGGGTCGAGACCCTTCTTCAGACTGGTCAGGGATCAGGGAAACGAGAGATATAGACAGTGATGTGGAGAGATAAAGAACAACGATGAAAGATATGCAAAAAAGTATCGATGATAAAGGGAACAAGCCATTGTAAGCTGTTTGTGGTGTGAAAATGAGAAGCTAGTGCGACTAGGGTGGGGGAGTGAGATAGAGATAGAGGGAATGCCAGGGCCCGAGGGCTGAGGGGGAGGTGGGAAGGGGAGGAGACAGCAAGGGTTAACAGAATTGAGAAAATTCAATGTTCAAGCCCAAAGGATGCAGACTCCCCAAGCGGAATATGAGGTGCTGTTCCTCCAACTTGCGGTGTTGCTCACTCTGGCCGTGGAGGAGGCCCAGGACCGAGAGGTCGGATACGGAATGGGAGGGGGAGTTGAAGTACTGAGCCACCGGGAGGTCGGGTTGGTTTTTGCGGACCGAGCGGAGGTGTTCGGCGAACCTCTACCTCCGTTACATCGACGACTGCTTTGGTGTCACCTCCTGCACCCACACACAACTGACTGACTTCATTCATTGCACCACCAACTTCCATCTGGCACTCAAATACACTTGGACCATTTCCGACATTTCCCTACCATTCCTTGACCTCACCATCTCTATTGTAGGTGATACACTCCTGACCGACATCTACTACAAACCAACTGACTCCCACAGCTACCTGGACTACTCTTCCTCCCACCCTGCTTCCTGTAAGGACTCCATCCCCTATTCCCAATTCCTCCGTCTACGCCGCATCTGCTCCCAGGATGAGGTGTTCCATACCAGGTCTTCACAAATGGCCTCATTCTTCAGAGAACGGAGATTCCCCTCCCCCACTATTGATGAGGCTCGCACCTGGGTCTCCTCCATACCCCACAACACTGCCCTCTCTCCCCATTCCCCCACTCGCAAACCGGGCAGAGTCCCCCTGGTCCTCACCTTTCACCCCACCAGCCGGCAAATACAACACATAGTCCTCCGCCAGTTTCGCCACCTCCAATGTGACCCCTCCACCCGCCACATCTTCCTATCTCCCCCCCTGTCTGCCTTCCGCAAAGACCGCTCCCTCCGCGACTCCCTTGTCAATTCTTCCCTCCCCTCCCGCTCTAGCCTTCCCCGGGAACTTTCCCTTGCAACCGCAAGAAATGCAACACTTGTCCCTTCACCTCCCCCCTCCACTCCTTTCAGGGACCCAAGCAGTCCTTCCAGGCCCGACAGAGGTTCACCTGCACCTCCTCCAACCTCATCTACTGCATCCGCTGCTCCAGATGCCAGATGATCTATATCGGTGAGACCAAGAGGAGGCTTGGCGATCGTTTCGCCGAACACCTCCGCTCGGTCCGCAAAAACCAACCCGACCTCCCGGTGGCTCAGCACTTCAACTCCCCCTCCCATTCCGTATCCGACCTCTCGGTCCTGGGCCTCCTCCACGGCCAGAGTGAGCAACACCGCAAGTTGGAGGAACAGCACCTCATATTCCGCTTGGGGAGTCTGCATCCTTTGGGCTTGAACATTGAATTTTCTCAATTCTGTTAACCCTTGCTGTCTCCTCCCCTTCCCACCTCTCCCTCAGCCCTCGGGCCCTGGCATTCCCTCCATCTCTATCTCCCTCCCCCACCCTAGTTGCACTAGCTTCTCATTTTCACACCACAAACAGCTTACAATGGCTTGTTCCCTTTATCATCGATACTTTTTTGCATATCTTTCATTCATTGTTCTTTATCTCTCCACATCACCGTCTATATCTCTCGTTTCCCTGATCCCTGACCAGTCTGAAGAAGGGTCTCGACCCGAAACGCCGCCTATCTCCTTCGCCCCTTAGATGCTGCTGCACCCGCTGAGTTTCTCCAGCTTTTTGTGTAACCCTCGATTCTCCAGCATCTGCAGTTCCTTCTTTAACAAGTAGAGTCAATATTTTGGTCTACTCATGCTCCTATTTCTTATGTAATCCAATGTTCCCCCAAGTTATCATCCTCCCTGCATTCCACCAAGGCCATAATTGACAGCCAGCCATTGATAACAGAAACCTGTCCCTGTAACTAAAACTCATAATTCTGAAGTACTGTTAAGTATTTTTTATCCATCTCCAAGTTCTGAAATGAAATCCAAATGTTTTTGTTTACTTCCTAAATTTTAACTAAATGCTTTGTTTTGCCAACATGCTCTGTGATACTACTGTTACTCCAGGGAAATCATACATTCTTATGAAGGCACAGAATAGGTTTGAGATTTCTGTTGTTTATCTTGTGACAACTGATTACTAGTAAGACTTCACAGGGTAATGCCACAAGCTACTTATGTTGTAATCATGAGTCTCAGCTCCTCATATGCCCACAAAATAAATTCAGTTATGTGCTTTCTTGATCACTGCTTCAGTGGGAGGGGTGATTACTGGGCAAATTAGATTGCTGGTGATATGGATGACGAACATATTCATGTTCATAAGGTCATGTGTTTGGAGCAGTTAGGCCATTTGGCCCATCAATTCTTCTCTGCCATTCACTCTTGGCTGATCTATCTCTCCCTCTTAACCCCAGTCTCCGGACTTCTCCCCATAACCCCTGACACCCATACTAATCAGGAATCTATCTATCTCTGCCTTAAAAATATCTATTGGCTTGGCCTTAACAGCCTTCTGTGGCAATGAATTCCACAGATTCACAAATTCCTCCTCAGAACAAAGGAGAACAAAGCAAAAGCCAGGGGTGGGGGGGGGGGGGGGGGGGGGGGGGGTTAGGGAGGAGGGTACTTTGTAACTATCAGCACCCTATATGTGCGACTATTTGCATAGCTTAAGTATGCAAGCAAATAATTTCACTGTGTCTTGTCACATGTGACAATAAAGTATTCCATTCCATCCCTTTCATTCCTCATCTCCTTACTGAAGGAACATCCTTCAATTCTGAGGCTATGACTGGTCCTAGACTCTCCCACTAGTGGAAACAGCTTCTCCACATCCACTCTATCCAGGCTCTTCACTATTCAGTGAAATTTCCTCTCCACATCCACTCTAATCAGGCCCTTAACGTAATGTGGTGTACCATCTCTACAGCTGCCCCATTGGCAGGTTTGTGTTCACTTTCTCGCCTGCTTAGGCCAACAATCAACTCTTTTGTCTTCCTGATGGTTAAACGCCAGGTTAATGTCCTGACATCAGGTTCTCGATCTCCCAGGTTGCCAAACATTTCAACTCCCCTTCCCATTCCCATACTGACCTTTCTGTCCTGGGCCTCTTCTACTGTCAGAGTGAGGCCACATGCAAATTGGAGAAACAGCAATTTTTGCTTGAGCAGGTTACAACCCAGCGGCATGAACATTGATTTCTCTAATTTCAAGTCACTCTGCCTTCCCTCTCTCTTCCCCACTCCCACACTAGTCACATCCAACCAATTGAACTGTGTGCATCCCTGTATGCCTTCGTTGTCACCTCTTCCCCAGCCAATATTGGCCTGTTGTGGGCTCCACCCTTCCTTAGTCATCTGTCGGTGGCCCTGTTTTGTTCTGGCCTTGTTCTACCTCCAGTTCCACCACCTATACCATCAGTCTGAAGAAAGGGTCCGACCCAAAATGTCACCTATTCCTTTTCTCCAGAGATGCTGCCTGACCCGCCAAACTACTCCAGCAATTTGTGTATATCTTCAGTAAAAACCAGCATCTGCAGTTCCTTCCTGCACATATTGTCTACCTCAATCGCCTTGCTGAACTTCCTCTCGTCATTGTTGTAGATCTAGCCAACAACAGTGGTATCATCGCCAAATTTAAAAGCTGGATTTGGCATTTTACTTGGCCACATTGTCATGGATGTGAAGGGAGTAATGCAAGAGACTGAACACGCAACCCCGATGAACACAGAAACACAGAGTTGAAATTCAGGATTGAGAAAATGTTATGACCAAAGATAAGAACACAGCATTTAGAAATGATGGACTGCCCAGGAAAATGGAAGGAGATAGAACAGCTTAAAAGCAAACATCAAATTCATATTAAAACTGGAAAAAGCAAACTGTTGAGATTACAGGCCAGAAAGGAAGAGGAATATTGACAAGTAGGCATTATGAAAAAAGATGGAATAAAACATAAGGAAATACTTAAATAGAATGCGCACATTGAAAAAAGATCACAAGGTGACCATTAGCAAGTGGTGAACACTGCCCAGTCCATCACATGTAACATCCTCACCACCATCGAACGGATTGCCTGAAAAACCGGCAACTGGAACGGCGACTGGAACACACACACACACATCGCTTCCTTCACCAGCCCGTTATGCAGGCAGGGGACAGGGCAAGCGGGGGGGGGGAAGCGAAATTCACACGGTGCAAAGCCGAGGTGATACAGACACACATCAGGCCTACCCTTTATTCTTAAACTGTGGCCCCTGGTTCTGGTCTCCCCCAACATCGGGAGCATGTTTCCTGCATCTAGCCTGTCCAAACCCTTAATAATCTTATATGTTTCAATAAGATTCCCTCTCATCCTTCTAAATTCCAGACCAAAACTGCACACAATACTCCAGGTGTAGTCTTACTATGGCCCTGTGCCACTGCAGAAGGACCTGTTTGCTCCTATACTCAAATCCTCTTGTTATGAAGGCCAACATGCCATTCACTTTCTTCACTGCCTGCTGTATCTGCATGCTTACTCACAGTGACTGATGAACCAGGACCCCCAGATCTCCAAATACAAGGGGTAGCTATGGGCACACGCATGGGCCCCAGCTACGCCTGCCTCTTTGTCGGGTACGTCGAACAATCCTTGTTCTCGGCGTACCAGGGCCCCATCCCCGACCTCTACCTCCGTTACATTGACGTCTGCTTTGGTGTCACCTCCTGCACCCACACACAACTGACTGACTTCATCCATTACACCACCAACTTCCATCCGGCACTCAAATACACCTGAACCATTTCCGACACTTCCCTACCATTCCTTGACCTCACCATCTCCATTGCAGGGGATACATTCCTGACCGACATCCACTATAAACCCACTGACTCCCACGGCTACCTGGACTACTCTTCCTCCCACCCAGCTTTCTGTAAGGACTCCATCCCCTATTCCCAATTCCTCCGTCTACGCCACATCTGCTCCCAGGATGAGGTGTTCCACACCAGGTCATCACAAATGGCCTCATTCTTCAGAGAACGGGGATTCCCCTACCCCACTATAGATGAGGCTTGCACCAGGGTCTACTCCATACCCCACAACACTGCCCTCTCTCCCCATTCCCCCACTCGCAACAAGGGCAGAGTCCCCCTGGTCCTCACCTTTCACCCCACCAGCCGGCACATACAACACATAGTCCCCCGCCAGTTTCGCCACCTCCAACGTGACCCCATCACTCGCCACATCTTCCATCTCCCCCCCGTCTGCCTTCCGCAAAGACCGCTCCCTCCGCAACTCCCTTGTCAATTCTTCCCTTCCCTCCCACTCCACCCCTTCCCCGGGCACTTTCCCTTGCAACCGCAAGAGATACTACACTCGTCCCTTTACCTCTCCCCTCCACTCCTTTCAGGGACCCAAGCAGTCTTTCCAGGTCCGACAGAGGTTCACCTGCACCTCCTCCAACCTCATCTGCTGCATCCGCTGCTCTAGATGCCAGCTGATCTATATAACCATATAACCATATAACAATTACAGCACGGAAACAGGCCCTCTTGACTCTTCCAGTCAGTGCCGACCATTTGTTTTCCCCTAGTCCCATCTACCTGCACTCAGACCATACCCCTCCATTCCCTTCCCGTCCATATACCTATCCACTTTTATTTTAAATGTTAAAATCGATCCTGCCTCCACCACTTCTGCTGGAAGCTCATTCCACACAGCCACCACCCTCTGAGTAAAGAAGCTCCCCCTCACGTTACCCCTAAACCTCCGTCCCTTAATTCGCATGTCATGCCCTCTTGTTTGAATCTTCCCTACCCTTAATGGGAAAAGCTTATTCACGTCAACTCTGTCTATCCCTTTCATCATTTTAAAGACCTCAATCAAGTCCCCCCTTAACCTTCTGCGCTCCAAAGAATAAAGACCTAACTTGTTCAACCTTTCTCTGTAACATAGTTGCTGGATCCCAGGCAACATTCTAGTAAATCTCCTCTGTACTCTCTCTATTTTGTTGACATCCTTCCTATAATTAGGTGAGACCAAGCGGAGGCTTGGCGATCGTTTCGCCGTACACCTCCGCTCGGTCCGCAATAACCAACTGGTGGCTCAGCACTTCAACTCCCCCTCCCATTCTGTATCCAACCTCTCTGTCCTGGGCCTCCTCCACGACCAGAGTGAGCAACACCGCAAATTGGAGGAACAGCACCTCATATTCCGCTTGGGGAGTCTGCATCCTCTTGGCTTGAACATAGCATTTTCTCAATTCTGTTAACCCTTGCTGTCTCCTCCCCTTCCCACCTCTCCCTCAGCCCTCGGGCTCCTCCTCCTCCTTTTTCCTTTCTTCTCCACGCCCCCCACCCCCTCCCCCCCACTTCCCATCAATCTGAAGAAGGGTTTTGGCCCGAAACGTTGCCTATCTCCTTCGCTCCTTAGATGCTGCTGCACCCGCCGAGTTTCTCCAACTTTTTGTGTAGCCCCAGATCTCATTGCACTTCCCATTTTCCCAACTTGACACCATTTAGATAATAATCTGCCCTCCTGTTTTTGCCACCAAAGTGGATAACCTCACATTTATCCACATTAAACTGCATCTGCCATGCAACTGCCCACTCACCCAACCTGTCCAAGTCACCCTGCATCCTCATAGCATCCTCCTCACAGTTCACACTGCCACCCAGCTTTGTGTCATCTGCAAATTTCCTAATGTTACGTAATCCCTTCATCTAAAACATTGATGTATATTGTAAATAGCTGTGGTCCCAGCACCGAGCCTTGTGGTACCCACTAGTCACTGCCTGCCATTCTGAAAGGGACCTGTTAATCCATACTCTTTGTTTCTTGTCTGCCAACCAATTTTCTATCCATGTCAGCACTCTACCCCCAATACCATGTGCTCTAGTTTTGCCCACTCATCTCCTAGGTGGGATCTTATCAAATGCTTTCTGAAAGTCTAGGTACACTACATCCACTGGCTCTCCCTTGTCCAATTTCATAGTTACTTCCTCAAAGAATTCCAGAAGATTAGTCAAGCATGATTTCCCCTACGTAAATCCATGCTGAATCGGACTGATCCTGCTACTGCTATCCAAATGTGTTGCTATTTCATCTTTTATGATTGACTCCAGCAGCTTCCCCACCACCAATGTCAGGCTAACTTGTCTATAATTCCCTGTTTTCTCTTGCCTGCCTTTCTTAAAAAGTGGGATAACATTAGCTACCTTCCAATAGATTTCTAGAGCCACTTCCTTAAATACCCTGGGATGCAGACAATCAGACCCTGGGATTTATCAGCCTTCAGTCCTATCAGTCCCATCCCAGCACTTCTCTGCATTTCCTGCCTAGTGTGAATTTCCTTCAGTTCCTCCATCCCCTAGATCCTCTGGCCACTAGTGCATCGGGGAGATTGTTTGTGTCCTCCTTAGTGAAGAGGGATCCAAAGTACCTGTTCAACACATCTGCCATTTCCTTGTTCCCCATATTAAATTTGTCCTTTTCAGTCATCAATGGTCCAATTTTGGTCTTAACTAATTTTTTGCATCTTCACCTTAGAGACAACAAACAACTTCACATTAGAGACAACACACAAAGGGTGATGGGTATATGGAACGGGCTGCTGGAGGAGGTAGTTGAGGCAGGGACTATCACAAATTTTAAACATTTAAACAGGTACATGGATAGGACTGGTTTAGAGGGATATGAGCCAAATACAGGCAAGTGGGATGTGCATGTTGGTCGGCGTGGGCGAGTTGGGTTGAGGAACCTGTTTCCAAGTTGTATGACTTGATGACTCTATGACAAAGTTTTATGGGGACAATGGATGACTAACTGTGTCCCTGATATATTGCAATTCATGTTTAACAATAGCCATCCATGTTTCTCAAGTCAACAGATGATGCGAGTTGTGAACTCCTTGGGCAGCACAGGGGCGCAGTGCTGGAGTTGCTGCCTTACAGTGCCAGAGACCTGGGTTTGATTGCAATTGCGGGTGCTGTCTGTACAGAGTTTGTATGTTCTCCCTATGCCCATGTGGGTTTTCCCCAGGTGCTCATGTTTCCTTCCACACTCCAAAGACGTACATGTTTGTGGGATAACTAGCTTTGGTAAAAAACATTGTAAATCGACCCTAGTGTGTGGTCTGTACTAGTGTAATGGGGATCATTGGTCGGCATGGACAGTGAGCCAAAGAGCCTGTTTCCATGCAACGCCGGAGACCCAGGTTTGACCCTGACTACGGGTGCTGTCTGTGCGTATTGTGCGCGTTCTCCCCGTGGCCACATGGGTTTTCTCCGAGATCTTTAGTTTCCTCCCAAGTGGTGCAAGTGTAAATTGTCCCTAGTGTGTGTAGGATAGTGTTTATGTGCGGAGTGGACTCTGTGTGCCAGAGGGACTGTTTCTTGTCTGTATCTCTAAAACTAAAAACTAAAAGTAAGTCATTTAGTTCCTCATGTCAGATGAACTGCTAGTTCCATATTTATCAGATACTTTATGACAGTACCTCTGAAGGTCAGGTAGTTAGCAAATTATTTTGTTCACATTCAATGGGAAACCTGAGGTCGGATTGGCAAGCATTAGTGTTCTGATCTATAAGCAGGCAGTTAATGACGAATGCATGCTCATCCATCAGTGGGAACAAATGTCAACAGTCTTGACAAGGTTTGGAACCGTCAACTGGATTGAGCTCAGCCATTCTGTCAATTTAAGTGGATGACAGTTTCTGTTTTTCAGACCATCTCTGTGTATCAAATTACTCTACCCAACAAAATAATGCTTCCAAAAGGAACAAATTAATTTTGGAGCAAAGTCTTTTCAGAAATATCACTTTGTGATAATGTTAGGTTCTTGAAATAATTGGGAAGCCACAAATTGGAAAACCAATAATGAAGCCAAGAGCCTATGTATATGTACCTGTATACCTGTATACGTGTATATATATATATATATATATATATATATATATGTGTGTGTGTGTGTGTGTATATATGTACATATACAGAATCAAGTACACAGGACAAGATGTTAAGAAGTCCCTTGTGCCAGTAGGTGGGGAGCATTTCACGACATTCATTGATTGCTGAGAGTGGTAGACGCTCAACATCGGGGGGGGCGGGGGGGGGGGGATACGTATACGTATATCTTGGCCTGGGTAACCTTCAGGACAGTTGGGCGCAGGACACATCAAGAGTAGTGTACCCTTGCATCACTGGGTGTTTCGGCCTTTTAACACTATACACCCTCCACAAGGGCGGCCCGCTGCAGGGTGATCAGCCCGCAGCGCGTGTCCCGTGTCAAACTGCCCCAAAGATTCACCATGACGTACTTGGGGCCCAGCATGGGTCTTTCCGCTTGAGCCAAATCCAATGGCTGCTTCTTTCAGCCGCGTCTGTGAGTAATCTTATGGTCTTCCGCAGAGCCTGACCGTGGATTCCAAGCTCCTTCAGCAGTCTGATGGTAGATGACACAACAAATCCTCTGCATCCCGCTTCAACTGGATAGACTTGGATGTTCCAGCCACGCTGCGTTGCCTCTGCTGCAAGCTCTGCGTAGTCCAGCTTCTTACGCTCATAGGCCTCCTCAACAGAGTTCTCCCATGGAACTGTGAGCTCTATGATGTAAGCAGTCTTCTGTGAAGGGGGCCAGAACACCAAGTCTGGCCTGAGGTTGGTTGAAGCAATTTCAGGTGGAAAGATTAGTTGTCGGCCAATGTCCACCAGCATCCACCAGTCACGGGCCCTGCATAGGTTTCCTTCTTCTGATCTGGTGGAAGGATGTTTAGGTGTTTTCTGTCCTTCTCGGACAAAGGTTGTTGCCCTTAAGTGGGGAGGGTTGCTTGCTCTTGGAGGAAAGGAGTGGGTCGCACACCTCCTGTTCTCAAGGGCTGTTGCCAGGCTTTTTAGTACCTGATTATGCCGCCACGTGTCTCTCCCTTACGTGTGGCTGGTCTTGCAGCCTACCATGATGTGTTTGTGCGTCGCTGGAGTTGGGCAGAGGGCACAGGTTGGATCCTCACCGTACCACTGATGGAGGTTCTTTGGTGGTGGAAGCACGTCGTATGTCGCTCTGATGATGAAGCTGATCTTGCTTGATTCCATTTCCCATAGTTCTTTCCAGCTGATCTTCCTCCGCTTCACACCTTCCCACTGCATCCATTGCCCCTGTTTGGCAAGAGAGACCGCTTTTGCACTTCTTGCGGCCTCCTCTTGTCGCCGCACCTCCTCAACCACCAATGTCCTCCGCTCTGATGTTGTGGCCTTTCGCCAAGTTGGTTTACTTGTCGCAAGGCCAAAGCCTCCTCTTCCCTGCTGCACTTGCCCCACGACGTCTTTGTACCTCAAGGCTGATGAAGCTTGCTGTACTGCATCAGATGGTGTCCACTTCCGGCCAGTTACTAGGGGCGGCGCAACAGCACTGATGGTCTTGTCTCTAGAGTCCCTCAGTGTCATCTGGAGTCTTACTTTGGAACACTTGTATTCCTCTGTTAGACTAGTGAGAGGAGTTCCAGAACCCCATTGCCATAGAGGCCAATGTTAGTTAGACATCGTGGGACACCGAGCCATTTCTTCGCGTATGAAGTTATGGTTCGCTCCATCTTCTCCACAGTTGTTATTGGGACTTCATAAACGGTCAGTGGCCACATTGTCCGAGGAAGGAGTCCAAACTGTAGGCACCAGAGCTTCAGTGTCCCAGGCAGTAGGGTCTGATTGATGTTCTCCAGGCCGTTGACAATTTCTTGCCTCAGTTGTTGCACCTGCTCTTTGTCCTTGAGACTTGCGTTGTACCATTTGCCCAGGCTTTTTACTGGCTGCTCAGACACTGTTGGTATTGGGTCGTCACCGATGCAGAACCTTGTGTCTCTAAGCACCCTCTTAACTATGGAGATGCTTCGAGATTTACTTGGATTGATTTTCATTTGGGCCCACTTGATGTTCTCCTGCAGCTTTCCAAGTAGCCGCTTGGTGCATGCTGCAGTAGTGGTTATTGTTTCCAAGTAGCCGCTTGGTGCATGCTGCAGTAGTGGTTATTGTTGTCATATCGTCCATGTATGCCCTGATGGGTGGCAGACGGAGCCCAGCACTGGTTCGTTCACCGCTCACCACCCATTTTGAGGCCCTGATGATGACTTCCATGGCCATTGTAAAGGCCAAGGGTGAGACTATGCAGCATGCCATGATGCCTACTTCCAAGCGCTGCCATGTTGTACTGAATTCAGCTGTTGTGAAGCACAGCTGCAGGTCTTGGAAATAGCTCTTGACCAGTGTGGTGATGAGCACTGATACATGGAAAAAGGCAAAAGATTCCCAAAGGAGTTCATGGGGAACTGAACCAAATGCATTGGCCAGATCGAGGAAGATCACATGTAGGTCTCTCTTGTCCTTCTTAGCTGCTTGGATCTGGTGCCAGATCATGCTTGTATGCTCCAAGCAGCCCGGAAATCCTGGAATTCCTGCTTTCTGTACAGATGTATCAATGTACTTGTTTGTTACCAGATAGGTGGATAGCCTTTGTGATACAATGCTGTAAAAGATTTTTCCCTCGACGTTGAGGAGACATATTGGCCGGAATTGGCTGATGCCTGATGCATCCTTTTCTTTAGGTATTAGTACGCCGCTGACCCTTCGCCACGCCTTAGGTATTGTTTGCTTCTTCCACACCACCCTCATGAGCTTCCATAGAAAGTGTAACACATCCGGTGCGTTCTTGCAGAGCTTGTATGGTACTCCGTTTGGCCCCGGAGCTGATGCTGCTCTTGCTCGCCGGACAGTGTTCTCTACCTCTTTCCATTTCGGAGGGCTGGTGTCCAGGTTGAATTCAGGTGGGATGTCATGTGGGATGAATAACTGCTCATGTCTTTTCGTGTCTTGGTGGGCCTTTTCCAGGTGTTCCTCCAATTCTTGTTTTGATGTTTTCAAAGTTCCACTTTTTTCCTTTGCGAAGAGGTCTTTGATGAACTTGAAAGGGTCTTTGTAGAACCGTGCTCTTGTGTGTTCTTTCTTCTTGCGAAGTTTCCTCATGTTCTCTGCTTTTCGCAAGGTTGCCAATTGGCTCTTGATGTCCTCTTGGAGTAGCATGAGACCTTCTCTCTCTGCGTCAGTTGCTTTTTTCAATTGCTTTTTCAACTGTCTCCTCTCGCTGATTAGCCTCTCGATCTCCTGCTGCCTCCTGGACTTGATTGGTGTTGGTAATTTCTTTCCACCTCTCCCTTTACTCACCCCAAACCGTTCTTCTCCATAGCTGTAGATTGTGTTGCCCATCCTTGTATCACCCTCTTCAGTGACATGGGTGCTGATGCTCTGCGAACTTTGGTTTGTGTCCCGTCGCTGTGCTTCATTCGACTGATTTGACTGGTTGCTTCGTAAGAAGTACTGGTCAATGCGAGGCCCATGTCTCTGCTCTCTCAAGCACTTTTTCCACCCTTGGTGGATCTTCAAGCCCATCATTGATGTTCTTTTCTCCCAACCACAGATGCACACCTGACGTTTGTGTCCCGCAGCTGTTGTGGATGTCTCATGTGCCATGCTCTCCTTGTCCGTGGTCGTTTCCGTTCCTGGGTCTGTAACCTTGTTATCAATCGGTGAGCCATCTTGCGCCCCCGCTCTCGCAGGCTCTAGGGGTATTTCTTTTAATTTACTTTTTGTAGCATTTAGCGGGTGTCTCCAACTAGCTGAAACAGCGTTGGGGACTGCTGCCATGGGTAGCTAGCCCATGACAGGGTCTGTTTCCTCCTGTCAGCTGTCTTTCCAAGCTGTCACATGGACTTTCCCATGTTGTCAGCTGTCCTTTCACAGCAGTCACTGGACGAGTCCAGATTTTCAGAATCAAGTATGCAGGACAAGATGTTAAGAAGTCCCTTGTGCCAATAGGTGGGGAGCATTTCACACACATATATATATATATATATACTAGACACTATAGAATATATAGTGACAATATAGAATATATACTATATTCACTTTGTGAGCTGAATGGATTCTTGGGTTGGCGGCTCAGTCACTCAAGCCTGTTGTGCTGGCAGCTCACTCATTCACAGCTGGTGGGCTGGCAGTTGACACGGCTATTCCTTGAAATTCCATTTCAAGTGCAGTTTCATGCCATTTCAAGCAGGGTGCAAGGCCACTAAAGACAGCGAGTCATGACCTCTCCCTCCTCCATCTTGCAGAGACTGAGCCACGCCCACACTTCTGGGTTTTATAGTCCCTCCAACCAGAAGGGCGTGGCCATCATGGCCTGATTGACCCCAGGAGAGTGCATCTCAACATTTTTTAAACACTAATAACTCTTTTTATTTTTCATCGATGGGAAAAATCTTCAGCACCTGATGAGTGGAAGGGGACTCTAAGCAAGTTGGCCAGGTAGCCTTTTTTCTAAAATCAATATAAAGCGCAAACAGGAAGTGGTCAAGATTCGACTTCTTATTATATAGAAGGCAAGGCAACTTTAATTAGGCAAGGCAACTTTAATTAGTCAAGGCAACTTTAATTAGGCAACACAGCTTTAGCATTTCCAAACCAAAGGCAACACAGCTTTAGCATTTCCCAACCAAAAGCAACACAGCTTTAGCATTTCCAAACCAAACGTAACACAGCTTTAGCATTTCCAACCCAAAGGCAACACAGCTTTAACATTTCCAAACCATAGGCCACACAGCTTTAGCATTTCCAAACTATATTTTCAAACCACATTAAGGGCACTGACAGGTCAATAAACCCACTCACAGTTTAGTAGACATGTGTTCAGTGTTATTCACAGCTCGGACTGAGAGACGTGACCCTCTCACTCCGCCATCCTGCAGAGACTGACTGAGGCATTCATCACTTCCGGGTGTTATAGTCCCTCCAGAAGGGGTGTGGCCTTCAGGACAGAGAACCTGAATACTTTTTAAACACTAATAACTCTTTTATTTTTCATCAATGGGAAAAATCCACTTGTCCTGTGCTGCGGAGAAGGACTCTGAGTGAGATGGTCAAAAATCACAGCCGTATCAATATACAGAACAACAGGAAGTGGTCAAGATCAGACTTTTTGTAATATAGATATAAATATATATACAGTGGCTTGCAATAGTATTCATACCCCTTGAACTTTTCCACATTTTGTCACGTTACAACCACAAACGTAAATGTATTTTATTGGGATTTTATGTGATACACCAACACAAAGTGGTGCATAATTGTGAAGTGGAAGGAAAACGATACATGGTTTCCAAATTTTATTACAAATAAAAAACTGAAAAGTGTGGCGTGCAAAGGTATTCAGCCCCCCCTGAGTCAATACTTTGTAGAACCAGCTATCGCTGCAATTATAGCTGCAAGTCTTTTGACGTATGTCTCTACCAGCTTTACACATCTAGAGGCTGAAATTATTGCCCATTCTTCTTTGCAAAATAGCTCAAGCTCAATCAGATTGGATGGAGAGTGTCTGTGAACAGCAATTTTCAAGTCTTGCCAGAGATTCTCAATTGGATTTAGGTCTGGACTTTAACTGGGCCATTCTAACACATGAATATGCTTTGATCTAAACCATTCCATTGTAGCTCTGACTGTATGTTTAGGGTCGTTGTCCTGCTGGAAGGTGAACCTCCACCCCAGTCTCAAGTCTTTTGAAGACTCTAACAGGTTTTCTTCCAAGCTTGCCCTGTATTTGGCTCCATCCATCTTCCCATTAACTTTGACCAGCTTCCCTGTCCCTGCTGAAGAAAAGCATCCCCACAGCATGATGCTGCCACCACCATGTTTCACAGTGGGGATGGTGTGTTCAGGGTGATGTGTAGTGTTAGTTTTCCGCCACACATAGCATTTTGCATTTAGGCCAAAAACTTCAATTTTGGTCTCATCAGACCCAGAGCACCTTCCTACACATGTTTGCTGTGTCCCCCACATGGCTTGTGGCAAACTGCAAATGGGAGTCCTTATGGCTTTGTTTCAACAAAGGCTTTCTTTTTGCCACTCTTCCATAAAGGCACAATTTCTGGAGTGCACAACTAATAGTTGTCCTGTGGACAGATTCTCCCACCTGAGCTGTGGATCTCTGCAGCTCCTCCAGAGTTACCATGGGCCTCTTGGCTGCTTCTCTGATCAATGCTCTTCTTGCCCGGCCTGTCAGTATAGGTGGACGGCCATGTCTTGGTAGGTTTGCAGTTGTGCCATACTCTTTCCATTTTCGGATGATGGATTGAACAGTGCTCTGTGAGATGTTCAAAGCTTGGGATATTTTTTTATAACCTAACCCTGCTTTAAACCTCTCCACAACTTTATCCCTGACCTGCCTGGTGTGTTCCTTGGGCTTCATGATGCCCAAGGAACATTGTTTGTTCACTAATGTTCTCTAACAAGCCTCTGAGGCCTTCACAGAACAGCTGTATTTATACTGAGATTAGATTACACACAAGTGGATTCTATTTAGTAATTAGGTGACTTTTGAAGGCAATTTGTTGCACTGGATTTTATTTAGGGGTATCAGAGTAAAGGAGGCTGAATACTTTTGCATGCCACATTTTTCAGTTTTTTATTTGTAAAAAAAGTTTAAAACCATGTATCATTTTCCTTCCACTTCACAATTATGTGCCACTTTGTGTTGGTCTATCACATAAAATTCCAATAAAATACATTTACGTTTGTGGTTGTAACGTGACAAAATGTGGAAAAGTTCAAGGGGTATGAATACTTTTGCAAGCCACTGTATATATATATATATATATATATATATATATATATATATATATATATATATATATATATATATATATATATATATATATATATATATATATATATATATATATATATATATATATAACTGTGTACTATGTTTACATATTCTGTTGTGCTGCTGCAAGTAAGAATTTCATTGTTCTATCTGGGACATATGACAATAAAACACTCTTGACTCTCTTGACTCTCTTGGGTTGAGGGAAATGATTGGACAGGGCTCTTATGATGTAAATCTCATTTCACCTTCTGCTTTTGTGGCGTCACCTTCATCGACCTTTGACAAGCTTCTGACTGCCAACTGAGCAGCGGGCAAATCTTGTGTCATTTACAAAATACTAAATCATGTCAAATGGAGGAACCTATGTACTGGGCATTTGTTGAGGTTTTCCTGACCCACCACTCTGTAGGCTTCTGGTGAAGGCAAAAATGGAAGGATCTTTAAGAAGTTCCTCAGTAGAAAGTTTCCCCAAATTACAAATTATCTGACAGATGGAAATCCGACTTTACACTGTTTAGTTTAGTTTAGTTTAGAGATACATTGCAAAAACAGGCCATTCAGCCCACCGAGTCTGCATCAAACCAGCGATCCCCGCACATTAACACTCCCCCACACACAGGGGACAATTTATTTTTACACCAAGCCAATTAACCTACATACCTGTATGTCTTTGGAGTGTGGGAGGAAACTGAAGATCTCGGAGAAAACCCACGCAGTCACGGGGAGAATGTACAAACTTCGTACAGGCAGCACCCGTGTTCGGGATCGAACCTGGGTCTCCGACGCTGCAAGCGCTGTGAGGCAGCAACTCTACCGCTGCGCCATTGTTTATCTCATACATTTTTAAAGGGTTTTATAAGCTAATATTAAGAAAAATAAAATGCTTCATGTTAATCCTTAATGACTGGATACAAAATAGATTCCATGTTTAAGTATGGATGTGTTAAGGTGAATATTCGGTGAAATACAAGAAATATAGCACATATGTGCAGAGCAATACGATATGGGTAGCTACAGATAAAGGGCACCTCTGTCATGGAGAAATCAGCTTTCAAGCAATTTTCTGGAACTGAACTCTTATGTTACCCAGGAACTGCCTATATTTGGATTCAATCAACTTTGAATACTGCAAATAATCATTGAATAATGTGATCATAATGAAAGCCGAAAAGAAAAAACAATAAGCTGCTTGGTTGGCTGCTGAACTGTTGCTTAGAGTTAGACACAAGGAACTGCAGATGCTATTTATAAAAATGATACAAAGTGCTGGAACAACTCCAATGGGTCAGGCACCATCTCTGAAGAACATTGATAAGAGACAGGGTTACACAAAATGCTGGAGAAACTCAGCGGGTGCAGCAGCATCTAAGGAGCGAAGGAGATAGGCGACGTTTCGGGTCGAGACCCTTCTTCAGACATATATGATAGGAGACATTTTGGGTCGGGACACTTCTTCAGATGCAGAGTAATGAATTCAGACAGTCTGACAAAATTTATTTTTAACTTATTATTGTCATTTATACCGAGGTACAGTGGAAAGCTTCTTTGTTGCATGCTATCCAGTCCACGGAAAGACTATCCCTTTTTTATTGCTTAGAGTTGTTAGAGCTGCCACTGTGAGCTAATTCTTGTTGCAACCTTTGGGAAATGCTGAGTATTCAACATTCTTATCATTCTTTCAAGTTTCATTTTTTAAACAATTTATGAGCTATTGCTATTTTATAAATGTAAATTTGAGACAGGCAATCAAAATTTAGGTAAATTGCATGTAAGAAATTATCTGAAACATATGCTCACTTAGGAATCAATGATTATTATAATGTGTTTATTATTAACAGCCAAAATAACTAGTGTTGTGCTATCTTTTGAAAAAAGTATATTTCAAAACTCAGCTAGCCAGGCAGCATCTGTGGAGAAGAGAAACAGTTAAAGTTTCTCTGATGGAAGTTCATCACCCTGAAATAGTGACTATTTCTCTCACCACAGATGCTGTCTGACGTTGAGTATTTTTAGCAGTTTGTTGCTTTTATTACACTTTTTATTATTAGTCATTTTGTCACTTATTAAACGCAATGGAAAACAGTTATCAGTTAATTCATTAGTTATTCCATACACAGAACATGTTTTTAAATGTTGGCACATATTAACCTGTCTACTACAGTTAGTGAATAATTTGTATGAACAGTAGACAATAGACAATAGACAATGGACAATAGGTGCAGGAGTAGGCCATTTGGCCCTTCGAGCCAGCACCGTCATTCAATGTGATCATGGCTGATCATCCTCAATCAGTACCCCGTTCCTGCCTTCTCCCCATATCCCCTGACAGCTATTTTTAAGAGCCCTATCTAGCTCTCTCTTGAAAGCATCCAGAGAACCTGCCTCCACCGCCCTCTGAGGCAGAGAATTCCACAGATTCACCACTCTCTATGAGAAAAAGTGTTTTCTCGTCTCCATTCTAAATGGCTTACTACTGATTCTTAAACTTTGGCCCCTGGTTCTGGACTCCCCCAACATCGGGAACATGTTTCCTGCCTCTAGCATGTCTAAGCCCTTAGCAATCTTATACATTTCAATGAGATTCCCTCTCATCCTTCTAAACTCTAGCATGTACAAGCCCAACTGCTCCATTCTCACAGCATAAGACAGTCCCACCATCCCGGGAATTAACCTTGTAAGCCTATGCTGCACTCCCTCAATAGCAAGAATATCCTTCCTCAAATTAGTGGACCAAAACTGCACACAATACTCCAGATGTGGTCTCACTAGGGCTCTGTACAACTGCAGAAGAATATATTGAACCATATTTAATATTTTTGGAGGGCAGGATTTTTCCATCACTGTTCACCCATGATTTACCATCAAATAAAATCAACCACTGTTGATGATAACAGAATGCAGAGATGGAAAATATAATCTTCGCTTTTAAAATATCTAATGACCTGGCCTCCAACACTGTCAGTGGCAATGAATTCCACAGATTCACCACCCCTTGGCCAAAGAAATTCCACCACATATCCATTCTAAAGGTACATCCTTTTATTCTGGTGTTACCCGCTTTCAAGCTTCTGTATATCTGCCCAGTGGGAGAGGGGAGATGGACTCACTGTTTACAAATATGGCGAAAGTGTTTACCTGGAGGCACAAAAACATGGAGATGCTGGAATCTTGAACAAAACTCAAAGTGCTGGAGCAACTCAAAGAGTCAGGCAGCATCTGTGGAGAGAATGAAACATAGAAAATAGGTGCAGGAGTAGGCCATTCGGCCCTTCGAGCCTGCACCACCATTCAATATGATCATGGCTGATCATCCAACTCAGTATCCTGTACCTGCCTTCTCTCCATGCCCCCTGATCCCTTTAGCCACAAGGGCCACATCTAACTCCCTCTTAAATATAGCCAATGAACTGGCCTCAACTACCTTCTGTGGCAGAGAATTCCACAGATTCACCACTCAATGTGAAAAATGATTTTCTCATCTCAGTCCTAAAAGACTTCCCCCTTATCCTTAAACTGTGACCCCTTCTTCTGGACTACCCCAACATCGGGAACAATCTTCCTGCATCTAGCCTGTCTAACCCCTTAAGAATTTTGTAAGTCTCTATAAGATCCCCCCTCAATCTTCTAAATTCTAGCGAGTACAAGCCGAGTCTATCCAGTCGTTCTTCATATGAAAGTCCTGCCATCCCAGGAATCAGTCTGGTGAACCTTTTCGGTACTCCCTCTATGGTAATAATGTCTTTCCTGAGATTAGAAGACCAAAACTGTATGCAATACTCCAGGTGTGGCCTCACCAAGACCCTGTACAACTGCAGTAGAACCTCCCTGCTCTTATACTCAAATCCTTTTGCTATGAATGCTAACATACCATTCGCTTTCTTCACTGCCTGCTGCACCTGCATGCCTACTTTCAATGACTGATGTACCATGACACCCAGGTCTCGTTGCATATCCCCTTTTCCTAATCGGTCACCATTCAGATAATAGTCTACTTTCCTGTTTTGCCACCAAAGTGGATAACCACACATTTATCGGCATTGTACTGTATCTGCCATGCATTTGCCCACTCACCCAGCCTATCCAAGTCACCTTGCAGCCTCCTAGCACCCTCCTCACAGCTAGCACTGCCCCCCAGCTTCGTGTAATCCGCAAACTTGGAGATGTTGCATTAAATTCCCTCATCCATATCATTAATATATATTGTAAATAGCTGGGGTCCCAGCACTGAGCCTTGCAGTACCCCACTAGTCACTGCCTGCCATTCTGAAAAGGACCTGTTTACTCCTACTGTTTGCTTCCTGTCTGCCAGCCAGTTCTCTTTCCACATCAATACTGAACCCCCAATACCGTGTGCTTTAAGTTTGCATACTAATCACTTATGTGGGACCTTGTAGAAAGCCTTCTGAAAGTCCAGATATAACACATTCACTGGTTCTCTCTTATCCACTCTACTAGTTACATCCTCGAAAAATTCTATAAGATTTTTTATTTTATTTTATTTTTTTTAAGGTTAGCATTACCTTTATTTCTTGGAAACCTTGCTATTGTTTTTTTTTATTTTTTTTTTTTTTTTTTTTTAATTTATTTATTATAGAAACAAAATAATAACAGAGTACATTATTTTACTATAGTAAAAAATACATAATATTAATGATCAATTCATACTATTAATATTATTTGTATTGTTCTTAATTATAAATTTCAAGGTTATATATTTTATATAACTAAAAATACATGATACTAATAATACATTTATAATATTAGCAATATACTCATACTATTAATACTATTTATTTTGTCTCTAATTTTAAGTATAATGCTAAATATTATGTGATTAATAATATGAAATACTAGTAAAACTTTTATAATATTCATTATATTTTCGTAAAGTTAACAATATTGTGTTATTATATAATTGAAAATACACAATTTTATATAATTAAAAATATAAGATACTAATAATATTCTCATGAAATTAATAATATTTGTATTCGTACCGGTATTAAGAGATTAAGATAATTTGTTTCTATACTATTTTTCTAGTTTTTTATATAGATAAAAGAAAATAGAAAATAGAATAAAGAATAAGAAAGGTTTGATGGAGAATAGAATATTCGTCATTAATTCGCCCTTAAAGATATATTCATGAATTATTATATATATTTCTTCATCCATTCAAATATCCAGGCCTCAGTCAAGTCCTCGCGCCGAACCGTTATGACCCTGTAAATATTTAATATACGGAGACCAAATCCTTCTGAAGAGGTCTAACCCATCTATAAGGATAAGCCTCAATCTCTCCAAATGGAGTGTCTCCGACATTTCTATATTCCACATTTTGATTGTTGGGAATGCAGGGCCTTTCCAAAATTTTAATATTAATTTTTTCCCAATTATTAGACAGTAGTCAATAAAAGTTCTTTGATTCATTGTTATTAATTGGTCAGTTTCAAATATTCCAAGTATAATTAACTTTGGGTCAGGAGTCATACTTATATTGACAACATTCGAAATTATCTTAAATATTTCATTCCAGTATTCTACAATTTTTATACAGTTAGTAAATGAATGTGACAAATTTGCTTCTGAAATTTGACATTTATCACATGTAGGAGATATCTTTGGGAAAATATAATGTAATTTAGATTTAGAATAATGTAATCTATGTAGTATTTTAAACTGTATAAGGGAATGTTTAGCATTTAACGAACAGTGATGTATATGTTGTAGACTTTCATCCCATTTCTGGTCTTATTATTTGACCTAATTCCTTTTCCAAGACTCTCTATATGTTTCTGTTGATGGGGTATCATTTTCCAATAAAATATTATATATATATGATATCATTTTTTTCCGTATTTGGATGTTTATTCAAGCATTCATCTAAAATTTCTGTCTTTCTATTTCTAAATTCTTGTATATTTGCAGAAGCATAATTTCTAATTTGTAAATATCTAAAATATTCTTTATTGTGTAGCCCATAAATTTGTTGTAACTCTTGAAATGAAAGAAAAAATATTTTCCTTATAAAGATCACCCATCTTAGAAATTCCTTTATTTTTCCATTGTAAAAAAGCCTTATCCAACATTGAAGGTTTAAAACACAAAATTATTGGAAATTGTAAGACCTAATGGTATAGATTTTAGTTTTAATGCTTTCTTTATTTGTTTCCAGATGCGGATTCCATTTTCTATTATCGGATTTTCATTATAAACTTTCTTAGCTACATTAGTGTTAGCAAATATTATAGAGCTAATTTCAAATGGAGAACAATCTTCTTTTTCCATATTTAACCAATTTGGTTTATTATCTAATTCTTCTATCCAAAAATTCATATTTTTAATATTAACTGCCCAGTAATAGAACATAAGATTTGGTAATGCTAATCCTCTGTTTATTTTAGATTTACATAAGTGTTTTTTATTTATTCTATGGCTCTTATAATCCCAGATAAAGTTAGTAATTATGGAGTCTACTTTTAAAAAAAAAATTTTGGGAAGATATATCGGAATTAATTGAAATAAATATAATAATTGTGGGAGAAAAATCATTTTTATTGCATTAATTTTACCTATCTTTGAAATAGGTAAACTTTTCCAGTATAAAATATTCTTATTTAATTTATGCAATAATGGAGGGAAATTAAATTTAAATAAAGAGTCAAATCTTTTTGTAACAAAAATTCCAAGATATTTAATATTTTCATTTGTTATCTTAAAAGGAAATTGTTGTAATATATGTAAATTCTTCACCGTTATTGGCATAAGTTCACTTTTATTCCAATTAATACTATATCCTGAAAGTGATCCAAATTCCGTTATTAGTTTTAACAAATTTCGGATACTTATTTCTGGCTCAGTAATATAAAGTAATACATCATCGCATATAAGGAGATTTTATTCTTAGTATCTGTAGTATCATATCCATATATTTCCGGGTGTAGTCTCACCCTCTGGGCAAGAGGTTCTATTGCTAATGCAAATAATAAAGGTGATAGAGGACAACCTTGTCTACAACCTCGAGATAAATTAAATTTAGTTGATAACATTCGATTTGTTGTTATTCTAGCTGTTGGGTTTGCATATAGTAATTTAATCCAAGTAATAAACTCCTCCCCCAGTTTAAAAACTTCCATCACCGAAAATAAATAAGGCCATTCTACTTGGTCAAAAGCTTTTTCTGCATCAAGCGAAATGACTACTAAATCTTTTTTTATCACCTCTTTTCGAATATATAATATCGAACAACCGTCTTAGGTTGTATGAAGAGTATCTTTTTGGTATAAATCCTGTTTGGTCGGGATGGATTAGTTCGTTAACGACTGAACTCAATCTTTTTGCTAATATTTTTGTTAATATCTTTTGATCTGTATTTAATAGAGCTATTGCTCTATATGATCCTGGTTCATCCAAATCTTTATTTATTTTAGGTATAAGTGTTATAATAGATTCATTCAACGTATCTGGTAATTTCTGTTGTGCATGTATCTGTTCATATAATGATTTCAGGTATGGAACCATATAATCATGAAATATTTTATAAAATTCCGAACCTATACCATCGGGTCCCGGTGTTTTTTACCGTTTTTTAATGATCTAATAGATTCTTCAATTTCATTTATTGAAATATCAGCCTTTAATAATTCTCTGTTTTGTAAATCCAGTCCTTTCAGGTTACATTTTTTTAAGAATGCATCTATTTCTATTTTATTTACTGTTGCTTTAGCAGTGTATAAATTTTTATAATATTGCTTAAATCTTTCATTAATATCTTTAGGTTGTATTAATAATTCACCGTTTTGTGATTTAATCCTATGTATGATTTTTTTCCGCTTCAATTTTCCTTAGTTGTCGAGCCAATAATTTTTGGGGTTTGTCCCCAAATTCAAACTGTAATTGTTTAGTGTGTTGATAAAATTTTATCACTTGATCCGTATATATTTTGTTTAATTTATATTTCAATGTTACAATTTTATTATGTAATATTATATCTGGTTTTGTTGCATTCTGTATATCTAATTGTTTAATCTCCTTTTCTAAATCTTGTTGTTCTTTCTGAATCTTTTTGTTATGGAATGCTTGTGAAGAGATCATGATTCCCCGGAGAAATGCTTTAAATGTTTCCCATAATAAAGAACGGGATATCTCTGGTTGATCATTTATTTAAAAAAAAAATCTTAATTTGAGTTGTGATATATTCCTGGGTGGCTTTATTTTTTAAAATTTGTTGGTTAAGTTTCCACTGTCCTGAGTTTTTCTATTTTACCATTGATTTTAATTTTAAATGTTAATGGCGCATGGTCTGAGATTATAATATTATCATATTTAGATTCATAAGTAAGTGAAATAAGTTTTGCATCCACCAAAAAATAATCTATTCTTGAATAAGTTTTATGTACTGGAGAGTAAAAAGAATATTCTCGTCCCGTAGGGTTTTCTGTTCTCCAAACATCTTTAATATTGGTCGTTTGCATGTATGCATTTAATAAATCACTAGAATGTGATTTAATTTTCCTTTGTTTTATAGATCTGTCTAAATAGGGATCCAATGTACAGTTAAAATCTCCTCCAATTATCAAATTATATTGTGTTAATTCCGGGATATTGTTAAATACTTTCTTAAAAAATAATGGGCTATCAAAATTTGGTCCATATATATTAACAAAAATCATTTTTTCTGTATTTAATTCTCCTATCACAATAATGTATCTGCCATCTTTATCAGCTATGGTTGATGTATGTTTAAATAAAATGCCTTTACGAAATAATATTGCTACGCCTCTTGATTTATGTGTAAAAGAAGAATGATATATTTTATCTATCCATTTAGCTTTCAACCTGTTTTCAGCGTCTTTTTTTAAGTGGGTTTCTTGAATATAAATTACGTCAGCTTTAATTGCCTTTAAATGTGCCAATACTTTTCCTCTCTTTATCGGTTCATTAATACCTTTAACATTCCAACTGCAAAACGTTAATCCCTCATTCCCCATATTTCTTTTTAAGTCTTGCATTTTAAATTTGTAGAGATCTAATAGAGTCTAAGGATCAGCGCGATAGACCCAACCCTACACCTGAACCTTGAATAGATGAATTTTAAATCACTTTTTTGTCCCTCACAAACATATCTCCATTGGTACAATATATTACTCCATTCAAACCGAGAAATACAATAGATATGAAAGATAAATAAAGGATAGATTAAAGTGTTATGTGTAAAGGAGGAAAGAACTACATCTGGAATAGATGTAGTTTGTGTTAGCCATATTAACATGACTATCCATCTAATGACTTCCGTCATTGATGTTGTTAACTAGGCCAGCTCCTAGATTTGGGGAATTATTATTCCATAGCAATATTTTAACGGGGGTATAATATTAAGGGAAAAAGAAAAGGGGGTGGCGCTATGGAGACCTAGAGGATAGCGCCAGCCAGCTCCGCAAAAAAGTCGGAAAAAACGGGGGTTTAAAAGGACTTACCGGCTGTCTGCTGCACACTGCCTGCCGTTTCTTCACCGACTGTGCCGAGTGACGTCATCAGGCGCGCGACAAACTATGTCGACGGCACGGAGCCCTACCGACAAGGGGAAAGGTCGACCAACCCGGCAGAGACCGGGAGAAGGCCCAGCTGAAGCCTCGGAGTCGAGTAGGACTCGATCCCTGGAGGATGTATCCAAAAAATCAGGGACAAAAATGGAAGGTGAGGAATTGAAAACTTTCATTTCTCAACAGATGGCTGGCTTAAAGGAAGAAATAAAGGAAGAAATAAAGGATATAAAGGAAGAAATAAGCCAAATGAATACTCAGATGGATACTCAGTTGAATCAGATGAAAAATCAACTGAACCAATTACAACGGGATACAAAGTCAAACATTGAAAAAAAGGTCAAGAAATTATCGGAGGATTTGAAGGAAGAATTTATTGAAATGTTTAATGATATGGAAAAGAAGATGGACAAAAAACTTGAAAAGCTTAAAAAAGACTTCCATAATAGGATTAATCCTATTGAAGAAGTACAGGAACACCAGATGGCTGGAATAAGGAACCTTGAACAAATAGCTGAGAAGAATGTTTTGACTACAGCGCAGCTGATTACAGAAAATGAACGCCTAATGAACCTGCTGACTAAAACAACAGAGAAATGTACTGAGCTAGAAGGGCATCAGAGAAGGCAAAACCTGAGAATTGCGGGGATTCCTGAGGGTCGAGAGAATATCGACGGCCCTCGAGAATTCACTGCTAAATTACTCAAAGAAGTACTATCTCTGGATGAAGTGCCTTTACTAGCTTGTGCTCATAGAGTCAGCAGACGCCAGACCAGACCAGGGGCCCCTCCGAGACAAATGATTTTAAAGGTACAATATGACTTTGTACTGGATGAGATTATGCGAAAAGCTTCAAGAATCAAAGACTTAACATTCGAGGGTCAAAGGATTAGTATCTATCGAGACTATCCACCAGAGGTCGCCAGGAAACGGAAAGCATTTAATGAAGCCAAAGGTCTTATGAGGGGAGTAGGAAACCTGAGATACGGTTTGAATTATCCAGCTATCCTAAGAGTTACTTATAACAACGCCGAACACTTCTTTAAAACCCCAGCAGCTGCTTTGGAATTTGCCCAACAGTTCAAGACCTGAAGAGTATCTACAAGCAAATATATTGACTTTTACTACTCTTATTACTTTTAAATATCCAACATGGACTCTTAACACCCACTGAGATTCTACAAGATAATATTGGACTTGATGGAATGGACAATGTCGAACGGAATGGAGAGGAATAAAATGAGATCCGAAATTGTTATCTGGATATTGATAATTGATAATTAGTCCTAACATATAACTAACATAAATAAATAACATATACTTTAAGATCACAACGTAGTTTTATTATTAGGATTATTGTTCCCTTTCTTTTTATTAATTAAGATTGTTCACTATTACTAATCATTATTACTAATAATTAACAACTGATTTTCCTTTTTTGAATTGACTTAATTGTATGTTATTTTTCTTTTTTATGTAGCATTTATATTTGATATGTTTAATATTACTTAGATTTTTAAGTCATCTTTAGATATAGATACTTTTATAGGATTAATCCTATCCTTTTCCCCTTCCTTTTTCTAAATTCTATAAGATTTGTCAGACATGATTTACCTTTCATAAATCCATGCTGACTTTGTCCAATGATTTCACCACTTTCCAGCTGGGGATCATAGAATCATAGAATCATTTAGCGATACAGTGTGGAAACATGCCCTTCAGCCCAACTTGCCCATGCCGGCCAACAATGTCTCAGCTACATTTGTCCCAGTTTCCTGTGCTTGGTCCATATCCCTCCAAACCTGTCCTATTCATGCGCCTGTCTAACAATCTTTAAAACAATGGGATAGTACCAGCCTCTACCACCTCCTCTGGCAGCTTGTTCCATACACCCACCACCCTTTATGTGAAAATTACCCCTCGGATTCCTATTAAATCTTTTCCCCTTCACCTCGAACCCATGTCCTCTGGTCCTCGATTCCCCTACTCTGGGCAAGAGACTGTGTGCATCCTTCTTTAATGTGAAAAAGGGTCTCAACCAAAAATAGTGCCAATCCATTCCCTCCTTAGATGCTGCCTGACCCACTGAGTTCCTCCAGCAATTGTGTTTAGAAAGTGTTTCGTACTTTGTGGGCATTAGTATAGAAGTTACATTGACTATAAGGTTCTTTAGGACATCTTGAAGACTACAGTGTGCTGGTGAACTTTTGCTGCTTCCCAACCCAGTAATATTTTACTTATGAAGGAATTGTCTCTTAAAGTTATCAGAAGCCAACATTCATAGCTCACTGGAAGTTGTTATAGAGTCATAGTCATAGATACAGCATGGAAACAGGCCCTTCCACCCAACTTGCCCATACTGAGCAGGATCTACGCAAGTCATAGAGTGATACAGTGTGGAAACATTCCCTTCAGCCCAATTTGTCTCACCTCCCCGTATTTACAAAGAAAATAGATGCAGGAGTAGGCCATTCGGCCCTTCGAGCCAGCCCTTTGGGTCATATTTCTCTGAAACTTTACAATTGATGTACCTGTCCAAAGATTTTTAAATGTTGTTATAGTAACTACCTCCTCTGGCAGCTCGTTCCATATACCCATAACTCTCTGTGTAAAAAAAGTTGCCCTTCAGGTTCCTATTAAATGTTTCCCCTCTCACCTTAAACCTATGTTCTCTGGTTCTTGATTCCCCTACTCTGGGTAAAAAACTGCATTCAGCCTATTCCCCATTTTAGACATCTCCATATGATCACCCCTCATCCTCCTGCACTCCAAGGAGTAGATTCCTATGCTGCCCAACCTTTCCCGATAGCTCAGGCCCTCAAGCCCTGGCAAAATACTCAGAAATCTTCCCAGAACTCTTTCTAGCTTAAAAACATCTTTCCTACAGCAGGGCGATCAGAACTGAAAGCTGTCAAGTGCCATAAACCTGCCAGACTTTGTGGTCAATTAATAAATACTGGAGTACTGCAGATCTATTAAAGACGATTGCCTTTGTTTTGAACATTTCATCAGATATCAATTCAGAATATTTTTTTCTAAGAGGCACTGTTTATCAAAAGTGGATAAAATACACTTTTAATTGCAAAGTTGCAGATCCCTTATGCATGCAGACAACATAAGCATTTTATCAGTTAATTCATAGAAAACCTATTCTGATTAAACTCGGCAGCTGCTGTTTACATTCGTGCAGTGTTAGCAATTAAAATCAGTGAGCAAAGGTGATCTACGTACTGTCAGACGATAGCATCTATATGCCATATCTTGAATGTATTGGAATTCATCAGTCAAACCAAGTGGATGTCATAAAGAAGCTCAGGACTAGTTTAGACAGACATTGGGTTCCATAATCAAGGAAGCATTGCAACCTACTAACAATGGCACTGTAGGTCATTTAACCCTCAGCTTACATGCTGTAGAAGATGTTCTGACACTTGCAGTGCCATTTTAGTTTAGGTTAGTTCAGAGATACAGCTATAAAGCAGCCCCTCTACCATTGCTCCACCTGCCACCCAAATTTTGGGATGCTGGAGTTTAGAAGTATGAGGGGGGACTGCAGTGAATCCTACCGAATAGTGAAAGGATGGTGGATGCAGAGAGGAGGTTTCCACTAGTGGGAAAGTCTAAGACCAGAGGGCATAGCCTCAGAATAAAAGAACACACCTTTAGAAAGGAGATGAGGAGGAATTTATTTAGTTAGAGGGTGGTGAATCCGTTGAATTCATTGCCACTGTGGAGGTAAGTCATTGGGTATTTTTAAGGGAGAGAGTGATAGATTCTTCATTAGAAAGGGTGTCAAAGGATATGGGGAAAAGGCAGAATAGGAAAATTATCTATCTACAGTGGCTTGCAAAAGTTTTCATACCCCTTGAACTTTTCCACATTTTGTCACGTTACAACCACAAACGTAAATGTATTTTATTGGGATTTTATGTGATAGACCAACACAAAGTGGCGCATAATTGTGAAGTGGAAGGAAAATGATACATGGTTTTCAAATTTTTTTACAAATAAAAAACTGAAAGGTGTGGCGTGCAAAAGTATTCAGCCCCCTTTACTCTGATACCCCTAAATAAAATCCAGTGCAACCAATTGCCTTCAGAAGTCACTTAATTAGTAAATAGAGTCCACTTGTGTGTAAACTAATCTCAGTATAAATACAGATGTTCTGTGAAGTCCTCAGAGGTTTGTTAGAGAACATTAGTGAACAAACAGCATCATGAAGCCCAAGAAACACACCAGACAGGTCAGGGATAAAATTGTGGAGAGATTTAAAGCAGGGTTAGGATAACAAAAAATATCCCAAGCTTTGAACATCTCATTGAGCACTGTTCAATCCTTCATCTGAAAATGGAAAGAGTATGGCACAACAGCAAACCTACCAAGACATGGCCGTCCACTTAAACTGACAGGCCGGGCAAGGAGAGCATTGATCAGAGAAGCAGCCAAGAGGCCCATGGTAACTCTGGAGGTGCTGCAGAGATCCACAGCTCAGGTGGGAGAATCTGTCCACAGGACAACTATTAGTTGTGCACTCCACAAATCAGGCCTTTATGGAAGAGTGGCAAGAAGAAAGCCATTGTTGAAACAAAGCCATAAGAAGTCCCATTTGCAGTTTGCCACAAGCCATGTGGGGGACACAGCAAACATGTGCAGGAAGCTGCTCTGGTCTGATGAGACCAAAATTGAAGTTTTTGGCTTAAATGCAAAACGCTATGTGTGGCGGAAAACGAACACTGCACATCACCCTGAACACACCATCCCCACTGTGAAACATGGTGGTGGCAACATCATGCTGTGGGGATGCTTTTCCTCAGCAGGGACAGGGAAGCTGGTCAGAGTTGATGGGAAGATGGATGGAGCCAAATACAGGGCAATCTTGGAAGAAAACCTGTTAGAGTCTGCAAAAGACTTGAGACTGGGGCGGAGGTTCACCTTCCAGCAGGACAACAACCCTAAACATACAGCCAGAGCTACAATGGAATGGTTCAGATCAAAGCATATTCATGTGTTAGAATGGCCCAGTCAAAGTCCAGACCTAAATCCAATTGAGAATCTCTGGCAAGACTTGAAAATTGCTGTTCACAGATGCTCTCCATCCAATCTGTCTGAGCTTGAGCTATTTTGCAAAGAAGAATGGGCAAAAATGTCAGTCTCTAGATGTGCAAAGCTGGTAGAGACATACTCCAAAAGACCTGCAGCTGTAATTGCAGCGAAAGGTGGTTCTACAAAGTATTGACTCTGGAGGGCTGAATACTTTTGCACGCCACACTTTTCAGTTTTTTATTTGTAATAAAATTTGGAAACCATGTATCATTTTCCTTCCACTTCACAATTATGCACCACTTTGTGTTGGTCTATCACTTAAAATCCCAACAAAATACATGTACGTTTGTGGTTGTAACGTGACAAAATGTGGAAAAGTTTAAGGGGTATGAATACTTTTGCAAGCCACTGTATATTACTAAAAGTCTGATCTTGACTGTAGATGATATGTGTATACACCTTTAATTGATAGTAACGATGTCCATGCTAATCACTCCCCCACCAGTTAGTATAATTGTAACCCACACGGCCCTAGCTCTCTCTCTAGTGATCGTGACAGACCACGTACAGCCAGGGCTATATATAATGTATGCTTAATAAAGTAGTGAAGACTTTAAGGTGTCTGTGTACCTTCTCTACATGGTGTCAGAAGTGGGACAGGCGGCAACGTTCCAACAATCCTTTAGCACTGCGGACCGCGCGTTCGGCCAGTCCATTGCTCTGCGGGTATTCCGGGCTGCTGGTGTAAGGACGAAAGTTCCATTGTTCAGCAAAAGCGCGGAATTTGGCACTAGTGAACTGGCTGCCGTTGTCCGACTGCAGGCTGGCCGGAGACCCGAAGGTGGCAAAGTGGCGGCGCAACTTCTCGATGACCGCGGAGGAAGAGAGGGAGTGGAGCTGGTCAACTTCAAACCAGCTGGAGTAAGAGTCGACAAGCACCAGGAAGTGCTTTCCGTGCCACTCGAAGATGTCGGTTGCTAGCGCAGACCATGGCAGGTCAGCGGCTGCCGCTGTTGCTGTGGAGCGAGGCTGTTGCAGGTAGGGAACGCGGAGACCCTATCCCGGAAGTAACGAGGCATGTCAGGCCAGAAAAACTGGCTCTGAGCGATGGAAAGGGTCGCTTCGGCCCCGGGATGGCCATGATGAGCGGTTTAGAAGTATTGTTCTCGGAGTGCTGCGGGCACCACCACCTTGTGCCCCTTCACAATCACACCATCACGCAGCACCAACTCGTCACAAACTAAGAAGTAAGGCACTGCTGCGGCCGGCAGGGAAGAACGGCGGTCTGGCCAACCCTGCTTGATGATCGCGGCCAGCTGCTGTAGCGAAGCGTCTGCTGCCGTGTGCTTGGCCAGGTCTTCAACTGACCAGAGGGCACGAAGTTAACGTTTAGGACTATCAGATCGGACGCCTCATACGGATGTCGGGTTGTGGATGAGAGAGGCGCCCGAGGCAGCGTGTCAGCAACAAACATGTCCTTGCCCTTGCGATAAACCACTGTGAAAGTGAAGCGTTGTAGCTGGAGCATCATGCGCTGGAGCCGGGAGGAGGCCATATGTATCGGCTTGTTGAGGATGGTGACCAGAGGCTGGTGGTCCATCTCGACAGTGAAGCAGTTGCCCAAGATATAGTCTTTGAATTTGGAGCAGGCAAAGACAACCACCAGCAGTTCTTTCTCAATCTGGGCATAGTGTTGTTCAGCGGTCGTCATTGTGCGGGATGCGTAGGACACAGGCAGTTGCACCCCGTCATGGATCTGCAGACAGGCGGCCCCGAGGCCAAACATAGATGCATCACATGTGAGAACGATGGGGCGCTGGAGGTCAAAGTACTTCAGCGTTGGCATGCTGATCAGCTTAGATTTGAGGGTGTCAAATGCTCTCTGGTGTTGCGGGAACCAGGCCCAGGCAGTGTCCTTTTTCACCAGATCCCGCAGAGGGGCACTCAGTTCGCTCAGGTCGGGGATGAACTTTCCCAGGTAGTTGACCATGCCCAAGAAGCGCTACAGGCCAGGCACGTCAGCAGGTGCAGGCATCTCGGATATTGCGGCCGTCTTCTGCGGGTCGGGCTTCAGCCCCGATGCAGTGAAGACATGCCCCACGTAGGTAACCTCAGGGACCCGGAATCGGCACTTCTTCGGGTTGAGCTTCAGGTTGACTTCCCGGGCCCGCTGCAGCACCTGGCGAAGGTGGTGGTCGTGCTCAGCGACATTCTTCCCATAAACCAGGATGTCGTCGACAATGATGGCACACGGAAGTCCAGCAAACAGTTGTTCCATGGTCCTTTGGAACACCTCGCTGGCAGAGTTGATCCCAAACGGCATGCGGAGGAAGCGATATCTGCCGAAGGGTGTGCTGAAGGTCGTCAGGTGCGAGGATCGCTCGTCTAGAGGTATCTGCCAGAACGAACTCTTGGCATCAAGAACCGAGAACACGGTGGCAGGGCCGACCTGTGCAGCAACATCCTCCACCATCCGCATGGGATAGAGGTTGTAGATGATATGTGTATACACCTTTAATTGATAGTAACGATGTCCATGCTAACAACTCCCCCACCAGTTAGTATAATTGTAACCCACACGCCCCTAGCTCTCTCTCTAGTGATCGTGACAGACCACGTACAGCCAGGGCTATATCTAATGTATGCTTAATAAATTAGCGAAGACTTTAAGGTGACTGTTTACCTTCTCTACATGGCGTTAGAAGTGCTTCTTTCTGCATCTCCAGTCTATCGCGTTTTATTTTCTTAGTCCCAGTACCCCCTCCCTGTGCCGTGATGGCTTCTGCCTGTCGTAAACCTGACATCCTAGTCTTTGATGCAGACATCACTCATCGCTGGAGTGTGTTCCGACGGGACTTTGAGCATTATGTTACCATCGCCCACCCTGCTGTGGCCCCGCTGTCAAGGCTTCCCTAGCTGCTTAACCTAGCTGGTCCCGAAGCGCTCGAGCGTTCAGAGTCGTTCATCTATGGACAGGGTGAGAGTATCCAGGACCCGGTTTGTCTGCTTGCTAAATTTACGGCAATGTGTGACCTTCCCAATAACCACATCTTAGAGCATTTCAAACTGTTCTCCAGACGCCAAAACCCTGGGGAATCTATTGACAATTTCGTGGCCGCGCTGCGCCAAATGGCTCGCCGATGTGACCTGTATGTTCTGACCCCTGATACTTTGACCCGTGACATCTTGGTCTTTGGTCTATGGGATGATAAGCTGCGCTCTGAGCTGCTGCGTAAGCCTGATCTGACATTCGATGAGGCGCTGCATGCCTCTCGTTTAGCTGAGGCTATCCCGCTCCGACATCTACCTAGCCCTGCTGAACCTCCGCAACATCTCCCGCGACCATGCCCTGGGCTCCCCGGCTCAGCGACTCATGTTCCAAGTCACGAGGCCAACGGTCCCGGTGTCTCAGCAGTCCCTGTCCCCCTCCGTCTTTAAACCTGCCTTGGTCCGGAAACGCATTGCCAAAAAACACAGTATCCAGAAGCGTTCCCATGACAGGTCCTGCCGTGTCCTCCGCCCTCTTCTCCCCGGCCAGGTCGTCCGTATGAGGTCCTCTTCTGGCCATTCCAAGCTGGCCGTGGTCGTCGGTTCTGCCGGTTCCCCTCGTTCGTACCGTGTCAACCACAACGGAAGGGTGTACCGCCGGTCCCGCCAGCATCTCCGGCTCGTGAACGAGCCTCTCCCTCCCCCGGCGGGTCCGTATGCCCTCCCGCTGCCACTGTCACGGCCCTGTGCTTTGCCCGTTCCTCTGGGGCCAATCTCCCCTCATCCTCCTCCTGTCCGCCTCCCGGCTGCGGTCCCGCTTTCTCCGGCTTCCTCGCCCTTCTCTTCACCGTGCCCCCCGATGCCTTCATCGCCAAGGGGTTCTCCTGTCGGTAGCCCCCACCATGCCGCTGCATCCCCGCTTGTTCCCGTCGGGGAAGAAGGTGATGGCGAGGTGCAGACCCGGTCTGGTCGCCTGGTCAGACCGCCGGTCCGTTACGGCGATTACGTGTGATTCTGTATTCCCGTGCTTTACTGTTTGCATTCACCCTAGCGCATGAGACGTGGTCGCCCTGTCACTCACTGTTTGTTTTGGTAGAGGTAGGATGTAGATGATATGTGTATACACCTTTAATTGATAGTAACGATGTCCATGCTAACCAGTCCCCCACCAGTTAGTATAATTGTAACCCACATGCCCCTAGCTCTCTCTCTAGTGATCGTGACAGACCACGTACAGCCAGGGCTATATATAATGTATGCTTAATAAAGTAGTGAAGACTTTAAAGTGTCTGTGTACCTTCTCTACATTGACCACTTCCTGTTGTTCTGTATAATGATTTTAGAAAAAACGCTGCCACTTATGGCTGTGATTTCTGGCCATCTTACTCAGAGTCCCCCTCTGCTGCGCAGGACAAGAGGATTTTTCCCATTGATGAAAAATAAAAGAGTTATTAGTATTTAAAAAATGTTGAGATTCTCTCTCCTGAAGGCCACGCCCCTACCGGAGGGACTATAAAACTCGGAACTGTTGAGTTCCGTTGCCTCAGTCAGTCTTGCAGATGGGGGAGCGAGAGGGTCACGTCTATCAGCTGTGTTGCCTTTGGTTTGGAAATGCTAAAGCTGTGTTGCCTTTGGTTTGGACATGCTAAAGCTGTGTAGCCTTTGCTTTGGAGCTAAAGCTGTGGTGCCTAATTTTACTTCGGAGTCACGTGAGTGACTACGTCAAGAAGGCCATCAGTCCGCTTGCGTGTCATTATGTCTGAAGCATGCGGCAACAACTGACTGGCAGGCGCATCGCGTCCTTCCAGCGGTAAGTTTTAAAAACTCAGGTAAGAGTTTTCAAAAACGACTCTGAGGTCATGTTGGCCGGTTCATTATTTCTTGTTTTTTAGCAAGTAGAACCCTACCATGTCGAATGTGAGGAGATGGTCTGCGTGGAAGCCAGCTGCAGAAGACCGTGGAGAGGCGGTAGCGGGCGACTGTCTGAATCGCCTTCCATGTTGCTGGCGGTGGAACCAGCGACAGCAGACTCGGTGCCCGAGGAGGGCACTGTTGCAGTCTCGCCGGGGCCACTCACAAGTCTGCCAGGCCCGTAGACTCAGATGAGTCCGGGCCGGAGGGATCCCCTCCTTCACTGGGAAGCGTCTACGGACGACTCCCAGATGGAGCACCTATTGGAGAGGTGGCTCCAGACCGATACGCTCCGCGCCAGCAACACCGTACACAGGGCTGTGAAGTGTCTCCCTCTCTGGAGAGCGGAGTACACAGAGTCAGTATTATACTGACTCAGAGCATGTAGGCACAGCAGGTGAACACACCCGGGAGCATGGGGCCAAAGTGCCTCTTCTGCATCCAAATTTGCCATCCCTACATCCTGGATGAAGAGCTGGCCACCACGATAAACTACCTGGCATCTCATCAGCTCAAAGACCTGGCAATGGAGGAGACCTCCAACGGATATCATACTCCTGCCAACTGTGCCTCCCTTAATGTGCTGGCCGTCAACCACTCCAACTGGGGTCATATTGGAGCGGGTGTAAGAGCCCAGGAAGTCAAGCTCCAAAAAATCTTAAAATTATTGGCCTCAGGCATAATGGCCTTTGCGAGGTCCATAGATGGGGGGCTGTGTGCTGACGCCATTTCGAGACATTGCCTGCAGCAGGACACAGTGGGGCCAAACCTTCTGAGCCGAGCCCCAACTGTAACTAGGGAGCCCATTTCGAACAAAAATTACCACACCACCACCTAGTTTCCTTGTGGCGCAATACGGATCACAGTAAGGGGCAGAAAACGATACCAAGGCCACCTAACAGAGAAGTTGGGATGGTTCAGGAAATATTAGAAATGCGTTCGACAAAGGCAAAAAACACATATATGGATTGGGTTAATCGAATTGGCAGGGGTGCTGAGGAAGAGGATTTTTGGAATAGGATAGTTTATCTAAATCAACATGTAGAGGAACCAACGAGAGAGCTATTTAGTTTTAGACTGGGTTTTGAGTAATGAGTAGGGGTTTTATTAGCCGTCTTGTTGTACGTTGCCCCCTGGGCAAGAGTGACCACAATAATATGGTGAGTTTCTTTCATTAGGATGGAGAGTGCCAGAACGTCCTTTGAGCCGGCTGCCAAGATTATTGGAAGACAATTTTGGGCCTCAAAGCGAACATACAAAAGCCACATAGCCAGAGAGGACAAAGGGCTTAATTAGGACGAAGCAGGAACATTGATCAAAAGTTTTTATTAGTTAAAAACAAATGTATGCAGTCAGAAACAGGTGATGAGGACCAATTGAATAACTACTTTGCGTTTCCGTCTTCACGACATCAGCCTGAGCCAAAGGAGTGAAATCCAGTCCGGAAGTGTTGTTGGGTAAATTGAATAGATTAAAGCCGATACACCCAGGCTGGGTACTTAGGAAGTAGCTCAGGAAAATAGTGGATGCATTAGTGATAATCAAAACTCCAGTTCCTGAGGGCACACCCCCCTTTTACAGACCAGTTAGCCTCTAGAGTCAGTTATTAAAGATGGGATAGCAGCACATTTGGAAAGTGGTGAAAACAAACAGCATGGATTACAAAAGGTAAACCATGTCTGACGAATCTTGTGGAATTTTTCGAGGATGTAACTAGTAGCGGAGAACCTGGATGTGGATCTGGAGAAGGAGATTTAGCATACGGTATTAGGGGTTCAGGAGCAACCGGGTCCTTTTTGGCAGGCAGTTAGTGGGGTAGGACCCCAGCTGGGGATCCTGAGGAATGAAGGCAATATCTTCCTGCGGATGACACTAAGCTGGGGGGCAGTGTTCGCTGATGCACCTGGTGAGTGGGCAAATGTTTGGCAGATGCAGTATAATGTGGATAAATGTGAGGTTACCACTTTGTGGCAAAACAGGAAAGCCTATTATTTAAATGGTGGCCGATTAGGAAAAAGCGAGACCTGGGGTGTCATGGTACAGTCAGCGTGCAGGTCAGCTTTCATAGCAAAAGGATTTGAGTACAGGAGCAACACCACCAGTAATCTCCCAAATCTCATTATTGCCATAGAAGTAGGACCAGAACTGAATGTCAAGGACTGTCCTGGATAGAGTTTATACTCTCTTGATTAAGAGGGGATCCTTACCTTGGACAGGCTAGATGCACGGGAAGTCCAGGACAAGGGGTCACAGCTTAAGGATAAGGGGGAAATCCTTTTGAGAAAGACTTTCTTCACACAGAGAGTTGACTCTCTGAGAGGGTAGTTGAGGCCAGTTCATTGAGAGTGAGTTGGATAAGGGGATCAGAGGGTATGGAGAGAAGGCACGGGATACTGAGTTGGATGATCAGCCCATATTGAATGGCGGTGCAGGCTCGAAAATCTACTCCTGCACCTCTATGTTTCTATGTTTCATGTATACAAGGTTTCAAAATTGAGTTCCTTCTTGATTCATCACCACCCACACAAAATTTACCAAACCACACATATGGAAAGATTCGAGGTACAAGCTGAAATTCAGCTTTACATAAAAAAGGAGTGATTCAGAGGTCGCAACATGAATCACACCAATTTGTATCCAACATATTTACCAAGCGGAAAAGGGATGGAGGATATCATATCATCCTAGACTTGACGGAACTCAATACCTATGTGCAGTATAAACATTTTAAAATGGATAACTTTGGCACAGCCATCCAACTGGTTTCCAAAGGATGTTATATGGCATGCATTGATCTAAAAGATGCATACTACTCAGTATCCATTCACAGAGAGCACAGGAGATATTTGAAATTTAATAGGATGGGGCAACTGTGGCAATTCAAAGCATTGCCCAATGGGCTGGCTTCAGCTCCCAGACTATTTACAAAATTACTAAAACCAGTTCTGGGGCTACTACGAGCTCAGAATAATATAGTTATGGCTTATTTGGATGACATTTTAATAACTGGGAACACCAAGGAATCAGCTGAAGCATCTGTTTCAGCCACCAAACTCATGATTGAACAATCAGACAAGCAGCAGGTGTAATTGGCAAGCTTGTGGCTGCTTTTCCAGCTGTACGCTTCGGACCTTTGCACTATCAACATTTGCAATGTGCAAAGGAACAGGCACTCAAATCCCACGCAGGCCAATTCGGAAGACCCATGAAATTGCCAGCAGAGGCCATTGCTGAATTATGTGGGCAACGAATATACATTACAGCTCTAAGAAAATTCTAATTGATACACCATCAGTAATCTTACAAACCGATGCAAGTGGCCTGGGCTGCGGAGCAACAGATACCATCTCCAGCTGCGGAGGTAGATGGAATGTGCAGGAGTCCTTAATTCTTCAGCAACATGGTATTAACTACTTAGAGTTGTTGGGAGCACTCTATGGTCTAAAGGCTTATTGCAGCAATATGCATCATGTACATGTTCAACTACAGATTGACAACACCACGGTGGTGACATTTGTCAATCAAATGGGCGGAATAAAGTCTGTATCTTGTGACAAATTGGCAAACCTTCTTTGGCATTGGTGAATTGCAAGGAACATTTGGGTCACAGCAATCTACCTACCAGGTAGATACAACATGGTGGCGGACACTAGATCATGGAAATTCAATGATAACACAGAATGGATGTTGAATCATGACGTGTTTAACGACATTGTCACCCGGTATGGCGTGCCGGATATTGACTTGTTTGCATCCAGATTGAATCACCAGTTACCCAAATATGTGTCATGGGAGCCAGATCCAGGGGCAGTGGCAATAGATGCATTCACACTGCATTGAGGAGGAATGTTCTTGTACGCTTTTCCTCCATTTTGCCTCATTAGCCGATGCTTGGTAAAAATAAAGCAAGACAATGCCACAGGCATTTTGGTAGTGCCAGACTGGCCTACGCAATCCTGGTTCCCACTAGTCCTGGGAATAATGACACAGCCTCTCATGGCTGTCCCCAAAAGCAGGGATCTGCTGATACACCCAGTAACGGGGGGCACCCACCCACTACATGACTGAATCAATTTATTGATTTGCAGATTCTGAGGAGACCATACCTGGGACTCGGACTGGCTGACCGGACAGTGGATGTCATAAAAGTGGCCTGGAGGGACAGTACACAAAGGCAGTAGGTCTCTCACATCAAGAAGTGGGAGATTTACAGTCATATCTCCAACATATCATATGATACAATATGCATCATGGATGTTCTGGAGTTCCTATCAACCTTATACTATGACCATAAATTAGGCTAGTGCCATCAACAGTGCCAGGAGTGCACTATCCTCATATTTAGCGCTGGGTAGGAACACACCCCGTAATCACCAGGTTCATGAAGGGAATATAAACTCAATACCACCAAGGCCACGGTATACAGACATTTGGGATGTGAGAATGATGCTAACACTGCTCCACCAGTGGGCGCCAGCCACCTCATCCTTAGCAAAACGCACCCTCAAGGTGATCATGCTGATGGTGCTGGTAACGGCGCAACGAGTCCAGACGTTGCACATGCTACGACTGGATAACATGACCACCAATGTAAACACCATAACCTTCATCATTAATGACTTAATCAAACAGAGCAGGCCAGGGGTACCAGGGCCCAGGCTTGAGTTCCTGGCATACCCTGAGGATCCACGATGATGTGTAGTGCTGCATTTACACCAGTACATAAAAATCACTAGGAGCCTCAGAGGCTCTGAGTGTCTTGATCAGCCACAAGAAACCACACCACAAGGTATCAGCACAAACCATTTCTAGATGGTTAAAGGAGGTACTGGCGGGTGCAGGAGTGAATACTGACACTTACAAATCTCACTCCACCAGGGCTGCATCGACGTTGGCAGCGAGGGCAATCGACGTCCCCCTCGACAACATCCTAGCGGCTGCAGGAGGGGCCAATTGATGAATGTTCCACAGGTTTTGTAATAAACCTATTGCCGGACTGGGGGTGTTTGCACATACCATTTTAGATTCTGTTTTATAGTTTTCCCCCAAGTTTGGCATGAAATCACAGAGCTTTGAAACTCCGAAGTAAAATAGTAAGATTAAATGAGAACAGTTTGAAGTTTGATCATGATTCTATGAGGAGTTACGATGAGCGATTACGTGCCCACCGCTCCCAACTCTCATATTATCAGGTAATCTGGTAGTTCTAGTTCTCCAAATCTTACTATCTACAGGTCAACTTCTCTTATCTGTGATTTCACACCGCTGCTTTGAAGATTGATGCGCAAGTGGACTGACGGCCTTCTTCACGTAATCGCTCATCGTAACTCCTCATAAAATCAAGATCAAACTTCAAATTGGTAAGAGTTATTGAAGTTTGAGTGAGTGAGCTGCCAGCACAACAGACTTGAGTGACTGACCCACCAGCCCAAGAATCTATTTGGCCCACAATGTCCATACTAGCCCAATGGAAACCAGTCCCTTCAGCCCACAACACCCATACTAGCGCTCCAGATAGCCCCCCACTGACCACCAATTTTGGAATTGGTGGAGAGGTGGAATATTGCTTTGGGGGACCAGCCCTCCTGTGTATTGCTGGGACCCAATGGGTCCCACTTAGTCTAGTACATAACTAAAACTCTGATCTTGTTATCTTCCGGTTTGGCAGTCATTCTATTTGAACAAAAACGGTAGTTGAAACCACTACCATTTTTCACCAACTTACTCACCGTTCTTCTGCACTGCTATTGCACCAAGTTTTGTTCCGATCGGTGGAAGCTGGTAAGAGTTATTGAAGTTTAAAAATCTTAAAACCCGCAGGTGCGCAGAGTGATTGCCTCGCCTGCCATTTAGCGCCACGCGGATTGAACCCTTCTACTGTCACTCCGCGGGACAGTCCGCACCTTCTTCCTGCGCCATCGCGTCTTTACTGCAGCTGCAGGCGGCTCTGGATGTCCGGCGGACAATTTTCGGAGGGAGGGACTGGAAACAGCCCGACCCAGTCCCGCCCGACCCAGCCCAGCCCAACTCAGCCCAGCCCAGCCCAGCTCAGCCCAGACCAGCCAAGCCCGGCACAGCCCGGCACGGAGTCGGAGATGGCGCCGATGTCGCCAAACGGAAAGCGGAGATTCTGATCCCGGCAGAGGAATGCGACCAGCGGCCAGCGGCCAGTGACCAGCAGCCAGCGACCAGCTATCAGCAAAGCGATCAGCAGCCAGTGACCAGCATCCGCTGTGAGTCTCCATCGCACTGCCAACCCCTTCCCTCTGGTCCCCCACACTGGTTCCTGCCCCCTCCCCCGTGATACTGCACTCTCCCCATGGCTCTTCCACCTTCTTTTCTCCGAGCTCTCTCCCCCTGCCCCCACACCACTGCCCCGCCCACGCACCACTCCCCGTCCCCTCCGCCCACACACCACTCCCCCCCACAAACCCCCCCCCCCCACCCCCACAGCCATCCCCCCTCCTCCCCCTACACCCCTCCCCCCCACACCCCTCCACCCCACCCCCCTCCAACCCAAACCACACACAACTAACCCCCCACAACCCCCCTGCCCACCATCTCTCACACACCCCTCCCTTCCGCACACCCCTCCCTCCCACACACACCGCTCACAACCTTCCTCCTGCTCATACACATCCCTCTCCCACACACCCCCCATAACCCCCCTGCACACACTCCCCTCTCCGCCACAACCCCCATGCCCACGCATACCCTCATCCCACACACCCCTCCCTGCACAACCCGTCTGCCCCCATATACCGCCTCCCTCCCACACATCCCTCCCCACCACAACCCATCCGCCCACACACCCCTCTCTCCCACAACAACCCTCTTCACTATAACCCCCACAACCCCCCTCTCCCTCACAACCCCCTACCCTGCCCTCGCCTCCACAACCCTCCCCCCAGACACCCTCCCCTCCACAATCCACCCCTCCCCTCCACACACTCCGCGCATACACACCTCCCCCAAACCACCCCCTCCCACATCCTCCCCCCCCCCATACCACACCCGCCCACATACGCACCTCACCTCCCATCCCACACCCTCGCTCCCACCACACACCGACCATGGTGAATGGGACCCAACGGGTCCCTCTTAGTATAGTTCCAGTTAAAGTCGACCGTTACCACTTTGTCTAATTAAGTGGTGGCCCAGGAGTGGGTGAGTGGGTTAACTTTTTTACACAAAGGGTGGTGGGTGAGTGGTTAACTTTTTTACACAAAGGGTGGTGGGTGAGTGGTTAACTTTTTTACACAAAGGGTGGTGGGTGATGGAATGAGGTGCCGGAGGTAGATAAAGATAACTCATCCAAATCAGTTCTACTACTTTAATGAAAATCCATACAGGTTTCTGACTAGAGTACATTTGATAAAATTGATGATGGAATGGACTTTAAGGTGAGGGGGGAGAAGATTTAATAGGAACCTAAGCAATAACCTTTTTACATAAAGGGTGGTGGGCATATGGAATGAACTGCTGGAGGAGATAGTTGAGGCAGGTACTATCGCAACGTTTAAGAAACGTTTAGACAGGTACATGGATAGAGTGGGTTTAGAACGATATGGCTAAATGCTAACAGATAGTACTAGTGTAGATGGGACATGTTGATCGGTGTGAGCAAGTTGGGCCGAAGGGCCTGTTTCCATGCTGTATAACTCTATGACCTTATGAGTGGAATGATTGTTGTCCAAGTAGATGATAGTAGATCCTCTTTTGGGACCAGCACACACAGAGCCAGCAAACTCTAGCATCATCTTTCCTCTGCCCGGATGATCATGTTTGTTACGATAAGCTGATGACTGGAGGGAACACTCTTGTTTCTGGCACACAAACCAAACCCTGCTGTAAAATGATTCTGCCCATCTCAACTACTTTCAGCTGCCAGCTTTACAGAGGTCTGGGAATACTGGCTGCCTGTGGTTAAAAATAGAATGATGTAATGTGGGTAAGTAGACTCATTGCGAGATCATAACAACTAACTGATATCCTTACAGTAATGTCTGAAGAGGGGTCTCGATTTGAAATGTCATCCATTCCTTCTCTCCAGAGATGCTGCCTGTCTCACTGAGTTACTCCAGCATTTTGTGTCTATCTTTGGTGTAAACCAGCATCTGCAGTTCCTTCCTCCACAAGCAGATTACCTACCCACCCCTCACACTCCCACCACCAGAATGTGCAGTGGCCATGATAATGGGAGGTCAATTTCTATTCCTAATAAAAATAAACTGCTGGTTTATAGCAAGGTTAGACACAAAATGTTGGAGTAACTCAGCGAGTCAGGCAGTATCTCTGGAAAATGTGTAGGAAGGTACTGCAGATGCTGGTTTATACCGAAAATAGACACAATATGCGAGAGTAACTCAGCAGGTCAGCCAGCGTCTCTGGAGAAAAGCAATAGGAGAGGATTTGGGTCGGAACCCTTCTTCAGACAGTCTGAGCATCTCTGGAGATAATAGACATTCTGAAGAAGGGTCTCGACCGGAAACATCACCTATCCTTTTTCTCCACAGATGCTGCCAGACCCTCTGAGTTACACCTATATTTTCTATCAATCTTCATTTCTATTCCTGATTCTTTTTGCAACTTTCCCTGTTACATAATCCATCAAGCAGATCCGAAAATTACCTCCCAGTAATTTCATCAGTGCATTCCAATCATCTTATTCCACCACCTAACATGAATTCTTAATCATAAGGAAAGCACTAAAGATATTATAGTTCACATAATATTAATCACTGATCCTGAAAAATTAAGGGATAACATTTGGTGAAGAACCAGTGATCTATTTTTCAAAGAGAGGGACATATCAAGACTGTTTGATTGCCATATATCCCCGACAGAACAATGAAATTCTTGCAGCAGCACATCAGAATATGTAAACATAGGACTCTGTAAACAATATAATAAATGAGAAAAAAAGACCAGTGCATATATCTCATATTACTAAAAGTCTGATCTTGACTGCTTTTGGCCCACTGTGCTGCGATTTCCGAGAGAAAGCCGCGACCTACGGCCATCATTTTTGGCCACCTCGCTCAGTGCCCCCTCCACCTTCCTGGACCAGAGGCTTTTTCCCATCGAGGAAAAACCAGAGAGCTATTAATGTTTTTTAAAAATTGCCATTCTCTCTGCTGCCCCTGCTGGTGGGAGGGGGGAGGGACTATAAAACCCGTAAGTGGTGTGCCTCACTCAGTCTCTGCAAGATGGAGGATGCCAAAGGGTCATCTCTCTCTGAGCTCTGAATAACACTGAACACATGTCTACTCAACTGTGAGTGCCCTTAATGTGGATGGAAAATGAAAATATGGTTGGTTTGAAGTAAAAAGGCACTGCCTGCAAATGGTTGTTTGTGGGATTTGGCTTGAACTTAAAAGGCACTGCCTGCAAATGGTGGCTTGGGTGCTTTTGCTTGAAGTTAAAAGACACTACTGCAAATGGTGGCTTGGATGCTTTGACTTGAAGTTAAAAGGCACTACTGCAAATGGTGGCTTGGGTGCTTTGGGTAACTTCCTGTTTGCACTGTATATTGATTTTAGATAAAACGCTACCACTTATGGCTGTGATTTTTGGCCATCTTACTCAGTCCCCCTCCGCTCAGCAGGTGCAGAGAATTCTTCCCATCAATGAAAAATAAAAGTGTTGTTAGTGTAGAATCTCTCTCCTGTCAATCACGCCATTAAGGCCACACCTTTTCTGGTGGGAGGGGGAGGGGTTATAAAACCGGCAAGTGTGGGTGTGAGTCAGTCTCTGCATGATGGGGGAGGGAGAGGTCACGACTCTGTCTGAGCTGTGAATCAACTGAACACACTGAATGTCTACTGACCTGTGAGTTTGGTGTTTTGTGTGGTTTTATGGTGGTTTCACCCTGCTTGAAATGGTGTGAAACTGCATTTGAATGTGGTGGCCTTGCACCCTGCGTGAAATGTTTTGATTGCATTTGAATGTGATGGCGTTGCATCCTGCATGAAATGGTATGAAGCTGCATTTGAATTTGGTGGCCTTGCACCCTAGTTGAAATGGTATGAAACTGCACTTGAATTTGGTGGCCTTGCACCCTGCTTGAAGTGGAATGAAACTGCACTTGAATTTGGTGGCCTTGCACCCTGCTTGAAGTGGTAGGAAACTGCACTTGAATTTGGTGGCCTTGCACCCTGCTTGAAATGGTAGGAAAATTGATTTGAATTTGTGGCCTTGTACCCTGCTTGAGATGGAATTTCAAGGAATAGCTGCCAGCAAATCAGGCTTGAGGGACTGAGCTGCCACCCCAAGAACCCATACCAGCACTCCAGAAAGCCCTCCCACTGACCACCAATATTGGAATTGGTGGAGAGGTGGAATATTGCGTCGGGGGACCAGCCCTGACGTGTGAACATGGGACCCAATGGTATATTATTAAAAGTCTGATCTTGACCACTTCCTGTTGTTCTATATATTGATTTTAGAAAAATGCTGCCACTTACGACTGTGATTTCTGGCCATCTTACTCAGAGTCCCTCTCCGCTGCGCAGGACAAGAGGATTTTTCCCATCAATGAAAAATAAAAGAGTTATTAGTGTTTAAAAAATGTTGAGATTCTCTCTCCTAAAGGCCACGCCCCTTCCGGAGGGACTATAAAACGCGGAAGTGTTGAGTGCCTCAGTCAGTCTCTGCAAGATGTAGAAAGCGAGAGGGTCATGTCTCTCAGTCTGTGCTGTGAATAACACTGAACACATGTCTACTAAACTGTGAATGTAGTTTTACTGACCTTGAGTGCTAATGTGGTTTGAAAATGAAAATGTTTTTGGTTGGTTTGAAATAAAGCACATCAAATGGTTGGTGGTGGTTGGTTTGAACTAAAATACAGCAAATGGTTGGTGGTGGTTGTTTTGAACTCAAGCACAGCAAATGGTTGGTGGTGGTTGGTTTGAACTAAAGCACAGCAAATAAGTCTAAACTTAATAACTTCCTGTTTGCTCTGTATATTGATTTTAGATAAAACGCTACCACTTACTGCTGTGATTTTTGGCCATCTTACTCAGGCCCCCTCCGCTCATCAGTTACAGGGGAGTCTTCCCATCAATTAAAAATAAAAGTGTTATTATTGTTTTAAAAATGTTGAGAATCTCTCTCCTGCACTTGAATTTGGTGACTTTGCACCCTGCTTGAAATGGCATGAAACTGCACTTGAATTTGGTGGCCTTGCACCCTGCTTGAAATGGCATGAAACTGCATTTGAAGTTGGTGGCATGCACTCTGCTTGAAATGGTATGAAATTGCATTTGAATTTGGTGGTCTGCACTCTGCTTCGAATGGTATGAAATTGTTTTTGAATTTGGTGGCCTGCACTCTGTTTGAAATGGTATGAAATTTAATTTGGTGGTCTGCAAACTGTGAGCACAGTTTGCAGACCAACCCTTCAATTCAGATCAAGCAGTACAGTTTGCACACCAACACTGCTTGAAATGGAATCTCAAGGAATAGCCATGAGTGAAATGCCAGCCCACCAGCCGTGAGTCAATCAACTGCCAGCCCACCAGCCGTGAGTCAATCAACTGCCAGCCATGAGTCAACCACCACCATCCGTTAGTCAACTGCCAGCCCAACAGCTGTGAGTGAGTGAACTGCCATCCCACCCTTGGCCTACCTGAAACCACTCATTTCGGCCCACAAGGCCCGTATTAGCCCAGAAACCAGTCCCTTTCCCCCAAAATGCCCATATTAGCCTAGGGGAAGCATTTTGGCCCAAAAGGCCCGTGCCAGGCCAGGAAAACGCCACAAAAAGTGCCTTCACTGAGATTTCACTCTTTTTTTGTGGGTTTTTTTTTAAATGCCTTCGGCCCATCAGGCATGTACTAGCCCAGGAGGAGTCCCTTCGGCCTATCAGTGGTTATTCCCCCTGTAAGTATTAAATCTCACCCCAGTATTTTTCTCCCTCCCTTCATTGGCTCCCTGTGAGATCCAGGCCAGGATAGACTTTCCCCCTTCATTGCTGTGATCTGCAGAAAAATATGAAAAATGTCTAAAATTGATTCTCCACCCTCTCCCCCTTCTCGCTCACAGAGTCTCTCACCTATTTTGGGCAGAATTTCTGGCAGTTTCCGAGCAGCCAGCCCACAAGCCTGAGTGACTGATCTGCCAGCCCACCAACCCTGAGTAACTGAGCTGCCAGCCCACCAGCCCTGAGTGACTGAGATGCCAGCCCACCAGGCCTGAGTGACTGAGCTGCCAGCCCACCAGGCCTGAGTGACTGAGCTGCCAGCCCAAGAATCCGTTTGGCCCACAACACGCATATTAGCACCCCAGAACTCCCCCCCGCCCCCACTGACCACCGAGATTGGAATTAGTGGAGAGATGGAATATTGCATTGAGGAACCAGCCCTACCATGTAAACATGGGATCCAATGGGTCCCACTTAGTCTAGTATATATATACTCATGGTTGGTGGACACACACACCCTCCATCTCACACACACACCATCTCTCACACACCACAGTCTCACATGATCCATCATACACTCTCACACACAACATATATATGACAGTAAATCTCTCTTGAATCTACTTACGTTGTTGAGCGTGGACTCTCCCCTGAGCGGAACTTCTGCAGTGAGCGGGACTTCCGGAATGAGCGCGACATTCAGTTCAAGCAGCACAGTTTGCAGACTAACCCTTCAATTCAGTTCAAGCAGCAGTTTGAAGACCAACCCTTCAATTCAGTTCAAGCAGCAAAGTTTGCAGACCAGCCCTTCCATTCAGTTCAAGCAGCACAGTTTGCAGACCAACCCTTCAATTCAGTTCAAGCAGCACAGTTTGCAGACCAACCCTTCGATTCAGTTCAAGCAGCACAGTTTGCAGACCAACCCTTCAATTCAGATCAAGCAGCACAGTTTGCAGACCAACCCTTCAATTCAGTTCAAGCAGCACAGTTTGCAGACCAACCCTTCAATTCAGATCAAGCAGTACAGTTTGCAGACCAACCCTTCAATTCAGTTCAAGCAGCACAGTGCAGACTCACAGTTCAGTTCACTCACAGTGTAGACTCATAGTTCTGGACTCAACTATCACTCACGGTCATCCGGGGTGACTGACACATGTCCAGCCTCCGGGGCTTTATTCCCCTGCCCCCCCGGAAGGGGCATTACCTTCATCCTGGTGACTGACAGGCGAGAAGACCAATCTGATGTTCTCACGATTTTTTAAACATTCTTAACTTTTTTATTATTTCACCGATCGGAAAAAACCTTGTGGCGGTTGGAGGAAAGGAGGATGGTGAGTAGGATGGCGAAAAAATCATAGCGACATAGGGTAACGTGTTTTCTAAAATGTATTTACAATGTAGACAGTTAGTGGTCAAGATTAGACTTTTATTAATATTATTGATGTACTGTATAAATACACACACATACAGTACATATGAAAGAAATAGATCAAGTAGCACAAAGTCTCTTGCCCTGAGTAGGTGATTTGCAACCAGAGGACATAGGTTTAAGGTGAAGGGGAAAAGATATAATAGGAATCTGAGGGTTCACTTTTTCACACAAAGGGTGGTGGGTGTACAGAACAAGCTGCCAGAGGAGGTAGTTGATGCAGGACTATCCCAACATTAGTTAGACAGGTACATGGATAGAACAGGTTTGGAGAGATGTGGTCCAAATGCAGGCATGTGGGACTAGTGTAGCTGGGATATGTTGGCCAGTGTGGGCAAGTTGGGCTGAAGGGCCTATTTCCACACTGTAACACTCTATGACTCTATATGCACACACATACATATATATAGAAACTAACAAACAATAAAAGTGCAATTTGATTTTGCATCTTGACGTATGATTGACTTATCCGTTCATTTTCTTACGAATGATTATTGAGGAAGGTGCAATTTTTTGCTCGGTTGCATTTACAGCACCCTCCTCTTGCCAAGTTCAGAATGAAACGGAGCGCATGACAGATTGGAACATGGCTTGACTTCTGAGAGTTGCTTTGCTGATGACGAAAATTCAATTAAAATTTTAACTTTGATAATTTATACCTCCACTCCCAAGAGAAGCAGAAGTAAGTGAATTATTTTTTAAAACAACCTAATTTTTAAGCTTGAATTATCAAGGCAGTGCATCAAAAACATAATATCTGATCTCATATTATAAATAAATGCTGTTGCCATCCAGACCGACACAAGCTTGGTCATAACCTCAGAATTAAAGGATGTTCCTTTAGGAAGAAAAATGTCGTAAGGAGAGAGAAATAGATCAGCCATGATTGAATGGTGGAGTACACTTGATGGGCCAAATGGCCTAATTAAGCTCCATTTAATTATGACCTTATGACTTCATAAGCTTGACTCCTTTGTGTGCTTAAGAGTTCTTTCTAAACCTTTTGTGGACCATTTCTAAGTTGCCTCTTTATAACTCTCACTACAGTGGTTTCAAACTCCTCGACGATAACAGAGGGTTAATGAAAGGATGGATTAGGCAAGACACATCTTAAAACCACCCGGTCCAAAGCCCAGGCTGAGGGTCACAAACATATCCGTGTTTCAAGACAAAAGAAAATTTAATTCATTGGATGTGACATCTGGTCCGTTTTTCACAAAACCTGGTGGGACTGGAAATGTCACAAATGGGAAGTCCTAACTGAATTCACGTCACTGTCTGAAATCCTGCATCAGAAAGGTTCAGTTGCCCAAAACAGCTTCACTAATCAGCGTGGCATTACTGAGAATAGAAGGGTTTGTGAAATAGTGCAGTGCTTCTGTGTCTACCTGAAGCTATGTCTCCTGCTGCTTAGAAATTAACTACCCTTCCCCAACCTCTGCCATGTGCAGACTTACAAAAAAAAACATTGAATATTTAGCAGGTATAAAACAGAAATAAATTGGCAAGTTTTGAGGTGGTTATGCACATTTCAATTGCCCAAAAATTCAATCATGCAGGTTTGCTCTATTCATCAATAATTTTTGTTTAATTTCATTTAATTTTTATTCGCTATGCTTTCAGCTGCTTGGTTTACTTGCCTTGCTAGATTCACTGAAGTCCCAACATTGTTTACCATGGAAGATTTGAGGATTGCAATTATAGTCTAATGTAATTTCCTAACACTTTTAATTTATAGCAGCTGCCTGAGGACTGAATACACCCACGCGTTACAGAATTGACACCTGTTTTAGTGTGAAGAGGTGAGATTCTTTGCGCTAACACGTAAAACAGTTAAGAAAACTGCCATTCGCTGCAAATGAGAATTAACATTAAAATATCTCAATGGAGTAACAACTGGTCAAGGTTGCACAAAGGAAGGGCCCTTCACTCTTCTGGGCGATTAAAACAAAAATCTATTCCAGACTTCCGGGTTCGATCCTGACCTTGGGTTTTCTCGATGTAGAGTTTGCACGTTCTCTCTGTGACCACGTGGGTTATTGGTGAACTCGCCTCTGCAAATTGCCCCTGTCGTAGGCAGCCAGAGGAGGTCGTTGCGGCAGGTTGTACCGCAACGTTTAAGAAACATTAGCACAGGAGATGGATTGAACAAGTTTAGAGGGATATGGGTCAAATGCAGGCAGGTGGGACTAGTGTAGATGGGGCAAGTTGATTGGTGTGGGAAAGGTGGGCTGAAGGGTCTGTTTCCATACTGTATGACTCTATGACGTTTTAGTTTAGTTTAATACAGCGCAGAAACAGGCCCTTCAGCCCACCGAGTCCATGCTGGCCAGTGATCCTGGCACACTAAGACTATCCTACACACTCGGAACAATTTATAATTTAACTAATGCCAATTGACCTACAAACCTGTATATCTTTGGAATGAGTGAGGAAATCGGAGATCCTGGAGTAAACCCATGCAGGTCATGGGGGAAACGTACAAACTCCATACAAACAGCATCCATAGTCAGGATCGAACCCGGTCCCTCGCGCTGTAACGCAGCAACTCCACCGCTGCGCCACCGTGTGGACTCTAGCTTCACTTTAGTTTATTGCCACATGTACCAAGGACCAGCAAAAAGCTTTTGTTGCGTGCCAACCAGTCAGTAGAAAGACAAAACATGATTAAGATGGAGCCATTTACAGTGCATAGATACATGATAAGGGAATAACATTTAGTGCAAGATAAAGCCAGATTGAGGATAGTCTGAGGGTTACCAATGAGGTAGATAGTAGTTCAGGACTGCTCTCTGGTTGTGGTAGGATGATTCAGTTACCTGACAACAGCTGGGAAGAAACTGTCCCTCTGTTTAGTTTATTGTCAGGTGTACCAAAGTACAGTGAAAAGCTTTTGGTGTGCAGAGAGTGGTCTCGGAAGTGGGATAGCATCAAACTCGTGTGAATGAGTGATCGATGGTCAGCGTGAACTTACTAGGCCAGAAGGTCTGTTTCCATATTATATCTCGAAACAAAACCACATTTAATTTGAAGTGCAATAATTGTTGTGCTGTCGACAAACAGATGAATGTTTTCATTCTCTTGGGCCTTCTAACGCATTGTGTGAAAATGAGCCTTGGGCTTCCCAAGTACTGTTCTCAATACATGGTACAAAACTCTCCATGAATTCGCAATCTCAGTTAGCGGAGAGAGTGGCCGTATGGACTGCTCGTACATAAATTATTCATACTGCTTTCAATAACTAGTAATTTCATGTTGAACAAAACAGAAATTATCAACGTGTTGAATTCACAGTCAAATCTAGAGATTGCAAACTTCCAGTTAAATGGGCAACAAAACTAGAAGCGGCACAGTGACACAATGGTAGAGTTGCTGCCAGAGACCCGGGTCTGAAGAAGGGTCTCGATCCAAAAGTCACCTATTCCTTTTCTCCAGAGATGCTGTTTGACCCGCTGAGTTCTGCAGAAGGCTGTGGAAGCCAAGTCAGTAGATATATTAAAGGCAGAGGTAGATAGATTTTACTTCGGAGTCACGTGAGTGACTACGTGAAGAAGCCCCGCCAGGCGTATGCGCGTCATTACGTCTGACGCATGGCGCACCGATGGGCTGGAGAGCGCAGCTCCACCAGCGGTAAGTAGTAAACTGTCAGGTAAGTGATTTTCAAACTTTTCTGCGGGTACTTAAACTCCGTGAGTCTGGCTCGGGAGCCAGCAGGAGTTGTTAGCAATTGAGCGAGTTGGGAAAAAATCTGTCCGTAGTAGGCGCTTAACATGCGGCCCACAGTTAGTGCTCGCAGATCGGGTAGGGAGATACCGGCTGCGGTAACGCCGGCTCTGACACCGACTGCTGATCTACCGGCAGCTCAACTGCCTCCGTTAACTCCAGTGCTTCAAGGCACTGAGGCCACTCCACCAGGGAGGAAGGCCAAAAGAAAATCTCTCTGGCCCGTCTTATCCGACGAGTCTGATGAGGAAGACTCCCCTCGTTCTAACAAAAGGTCTGGGGATGGCCAGACCTACTATGATGAGCCACAAAATATTCCAATCAGGGTCAAATGCCCCTAGGATTCCCCAAACAACCTCACGTAGAGGCCCATATGGCGAAGAGGACTTTACCGCCTAAGAATATCTGTGGGAATCATCCTCGCCAGCACCTTGTTTAGGACTGGTAGAGAGCTCCCTGGAGCAAGACTCGGGAGAGCCAGGGCAGGAGGAGTCTGACCTTGAAGTTGGTGTCACTGCTTTTGGGCACACACCAGAGTACATGAGCCATGCTCCAGGTGTCCCGGATGTAGCAAGAAATGTTTCCATTCCAGAAGGTACTAGTGAAGCCGTCGCTCAAGGTGCCCACTGTGAACTCTGCTATCTGGGCACAAATGAGTGCAACGATGCGCGGACATGAGATTTGGTTCCAGCGAGTCCTCAAATTGGTGGGGGCAGGAATCACGGCTTTTGGCAAAATGGTCCAATGGGCACCGATGTCTGGGACACAGCAGGATATGTTGGCCCTGTTGTGCAATGCATACTTTGAAATAAACTGCATCTGGAAAATTGCTATTTAGCCGACACTAAACCCACGGTTTGAAGCTCTGTGCAGGTCATCCAACATACAAGCGCCAAATTATCTATTTGGCGAGGACCTGCTCAAACAGGTCAAAGACCTGGAAGAAGAGGCCAAAACGATTGGCCTCATGAAGACTTATGTCCCTTCGGCCAGGATGCCACCTCGCAGGTCTTTTTCAACACGACAGGGGTCAGATCCTGGGGCAAGGCCAAGCAGAATGGTACCAATGGGACGGCGTTATTACCCAGCTGTGTACGCCAACTACAACCCTAGCATGGCAAGAAGGACAAGAACTTCAAGTTCGACTATGGAGGTATGGGTGATTCATTCAGTCCAGGATAAATCCTCTGGGGAACAACCTCCGGTTGGGGGTAGGTTACAGTTATTTTATGATGAATGGTGCTGCAAAACATCTGATCTGTTTATACAGGACACTGTCTCAGGGTCTCGAATAGAGTTTATGTCAGGAATTCATCCACCTGCACAAAATATGCCTAGTCGGGTATTGTTTTTTTCTGGACTAGAAACTCTGCAGGTAAATAAAGAAATTGGGGTTTTGTTCCAAAAAGGGGTAATTGAGAGGACGACATACCATCCTCAACAATTTGTGTCCAATATATTCCCCAGAGAGAAAAAAGATGGTGGGTGTCGATCATCTAACCCAGTTAAATTCTGGGTGGGATCTAACCCAGTTAAATTCCTATGTCCAGTATCGGCATTGTAAAATGGATACCTTCAATACTGCTAAACAGCTGTTATCAGAGGTTGTTATATGGCAACCAAAGATCTGAAAGATGCATATTATTCAGTACCAATTCATCATCAGTACTGGAGATATTTGAAATTTAGTTGGACAGCTGTGGCAATTTAAAGCATTGCCCAATAGGTTAACCTCAGCTCGTAGGTTGTTCACAAAATTGTTAAAACCAGTTCTGGTGCTACTTCGTGCCCAGAATCACATTGTGATGGCTTATCTAGATGATATTTTAATTACAAGCAACACTCAGGAAACAGCTGAGGAGTCGGTTTCAGCAACCAAGCACCTGTCCATCCAACAAAATCCAAGCTAGCCATCCCAAAAAATAGATTATTTTGGATTTATCATTGATTCAGTTGATATATCAGTGACTTTGCCTATGGCCAAGGCTGTTGAAATGACGGAGGTCTGTACCAGTCTTGCTGAATAGCAACAACCCTCCATCCAGCAAGTAGCCAGTGTTATTGGTAAATTGGTGGCGGCTTTCTCTGCAGTGGAGTTTGGACCCTTGCACTATCAAAGTTTGCAATGAGCTAGAGAATAAGCACTTAAAGAACATGCAGGTCATTTTGATAGACCTACGCAGTTGCCAGCCAAAGCCATCGCCGAATTACAATGGTGGATAATCAATATTGCACAAAGTACCAAAAAGATTTTGGTTCAACAAATCTCAGTGTTTTTACAAACAGATGTGAGTGCTTTGGGATGGGGAACCATGGACAGCGAGACTAGCTGTAGTGGTAGATGGAGTGTGCAAGAGGATTTAATCCTGCAAAGGCATGGTATAAATTACTTAGAATTGCTGGGTTCATTCTATGAATTAAAAGCTTATTGTTCAGCAATGAATAGTTTACATTCAGCTCCAGATTGACAATACCACGGCTGTTGCCTATATTAATCACATGGGAGGAATAAGGTCAGTATCATGTGATAATCTGGCTAACCTCATTTGGAACTGGTGTATTTCCAGAGATATCTGGGTCTCAGCTATCTCCCTACCAGGTAGACATAATGTGGTGGCAGACAACAGGTTTTGGAAATTTAATGACAACATAGAATGGATGCTAAATCCTGATGTTTTTAAAATGATTGTCAGCCACTATGGTTTGCCAGATATAGATCTGTTTGCGTCCAGGCTAAATCACCAGTTGCCTAAATACGTTTTGTGGAAACCAGATCCAGGAGCAGTAGCGATGGATGCATTCTCACTAAATTGGGGACGTACGTTCTTTTACGCTTTCCCGCCGTTCTGCCTCATTAGGCAATGCCTCACCAAAATAGAGCAGGACTCTGCCTCAGGCGTTTTGGTAGTTCCGGACTGGCCTACACAGCCATGGTTCCCATTGGTGCTCAGAATGATGACTCAGCCATTCATGGCTGTCCCCAACTGCAGTAATTTGTTGGTGCATCCAGTAACAGGAGAAAGTCATCCGTTACATGATTGTATAAATCAGTTAATCTGCAGGTTCTGACCAGACCGTTCCAAGGGCTTGGACTGTCGAGTTGGACCAGGGATGTGATAACTGGAGAGATAGCACTAAAAAACAATATGTGTCTCATATTAAGAAATGGGAGATGTTTTGTTTGCAGCCAGATATATCTTATCATACTGCAAGCATACCGGATCAACATCCGCAGCGAAGGCACAGGACGTGCCTCTAGACCAAATCCTCGGGGCCGCAGGATGGTCTAGGGAGGCGACCTTCTCAAAATTTTATGATAAACCTGCGAACACTTCCGCTCGGTCCGCATTAACCAACCCGACCTCCCGGTGGCTCAGCACTTCAACTCCCCCTCCCATTCCGTATCCGACCTCTCGGTCCTGGGCCTCCTCCATGGCCAGAGTGAGCAACACCGCAAGTTGGAGGAACAGCACCTCATATTCCGCTTGGGGAGTCTGCATCCTCTGGGCTTGAACATTGAATTTTCTCAATTCTGTTAACCCTTGCTGTCTCCTCCCCTTCCCACCTCTCCTTCAGCCCTCGGGCCCTGGCATTCCCTCCATCTCTATCTCCCTCCCCCACCCTAGTCGCACCAGCTTCTCATTTTCACACCACAAACAGCTTACAATGGCTTGTTCCCTTTATCATTGATACTTTTTTACATATCTTTCATTCATTGTTCTTTATCTCTCCACATCACCGTCTATATCTCTCGTTTCCCTGATCCCTGACCAGTCTGAAGAAGGGTCTCGACCCGAAACGTCGCCTATCTCCTTCGCTCCTTAGATGCTGCTGCACCCGCTGAGTTTCTCCAGCCTTTTGTGTACCCCTGACAGTGCAAGGTTTTGGGCATGTTGTTTTGGGTTCGGTTTGATTTTCTTTTCTTTCTAAATTTCATTTGTAATTTCCCCCTGGGACAGAGGGGTTATTACTGTTTTTGTTTATTATTATTAAAAATGTTCATTGGATAATTCGAAGCAATGTTCAATACATTATTTATTCACTACTTTGTCAACTGAAGCAGTGTGTCGTATGGAATGGATCTACGGCATTAAATCACAGAGCTTTGAAATCTTCACGTAGTCACTCACGTGACTCTGAAGTAAAATAGTAAGATTAAATGAGAACTTACCAGTTTGAAGTTTGATCTTTATTTTATGAGGAGTTACGATGAGGGATTACGTTCCCTTCGCTCCCGGCCCTCATAATCGCAAAGATCATCTGCTAGTCTTCTGAGTCTTACTATATCACTTTGACTATAGTTTCTGTGTTTTCAAGCACTGCTTTGAAGTATGACGTGCATGCACATGGCGGGGCTTCTTCACGTAATCCCTCATCGTAACACCTCATAAAATAAAGATCAAACTTCAAACTGGTAAGTTCTCGTTTAATCTTACTATTCTTGATTAGTACAGGTGTCAGAGGTTAGGAGGAGAAGGCAGGAGAATGGGGTTAGGAGGATGAGGTAGATCAGCCATGATTGAATGGCGGAGTAGACTTGATGGACCGAATGGCCTAATTCTACTCCTACTTCTTATGACCTTTTGACCTTATGACCTTATGAGTTACTCCAGCATTTTGCCCATCTACCCGGGTTCAATCCTGATTACGGCTGCTGTCCGTATGGAGTTTTTATGTTCTCCCAATGACTGCATGACTTTTCTCCCAATGCTCCGGTTACCTCCCACACTCCAAAGATGTACAGGTTTCTAGCTCAATTCACTTCTGTTAATTGTAAATTAGCACCAATATGTATTGCAGTTGTGTCTTCCACATTGTATCTCTAAAATAGAATGCGAGAGATATCTATCTATACATAACTAAAACTCTGATCTTGTTATCTTCCGGTTTGTGCGGTCTTTCTATTTGCGCAAAAACGGTTTGCGATAGCGCTACAATTTTTTGCACCAAGTTTCGTTCCGATCGGTTGATCGTCGTAAAAGTTAGCAAGGTTTAAAAAATCATATAAACTGGGCTGGGTCTCCGACGCTGGGCTGGGCTGGGTCTCTGACGCTCTGATGCCCACACTACCCCCTCCCCCACAATCCCCCCCACCCACACCCCTGCGCACACCCCCCCCCCCCCACCCACCTCCACCCCGCCAAGCCTCCCGCCCACACCTGCCCCTCGTACAACTCCTCCTCGCCCAATCCCCGCCCACCCTCCGCCCCCACACCCCTCTCGCCCCGACAATCCCCCCGCTCCCACAACTCTCCCATACACACAATCCCCCCTCACCCCAACAACTGCCCCCACAATGCCCCCCTGCCCCCACACACCCTTCCCCCTGCCCACACATCCGTCCCCCACAACCCCCTGCCCACACACCCCTCCCCCCACACCCCCCTGCCCACACACATCCTCCCCCACACATCCCTCCTCCCACATCCCTCCTCGCCACTCACCCCCCCACTACACACCCCCCCCCCAACCCCCCCCCTCCCCCCACACCTTTCGGCCCTCCAAGTCCACGCCGACCAGCGATCCCCACACACTAACACTATCCTACACACTAGGGATAATTTACAATTTTATTAACACCAAACAATCTATAAACCTGTATGTCTTTGGTGTGTGAAAGCAAACTGGAGCACCAAGAAAAAACCCATGCAGGCAACGGGGAGAGCTTACAAACTCAACACAGACAACACCCATGGTCAGGATCAAACGTGGGTCTTGGCACTGTGAGGTAGCAACTCTACTGCTGTGCTACCATGTCACCCTACCAGCTGCGTCACTGATTAGTACAGACAAGCACAATGGTCGATGTGGATGTGTTTACCCAGTATCGTACTACACTATGATTCTATAATAGGTATTGGATAAAATAATGGTGAAGAATCAATAAATTCTGCAGTGAAAATGTGGAATGAAGACAGGAAAAAAAAACTGAAAGTGATCTGCACATTTTTTACACAACAAGCATAATGGCATTCTCATTCTTAGTTGTAGATGTAAATAAACAAAGTGACATGTAGAGCTTTTGTTGTTTTAATCAATATTTTACTCCTATTATTCTTACTTTATCATGAAAGATTAAAGAGTTAGGTCTGTGATGGTATCAACTATTGAAGCTAACGCAGGCTGCGTTACACAGAGACTGCCACCAAAAGACATTCTATACAGGGCCATTATGAAATCATCCTCAAATACGCAAAGCCAAATTTACAAATTAGCCACACTATTCGTAAAAAAAAGATTTTATAAACATTCATGACTGATATTACATAATTACGAAAGATCACATGTGATTTTCATATGAGATCCCATCTAGTTTATTAAAACAGTGCAAAACTTTAGGTTAGTATTTCAGGGTAACTCCAAACTAAACACTTGACATCAATTAAACATTGTTTCACAGTTCCAGTGGAGAATCACAAGGGACCTACACATCTGAAGCATGACCTTTACCCAAATAGAACACATTTCATGAAATGTCCTTCTCCTTAAATGCTCAAATGCCTCGCAAACCACCATCTCTAATTTGAAGCTATGTGCCAACTATATTCATCATCGGGGAAAAAGACAATTTTATTGCTCTGCACTTCAAAGCTAGATTGAGGCACAACTAGTAGTTTTTTTTATTAGTATCAGTCTGAAGAGGGGTCTCGACCTGAAATGTCACCTATTCCTTTTCTCCGGAGACAGTGCCTGACCCATTGAGTTACTCCAGCATTTTGTGTCTATCTTCGGGACAAACCAGCATCTGCAGTTCCTTTCTATACAGAGTAGTTTGTCTAATATTGATTTGTATTCAAAAATACTGTCCATTCACTGACAACAGCAGAAGATGTGAGATCTTAGACTTGAGAGATAGAGCATAGAAATAGGCCCTTTGGCCCACCGAGTTCACCGAGCCAACCAGTGTACAGCTGTACACAATCACTATTCCACACACTAGGGACAATTTACTGAAGCTAATTTACCTACAAACCTGCACAATTTTGGAGTGTGGGAGGTAACCGGAGCACCTGGAGAAAACCCACATGGTCATCAGGAGGACGTACAATTCCAGACAGACAGGCACCCGTAGTCAGGATCGACACTGGGTCCCAGGCTCTGTAAGGCAGTAACTCCACCACTGCCCCATTGTGCCAACCATGACATTAAATACTGCCTTTCATAGTCAAATAGCCTATCAACAATCACATTTATTATCTGTGTGAAGAAGGACCAACTGAATAAAGCCAGAAGGAATAGCAGATGGTGTAATCTTGAGAAAAGCACAAAGTGCTGTAGGAACTAAATCGGTCAGGCAGCATCAGTGGAGGGAATGGATAAGACGGATTCAGACCCATAACATCACTGATCCATTCCTTTTGTAGATGCTGCCTGACGACATGAATGAAACATTTGAGGCTCAGGAAGCAGACAAAACCGCAAGTTCCTTTGGGAAAGAAAAAAATATATAGAGATGAGGAAGCAATCTTCTTCAATCTTTACATTCCCACATGATTTGCCTTGCTGATTTAGGTGTACAAAGGAAAGATTTCCTTTGTGCCATATAGCTTACAAAATCATAAACTGGTAAGTAGAGAATTGGTTTACAACTTTATTACTTGCACCTCTCCAAAGGAAACATTATCCCATTTGAATTGAAGACAAAATTAATCTGCAATGGACACGGGAAATACACAATCTTATCGTCTGGTTTCTTTGCAAAAACTCTCTTAAGTACCTGATATTGTATACCTTTAGTTTCCTATCCCTCAGTATTCTTCATTGATTGATACTGATTAAAGAAGGCCCCAAGATCAAGCTAGTTTCAAAATGTACATTGAGAATTTTTTTTTTTTTTAATAAAGCTTCTTTATTGCAATCTATATAACTGCAAACCTATTGAAGGTGCAGAGGGTAGAGAAACATTTAAATCAGCACCGAGGACTACAAATGAAATAAAGATTGCTTGAGGTTCGGGGGGGAAAAGGGGATTTTTTTAAATTCCTTATCTAATGACTACTGGACATCACAGGCAGCATAGATCAGAGACTTGGCCCCTGAAATACTATGAGCAATTCCTGAATTGCAAGTCACCCATTAAAAACACATAAAACGATTCCTGAAAATTGAACAATCGGCTTGAACGGTCCTTTAAAAAGCAATGAAATACTATAGGATTTTGGCACAAAAGGAGCAGATTATAGATTTATTCTGAGACATATATGAATTAATGGGTGAATGTGAATCCATTGTTAATGCAAAGTGAATGCTTTAAGCCTCAAACCCTCCTTATTCAAAGATATTTCCAACTATTATTTGGATATATTTCCTATTAACAAATATTTACCATTTTACAATTACCATTACAATTTTTGTGAGATGTTAATTGCTATTCAGCTCTGCATGAATGGGAAAACTACAATAGATTTTCCATCAGAAGGACAAAGGTAGGTAGCTGACTGTAATTGAAAAGGAAACATAAGGGCTTTAGAAAACATGAAGGACTTGTAATATTCCATTCCACCCTTTCCTTTGTTGAGAATCAAATGCTATAGATGTAAAATAAAATGTCTGCAACAATCCCTGTGGCACACCACTAGTTAAGGCCTCCAATCTGAAAAACAGCCTTCCACTAATCTAATTTTCTGTATCTATATTTTGCTGTTGCCTTAGGTAATCCTCCATGTTATCCACAACAACTACCAGGTTTTATGTCATAAATACATAGATACATAGACTATAGGTGCAGGAGTAGGCATTCGACCCCAAGCCAGCACCGCCATTCAATGTGATCATAGCTGATCATCCATAACCAGTACCCCGTTCCGCCTTCTCCCCACATCCCTTGATTCCACTAGCCCTAACAGCTCTATCTATTTCTATTTTAAATGCATCCAGTGAATAGGCCACTACTGCCTTCTGTGGTAGAGAATTCCACAAATTCACAACTCTCTGTGAGAAAAAGTTTTTCCTCATCTCAGTTCTAAATGGCCTACCCATTATTCTTAAACTGTGGCCCCTGGTTCTGGACTACCCCAACATCGGGAACATGTTTCCTACATCTAGTGTGTCCAATCCCTTAATAATTTTATATGTTTATATAAGAGCCCCTCTCATTCTTCTAAATTCCAGTAAATACAAGTCATCCTCAAACTCATTAAACATACCTCCAATGCTCACATCTAGGTTTAGTTTAGTTTTAGTTTATAGATACCGTGCGGAAACAGGCCCTTTGGGCCATCGAGTCCGCGCCAACTGGCGATCCCCGCACACTAACACTATTCCACACACACTAGTGGCAATTTTACAAGGCAATTAACCTACAAACCTGTACGCCTTTGGAGTGTGGGAGGGAACCGGAGCACCTAGAGAAAGCCCATAAAGGTCACAGGGAGAACGTACAAACTCCATACAGACTGCAACCATAGTCAGGATCAAACCCGGGTGTCTGCAGCAACTCTATCTATGTTGTAAATATGTATCACAAACAACAATGGCCCAGCAATATCTCTTATTTCAAATATTTCCACACCACCTCTCTTTGTCTATAGTCCTGGAATAATGTATTTCTTTCAAGTATATATTCAATTCCATATTGAATGTCCCTATAGAGACTCCACTCCTTGCAAGTAATGACTTCATGTCACAGTGGGGAGCACTGCCACCATTGGGTTCACATCCGACTTCAGAGAAGCACTGAATTCTAAGCTACCATCCTTGTGAGATTTTGAGGAAGTGCTGTGTTGTGATGAAGTGAAGAATTGTCTTTGGGGAGAAATAAAACACCAGTCTACAGCTCCAAGTGAAAATTAGAGTTTCTATGGGAATAATGAAGAAATGCAGAGGTATTTTCCCCAGTGTCTTGATTTATTTCTCGATCAATGTCACTCTGTCTGCTATTTGTCGTGTCGGTGCTTGCAGGAGCATGTTGCTGTGTTTCATGCAGTGCAGTATCGACTACCCTCGAATATGCTTGATTGGCTCTCAAGCATTTGGGACATAAATGCAAACTGTTACTCAGGCAAAACAAAATAAAACAGAAGCTGTCCTGAGGACTCTGGTGCAGGCAATGGGCAGGAAAAGGGAGATTCTCTTCCCCACTCTCTCCTAGAGGCAGAATACCTTCCAGGCTACAAACCTCCTGCCAAAGAAAAAGAAAATTGCTGTGTAAAAATGATTCCTCCTCTCCCCTTAGGCTCATTTCTCAAGTATAATCAATCTGTGTTTAGTTTAGAGATTCAGTGTGGAAACAGACCCTTCGGCCCACCATGTCCATGCATGCTTATGATCACCCGCCCTCTCCAATTCTATGTTTTTCCACTTTCTCATCCACTCCCTACACACTCTGGGTGTGTAGGGAGTGGATGAGATTTACAGAGGCCAATTAACCTGCAAACCAGCACGTCTTTGGGATGTGGGTAGAAACCAGAGCACCCGGAGAAAACACCATACAGACAGCACCTGTTGCCAGGATCGAACCCGGGTTTCTGGCACTGTGAGGTAGCAACTCTAACATCTGTGCCACATATTTTTTTTTCTAGTTTAATATTAAAATATGTAAAATTTAAAACTTTAAAAAGCTTCTGCTTTAAAAAGTTTCTTCTTCTTTACATAAACTGTGTTTATGTAACTTGAGACCGTTTATCTTCAAAGTGCTTCATTATTCTGAATCTATTGAATCCTCCCTTAATTCCTAGAGTGTCCTTTGTGTAAAAATTGCACTGCATATCTCCTTTTGCCCCCCCCTCACCTTAAAGCTATGCCCTGTAACAGGTCTCCCCCCTGTGTAAAAGGATCCGACTGTGCTTCTCATGATTATATATACTTTTGTCAGGTCACCCCGCAACATTTGGCTTTCCAGAGGAGACATGGGTGAGGATCTATCCACCACAGCAGAAGTGAAACCATGTTCATTAAAGAAAGAGGACATCTTGGATGATAACTCTCGGAGTCAGAGGATTTGCAGTAGACATCAGTCAATAATTTAGATTGGTTTAGAGATACAGCGGAAACAGGCCCTTCGGCCCATCGTATCCAATCAGTGATCCCCGCACACTAACACTAACCGACACACACTAAGGAAAACTTTTTACAATTTTACCAATCCAATTAGCCTAAAAAATTGTATGTATTTGGAGTGTGGGAGGAAACCAGAGCACCTGAAAAAAACCCACGCAGGTCACGGGGAGAACCTACAAACTACAAACAGACAGCACCCGTAATCGGATCGATCTGGGTCTCTGGCGCTGTAAGGCGGCAACTCTACCAACTCTAGCCACCGTGCCGCCCAGTCTATCCCCGGACATGGAGGAAGGGAGATCAAGAAAGGGGAGAGAGATGTCAGAGATAGTCCAAGTTAATTTGAGGGCATGGTGAATGTTAACGGTAAAGTTAATAAAATCAACAAGTTCTGTGCAGGTGCAGGAGGCAGCCTCGATGCAGTCGTCAATGGAGCAGAGAAAGAGTTGGTGGGTGGTGCTGGCGTATGTTTGGAACAAGGACTGTAACAAGTAACCAACGAAAAGGCAGGCATGCTGAGCTCCATGCGAGAGCCTGTGGCTATGCCTTTAACTTGAAGGAAGTGAGAGAGGAATCAGGTGGAGGAGAGTGTTAGTAAAGGGAAACTGATGGGGTCGTTGTTCAAGGAAGAACCTTGAGACCTTGAGTGAATGAAGGTGTATAGGGACTAGACATTCATCGTAAATGGGGAATGGAGGTGTAAAGGTACTGGACATTCATGTAAAATGGAGGAACAGCACCTCTTATTCTGCTTGATAATGGCCCTGTCTCACGGTGCGAGTTGACCCACGAGGTACCCCGAGTGAAAGACTCGTGGTTGTGTACGAGACTTCAAGTTTATATTCAAGTGTTTAACCGAGTTCCCATGGGTATGTCATTTCTGCGATGTTCCAAGTTCCTCCTCCGAGTTACCAAGTTCCTCTCCCGTTACTCTTGAGCCAACCGTGAATTAAGGTATGTTTTAATAAAGCAACAATGTTAAAAGACATCTCCATCCTGTGGCTTTGAGTTATTTCAGCGCGGCCGCATCTATTGATACGACCTACAAAGGGAAAATGCGCACCCTCCAGCAACCAATAACATGGTAAGTGCATTTCTTGGTGCTTTATGTTTTTAAATACTGTATTTCCCGGGGTGGGTGGGGAACTCAGTTCATAGTATTTGGGGAGTCTGGCGTTGTGAAGGAGGGGATTGGGGTCAGTAACCCACTTGCCACGCTCCAGTCTGAGTGCAGGTAGATGGGACTAGGTGACAGTAAACGGCACGGAGTAAAAGGGCAGAGATGGCCTGTTTCCGTGCTGTCATAACTGTATGGTTTTCTTGTGGCCGGGGAGTGAATTAGCTTGGGTGGCTGCCACAGCGCTCCGGGCACGGTCAGCAGAACTGGCCGCCACTTCCGAGGAAGGAAGCAGCTCGGGTGACTGACTTTGAGCGGCCGCCGGGAGGATGATATTTCGTGGAGTTACCCAGCAGTAGGCAACCCAGGAACCACGCAAAGTATATATACATATACACATACACATATACATATACACATACACATATACATATACACAGGTCTGGGGAAGACAGAGAGGTGAACAATGAGGACACGGAAGTTTAGTGGGGAATTTCATTGGTTACTATGTGGGAAGGAAGTCCAGATGCTGGTTTAAAGATAGACGAAATGCTAGAGTAACTCAGAGGGACAGGCAGCATCTCTGGGTAGTGGTCTAAGGAAGGGTCTCGACCCGATACATCATCATTCCTTCTCTCCGGAGATGCTGCCTGTCCCTCTGAGTTACTCCAGAATTGTGTGCGTGTGTTACTCCAGCATTGTTCGTGTGTGTGTGTGAGTTGCTCCAGCATTGTGTGTATGTGTGTGTGAGTTACCTTAGCATTGTGTGTGTGTGTGAGTTACTCCAACATTGTGTGTGTGAGTGTGAGTTACTCCAACATTGTTCGTGTGTGTGTGTGTGTGAGAGAGTTACTCCAGCATTGTGTGTGTGTGTGTGTGTGTGTGCGAGTTACCCCAGCATTGTGTGTGTGTGTGTGAGAGTCACTCCAGCATTGTGTGTGTGTGTGTGCAAGTTACTCCAGCAATGTGTGTGCGTGTGTGCGAGTTACTCCAGCATTGTGTGTGTGTGTGAGAGTCACTCCAGCATTGCGTGTGTGTGTGAGTTACCCCAGCATTGTGTGTGTGTGTGAGAGAGTCACTCCAGCATTGTGTGTGTGTGTGTGTGTGCGTGTGTGTGTCAGTTACCCCAGAATTGTGTGTGTGTGTGAATCATGGATTGCCAAGACACAAGGCACTGTAGATACAAATAATGTCATACACAAGAAAGGGCAAATGCTAGTTGAAAAAAGTGAACACATGGGGCTGGAGAAATTTGGAAATGTCATCCCGTCACCCATTCCTTCTCCCCAGAGATGCTGCCTGCCCGCTGAGTTAAAAGAGTTCCCACGGTAGACTCACGAATCACTAAGGTAAACGCACGGGCCACCACGTTATAAACGAGTTTACAAAATGTTTCAATTTTTAACTTGAACTGTAAATTTGACTTGTGGAAAAAATCAAACATGTTTGATTTTTTTCACGAGTTGCCAAGTTTCACGGGTACCTGCCGTTAGTGTCACGAGTCGCTAAGTTGCTCGCAAGAGTTCCAACGTTCCTGCTACGTTTAGTGTATGTGATTACCACGAGTGACAACTGTGGGTCACTCGTGGGTCAACTCGCACCATGAGGCAGGGGTTTTAGCTTGCAACCTAACAGTATGAACTGAATTCACCAATTTTAAGTAACTAACCTACAAACACCCCTCCTCTCTATTTCCCCCCTCTTCCCTGTTGTCCCACTTGGATGCACACTATTTTATCCCTTTCTCCTTCCCTTCCACCTATATCCCTTCCTCTGGCTTCACAGTTAATATCTCTTCTATCCTTCCCTCCTTATCTCACTCCATTTGTCTTCTCATCTCTGGCTTTTGTCCAACCATCTGCTGATCAAAAACCATCCTCACCATATCCACCTTTCAATTGCTAGATTTTGTCCCGCCCCCACCTTTCTTCCAACTTGCCTTCTCACCACTACAATCAGCCTGAAGAAGGGCCATGACCCGAAATGTCATCTATCCATGTACTCCAATGATGCTGCCTCACCGCTGAGTAACTGCAGCACTTGTAATCTTATTGTAAACCTTCACTTTTTTATCTTTGCAAATGAAATAAGCTGGTGACATAGTGGCTCACTATGTACCATAGTACCTGGTGGTAGCGTTGCTGCCTCACAGTGATTGCAGCGCTCGAGACCCAGGTTCAATCCCGACTACGGGTGCAGTCTGAATGGAGGTTGTACGTTCTCCCCATGACCGCATGGGAGTTCTCCGAGATCTTCGGTTTCCTCCCTCACTCCAAAGGCATATGGGTTTGTAAGTTAATTGGCTTGGTATAAATGTAAAATTGTCCCTGGTGAGTGTAGGGTAGTGTTAATATGCGGGGATTGCTGGTCAATGCGGACTCGGTGGGTCGAAGGGCCTGTTTCTGCGCTGTTTCTCTAAACTAAATTAAACTAAATTTAATAACTATTGCAGACTGCTATCGCAAACACTTCATCAATTAAAGGCAATTTCTATTTACTTCAGAATTACCTTTGTATTTGAGCAACAAAATGTCATGTCATAAGGTCATAAGGTCATCAGGAATAGGAGTAGAATTAGGCCATTCAGCCCATCAATTCTACTCTGCCATTCAATCATGGCTGATCTACCTCTCCCTCCTAACCCCATTCTCCTGCCTTAACCTCTGACACACGTACTAATCATTTTTCTCCCTTTCTCATTCCCACCTATATTCCTTCCTCTGACTTTACAGGTCACACCTCATCTATCCTTACCTGCTTATCCTAAAGGTTGTTATTCTACAACCTTTGTGACAGACACTGGTGAAAGCTCCTGGAATCTGAGAGAAGATATTTTGAATATTCCCTCACGAGTAAACCTTCATGAATCATAATAAAGCATATGGCTTAGAAAATGAGAATGATGCTAAGACTTTCCAGCACTCTGTGACTCACTTGGCAAAGTGTTAGCTAAAAGACTAAGGGCATATTCTGAGCTTTGATACTGGAATTAATGTGAACAATATAAAATTCTGGCAGAACATATGGCTCAATTATAAAATTACATTAAGAAGAAAAATACCAGCAGTTGACTATGTTGTGGGAAGTGAACTTGCTGACAAGGCCAACATTTATTTCCTATCTCGAACTCCCTCTGAGACGGCATGGTAAACCGCATGGTAGTGCAGTGGTAGAGTTGCTGCCTTATAGCACCAAAGACTCGGGTTCGATCCTGACTGCAGTTGCTGTCTGTATGGAGTTTGCATCTTCTCCCTGTGACAGCGTGGGTTTGCTCCGGGTGCTTCGGTTTCCTCCCACACACCAAAGACATGCATGTTTGTAGATTAATTGACTTTGGTAAAACTATCCCTGGTGTGTCGGGTAGTGCAAGTGTACGAGGTGATCGCTGGTAGAAGTTGGGAGGTCATGTAGCAGTTTTATAAGACGTTAGTGAGACTACTTTTAGAGTATTGTGTTCAGTTTTGGTACCGTGTTATAGGAAAGATGTTGCCAAGTTGGAAAGGGTGCAGAGAAAAATTAAAAGGATGTTGCCAGGATTCGAGGGCCTGAGCTATTGGGGGAGTTGAGCAGAGTAAGACTCTATTCCTTGGAGCGCAGGAGGATGAGGGATGATTTTATAGAGGTGTACAAAATCATGAGAGGAACAGATCAGGTAAACGCACAGAGATCTGCCCAGAGTAGGTGAATCAAGAACCAGAAGATATAGGTTTAAAGTGAGAGGGGAAAGATTTAATAGGAACCTGAGGGGTAACTTTTTTTACACAAAGGGAGGTGGATGTATGGAATGAGCTGCCGGAGGAGACAGTTGCGGCAGGTATTATTGCGTCGTTTAACGAACATTTGGACAGGTACATGGATAGGACAGGTTTAGAGGGTGATTGAACTAGTTTAGATGGGACATGTTAGTCAATGTGGACAATTTGGGCTGAAGGGCCTGTTACTGTGCTGTATGACTCTATGACTCTAGTACCCAGAAGAAATTGAAGTATTTTCAAGGCCAAAGACTTTCTTCTCGTTCAAAAATCGCCTTACCAAAGTTTGCTTTTCAGATGCAAAGAAATTACTTTTCCCAAACTCATGATTTTAGTTTAGTTCAGTTTAGTTCAGTTTAGAGATACAGCGTGGAAACAGGCCCTTCGGCCCACTGGGACAGCTCCAACCAACGATCCCCGCACATTAACACTACCCTACACACACCACACGAGGGTCAATCTTTACATTTACCAAGATAATTAACCAGCCAACATCTTGTATCTACCTTGTTCTGCATCAATCGATTCAGGCACTTGTACTATCGCATCGAGAGTGTGGCCACGGTGATGTGGATCATTGATGATATTTGCTGCCATTTTGAGGCAGCGCCTTCGATGTTGGGGAGGTCAGAACTCAAACACCCAGGAAAGAAAGAGATGACAACATGGCGGACACTGCCACATCATTAAAGATGGACCAGGCAGTGTCGACCATGCTGTAATCTTCTTTGTTCCTGGGTGTTTGAGTTGCTGAATCAGGCCAGGGTACAAGCAGTTAGTGTGCTCTCTACTAATCACCACAAAATAAAAATCCAAGTAAATGCACAATACCGTATAAATTATGAATATAATAGGTTAATGGCTTGTTTCGAAATAGTTTTAAACTAAAAATAAATTAAACAAAATTACTATCTTTTTAATTAATAAAATCTAAAATCTAAAAACCTGTAACCGAGCAAATGAATACTGAATGTACCCATTCATTAATATTTGTTAATTTAATGAAGGCAATGACACATATATTCTGAGTGGATTCACAACTCTGATACTCTCACAGTGGTAATTACATATAAATACATTAGCGTATGAATATTAATAAATTACATCATAGTTGCTAAATTTTCTTTAGCCTTTTTTATTCTTGTCAATGTATCAACGCAGAAAATTTCATTTTGATTACAAAAGCAAAACAAAGAATTAATCTTGTAATTAATTAAAATTATTTAATGAGTAAAGTATCAATGATGCATTTATCATTTCGTTAATGGAAAATGTTTGAATAGAAAATGTCATAATCTTCTGCAAACAGAACTCGTCATTTGTATTATAGAGATACAGATAGCATCATATTTCACATTAGGATTGATTGATAGGAATATAGAAGGACTTTATGCAATACTTATGAAAACCACTATGATTTCAAAATATACTTAGGAATATGAATGGGGTTTGATAAGCCTCAGGAAATCAACTGATTTTTAAGTCAGGAAATCGGCTGATTTTGTTTGCGTCAGGCAACAGTGATATCACTGGATATGTAGGGAATGGAGGAATATGGATAATGACTGCAGGAATATGGATAATATGGAGGCAGATAAGAGTTGGTCGTGGCATCATGTCCAGTACAGAAATTGTGGGCCTGCACTTGTGCCATACCATTCAATATTCAATGATGTGGCGGCATGGTGGTGCAGTGGTCGAATTGCTATCTTACAGCTCCAGAGACCTGGGATGGATCCTTACTATGGGTGCTTTCTGTATGGAGTTTATACGTTCTCCCTGTAACTGTGTGGGTTTTATCTGAGCGCTCCAGTTTCCACCCACATTCCAATAACATGCAGGTTTGTGGGCTAATTGACCTGTAAAAGTGTCCTTAGTGGAGGATAGAACTAATGGACAGACGATTGGTGTTTGACGTGGACTCGGTGCGCCAAAGGGCCTTTTTCCAACCTGCATTTCTAAACTAAGCTTAACTAAATGTCAATTTCATGTCATAAGTGATAGGAGCAGAATTAGGCCATTTGGCCCATCAAGTCTACTCCGCCATTCAAACAAGACAATCTGTTAATTCGCTTGGCCGTGAAAACTCTGTCTCAGAATTCTCACAACCAGCTCCCATGGATTTGCAGGCTGCTGGCAAATGTGTTGATGTTGATGTGCATGCTTTGTCTGATTTAATGCATAAACAACTAGACCCCAAGGTCACTTTGCTCATTAATGGCAAAACTCTTTATCTGAAAGTGGATTCTGGAGCTCGTTGCAATGTTATCTGTCTGACTGTGTTCCAAAAGTTACGAAAAACAGAGACTGTTTCTCCAACGGCTGCATCCCTTGTTCCATTCATAGGAGGTCGAGTTCACCCTATCGTTCAAGTTAAGTTACGCTGCTGTCTAAACTCATGTGTCCACAACCTGGATTTCTATGTGGTTCGTGAAAATGTGCCGTCTCTGCTGGGTGCCAACGCATGTCTAGACATGGGCCTAGTTACTTTCAGCCCTTCTGTTTATCATCTGACTACAGACTATGACTTTAACCATCAAATCCTGACACAATACAAGGTTTTGTTTGATGATATGCTGTGCAGGCTGCCTGTCAGGTACACAATTACCATTGACCCTGAGGCAATTCCTGTTCTTCGTCCAGCTCACAAGATTCCCCATGCTATGCGGGACCGTGGTCAAAGTGAACTTAACAGATTGGTGTCTCTAGGTGTGATTGCTGTCGTAGCAGACCCCTCAGACTGGGTCTCCACCATGGTCGTGGCTCCTAAGAAGAACAAAGATGAGATATGGATTTGTATCAACCCCAAAGACTTAAACTCAGCAATTAAGCGACTGCACTATCCCATGTGCACTGCGGATGAGGTTGCTGTGCAGATGGCTGAGGCAACTGTATTCACGGTGCTAGATGGCAAGAGTTCATTCTCGCAGATTTTGCTCGAACATAACTCCTCCAAGTTAACCACTTTCAGCACTCCATTTGGGCATTATAAATTTCTTTGCATGCCCTTTGGAATAAGTTCTGCAAGTGAAGTATTTCAACAAGCTATGGAGCAGTTGTTTGCAGGCTACCCATGCTCCATCATAGTGGATAATATCCTCGATGCAGGACAAACGGTCGAAGAACACTATGCTAATCTGCAGGGGCGGAAAACACGGGGGGCCAGAGGCCCAGAGGGCCAGAGGGGACATGTCCCCTCCATGTCCTAACCCACCAGAGTGTCCCCTCCCTGCCCCCCCCCCCCCCCCCCCCCCCACACGGGTGGCCAGAGAGGTTGGGAGCAAAAATCCTAGAGGAGAGCCTTTGGTCGGGAGTCAGACATGAGCTGTACCCCCAGGCCCACAGCCAGCGCTAAACCCAGCTCACTATGCCTGTCCCGCTAAGTGAACCTTGCTGGGCTTGCGGGAAATATGGCCAGCGCGAAGAAGCAGCGCTGGTGTCCCATCAGTCCAGACAGGGCTGTAGTTAACCCGGCGAGACAGGCTGAGTTGAGCTGCATTTAGCACTGGATTGAACCTCCCAAGCCTCGTGCATGTGTGGGTGAGTGTGCACATGCGCGCGTGGCCGCCAAAAAATTGTGTCCCCCTTTCCCTCCATATTTTGATGGCGAGTTCCGCTCTTGCTAATCTGACAAAGGTCTTGGGTCATGCCAAGGCCATCAATTTCAAGCTGAACCCTCAAAAATGCAAATTCAGGGTGATTGAGGTTAAATACATAGGCCATGTGTTTACCAAAGACGGCCTAAAGACTGATCCAGTGAAAACCAGTGCTATCAACAAGCTCCCAGCACCGACAAACGTGCTAAGCTTGCAGAGATTCCTTGGCATGGCTAACTATTTGAGCAAATTCTTTCCATGTTTCAGCAAAATATCAGCCCCATTGCGCCAGCTTATACACAAAGACACTGCTTGGACTTGTCACGAGCAACAACAGAAGGCGTTCGACACTCTTAAGCAGCAGATGTCTTGTGCTCCTACTCTTGCTTACGTTGATCCTAAACTATCGGTCACACTGACTTGTGACTCCTCACAACATGGAGTAAGAGCAGCATGTCTTCAGAATTATGTTAACGGAAGTAAGCCTATTGCCTATGCCTCGCGCACTATGACTGACACAGAACAACGGTATGCCCAAATTGAGAAAGAGCTGTTGCCGGTTGTTTTCACCTGCAAAAAAATTCAACAGATTTTATCTTTGGACACATGGTCACGATTGAAACTGACCACCAACGTCTGATCAGCATTTTTAACAAACCGATCCACGAATCTCCAGTGCGCCTATAGCGGATGTTGCTGCAACTTCAAAAATATGACATTATTCTGGTCTACAAACGCGGTAAGGATATGCACCTGGCCGACACTCTCTCGCGTGCAACCCGGAAGATGGCGAGTATCTGCCCTCGCCAGATGATGACTTTATTGTAATGGCCATATATTTTATCCCCTCGTCCTATATCGAGGATTTAGTTGCGCACACAGCTGCTGACAGTACTCTACGGTCGCTTACCTCAGTCATTAAGCGTGGCTGGCCAGACAAGCACTACAACCTTCTGCTGCCAGTCTGGCCTTTCTTTGCCATCCATGATGAGCTAGTGCTGCAGGATGACATTGTTTTAAAAGGACACAAGGCTGTGGTCCCTGTTTCGCTACACAACAAGTATTTTAACGCTGTCCATGCAGGGCACCCACGCGCTGAAGCTACTGTCCAACAGGCAAGAAGCATGTTTTACTGGCCTAGCATGGCCGACTACATCACCGTGAATGTGGCATCCTTTGCAGTGTGCGACAGCTTAGCACCTCACCAGCAAAAGCAACCACTTCTTTCACGTCCGGTACCTGCACTTCCGTGGTCTACATTGGCAGCTGACATATTTGAGTGGCATGGCAAGCAGCACCTGGTACTCGTCGATTCGTATTCAGGATCGTTTGACCGATCTTCTCAGCAGCGGGGTGATTTTGAAGTTATCTCGCCATTTTTCAGTCCACGGATCTCCGGGCAGACTGTTAACTGATAACGGCAGTCAATTCACCAGCCAGCACTTCAGCGAGTTTGCTATATGCTGGAATTATCGCCATATTACTAGCAGACCTGAATATCCTCAGTCGAATTAACTGGCTGAACGGGCTGTCAAGAGTGCCAAACAGCTCATGGAACGTTCGTACAGACCTAATTCCAAAGTATTCCTGGGCCTACTCAAGTTACGCAACATCTCCCGTGACCCCATTTTGGGATCACCCACTCAATGTTTATCGTTGAGGCAGACCCGGGCCACGGTGCCTGTGCCGGATCAGGTATTGATCCCACAGGTGATCCCACCAGAGGAGGTTCAATCCAGGTTACAACATAAGCATGACATTCAAAAACAATGGTTTGACAAGACAAGTAGGCCACTGAACAAGGGGCAGGTGGTCCATTTACAGACTGACGAAGGCCATGACTGTGTTGGTGTGATTTCTGGAGTTCTGTGATTTCTTCTGAGCCACGCTAGTATGTGGTCAGGGCTGATGGTAGCACCTACAGGTGTAACGGACAACATATCCTGCCTGTGAACAAGCCAGTTCCTCCTCTGTATTATCTAGACAGTACAAGTAGACTTCTGTCTGTGTCTCGTAGAACTCAAGGAAGTGGCTCTAGAAATCGTGGATTCAGGATCAGTTCCTGTGGATTGGAGGGTAGTTAATGTTAACTCACCTTTTAAGAAGGGCGGCAGAGAGAAATCAGGGAATTATAGACCAGTTAGCCTGACATCGGTGATGGGGAAGATGCTGGAGTCAATCATAAAAGATGAAATTGCGGCACATTTGGATAACAGTAACAGGATCGGTCTGAGTCAGCATGGATTTACGAAGGGGAAATTATGCTTGAATAATCTTCTGGTATTTTTGAGGATGTAACTAGGGAAATGGACAGGGGAGAGCCAGTGGATGTAGTGTACCTGGACTTTCAGAAAGCATTTGATAAGGTCCCACATAGGAGATGAATGGGCAAAATTAGAGCACATGGCATTGGGGGTAGAGTGCTGACATGGATAGAAAAGTGGTTGGCAGACAGGAAGCAAAGAGTAGGGATTAATGAGTCCCTTTCAGAATGGCAGGCAGTGATTAGTGGGATACCGCAAGGCTCGGTTCTGGGGCCGCAGGTATTTATAATATTTATTAATGATTTAGATGAAGGGATTACAAGTAACATTTGCAAATGTTAGGAGGATGCTATGAGAATTCAGGGTGACTTGGACTGGTTGGGTGAGTGGGCAGATGCAGTTTAATAGTAAGATTAAATGAGAACTTACCAGTTTGAAGTTTGATCTTGATTTCATGAGGAGTTACGATGAGCGATTACGTGAAGAAGTCAGTCCGCTTGCGCGTCAATCTTCAAAGCAGCAGTGTGAAATCACAGTCAAGAAAGGTTGACCTGTAGATAGTAAGATTTGGAGAACTAAAACTACCAGATGACCTGATAATATGAGGGTTGGGAGCGGTGGGCACGTAACTCCTCATAAAATCAAGATCAAATTTAAAACTGGTAAGTTCTCGTTTAATCTTACGATTTTATTTCGGAGTCACGTGAGTGACTATGTGAAGATTTCAAAGCTCTGTGATTTCACGCCAGTTCGAGTCCAGGCGTCACACACTGAATCGATTGACCATGGATGAGTGAGAAAAATTTAATGCATTCAGACATAACGTAGTTAGGTAACAATACTGATGCTTTAATGTGAAAAACAAAATAACAGTGACCCCACCCAACCTGGGGGGGAACTATAAAACAGAATCTAAAATGGTACGTGCAAACACCTCCAGTCCGGCAATGGGTTTATTATAAAACTTGTGGAACATCCGTTCATTGGCCAATCCTGCACCCGCCAGTACCTCCTTTAACCATCTGGAGATGGTTTGTGCTGATATCCTGTGGTGTGATTTATTGTGGCTGCTAACTCAGAGCCTCTGAGGCTCCTCGTGACTTTTATGTACTGGTGCAAGTGTGATACTACACATAATCGTGGATCCTCGGGCTATGCTCAGGAACTCAAGCTTGGGCCCTGGTACCCCGGCCTGCTCTGTTTAATTAAGTCGTAGATGACGAAGGTTATGGTGTTAACATTCGTGGTCATGTTGTCCAGTCGTAGCTTGTGCAATATCTGGACTTGTTGCGCCATTACCAGCGCCATCAGCATTACCACCTTGAGGGTGAGCTTGGTTAATGATAAGTAGGTGGCTGGGGCCCACTGGCGAAGTAGTGTTAGCACTATGCTAACATCCCATATGTCCGTATACGGTGGCCTGGGGGGTATTGTGTTGTATATTCCCTTCATGAACCTGGTAATAAGGGGGTGTGTTCCTACAAGGCGGTGCCCCGTTCCCAGCGCTAAATATGAGGATAGTGCACTCCTGGAACTGTTGATGGCACTGTAGCCTAATTTATGGCCATAATATAAAGTTGACAGGAACTCCAGTACATCCGTGATGCACACTGTGTCATATGATATGTTGGAGACATGACAGTACATCTCCCACTTCTTGATGTGAGAAACGTACTGCCTTTGTGTACTGTCCCTCCAGGCCACTGTAATGACATCCACTGTCCAGTCAGCCAGTCCGAGTCCCAGGTATGGTCTCCTCAGAATCTGCAAACCAATAAATTGATTCAGTCATGTAGTGGGTGGTGGTCCCCCATTACTGGGTGTGCCAGCATATCCCATGAGAGGCTGTGTCATAATTTCCAGGACTAGTGGGAAAGCAAGATTGCATAGGCCAGTCTGGCACTACCAAAATGCCTGTGGCATTGTCTTGCTTTATTTTTACCAAGCATCGGCTGATGAGCAAAATGCAGGGAAAGCGTGCAAGAACATACCTCCCCAATGCAGTGTGAATGCATCGACTGCCACTGCCCCTGGGCCTGGCTCCCATGACACAAATTTGGGAAACTGGTGATTCAATCTGCATGCAAACAAGTCAATATCTGACATGCCATATCGGGCAACAATGTCGGTAAACACGTCATGATTCAACATCCATTCTGTGTTATCATTGAATTTCCCTGATCGAGTGTCCGCCACCATATTGTATCTACCTGGTAGGTAGATTGCCGTGACCCAAATGTTCCTTGCAATACACCAATGTCAAAAAAGGTTTGCCAATTTGTCACAAGATACAGACTTTATTCCACCCATGTGATTGACATACGCCACCGCCGTGGTGTTGTCAATCTGTAGTTTAACATGCACATGATTACCAACGAGAGAGCAGGCTATTTTAGACTGGGTATTGAGTAATGAGGAATAACTTAGTTGCAGTCTTGCTGTACGTGCCCCTTTGGGCAAGAGTGACCATAATATGGTCAAGTTCTTCATTAGGATGGAGAGTGACATTGTTAATTCAGAAACAATGGTTCTGAACTTAAAGAAAGGTAACTTTGAGGGTATGAGATGTGAATTGGCCAAGATTGACTGGCAATCAATTCTAAAAGGGTTGACGGTGGATACGCATTGGAAGACATTTAAAGACTGCATGGATGAACTACAAAAATTGTTCATCCCAGCTTGGCAAAAGAATAAATCAGGGAAGGTAGTGCATCTGTGGATAACAAGGGAAATCAGGGATTGTATCAAAGCAAAGGATGATGCGTACAAAGTAGCCAGAAATAGCAGCATACCAGAGGACTGGGAGAAATTCAGAGACCAGCAGAGGAGGACAAAGGACTTAATTAGGAAAGGAAAAATAGATTATGAAAGAAAACTGGCAGGGAACATAAAAACTGACTGCAAAAGTTTTTATCGATATGTGAAGAGAAAGAGATTAGTTAAAACAGTCAGAAACAGGTGAGTTGATCATGGGGAACAAGGATATGGCGGACCAATTGAATAACTACTTTGGTTCCGTCTTCACAAAGGAGGAGATAAATAATCTGCTGGAAATAGCAGGGGACCGCGGGTCAAAGGAGGAATTGAATGAAATCCAGGTTAGTCGGGAAGTGGTGTTGGGTAAACTGAATGGATTAAAGGCCGATAAATCCCCAGGGCCAGATAGGCTGCATCCCAGAGTACTTAAGGAAGTAGCTCCAGAAATAGTGGATGCATTAGTGATAATCTTTCAAAACTCTTTAGATTCTGGAGTAGTTCCTGAGGATTGGCAGGGTAGCAAACGTAACCCCTCTTTTTAAGAAGGGAGGGAGGGAGAAAACGGGGAATTACAGAGCAGTTAGTCTAACATCGGTAGTGAGGAAACTGCTAGAGTCCGTTATTAAAGATGGGATAGCAGCACATTTGGAAAGTGGTGAAATCATTGGATAAAGTCAGAATGGATTTACGAAAGGTAAATCATGTCTGACGAATCTAGTGGAATTTTTCGAGGATGTAACTAGTAGCGTGGATATGGGAGAACCAGTAGATGTGGTGTACCTGGACGTCCAGAAGGCTTTCGACAAGGTCCCACATAAGAGATTAGTATACAAACTTAAAGCATATGGCATTGGGGGTCCAGTATTGATGTGGATAGAGAACTGGCTGGCAAACAGGAAGCAAAGAGTAGGAGTAAACGGATCCTTTTCACAATGGCAGACAGTGACTAGTGGGGGTACCGCAAGGGTCCGTGCTGGGACCCCAGTTATTTACAATATACATTAATGATCTGGATGAGGGAATTGAAGGCAATATCTCGAAGTTTGCGGATGACATGAAGCTGGGGGGCAATGTTAGCTGTGAGGAGGATGCTAGGAGACTGCAAGGTGACTTGGATAGGCTGGGTGAGTGGGCAAATGTTTGGCAGATGCAGTATAATGTGGATAAATGTGAGGTTATCCATTTTGGTGGGAAAAACAGGAAAGCAGACTATTATCTAAATGGTGGCCGATTAGGAAAATGGGAGATGCAGCGCGACCTGGGTGTCATGGTACACCAGTCATTGAAAGTAGGCATGCAGGTGCAGCAGGCAGTGAAAAAAGCGAAAGGTATGTTAGCTTTCATAGCAAAAGGATTTGAGTATAGGAGCAGGGAGGTTCTACTTCAGTTGTATAGGGTCTTGTTGAGACCACACCTGGAGTATTGCATACAGTTCTGGTCTCCAAATCTGAGGAAGGACGTTATTGCCATAGAGGGAGTGCAGAGAAGGTTCACCAGACTGATTCCTGGGATGTCAGGACTGTCTTATGAAGAAAGACTGGATAGACTCGGTTTATACTCTCTAGAATTTAGGAGACTGAGAGGGGATCTTATAGAAACTTACAAAATTCTTAAGGGGTTGGACAGGCTAGATGCAGGAAGATTGTTCCCGATGTTGCGGAGGGCCAGGACAAGGGGTCACAGCTTAAGGATAAGGGGGAAATCCTTTAGGACCGTGATGAGAAGGACTTTTTTCACACAGAGAATGGTGGGTCTCTGGAACTCTCTGCCACAGAGAGTAGTGGAGGCCAGTTCATTGGCTATATTTAAGAGGGAGTTAGATGTGGCCCTTGTGGCTAGGGGGAGCAGAGGGTATGGAGAGAAGGCAGGTACGGGATACTGAGTTGGATGATCAGCCATGATTATATTGAATGGCGGTGCAGGCTTGAAGGGCCAAAAGGCCTACGCCTGCACCTAATTTCTATGTTTCTATGTTTCTATGATGCCTATTGCTGCAATAAGCCTTTAATCCATAGAGTGCTCCCAACAACTCGAAGTAGTTAATTCCACATTGCTGTAGAATTAGGGACTCCTGCACATTCCATCTACCCCCGCAGCTGGAGATGGTATCTGTTGCTCCCCAGCCCAGGCCAATTGCATCGGTTTGTAAGATTACTGATGGTGTATCAATTAGAATTTTCTTAGAGCAGTGATGTATATTTGTTGCCCACTAGTGTAATTCAGCAATGGCCTCTGGTGGCTATTGCATAGGTCTTCCGAATTGGCCTGCGTGGGATTTGAGCGCCTGTTCCTTTGCACATTTAAATTTTGATAGTGCAAAGGTCCGAAGCGTACAGCTGGAACAGCTGCCACAAGCTTGCCAATTACACTTGCTGCTTGTCTGATTTTTGGCTGCAGTTTAACAATTAGCTTATTGCAGGCTTCCATAAACTCTGATAGCTTGCCACTTGGCAGTATCACCGACAATTGAATTGGGTTAATTGTGAACCCCAGGTAATCAATTACCCTGATTGGAGTCAATTTTCTACTTCTTCTTCTTGCATATGGCGTGCACAGCCTAAAGTTGTCGGACAACTTGTTCTATTTGATCTTATTTGATTGTGCACGCCGGGCTGATTGCATTTGTCGAAACAGGGCAGACCACGTGAAGGTTGCAATCTTCCACCCCGAGTCAATTTTGACTTAACTGGATGGATTAGGAATCCCAACCTCTCAAACATGAGTTTGGTAGCTGAAACAGATGATTCAGCTGATTCCTTGGTGTCGCCAATGATTAGAATGTCATTCAAATAAGCCATCACCATGTGATTCTGAGCTCATAGTAGCCCCAGAAATGGCTTTAGAAATTTTGTAAATAGTCTGGGAGCTGAAGTCAGCCCATTAGGCAATGCTTTGAATTGCCACAATTCCCCATCCAGTTAAATTTCAAATTCAGAATGGATTATTTTTGGAACAACGGAAGGTAGCCCTGAATTAAATGTGTTTCAAAAGAATCTATTTGAATACGGGTTAATAACTGGAAAAAAGCTGATCTTAAAATTCTGGAAAAATGCTCCCATACCAACAGTTAATATGTGGATTTTAACTATGTTTGAAACACTACATCTGGAAGATGTGAGACTCCACCTGGCAGGAAAATCAGATCGCTTCTATAAGACGTGGTCTGCATTTATAGATCTACTACAAGGATAGGGTGCAAGAGTACCTCAAAAAGGTACCTGCGTCGGGTCTTGGTAAAGGGGGATGAAAAATTGCCGAGTTGGTAAATTCCTTTTGCGTGATGTTTATAATAAAGTAATCAGTCTGAAGAAGGGCTTCGGCCCGAAACGATGCTTGTCTCCTTTGCTCCATTGATGCTGCTGCACCCGCTGAGTTTCTCCAGCATTTTGTGTACCCTTTATACTAAAGTAACTGTCTTTTCCTTTTTTCTTCTTTCTTTCTCTTTTTCTCTAGGGTCTATCTCTTAATCTCCTTTCTCTAACTCTTCGACTAAGGGCTCTATCTTCTTTCCCTCCGTCATGCTTCTTCACTTTCACAATTCTCTCTCACTTTCTCTACTTTGTCTGTTTCTATTCCTTTTTTTAATAGCCCTAAAAACTAAGGTGTACAATGATTGTAATAATATATATGGGATGTACACTGATGTAAATTACTGTACCTCTAATAAATAAATATATTAAAAACAATTTTTTTTTTCAAATATCTCCTGTGCTCCCTGTGAATGGATACTTGCACATGGGTATTGAGTTCCGTCAAATGTCATCCAAATAAGCCATAACTATATTATTCTGAGCTTGTAGTAGCCGCAGAACTGGTTTTAGTAATTTTGTAAATAGTCTGGGAGCTGAAGCCAGCCCATTGGGCAATGCTTTGAATTGCCACAGTTGCCCCATCCAGTTAAATTTCAAATATCTCCTGTGCTCTCTGTGAATGGATCCTGAGTAGTATGCATCTTTTAGATCAATGCATGCCATATAACATCCTTTGGAAACCAGTTGGATGGCTGTGCCAAAGTTATCCATTTTTAAATGTTTATACTGCACATGGGTATTGAGTTCCGTCAAATCTAGGATGATACGACATCTTCCATCCTTTTTCGCTTGGTGAATATGTTGGATACAAATTGGTGTGATTCCTGGTGCGACCTCTGAATCACCCCTTTTGTAGGTAAAGCCTGAATTTCAGCTTGTACCTCAAATCTTTCCTGTTGTGAGAACACATATGTGCGGTTTGGTAAATTTTGTGTGGGTGGTGATGAACCAAGAAGGAACTCCATTTTAAAACCTTGTATACTGTGCAGTATGAACGGGTCTGCTGTGATCCAGTTCCATTCATTCAAAAAGTTGCAATTTCCCCCCAACTTGTGAATGAGTGATGTGTAAGGTGTTCCACAAGGAACTAGGTTCTCCTACCTTGGACATTACTGCTGGTGTGGTCCTGGCTTGCGTCCTCGTGCCTTGGGAAGGAGGGCTGATGGCGGGTGCCCCCCGCACATCCGAGCCGTGGGCCGGCTGGGGCCTACCCCTAAAAAAGACTTCGGTGCTTCCAGCTCGAGTCTTCCTCCTGTCCCAGAGCCCCTAGGCTGGTTTCGCCTGGTGTTGAAGGCAGCACAGGGGTGAGCCAGGTGTGATGAGCACCTGGGTGTTGTTTGGGCTCGGCCTCATCATCCAGCTCGCGGACCTGCTTCGGCAGGTCTGCCCCAAATAGATAATTGGCCAGCTGGACATTGCTGGCCTTGCACAGCACAGCAAATTTAGGATTGAGTGCCGGTCGCATCACGTTTTTACGCAGACAATTTATTTCAAAATGGGCGTTACAGAGAAGCCCCACAGCGTACTGCTGCGTCTCCGTCAACAGCCCCCCATCTACAGACCTCGCAAAGGCCGTTATGCCTGAGGCCAATAATTTAAAAAATGTTTGTTGTTTGACCTCCTGGGCTCTTACCCCCGCTCCAATATGGCCCCAGATGGCGTGGTTGACAGCCAGCACATTGAGGTAGGCACAGTTGGCAGGTGTATGATATCTGCTGGAGGTCTTCTCCATAGCCAGGTCTTTGAGCTGATGAGACGCCAGGTAATTTATTGTAGTGGCCAGCTCTTTGTCCAGGGGTGCTTCTGTTGGAGTTGGAATGGCAAATTTGGATGCCAGAAAAGGCACTTCGGCCCCATGCCCCCGAGAATGTTCATCTGATGTGCCTCCCTGCTCTGAGTCAGGATAATACTGACTCTGTGTAATCCCCTCTCCAGATAGGGAGACACTTCGCAGCCCTGTGTACGGTGCTACTGGCGCGGGCTCCCGTGGAGACCCGGGCTGATACTGCTCCCTCCTCTGGAGCAGATCGGTCTGGAGCCACCTCTCCAATAGGTGCTCCATCCGGGAAAGACGCCCGTTGATGCTTCCCAGTGAAGGAGGGGATCCCTCCGACCCAGACTCGTCTAAGTCTACGGGCCTGGCAGACATGAGTGGCCTTGCGCCCCGGCGGGACGGCCACGGTGCTCTCCTGAGGCACCAAGTCTGCTGTCGCTGGTTCCACTACCAGTGACCTAGAAGGTGATTCGGGCAGTCGCCCGCTACCCACAGCTCCGCGGTCTTCTGTAGCCGGCTTCCCCGCAGACCGTCTCCTCACCTTCGACATGGTAGGGTTCTTCTCGCTAGAAAGACAAGAAATATGAACCCGCCAAAACAACCACAGAACAGTTTTTGAAAACACTTACCTGGGTTTATAAAATTTATCGCTGGAAGGACGCGAAGCGCAAGCGGACTGACGGCCTTCTTCACGTAGTCACTCACGTGACTCCGAAGTAAAATGTGGATAAATGTAAGGTTATCCACTTTGGTAGAAAAAACAGAAAGGCAGATTATCCTCTAAATGGTGTCAAATTGGGTGAAGGGGAAGTACAACAGGATCTGGGGGTCCTTGTTCATCAGTCAATGAAAGTAAACATGCAGGCAGTGAAGAAAGCAAATGGCATGTTGCCCTTCATAACAAGAGGAGTTGAGTATAGGAGCAAAGAGGTCCTTCTGCAATTGTACAGGGCCCTAGTGAGACTACACCTGGAGTATTGTGTGCAGTTTTGGTCTCCTAATTTGAGGAAGTACATACTTGCTACAGAGGGAGTGCAACGTAGGTTCACAAGGTTAATTCCCGGGATGGCAGGACTGTCATATGCTGAGAGAATGAAGCGGCTGGGCTTGTATACTGGAATTCAGAAGGATGAGAGGATAGCTTATTAAGATTATTAAGGGTTTGGACACGCTAGAGGCAGGAAACATGTTCCCTATGTTGGGGGAGTCCGGAACCAGGGGCCACAGTTTAAGAATAAGGGGTAAACCATTTAGAACAGAGATGAGGAAACACATTTTCACCCAGAGAGTTGTGAGTGTGTACAATTCTCTGCCTCAGAGGGCGGTGGTGCCGGTTCTCTGGATACTTTCAAGAGAGAGCTCTTTAAGATAGCGGGCTCTTTAAGATAGCGGTGTCAGGGGATATGGGGAGAAGGCAGGAACGGGGTACTGATTGTAGATGATCAGCCATAATCACATTAAGTGGCAATGCTGGCTCGAAGGGCTGAATGTCTACTCCTGCACCTACGTCTATTGTCTATTATCTATTCCCAATGGCAGGAGTGGACTGTGAGCGTGGCCCAGAAGGTATTGGTCCTTGATGATGCTGGCTGCCTTTTTGAGGCAGCACCTCGTATAGATCTCTTCCATGGCAAATGTGCAGGCCAATTCCCTGGTGTATGTGCTGGGTAATTATAGTGAGCTTGTGTTACGCCATCTCATCCCAGGTTGGATCACAGTGGGGAAATCATCTGCAAAATGAGTGAGCAAGTTTGGTGGTACTCCTTTCGTCTAAGAGTATTGAAAGTTAATGGAAGTTATATGGAGAGACGACAACAGATATGCACAGGATTGCTTGCATTTCCCCCTATTAACTAGCTCTGCGCTATCACAAGAGTCGCTGCCATTGCCTCCAATTATAATCCACACATTCGTCTATGTACATACTGCACATATACTCTCAGCCAGTCATCTCTAACATTATCTCACGTCTAAAGTAAATTTCAAATCATCCATTACAGATTCCAACTACAATAAGGGCTCAATGGAGCTAACCTAATTTGTGTAATTTAGAGATGCCGTTATTCATTTATTCACTGAGCTAGCTTGGAATGCAACCCTCCTCATTATTTTACAAAATCCCATTGCAACAATGGTGCATGTTTTATGTTTCACTCAGTTCTTCACACTTCATACAGCTGCACTAATCGTATCAATTCAAACCTGCAGTTTAAATAGTGGCAGAGTGCTAGTGTGATATCTCATTAGTGAGCAATGAAGCCTCAATAGCAATTAAAAAGAGTTAGATGGAAGATAACCAGCAAATAAATAAATCTCAGATTGGTTGTTTTCTCATTAGATTATCCAATCCTTGACAACCTCTTGATTATGAAGGGCGTTAAAGATTACAGAGAGAAGATAGGAGAATGGGGTTGAGAGGAAAAAATAGATGAGCCAACTCATTGGGCCTAATTCCGTTCTTATGTCTAATGAACTAAGTCTTATTTCAGGCCAAGAAAACAATCAAGGCAAACAATCAAAACAAACCAGGCAAACAATCAAGTGCTGAACTAACTCAGTGAATCTTGCTCCAAAACCTTGTGTCATTCTAAACAATCATCTACAGTTCCTTATTCCTACAATTAAGTAAGTTATCTAACTAAGATGGACATTCACTGATTGCAACAGGAGAAAATATTACAAAAAAATGAAACTTTCCTTCAGCCTGTGCTCTCAGATGGGCGATAAAATTATAATATACTAGACTAAGTGGGACCCGTTGGGTCCCAGTCACATGGGAGGCCTGGTCCCCCCAACGCAACCCGTTCCCCACGCAATATTCCACCACTCACCTGTTCCCCCAATGCAACCTGTTTCCCCAAAGCAATATTCCACAACTCACCCATGGCCCCTAACTGCGCATGCACGGCTGGATATGGGGGTGGGGGGATGCAGGGGAGGGAGGGTGTGGGGGAGGTTGGGGTGATGGGTCCACATACTCGCATACCTCACTCCCCAGATGATAACGTAAGTGGGTAACAACTGTCCTTGGGGCCTGATAGAGTTCAACAACATATTGGTTAGACAAAGTTTGCTTTTGATAATTATTCGGGTCTGCCATGGTGATTGCCCTTTTTACCATTGCTCCAAGGTCTTTTGCACTCGCCGGGTAATTCACCTTTTGGGTAATGTGAGGAGCAACCTCTGCAGTTCTCTTCCATAGTTTTACTGGTATTTGTCTGTGTATTCTGCAGCTCCCTCCTTTCCTTCAACTAGTGCCAGAACTTTTATCTCCCAGTCCTGTCCTTCATATGGTTTAAAGAAGGCCTCCATTTTTTTATTCTTCCCACTTCTCTCGTAAGCCAGTGTAATATGGAGTGGGGGTTCTTTGTCAAGATCTAAGGACTACCATTGAGGGGTCACTATGGAGTAACACTGTCGTACAGGAGCCCAGGGGGTCACTACTATGCCTCTATCACCACATTCTATCTTCAATTGGAAAGCGCAGAGCAAATCTCTAGTCATTAAATTGCAATCCAATCTGGTTATTATCACAAATCTGTGTTTTATTGCCTTTCCTCTATATACCACATCAACTGGCTCAGAGATGGGACACTGGCAGACTTGTCCTTGAAAACCAGACAGGTTCTGAACATCTTTTGATTTGGGGAGATTGTAAATTGATTGGAGAGATGACATGGCCTGTGTCTACCAAAAGGTGCATGTTTCCATTCTACTTGTAGTGATAGTATAGGTTCTTTGTCAGACAATCTAATCACCATTAAGTTTGCTAATCAGAGGCGTGTAAATGGGTTATTATGGGAGAAAGATATTTGACCTCTAGGTTCTTGATTTTCCTGCCAATTCCCTCTTTGCTCTCTATGATCTTGTTGATCTCCGGGATCTCTCCACTCTCTCTGATCTGGGAGATTTCTTCTGTGACCCCCTCTTTCGTTCCTCTCTCTGGTTGGGCACTAACTACTCCAGTGACCCATTCCCCCACAAGTAATACACTGGCTTAATCCTCAAACTTGGTCTGAGAGATTGGCTCTAGGGCAGGTATTTCTCTATGGTATCAATCTAAATATTCTGGAAGGTACACAAAAAGCTGGAGAAACTCAGCGCTCCTTAGATGCTGCTGCACCCGCTGAGTTTCTCCAGCTTTTTGTGTACCCTCGATTCTCCAGCATCTGCAGTTCCTTCTTTAAAACTTTTTAAATATTCTGGAACCCTAATTTCTCCCAATCCATAGTTTGCTGGTACTATGGGGCTCCATGATTCAGTCAGAATTTGGTGCCTCTTTCCTGATTACATACTTGGTCTTTGGTTTTACTGCAGACTGACTCTCCTGCTTTTTTATATCTTTCCAGTGGTATCTTACTGCCCGAGCCATCTGACTGGCACTATTTTCTGTCCAGTCCGTTATTAGTTCTAATGGATTCAACCACATTAGTGGGAAGGCAATTCAGTCAAATGGCACATTATTGTGGAAAATGTACCCCTTTCCGATAATTTAGGTCACCCGATTGATTCATGTACAATTCTGAAAATTGTTCCCAGAATTCATCTGCTCCCTCTGCCTTTTTCGGTCTTACATCCAAGATTCTAGCTAGGTCAATTGGTTTCTGAAGAGTATTCACTAGGGCAGTTAGACTTCTCTTCCCTTGCACTATTGTCTGATATTATGTTTGCCAGTGCTTCATGTGTTAGGTGTCCTAGGGTTGTTAGGAATCTAGTATGTTCAGTTGGGGTAATTATCTGCTGAATCACTGCCCATAAATCTCGGGAGTCCGCGTGATATACGCGCATTGTAGTTCTTAAGTGATCCACAAAGGAAGCAGGTGATTTTCTACGATCGGTATCTGGTTCAAAATCTCATTGGGCTTCCATGAGCTACAGACTTTTATTGTACGGGGATTATTTGCACTCACTGCACTGGCGGATCAAAGGAAGGATTAGGCATTTCCCTGACGAGTTAGTTGTTTTGCTTTTGTACTTTCTGTCATACCGAGATCAATTTCGGTATCTTCAATTATTGTCTCATTCTCAGATATATCTTCTTCTTCATTAGGGGGTTCACGGTACCTTCTAAATGACTCCCTTTCTTCACTCGCTTCTTGTCTAATTCGTCTAGGCTTAGGCTCGCAAGAATACTCTGGTGTACTATTGTTGTACTATTGCTGTACTATTCCTCTACATTCTTTGTCCTTAACCACTGGAGTTATCTTTTTTGTTTTACTCTGGTACCATGAACTATCGGATTATCTATCGTCATTGGAGCGATCGGGGTTAAAGAATCCTGTACTGCAGAATCTGATTGTCTGTTGGGGGGTTACACAAAAAGCTGGAGAAACTCAGCGGGTGCAGCAGCATCTAAGGAGCGAAGGAGATAGGCGACGTTTCGGGTCGAGACCCTTCTTCAGACTGGTCAGGGATCAGGGAAACGAGAGATATAGACGGTGATGTGAGAGATAAAGAACAATGAATGAAAGATATGCAAAAAAGTATCGATGATAAAGGGAACAAGCCATTGTAAGCTGTTTGTGGTGTGAAAATGAGAAGCTAGTGCGACTAGGGTGGGGGGGGAGATAGAGATAGAGGGAATGCCAGGGCCCGAGGGCTGAGGGCAGAGGTGGGAGGGGGAGGAGACAGCAGGGGTTAACAGAATTGAGAAAATTCAATGTTCAAGCCCAAAGGATGCAAACTCCCCAAGCGGAATATGAGGTGCTGTTCCTCCAACTTGCGGTGTTGCTCACTCTGGCCATGGAGGAGGCCCAGGACCGAGAGGTCGGATACGGAATGGGAGGGGGAGTTGAAGTGCTGAGCGACCGGGAGGTCGGGTTGGTTTTTGTGGACCGAGCGGAGGTGTTCGGCGAAACGATCGCCAAGCCTCCGCTTGGTCTCACCGATATATGGATCATCTGGCATCTGGAGCAGCGGATGCAGTAGATGAGGTTGGAGGAGGTGCAGGTGAACCTCTGTCGGACCTGGAAGGACTGCTTGGGTCCCTGAAAGGAGTGGAGGGGGGAGGTGAAGGGACAAGTGTTGCATTTCTTGCGGTTGCAAGGGAAAGTGCCCGGGGAAGGAGTAGAGCGGGAGGGGAGGGAAGAATTGACCAGGGAGTCGCGGAGGGAGCGGTCTTTGCGGAAGGCAGACAGGGGGGGAGATGGGAAGATGTGGCGGGTGGAGGGGTCACATTGGAGGTGGCGAAACTGGCGGAGGACTATCTGTTGTATTTGCCGGCTGGTGGGGTGAAAGGTGAGGACCAGGGGGACTCTGCCCTGTTTGCGAGTGGGGGAATGGGGAGAGAGGGCAGTGTTGCGGGGTATGGAGGAGACCCTGGTGCGAGCCTCATCAATAGTGGGGGAGGGGAATCCCCGTTCTCTGAAGAATGAGGCCATTTGTGATGACCTGGTGTGGAAACACCTCATCCTGGAAGCAGATGCGGCGTAGACGAAGGAATTGGGAATAGGGGATGGAGTCCTTACAGGAAGCAGGGTGGGAGGAAGAGTAGTCCAGGTAGCTGTGGGAGTCAGTGGGTTTGTAGTGGATGTCGGTCAGGAGTGTATCACCTGCAATAGAGATGGTGAGGTCAAGGAATGGTAGGGAAATGTCGGAAATGGTCCAAGTGTATTTGAGTGCCGGATGGAAGTTGGTGGTGAAATGAATGAAGTCAGTCAGTTGTGTGTGGGTGCAGGAGGTGACACCAAAGCAGTCATCGATGTAACGGAGTTGTCTTTTGTGTTCACAAGCTAAACAATGTGTGCCTGAAGTGTGGGGAACACAAGAGGAATAAGGTGGATGCCGTGAATTTCTAATTTTAACACTTTCCCAACCCTCCAAATACTCGTCTTCGTCCCCCTCAAAACTAACGATAACCATCGGGTCCTCAAATTCAAGACGAACTGGTGTCAGTTTCACTTTGGAAGATTTCCTTCTCCCTTGCTCTCTAATACGTCCATGCCCCTCTCTCGAGGTGTCTGGAGGTTGGTACACATCAGTATCCTTCAGTTCTATCCCAAGCTTTAATGTTGCTTGCTTCCAACTTTCCATTCTCGCAGCCTCTCTACTCGCCTTCCGTTCCTCATAATATTTTCTCCAGAATCCTATTAACTCCTTCGCTTCTTTACTGTCGCTACATTGCCAAATAATTTGTTCAATGTATTTTGCTCCCTTCAATGTTCTAACGCCCCCATCGGGCCATAATTCGTCCCCTAATTCTTTATTCAATGCCCCCGAAAAGTCTCTCAAGCTTTCAGCTTTGTGGAAATTCACTGCATATTAATTGCAATGGACTTTCGGAATCTTCAGTCATATCATGCTCAACTTGATTTCCCGTATTTGCAGTCAATGGAAACAAACTCCTAAGCAACTCACACCTCCTTAACAATTCACACCTCCGTCGCAATCTCTAGACATATCAAACTCGTTCGCAAACAATGGCCAAAAGCTCCATAGTGCACCAACCGTCTCATTCTTCTCACAAGACAATCGCACAATCAATCCTTTCAATTCAGTACCCAAATTCCTCTACTTTCTCCCACAAATCCACACAATTTCAAATTCAACAATTTTAACAATCTTCAATCGTCACAAAGTTAAGGTGCTTCAGTGAAAAATCAAACACAGTCAAACACAATCAAACACACTTCTGCAGTCAGTTTCTTATACCCAAAGCAACCTTAATCTAAGAGAATTCAATGTTCATGCCAAGAGGATGCAGACTCCCCAAGCGGAATATGAGGTGCTGTTCCTCCAATTTGCGGTGTAGCTCATTCTGGCCATGGAGGAGGCCCAGGACAGAGAGGTCGGATACGGAATGGAAGGGGGAGTTGAAGTGCTGAGCCACCGGGAGGTCGGGTTGGTTATTGCGGACCGAACGGAGGTGTTCGGCGAAACGATCGCCAAGCCTCCGCTTGGACTCACCGATATAGATCAGCTGGCATCTAGAGCAGCAGATGCAATAGATGAGGTTGGAGGAGGTGCAGGTGAACCTCTGTCGGACCTGGAAGGACTGCTTGGGTTTTTGAAAGGAGTGGTGGGGGGAGATAAAGGGACAAGTGTAGCATCTCTTGCGGTTGCAAGGGAAAGTGCCCGGGGAAGGGGTGGAGCGGGAGGGAAGGGAAGAATTGACAAGGGAGTTGCGGAGGGAGCGGTCTTTGCGGAAAGCAGACAGGGGGGAATTGGGAAGATGTGGCGAGTGGTGGGGTCACGTTGGAGGTGTGAACACTCTAAACACATACAAATGAGCTCCAAACACGCGAGCAAAATCGTACACAGACAAGAAATTATACCACTTATTACCACTTATTACTATCATACAAAACCACACTCCCATATAAAATAGAAGCATTCGTCCAATATCACATTTGATAACTATAGTTCCAAAAGCAAATCACAGTATATTTGAATCCCTAGTCGTGGTATTTTCAACCAATGGAACCCCTGGTTGAACAGCCACGAGTCGGACTCCAATTATAATAATAGTCTTAATCAAATTATGTTCTTATACAGTCGATTTGAACCACTATTACAACAGGGTATCTAACACTCAAAACTTTAAATCAAAGACACAGAAAATACAATGAAACAACGGCAAATCTTAAATACACATTAAACTGCTGCTTCAAAAATTTTATTATACACAGGTTATTCTGGAAGAAAATATGTACACTTTACAACATCCAGCTTCCAACATGAAAGCCTGGAATAGGAACTAACCAGCACTTCAATATGAGGTCCTGAATTTGGTAAATATGGATCGAAAAATTTTCAGCTCGTTATTTCTTATCCAATTGTCTTTTTAGTACGCAAATTCAAATTTTTAAGCAGACGTCTTTATTATTATTGAATTCTCAAAATTGGTTAAAAGTATTTTCTGCCAATTATATTTTAACTACTGAGTTCCAGGTACCTTTAAGAGACCCCTCCCTTGAGTGTTCTAGGTACTCCTCCCACAGGCGAGGACTTAAACCCTCATAGGCTCACCCACAGGCATCTTCCTTTCTACCTGCTTGATACCAGGCATCAGTGCATGTTCACTTCACGCTGGAAGTCGATGCCGATCTTTAAAGTGCCTTTCCAAATTGTACCCTCAGCAACGACGCAGCACTTCATCTCTTAGTACTGCATCGACCCAGTCCCGCACATTCAGATATTCAGCCAATCGGATATCCCAGTCCAGGCAGGGCCTCAAACCCCTCAGCTACTCTTTTGGTGTCAGGCCAACTCAATGATACCTGACTTTTGGATTTTGCAACAGCTGTTGACTAATTCTGGCCTTTCACCCCAAAAGGCAAGGATGCCCTCAGTGCTTGCTAGACTACAGTTCTCAGATCTCGTTGGGAACCCCAACACAAGCGCGTGAATGATCGATCCGCTCCGACTAGCGAAGTGGGAAAACTGATGCGAAAACCGTACCGTGGCGCCGATCTCCCCTCGCAATCTGGAACAGCTCAACACCCCAATCGCAAACTTATGTCTGGGGGTCCATTGAGATCTTGGATGAGCCCTCAATGTAATTATGCTCCTAGAGCTAACCCCCTTGGTCTAGTTCAGTCAAACACTGAGTCAAGCACTGGACCACTAAACTTTATTTTTTGAAACAATAACAAACTCCCCATACAATACCTAACCACCACGGGTCCGATCCTTGTCTCTGCTTGTTCAAGCAGACACCTCCAAAAGGTTACGCAGTCCCAAGCGACCTTCCAGAAGATCGACGACAATCCTCGTGGGGGGCAATCTTTTATTGGTCATCGGGCCCTGTGGCACGAAACTAGATGGGGGTGGCAGCCCCTACAAACCAATCACAGATATCAATTACATTAAAGTGTTATTGACAGTTCCCTAACCCAATTACAAAGTACCCCATTACAATGTAGAAGCTTCTGGAAGTAAGTCAGTTAACCAAGTAATGCAACATTTTCCCATGTAGTATAAACAATTCAAACAGGGCTTCCCACTTCTGCCAATCATCAAACAGCAGTACAAACACCTTGCAACATTATTAACAGTATTTACAATATCTCTGCAGCTGGCCAATCCTGATCATGCATTTGCAATACCTTTGAGCTCCTCTGCAAAGTCCTCATATATTTTAACAATGGTGAGGACATCTGGATCTTTCCTCATCCTGCATGTCAATCTGGGGTTCAGACTATCTGGTGCCAGCTCATAGCTTGTAGCTTTTCACAGAAAAATACCAAGCAGGCCTTGCAAATGCAAAGATCCTCCATTTTATAATAACTCTAATTTGGCCAATATTAACACTACCGCTGCGCCACCGTGCCACCTAGTTTCTGTGCTGCACAAATCTCTGACTATGACAAAGATGTGTTTAAATTTATAAGAAGACAAGAATAACTACAAGTAGAAATGGGGCCTATCATGGCCAAAAGGTAACCTGTGCGAGAGTGTGGATCTTAATGAATACTTTGGTTCTGTCAACACTATAAAGTTGAATGATGTGGTTAAGGACAGAAATGTGAAATGCTGAATGTGTCAAGCATTGTGTAAGAGAAGTATCAAGGGCTTCAGAATCTTTTGTAGAAGGTAAATAAGTGTTAAGATTTTTTTAATGGAGACTCTGGCCATCATTTTTCTCTGTGCTTATAGTCATGGTGCCAACTGTCAGAAAGACTGCCAAGGGGAGAAGACCCAAACTGATTAAAGACCATATACAATAAGGGCAGCACTGTGGCTCTGCATAAGACTTGCTGCCTTACAGCACTAAAGTCAGTTGTTTTGAGCATTTGTGTAGATTCTTGGGGAGGCACAGTGGCGCAGCGGTGGAGCTGCTACCTTGCAGCACCAGAGACCCGGGTTTGATCCTGAACACAGGAGCAATCTGTACGGAATTTGTATGTTCTTCCCATGACCTGCGTGGATTTTCTCTGGGTGCTCCGGTTTCCTCCCACACTCTAAAGATGTACAGGTTTGTAGTTAATTAGCTGAGTAAAACTGTAAATTGTCCCCAGCATGTAGGATTGTGTTAGGGTGCTGATCGACACAGACTCGGTAGGCCGAAGGGCCTGCTTCTGTGTTGAATCTCTAAACAAATAACATAAGTGACAGGAAAATTCATGGAAAAATTCTGAGGGACATTTCTAACCTTCACTTGGAAAAGAACAGTTTGGCAAATGTCAATATAGTTTGTTTTGGAAAAGATAAAGATGGGTCTTCAATGTGAAAGGTGCTCTGCGCCCTAGGGTCAAAGCTTTTATAAAGTGTATCAAGAAATAATGAAGGCACAGGGTGCAGTCTTCCAAATTTTTCTGTATTCAGGAACATTTCCATCCAATTCAGAATCTACACATTTAATGCCATTCCTTGGGAAAAGAACAAAGCAAAATATAGCAACTATGTTGTTGAGAAATTCCAGGAATCCATGATTAAGAAAGTGACAGTAGGATATTTAGAAAAATCAATGCATTTAAGCACAGTCAATATGTTTATCAAAGAGAAACTAATTTACAAAGAATTCTGTCATGTCAATGAATGATGCTGCTGTTCAACAGTGACCACACCGGTACCAACAGTAGAATGAACACACATGGTTTATTTTATTTACAGTGGTAAGAATGTCCAGGACCACATGGGGGGAAAACTGTCCCTCACCATCAGAGCACATGTGCAATGGTGATCTCAGGCTTCTCCCAGCAACTTAGTCCTGGTCTTCAGAGGAGGAGGCAGGGCAATCTCAGGCCTTTACCTGTGCGGTCAGAAAACAGCACAGTTTTCTTCCTGGCAGCTCAGCTTTGGGATTGGAGAGGCAACACTGGCAGTCTCCAGGATTATTCTCGTGGCCAGTCTTTGCCTTTGTGTGTGGACATTGTCCCTCATTATCTGGGCCAGGAAGAGGTTCTGGCATCCCAGGCTTGCCCCAGCCACTCAATTTTAGCTTCTGGTCCCTATTGTGTGTAGGATAATGTGCGGGGATCGCTGGTCAGCGGAATGGGTGGGCCGAAAGGCCTGTTTCCACGCTGTTTCTAGAAACTAAACTGAACTGAACTAAACAACAGCAAAGATCAAGTATAAATGCATTATTTTCATGTTGGCAAGCTGTAAGTAATGGGATACTACTGCATCACCACTGGGTCCTGAACTATATACCATCTGCAGTAATAACGCAGATGGAAGAACTGAGTACATTGCAATCATATTTGGCGACCAAAGTTAGAGAAGGATGTGAAACAAATTGCATAAAATGGACTGATTGACTACCATGTGGGGACAAGTTAATTTATCCATTTTGTTAGGTAGGAAAATAAAGTGCACCATATTTAAAGTAGGGAAAGTCTAAATAGGCTCACGTTATCGTGAGATTAGGTGTCAATGTACATAAAAATCATATTCAGGAAATGGGAAGACAATAGCATGTTGATACTTGTGGCAAAAGAATGAAATCTAAAAGTGGGCAATGCTTGTAAAGATCATTGGTCATATCTGGGTTTCAGCACTGAGTTTTGTCTCCTTACATAAGTAAGGATAGAAACATAGAAACATAGAAATTAGGTGCAGGAGTAGGCCATTCAGCCCTTCGAGCCTGCACCGCCATTCAATATGATCATGGCTGATCATCCAACTCAGTATCCCGTACCTGCCTTCTCTCCATACCCTCTGATCCCCTTAGCCACAAGGGCCACATCCAACTCACTCTTAAATATAGCCAATGAACTGGCCTCAACTACCCTCTGTGGCAGAGAGTTCCAGAGACTCACCACTCTCTGTGTGAAGAAAGTCTTTCTCATCTCGGTCTTAAAGGATTTCCCCCTTATCCTTAAGCTGTGACCCCTTGTCCTGGACTTCCCCAACATCGGGAACAATCTTCCTGCATCTAGCCTGTCCAACCCCTTAAGAATTTTGTAAGTTTCTATAAGATCCCCTCTTAATCTCCTAAATTCCAGAGAGTATAAACCGAGTCTATCCAGTCTTTCTTCATAAGACAGTCCTGACATCCCAGGAATCAGTCTGGTGAACCTTCTCTGCACTCCCTCTATGGCAATAATGTCCTTCCTCAGATTTGGAGACCAAAACTAAGGATAGGGTGGCACAGTGGCTCAGCGGTAGAGTATCTGCCTTATAGCTCTAGAGACCCGGGTTCGATCCTGACCGCGTCATCCGGTACTGTCTGTACGGGATTTGTACATTCTCCTTGTGACTGCGTGCGTTTTCTCCGGGTGCTCCGGTTTCCTCCCACACTCCAAAGACGTACAAGTTTGTAGCTTAATTGACCGGTAAAATTGTAAATTGTTCCTAGTGTGAAGGATGGTGCTAGTATATGGGATGATTGCTGGTCGGCACAGACTCGGTGGGCCAAAGGGCCCGTTTCCGCGCTGTATCTCCAAAGTCTAAATTCTAAAAGTCTAAAGATATTCTTGCATTGATTGCATTTCACAAGAGAATGTTCACAAGATTGAAATGGTTGTCTAATAAAGAAAGTTTGAGCAGATCAGGCCTGTATTCACTGGAATGTAGAATAAAATTCAGAGGCAATTTTACTGAGACTTACAAGATTGTAACGAAAGCTTGGAATGATAGTTGTTGAAATTATGTTTTCTCCTTGACAGGAAATCCTGAAGTAAAGAAAAAGTTTCAAATAAGATGGAGAAGAGAAGGAATGTTTTCTCTCACAGAAGGTCATGAATCATTGAAGTTCTTAACCACAGAAAGGTGTGTTGGCTGAATCATTGAACAGCCATAAAAGACCAAGTTTTGTCCTTTGAAAAGTCAAAAAGTGAAGACAAGCCTATTGATTGAATAATGGACCAGGTTTAAGCGGCCAAATGGTCAACTCCTATTCCTTATGTTCAAAAGTATAAACAATGTTTCCCATAAAAGTAGAGGAAATTATAATTCATATATTAGGTTTATTCATATAAAAAGCCATGATCAAAAAACATGTTTAATTCCTCAAAGGTCTCCTTTGGATATATGGTAGTTTGTAATATTGTAGGATGGACAGATTTTCCTAACTCTTTTGAGTGAAACATAACTGAGATGAAATCAACATGAAAGGTGGATTGCTTGTTATTGTTTCATCTGTAACCACGATATTTCACAATTCTCTTTCAAGTCCTTTGTACTCACATCAGAACCTAACCATGACTCACTCAGATGCCATGACAAGGACAAGCACATCACACTGGTATGTCAGAAAATGTTGACATCATCGCAAGTGAAGGGTCACCAAATCATTTACAAGATCCCCTGGTTGGTGACCTGACAACGTGAAGGGTTTCAAAGCAGGAGAATAGTTGACTGCAGAACATCTGAACAATGCTTTTAGAATTAAAATTAAACTATTTCAAATCGTGTTAGGTTAACAAATGCATTGCAGATCATGTGCTCGAATGCCAAGGTACTGTTTCCGTTCACCTCAGCAAAGAATGAGTCACTATCAATAAACAATCAATAATTTATGAAAGTTGGAAAAAAGATTCAAGGATCTAAATATAAAATGAATAATTAATATTTAACTAAAATATCTCCAACCCAGACAATGCCAATGTAGAGAATAAACAATATCGTGCACAGGCTAAATTTACTTATCTTGATTAAAAATTAGAAATAATTTATATTAAATATAATCAATTAAATTAGCAGGCTCATACATGCCAGGTGGTCTATTGTAGGTCAAATTTTCACTTTGTCCATTGTCATAGTCAACCCGTACGTCATGCTTAAAGAAATTGTTCTAATAATAACTTTAAAGAAACATTTTTTTAATCATCATTTCTAACATAAATAGCAATGGAAGACAGTCATTTTCAATGTTTATATCTCTCGTTTCCCTTTCCCCTGACTCAGTCTGAACAAGGATCTCAACCCAAAACGTCTCCTATTCCTTTTCTCCAGAGATGCTGAGTTACTCAAGCTTTTTGTGTCTATCTTCGGTTTAAACCAGCATCTGCAGTTCCTCCTGCACGGTCAAAGACATTAGGTTCTGATGTGAGTATAAAGTACTTGAAAGAGAACAGTGCAATGTAAATTTTAATGATTAGGGCTTATTAACTCCGAATGCTATGGTTAAATAGCCCAGGGCATCCTGGCCATAGCCAAGGCAACACAGGGGGATGATTAGTATGGGTGTCAGAGGTTATTAGGGGAAGGCAGGAGAATGGGGTTAGGAGGGAGAGGTAGCTCAGCCATGATGAATGGTAGAGTAGACTTGATGGGCCGAATGGTCTAATTCTGCTCCTGTCACAGGACCTTATGGATGAATGAAACCAATTTGTGAATGCTAAAGAGAGTCCAGGCAGGGGGAGCTCTACTTTTCCTGTCAGGTAAACTCACCTAGACAAAATATAGCTGTTTAGTTTAGTTGTACTGAGGTACAGTGAAAAAAAGCACTCAAACATCTGTAAACATTTACTTTTGCTGCAGGTACAGACATCAGAATGATACATTATGTTTCCACCCAATGCATTATGATTACATCCACAGCTAATGCAATTTCCCATCATGTTTGTAAAGGATTGGCTGCCCGTTCTTGGAAAAAAACCTTGTGCAAAGTCAGTGCTCGATTTTTCCACGCTCCTTAACAACACGTTAGCTTTCTGGCAATCCTGTCAATGCACCAAATGTTTCAAAGTTCACACACACCAGGCTTCTTCAAGAGGTTATCCTGGTATAGCCCTCACCAATGAACACCTCTGCAGTTGTCTTTTGGCGAGTTGGCACCTGCAGTGTCCTTTACCCCCTGCCCCAGATGCAAGTGATTCATGCCTGCTGACTCACCAGGTGCAGATCTCTCCCCTAAATTATATTCAGTATCTGTTTTTACAGCTAGGAGTTTAGTTTAGTTTAGATTCGAGATATAGTCCGGAAACAGGCCCTTCGGCCCACCGAGTCTGACCGACCAGCGATCATATTAACACTATACTACACACACTAGGGACAATTTTTACATTTACCAAGCCAGTTTACCTACATACCTGCACATCTTTGGAATGTGGGAGGAAACTGAAGATCTCGGAGAAAATCCACGCAGGTCACGGGGAGAACGTACAAACTCCGAACAGACAGCACCCGTGGTCGGGATCGAACCTGGGTCTCCAGCGCTACAAGCGCTGTAAGGCAGCAACTCTATCACTGCGCCGCCGTGCCACCTTAAAAAAGCGTTAAAAATTATGCTTTGCTTTTTTTACTCTCTTCCACAGTTTAGATTATTTTTAGTTTAGAGATGTAGAGTGGAAATACAGCATCTGCGCTGACTAGCGATCCCCCCGTACACTAATGCTACCCTACACACTAGGGACAATTTACAATCTTTACTGAAACCAATTAAACTACAAACCTGTACATCTTTGGAGAGCGGGAGGAAACCAGAGCACCCGGGGAAAACCCACACGGTCATGAAGAAAATGTACAAACTTCCCCCCCATACAGACAACGTCCGTAGTCAGGATCGAACCCGGGTCTCTAGCGCTGTAAGGTACCAACTCTACTGCTGCACTACACATTCTGAAAATCAAAAATGTAGTTAGATTTAGGTTGCAGGTAGGGTGATGGAGAGTAATTATTCGGTTTAGTTTTAGTTTAGAGGTACAGAGAAACAGGCCCTTTGACCCACCGAGTCCGTGCTGTCCAGTGATCCCCATACACTAGCACTAACCTACACACTGGGGACAATTCACAATCTTTATCAAAGCCAAGTAACATACAAACCTGTAAGTCTTTGGAATGTGGGAGGAAACTAGAGTTTTCGGAGAAAACACATGCGGTCACATGGTGAACGTACCGACTCTGTACTGACAGCAGCCGCAGTCAGGATAAAACACAGGTCTATGGCGCTGTAGGGTAGCAACTCTATCGCTGTGCCACCATGCCACCTCTATTAGGTTCCAGAAATTATGAAATTGGACTGCATTTTGGATTAACAGCATAAAATGACTTGCTGTTCTTAAATATTTAGTTTATTCAAATCAAAATTTGCTTCAAAAACAAAAATGCCGTTAGTAAAAAGTGAGAGAAGCACAGTGTATCTGTGAAGCTTGGCTCATCTGCCATCTAGCCCCTTTTGACTAGTTTAGGAAAATAAAAAGCTGAAGGAAAATAGAAACATAGAAACATAGGAAAATAGGTGCCATTTAGCCCTTCGAGCCAGCACCACCATTCAATATGATCATGGCTGGATCATTACTCATCTCAGTCCTAAATGGCCTACCCCTTATTCTTAAATTGTGACCCCTGGTTCTGGACTCACCCAACATCAGGAACATTTTTCCATCTAGCCTGTCCAATCCTTTAAGAATTTTATATGTTTCTATTAGATCCCCTTCTGGATGGGAGATTGCAACCTTCACATGGTCAAGTCAAGTCAAGAGTCAAGAGAGTTTATTGTCATGTGTCCCAGATAGGACAATGACATTCTTGCTTGCCGTCTGCCCTGTTTCGACGAATGCAATCAACCTGGTGTGCACAATCAAATAAGATCAAATAGAACAAGTTGCCCTACAACTTTAGGCTGTGCACCTCATACGCATGAAGAAGAAGAAGGTCCCCTTCTAAATTCCAGTGAATCTTTCTTGGAGGCAAACACTGAGATTACATATTAGCTGGTATCAGTGAGTCATCTTCAAATGGAGTCATTTACCTTCTTCAAATGGAGTCATCTTCTATTCACAGATTTATTTTTATATTTGCAATGAACCTGCACTCATCCCTGACATTGGCAACTTGTCACGGAAGTTGATTTCTCTCTGCCTAAAGAAGAATTTTCTGGCAATCAACTTATTCTATTGTTCCGCATGGTTCCTTGATCTCTGTTTGTCAAAGTCATCTGGGCAGAATCAACTCCATCATTTTCCCTTAAAATTGGAAAGGTTCAATCAGTTATTGCTTGAGTAAATGAAAATCAAACATAACAGACGCTGGAAATCTAAATCAAGAAATAGAAAATGCTGGAAACAGACAGCAGATGAGGCAGCATCTGTGGAAAGAGAAACTGAATTGAAGTTAGCTGATAAACCAATTAGGATATAAATGTGGGACGAAATCAGAGCACCATAAGAAAACCCACACAGTCACAGGGAGAATGTACAAACTCCATACAGACAGCACCCGTGGTCAGGATCAAACCCGGGTTTCTGGCCCTGCAAGGCAGCAATTCTACTGCTGTATCAGTCTGCTACCCAGCTGTACCACTGTACAGATCGGTCCTTAGAGCATTTTCCAGTATCTTAATGATATTCACCGCATGTAAGTGAACTACAATAATAAAGGACCCAGCTGAACACAGGTTTAGTAAGATGTAGACACATGAGATTGCAGTTGCTGTAATATGGGGCAAAACAACCCCAAACTGTTAGAGCAATTCAACAGGTCAGATAGCATCTTTGATGTTAACATTTTGGGTCGTGACCCTTCCTTACGAGTTAAAAGGGACTCTACCCAAAATGTCATCCATCCTTTTTCTCCAGAGATGCTGCATGACCTGCTGAGTTACTCCAGCACTTTGAGTCTATCTTTGGTATAAACCAGCATTAGCAGTTCTTTGTTTCTATTTATTCTGTTTTAATGTTGATTGGTAAGGAGGTAAATGTGAGGCGGGATGGTGAGATCAGCATCCCTGTTGGATTTTGTACATCCACCGGAGAGAGCTCATCTGCGAGCCTCCAATGCCGCAGTGTTCTCTCAGCATCGCGGTGGAGTGTCAGCCTGGATTAAGCGCTCAAGTCCCTTAAGTGGAACTTAAACTTGCAGTTTTAATACAAGGAGGCAAGTGTACTACCCACTGAGCTACTACAGACATAGATAGTTGTAAACAGCATAAACCTCAACAGACTAGTTTGCCAGCTGCTATCAGTAACTCATAGATGAACACGAGATGAAAATGAAAGACAAAGGTCAGGATGCAAAACACATCAAACGTTTGTTGCCCTCGAAAGGCAAAGGAAACAAGCCAGGCAAATAAACAGCCTATTTTTGTTTCTTTGAATATTAAAGTTGTTTTAACCTTACTCAATTCCTAAAGGGTTTTCTTCCAAACATGGCAATTAAAATATAAACTGATTGTAAGATCAGCCTGAATGGCCGTTGGTTGGCCATGCTTAAGTAGCGCAGTGGTAGAGTTGTTGCCTTACAGCCCCAGAGTCCTGACCACTGGTGTCTGTATGGAGTTAGAACATTCTCCCTGTGACCTGCATGGGTTTTCTTCGGGTGCTCCAGTTTCCTCCCACACTCCAGAGACGTACAGGTTTGTAGGTTAATTGCCTTTAGTAAAATTTAGATAATGCTAGTGTGTGGGATGATCACTGTTCAGCACAGATTCAGCTGGCCGAAGGGCCTGTTTCTGTGCTGTATCTCTAAAGTTAAATCTAAATCCTCTGTTCACATATTTCTTCAATGCTGCTAAAAATACTATAAGTAAATTGTCAGTCCAGACTGCCACTTGGCCTATTGGCCTGTGACTCCATTAACCTTCTGTAGCCTTGCTGGTCCCAGTGATCTCAAGGCATCACTCCTTCGATTGTTCCATGAGTAACCACAACATAAGCTGGAACAGCCAGAGGGCCGGCTTCAGAGCTGCGGTGCTCCAGCGGCGGCACGGCTTCAGAGCTGTGGCGTTCCAGCGACGACCCGGCCTCGGAGCTGCGGTGCTCCAGCGGCAGCCCAGCTTCAGAGCTGCAGTGCTCCAGCGGTGGCGTTCCAGCGGTGGCGTTCCAGCAGCGACCCGGCTTCAGAGCTGAGGTGCTCCAGCGGTGTTCCAGCGGCGACCCGGCTTCAGAGCTGCTGGGCTCCAGCGTTCCAGCGGCGGACCCTGCTTCAGAGCTGTGGCGGTGTTCCAGCGTTTCGGCAACGGCGGTGGCACCAGCCCGGCTTCGGAGGCTCGGCCGCGGGCCTAGTGGATGATAACATCGGAGGCCTGGATCGCCTCAACGCAGAGGGAGATTAAGGAGGAATTGAGAAAATTAAATGTTTGAACAATGAATTTTCTCAATTCTGTTAACCCTTGCTGTCTCCTCCCCTTCCCACCTCTCCCTCAGCCCTCGGGCTCCTCCTCCTTTTTCCTTTCTTCTCCCCCCCCCCCCCCACCTCCCATCAGTCTGAAGAAGGGTTTCAGCCCGAAACGTTGCCTATCTCCTTCGCTCCTTAGATGCTGCTGCACCCGCTGAGTTTCTCTAGCCTTTTGTGTACATTCGATTTTCCAGCATCTGCAGTTCCTTCTTTAACAAAGGAATTCCTCATCTCCTTCCTAATGATACATCCCTTTATTCTGAGGCTATGGCCTCTGGTATTTGACTCCCCTACTATATATGTGTGCACGTGAGTATGCGTATATATACACACTGATTTTTTTTTTTCTCTCATTTATCATATTGTTTGCAGCGTACTATGTTTACATATTCTGTTGTGCTGCAGTAAGTAAGAATTTCATTGGGACATATGACATATGGGACATATGACAATAAAACACCCTTGACGCTAGTCAAAGCATTTTTTTAATTAGCAACTCGACTTATCCAAGTTAATGAAGATCAGTGAACCAATACAAAAGAATGAGGCATTTTTACATGGGACACATGCAAAGTGTGTTCAGTCTCTTGACTCAATAATAACAGAACATTAAAATATACAAAGTGCTTGACATAAATTGCAAATACACACCAACCAGATTCAGGGACAGATTCAGGCTAACTTGGCCAGCCACAGGACCAACCCACCAGGACATCTTCAGCTCTACCCTCTCCCCTACGCACAGGGTGTCCAAAGATGAGGATGGCGGGTGAGAAGTGCATCTTCCCAGGCCACTGTGGAGAAAACACTGGAGAAAACTGTACAATGCTCAAATGTTCTCGCACTGTGAAAATTGGAGTTATACATGCTGTTTGACATGCCTATAGCCATACTGTTCAACGATGACAATTCAAAGTTATTTGAATGGGATTTCTGAAATCTTCCAGAAGTATCACTCTGCTTTTACAGGGAGAAATTGTAGTTTCTGTTGAGACTCTGAATAAATTGACTTTGATTGCTGCACAATAGGTCGCTGTGAGTCATTTACCCCTCTATGTCTCCTGTTAATTGGCCGGTGCAGTGTTATCAGTTGATACACTGTTAAAATCAAATGCAAGCCGTTAGGCCTGCTGTTTAATTGACTGCCATGCAAGATTTGTGAAGCTGGGCCCATTGCCTGTTTATGTGCGGCACGGTCATGCAGCAGTTAGTACGGCTGCCTCACTATTAGAGGGATTTGCGTCCATTCCTGACCTCAGGTTTGAGTTTCAGTTCAGTCTATTGTCATGTGTGTAGTGAAAAGCTTCAGTTGCATGCTAACCAGTCAGCAGTAAGACATTACAAGATTACAATCGGGCCATCCACAGTGTACAAATACATGATAAATGGAATAATGTTTAGTGCAAGATAAAGTCCAGTAAAGTCCACTCAAAGATGGTCTGAGTGTTTAAGAAGGAACTGCAAATGCTGGAAAATTGAATGTAGACAAAAATGTTGGAGAAACTCAGCGGGTGAGGCAGCATCTATGGAGCAAAGGAAATAGGCAACATTTTGGGTCGAGACCCTTCTTCAGACTGATGTGAGGGCGGGAAGAAGAAAGGAAGAGGCGAGAACAGTGGGCTTAGGGAGAGCTGGGAAGGGGAGGAGAAAGCCGGGACTAACTGAAATTGGAGAAGTCAATGTTCAATGTTCATTTCCGAGCGTCTCCAATTAAGGTATGGGAGGAAACAGAGCACCCAGCTGATGTCAATGCAGTCACTGAGCGAGTGCTCAAACTCTACACCCCCATGCAGTTCCTGGGTGGATATGTGGATAAATATGAGGTTATCCACTTTGGTAGCAAGAATAGGAAGGCAGATTATTATCTGAATGGTGTCAGATTAGGAAAAGAGGAGGTTCAATGAGACCTGGGTGTGCTTGCATCAGTCACTGAAAGTAAGCATGCAGGTACAGCAGGCAATGAAGAAAGCAGTTATTTGAGTTTAGGAGCAAGGAGATCATACTGCAGTGTACAGGGCCCTGGTGAGACCGCACCTGGAGTATTGTGTGCAATTTTGGTCCCCTAATTTGAGGAAGGACATTATTGCTATTGAGGGAGTGCAGCATACTATAGGTTCACCAGGTTAATTCCCAAGATGGCAGGACTGACATATGATGAAAGAATGGGTCGATTGGGCTTGTATTCTCTGAAATTTAGAAGGATGAGAGGTTATCTTATAGAAACATATACAATTCTTAAAGCATTGGACAGGCTAGATGCAGGAAAAATGTTCCCCATGTTGGTGGAGTCCAGAACCAGGGATTACAGTTTAAGAATAAAGGGTAGGCTATTTAGGACTGAGGAGGAAAACCATTTTCACCCAGAGAGTTGTGAATCTGTGGAATTTTCTGCCACAGAAGGCAGTGGAGGCCAATTCACAGGATGTTTTCAAGCGAAAGTTAGATTTAGCTCTTAAGACGAAAGGAATCAAGGGATATGGGGAAAAAGCAGGAACGGGGTACTGATTTTAGATGATCAGCCATGATCATATTGAATGGCGGTGCTGGCTCAAAGGACCAAATAGCATCCTACTGCACCTATTTTCTAAGTTTCTACAAACAACTGCTGTGAGTCATTCACCCCACCGCATATCCAGCTAATTGGCTGCTGCAGTGTTATCAGTAGATACACTATTAAAATCATATGCAAGGCTTTAGACTTGCCAATTTGAACACTTTCCCAGTGAGTGCATTGCATTCTGCTGGCTACTCCTGTTTCCTCCCATATCTTAAAACCAGAGGTTGGTAGTGAACCCAGATCCAGACTGTGCATTCACCCTATCTATTCCCCTCATGATCTTATACACCTCCATAAGATCAACCCTCAGCATCCTGCACTCCACGGGGCAGTCCTAGCTTACCCTACTCCTTCTCTGAAGATCAGACCCGCAAGTCCTGGCAACATCCTCTGCTTTATTTCCAACTTAACAACATCCTTCCCATAGCAGTGTGACCAACAGCGAACACTATACCCAAAGTTGTGGCGTCACCAACGTCTTGTACAACAGTGACATGACCTCCCAACTCAGGCTGATGAAGGCCAATATACCACATCCTAAAAATGCACTTATAGCTTAATTAGCTGCAACATTATCATTAGTATAAAAAAGTGGCAAAAAGTACAAAGGAGAGTTGCCGGATATGTGGAGGGAGTTGCAGGAGGGAAATAAGGGGAGGGGAATGAGACTGTTGGGTTTATTTTGCTAGGAGTGGGCACGGCCTTCTTCTGTGTCACACTCTGTGAGTAACGGCAATTTTAATAGTGTGCCAGTGTAAAAATGTGACGTCTTAATTTAACTAGTGAAATATTAATCAGGGGGACGTCAGAGGAATACGGTGTATGCACAGAATCTTTTAACAAGGATAGGGTATTCAAGAACCAAGAGGACATAAGTTTTAGGTGAGAGAGAAAAAAATCTAATAGAGCCCGAGGGGCAACTTTTTCACTCAGATGGTGGTAGGTATATGGAACAAGCTGCTAGATGAGGTTGCAGAGGCAATTAGAATAACAGCATTTAAAAAACACTTGACATGTGCATGGATAGGAATGGTAGAGAGGGATACGGGTCAAACAGGACTGTCTTCAAGTCAAGTCAAGTCAAGCCTGGTTTATTCGTCACATACACATACGAGACGTGCTGTGCAATGGAAAGTGGTGATGCTTACGGATTGTGCAAAAAAACTACAAAACAGAATGGAAGAGAATCACATATTCACATATTACATATTTGTGCGAGGGAAAAAAAAGACACCACACAACAGTAAATTGGTACAGTAAAGTTAGTCCCTGGTGAGATAGGAGTTTACAGTCCTAATGGCCTCTGGGAAGAAACTCCTTCTCATCCTCTCCGTTTTTACAGCATGACAACGGAGGCGTTTGCCTGACCGTATCAGCTGGAACAGTCCGTTGCTGGAGTGGAAGGGGTCTCCCATGATCTTGTTGGCTCTGGAGTTGCACCTTCTGATGTATAGTTCCTGCAGGAGGGCGCGTGTAGTTCCCATTGTGCGTTTGGCCGAACACACTACTCTCTGCAGAGCCTTCTTGCCCTGGGCAAAGCAGTTCCCAAACCAAATCGTGATGTTTCCGGACAAGATGCTTTCCACAGCCGCTGAGTAGAAGCACTGGAGGATCCTCAGAGACACTCTGAACTTAGGTAGGGGATCATGGTGGGCATGGATGAGTAATGCCCCTGTCCCACTTAGGAAACCTGAACGGAAACCTCTGGAGACTTTGCGCCCCACCCAAGGTTTCCGTGCGGTTCCCGGAGATTCCCAAAGGTTTTTGTCCTCCGGCAACCACCTTCAACTAGCATCGCAACTGGCTTCGACTAAAAAATTACCGATTTTAAATACGGAAACCACTTTTGACCATTACCATGTACGTCCTATTTTGATTTGTCCTGCCAAGATGTAGCACTTCACACTAATCAGCATTAAACTCCATCTGCCATCTTTCAGCCCACTTTTCCAAATGGCCCAAATCTCTCTGTAGACTTTAAACATCTACTTCATTATCCACAACACCACCTATCTTAGTATCATCTGCATACTTACTTATCCAATTTTCCACCCCATCATCCAGATCATTGATGTACATGACATACAACACAGATCCCTGATGCACCCCACTGGTCACCGGCTTCCAACCTGACAAAACAGCCATCCACCATTACTCTCTGACATCTCCCATTCAGCCACTGTTGAATCCATCTTGCTACTCTGCCATTAACACCCAAAGATTGAACCTTCTTAACCAACCTTCCATGGGGAAACTTGTCAAAGGCCTTACTGAAATCCATATAGACAACATCCACTGCTTTACCCTCATCAATTTCCCTAGTAACCGCTTCAAAAAATTCAAGAAGGTTTGTCAAATATGACCTTCCAGGCACAAATCCATGTTGACTGTTCCTGATCAGACCCTGTTTATCCAGATGCTTATATATATTATCTCTAAGTATCCTTTCCATTAATTTGCCCACCACTGACGTCAAACTAACAGGTCTATAATTGCTAAGTTTATTCTTTGAACCCTTTTTAAACAATGGAGCAACATGTGCAGCACGCCAATCCTCCGGCACTATTCCTGTTTCTAATGACATTTGAAATATTTCTGTCATAGCTCCTGCTATTTCTACACTAACTTCCCTCAATGTCCCAGGGAATATCCTGTCAGGACCTGGAGATTTATCGACTTCTATATTTTTTCAAAAGTGTCAGTACTTCCTTCTCTTTGAATCTCATAGTTTCCATAGCTACTCTACTTTTTTCCCTTACCTCACAGAGTTCAATATCCTTCTCCTTGGTGAATACCGAAGAAAATAAATTGTTCAATATCTCCCCCATCTCTTTTGGCTCTGCAGATTGCTGTCCATTCTGGCTCTCTAATGGTCCAATTTTATCCCTCGTTATCCTTTTGCTATTAATATAGCTTTAGAAACCCTTTGGATTTACTTTCACCTTTCTTGCCAAAGCAACCTCATATCTTCTTTTAGCCTTCCTAATTTCTTTCTTAAGATTCTTTTTACATTCTTTATACTCCTCTAGCACTTCATTTTCTCCATGCCTCCTATAATTATTGTAGATAACTCTCTTTTTTCGAAACGTGTCCAATTTCCCTTGAAAACCATGGCTCTTTCCAATTTTTACTATTTTCTTTCAATCGAACAGGGACATAAAGATTCTGTACTCTTACAATTTCCCCTTTAAATGTCCTCCATTTCTCTTCTACATCCTTCCCATAAAACAAAGTGTCCCAATTCACTCCTTTTAAATCCTTACGCATTCCCTCAAAGTTAGCCTTTCTCCAATCAAAAATCTCCACCCTAGGTCCAGTTCTGACTCTCTCCATAATTATATTGAAACTAATGGTATTGTGATCACTGGTCCCGAAGTGCTCACCAACACATACCTCCGTCACCTGACCTACCTCATTTCCTAACAGGAGGTCCAGCACTGCCCCTTCTCTGGTCGATACCTCTATGTACTGCTGCAAAAAAAACTATCCTGCACACATTTTACAAACTCCAAACCATCCAGCCCATTTACAGAATGTGTTTCCCAGTCTATTTTTGGAAAATTGAAATCTCCCACAATCACTACCTTGTGCTTACTACTAATATCTGCTATCTCCTTGCATATTTGCTCTTCCAATTCTCGCTCCCCATTTGGCGGTCTATAATACACCCCTAAAAGTGTTGCTACACGGTTCCCACTTCTCAGTTCCACCCAAATACCCTCCCTAGACGAGCCCTCTAATCTATCCTGCCAAAGCACTGCTGTAATGTCCTCTCTGACAAGCAATGCAACACCTCCACCTCTGGTCCCTCCAATTCTATCACACCTGAAGCAACGAAATCCTGGAATATTTAGTTTCCAATCACAGCCCACCTGCAACCATTGATTGCTACAACATCATATTTCCAGGTGTCAATCCAGGCTCTAAGTTCATCCACCTTTCTTACAATGCTCCTAGCATTAAAATATACACATTTTAGAAACCCACCATCCCTTATTCTCTGTCTATTATCTTTTTCCTCTTTCTCGCCTACATTTTGGGTCCGAGTGCTTCTCTTCTCTGCCTCTTGCCCCACACCCTGTCCCCTAGCCCCCTCTACCCGAGTCCCTCCCCCCAGCCTTTCTAGTTTAAAGTCTCCCCAGTAGCCTTTGCAAATCTCCTTGCCAGGATATTGGTCCCCCTCGGGTTCAAGTGCAACCCGTCCTTTTTGTACAGATCACGCCTTCCCCAAAAGAGGTCCCAGTGATCAAGAAACCTGAATCCTGCCCACTGCACCAGTCCCTCAGCCATGCATTTATCCTCCACCTCATTCCATTCCTACTCTCACTGTAACGCGGCACAGGCATTAATCCTGAAATCGTTATCCTTTTGGTCCTTCTCCTTAACTTTTCCCCCCAACTCCCTAAATTCTCCCTTCAGGACCTCGTCTCTTTTTCTGCCTTTGTCATTGGTACCTATGTGTACCACAACATCAGCCGCTGTTGCTGCCCTCAGGTAGGTGTCCCCTCCAATCGTACTCAAACCCGTGTACCTATTTTCCAGGTGTACAGTCACAGGGGTACTCTCTAGCCCCTGCCTCTGCCCCTTGCCCTTCCTAACTGTGATCCACTTGTCTGCCTCCTGTGGTCTGGGAGTGACTGCCTCCCTGTAGCTCCTCTCTATGACCTCCTCACTCTCCCTGACAGACGGAGGTCATCGAGCTGCTGCTCCAGGTACCCAACACAGTCCTTTAGGAGCCCCATCTCGACACACCTGGCGCAGATGTGGACGTTTGGAGGGCTATCAGATTCCCTGACCTCCCACATCTGACATCCAGAACAGTACACTGCCCTTGCCTTCATACTACCCCCTTACACAGGATACAATATCAACACAATACAAAGTACACAACAAACTGCTGGAATCTGACTGCCAATCAGCTGCTTACCCTAGTCCACTTCCCACCAATCAGCGGATTCCTCAAAATGGAATGTTATGGATTTAGGTAAAAACAAGCCCCATGCTTGATTTTAAACCTTACCGGTCGGGTGTCTCTCCTCCCCCTCCTTCTCTTCCAATGGCTCCTGTGGGCCTCTGAGAAAAACAAGCCCCGCGCTTGATTTTAAACCTTACCGGTCGGGTGTCGCTCCTCCCCCTCCTTCTCTTCCAACGGCTCCAGTGGGCCTCTGAGAAAAAACAAGCCCTGCGCTTGATTTGAAACCTTACCGGTCGGGTGTCGCTCCTCCCCCTCCTTCTCTTCCAACGGCTCCTGTGGGCCTCTGAGAAAAACAAGCCCCGCGCTTGATTTTAAACCTTACCGGTCGGGTGTCGCTCCTCCCCCTCGTTCTCTTCCAACAGCTCCTGTGGGCCTCTTTTTCAGTTCTTTTGCAACTCAGATTAACTCTGGTGACAGTCTTTCTACCACTGGAAGTAGTTTCTTCTCATCTAATCTATCAAATATATTTCCTTTCCCTCCACTTACCTGCAATCTCTAATTCCCTCACCAATAGTTCCAATTAAGTAAATCTTCTCAAAGGCTTGTCATCTTTTCTGAGGTGTTGTGCCCTAAATAACATAAATCGAGCTAACCATTGTTGTACAGCAGTACAATATAGTATAATGTTCTAGTTTTGTATTTTCAAACCTTTATTTATGGAGCTAAGAATCTTCTACATTATTTCCATTAACCTTCGCAGAATGTTCGAGCTACTTCACTGATCTTTGTTTATAAACATCATCGCACCTCACCAGTCTTGATGTTTGTGGCGCGACGGCTGTTTAATGATGGGTAAAGATAAGTGTAAGACAGGATGCGTGTCTAGCATTTGTTTGAGTGAATTAATCGTCTGTAGTTTCCTTTATTTAATAGATACTGGTAGCATAGGTGGCGAGAGCAGGTATTGAGGGAGGTGGTCTGGGACTCCAGATCTAACTGTTGATCCTTCCCAAGGTGTTGTGGGCCTAACCCATTGGAAGACCAGTGAAGGGAGATGCCCACTTAATGGCATCTACACAATTAGTAATGATGTGCTTGTTAACATGTAGAAAGCTTATGATTGCATATGGAGTAGTTTAGATAGCACTTTGGCTTTAGGCTTGGTTTTCTTGGTTGAGCACTTTTCCTGGTTTTATAGCACAAGTACTTTGAGTTTTAATAGTCATTTAAAATAATTTATATTCATCCACTGCAGAGCCAACAGAACAATAAAATCTCCAGACGATATCCTACTGTTAGTATTGAGGGAGCCCTGAACTATCACAGGAGCCATCTTTAGATGAGACAATGAGACATTAAACCAAAGTCTCATCCAGTCTCTCGGGAATGTGTACAAGATCCATTGGTACTAGAAGAAAGCAGAAGGGGGTTCTCCCAGATGTTATTGCCAATACTGTGTATATTCTCATTCAACATTTATCCCTCAAAGACAGCTTGTTGATCACAAATTGGCTGTATGTTTCCTTGAGTGAAAGTATCTAAGCTTCAGAAGAGTTTCATTGTTAGTTAGCTGCTTTGTTCATGTTGAACATGGTATGACAGGTGCTGCATAAAATAAGTTTTTCTTCCTTTCTGTAGGTTGACTCACTTCATTGTTCTTTACATTATACATCATCTGCATGGCATCTATCCTTTTTTATCAGTCTGCATCCTTCGCGCTAAAGTGTGCAGGTCCTTGAGACATTGAGTCACTGGCAGATATGGCCATGAAGACGGTATTGGACATGTTTGATTTCGTATGGGCAATGCACTGAGTACAAAAATTAAGATGCCATCATCAAAGGTTCAAAGGTTTTAAAGGTCTTTTATTGTTACATGTACCATTAGGTACAGTGATATTCGTATTACCATGCAGCCATACTAAAATAAGCAATGAGACACACAACTACATAAAAATCATATACATCCTCCACAGTGGATTCCACATTCCTCACTGTGATGGAAGGCAATAAACTCTAATCTTCTTCCCTCATTTTTCTTCCGCAGTCGGGGCAGACAGGGCAATTGAAGCTCCTGTCGCCGGCGGTCAAAGCCACCGCGTGGGAGTGGTCAAAGCTCCTGCCTCGGGGCGATCGAAGCTCCCGTGTCAGGGTGGTTGAAGCTCCTGTGTCGGGGCAATCGATGCTCCCGCGGGCGGGGTGATCGAAGCTCCTGCATCAGGGCAGTCGAAGCTCCTTTGGTTGGAGCTCCCGAAGTAGGTCTCTAACCAAGGGACCGCAAGCTCCACAATGTTAAGTCCACAGGCTCCTGCGGTTGGAGCTCCAAGGTCGATCCTTGGCAAAGGGATCGCGAGCTCCACGATGTTAAGTCCTGCAGGCTCCCGCGGCTGGAGCTGCCGAAGTCGGTGTCCAGCAGAGGCCTCCAGCTCCTCGATGTTAGGCTGCAGTGCGGACGGAGGTACAATACGGAAAAAAATCGAGGTAAGAGATTTTAAAAAAGTTTCCCCAACCACCCCATCACCCCCCACATAAAACAAGCTAAAGAACACTAAAAACATACATTTTACACATACTAAAGAAACAACAGAGAATGAAGAGACAGACAGACTGTTGGCGAGGCAGCCATTGCTGGCACCACCCGGTGGTTAAGGGTGCCACATCTTGCAAGGGTACCTAACATTGCTCAGGCTGCACTTGAAGTATTGTGTATGGTACTGGACACTACACAACAGAATTAATGCGGTAGCATTAGAAAGACTGCAGAAGAAATTCACCAGGATTTGGCCTGGAATGGAGAGCGTTAGTTATGAAAGAGAGATTGGGTAGATTAGATTTATCCTCATTGATAGCAAAAAAACAGTTTTATCTGTTTTTATGCAAGTAGAGTAGACAATTAGACTTTACTTTAGACTTTGCTGGTTAGAGAGGAGTTTAACGCAATAGAAAGGAATGACATTAGCTTGGAGGATGTGGAATCGATATGGGTGGAGCTGCGAAACACCAAGGGGCAGAAAACTCTAGTGGGTGTTGTGTACAGGCCACATAACAGTAGTAGTGGAGTTGGGGATGACATCAAACAGGAAATTAGAAATGCGTGCAACAAAGGCAAAACCATTATAAAGGGTGACTTCAATCTACATATAGATTGGGTGAATCAAATTGGCAGGGGTGCTGAGGAGGAGGATTTCTTGGAATGCATGCGGGATAGTTTTCTAAACCAACATGTGGAGGAACCAACGAGAGAGCAGGCTATTCTAGACTGGATATTGAGTAATGAGGAAGGGTGAGTTAGCAGCCTTGTTGTACATGGCCCCTTGGGCAAGAGTGACCATAATATGGTTGAGTTCTTCATTAGGATGGAGAGTGACATTGTTAATTCAGAAACACGGGTCCTGAACTTAAAGAAAGGTAACTTTGAGGGTATGAGACGTGAATTGGCCAAGATGGACTGGCAATTGATTCTTGAAGGGTTGACGGTGGATATGCAATGGAAGGCATTTAAAGACTCCATGGATGAACTACAACAATTGTTCATCCCAGTATGGCAAAAGAATAAATCAGGGAAGGTGGCGCATCCGTGGATAACAAGGGAAATCAGGGATAGTATCAAAGAAAAAGATGAAGAGTACAAATTAGCCAGAAAAAGCAGCCTACCAGGGGACTGGGAGACATTCAGAGACCAACAGAGGAGGACAAAGGGCTTAATTAGAAAAGTGAAAATGGAGTATGAAAGAAAACTGGCAGGAAACATAAAAACTGACTGCAAAGGTTTTTATTGATATGTGAAGCGCAAAAGATTAGTTAAAACAAATGTAGGTCCCTTGCAGTCAGAAACGGATGAATTGATCATGGGGAACAAGGACATGGCAGATCAATTGAATAACTACTTTAGTTCTGTCTTCACTAAGGAAGACATAAATAATTTGCCGGAAATAGCAGGGGATCGCGGGTCAAATGAGATGGAGGAAATGAGTGAAATCCAGGTTAGCCGGAAAGTGGTGTTAGGTAAATTGAATGGATTAAAGGCCGATAAATCCCTAGGGCCAGATAGGCTGCATCCCAGGGTACTTAAGGAAGTAGCCCCAGAAATAGCAGATGCCTTAGTGATAATTTTTCAAAACTCTTTAGATTCTGGAGTAGTTCCTGAGGATTGGAGGGTAGCTAATGTAACCCCACTTTTTAAAAAGGGAGGGAGAGATAAAACGGGGAATTACAGACCAGTTAGTCTAACATCGGTAGTGGGGAAACTGCTAGAGTCAATTATTAAAGATGGGATAGCAGCGCATTTGGAATGTAGTGAAATCATTGGACAAAGTCAGCATGGATTTACGAAGGGTAAATCATGTCTGACAAATCTTATTGAATTTTTTGAGGATGTAACTAGTAGAGTGGATAAGGGAGAAGCAGTGGATGTGTTGTATCTGGACTTTCAGAAGGCTTTCGACAAGGTCCCACACAAGAGATTGGTATACAAACTTAAGGCACATGGTATTGGTGGTTCAGTATTGATGTGGATAGAGAACTGGCTGGCAGACAGGAAGCAAAGAGTAGCAGTGAACGGGTCCTTTTCAGGATGGCAGACAGTGACTAGTGGGGTGCCGCAAGGCTCAGTGCTGGGACCCCAGCTATTTACAATTTACATTAATGATTTGGACGAGCGAATTAAATGCAACATCTTGAAGTTTGCGGATGACACGAAGCTGGGAGGCAGTGTTAGCTGTGAGGAGGATGCTAGGAGGCTGCAGGATGACTTGGATAGACTGGGTGAGTGGGAAAATGCATGGCAGATGCAGTATAATGTGGATAAATGTGAGGTTATCCACTTTGGTGGCAAAAACAGGAAGGTAGACTATTATTTGAATGGTGACCGATTAGGAAAAGGGGAGATGCAGCGAGACCTGGGTGTCATGGTACACCAGTCATTGAAAGTAGGCATGCAGGTGCAGCAAGCTGTGAAGAAAGCGAATGGTATGTTGGCATTCATAGCAAAAGGATTTGAGTACAAGAGCAGGGAGGTTATACTGCAGTTGTACAGGGTCTTGGTGAGGTCACACCTGGAGTATTGCGTACAGTTTTGGTCTCCTAATCTGAGGAAAGACATTCTTGCCATAGAGGGAGTACAGAGAAAGTTCACCAGACTGATTCCTGGGTTGACACGACTTGCATATGAAGAAAGACTGGATAGACTTGGCTTGTACTCGCTGGAATTTAGAAGATTGAGGGGTGATCTCATAGAGACTTACAAAATTCTTAAAGGGTTGGACAGGCTAGATGCAGGAAGATTGTTCCCGATGTTGGGGAAATCCAGGACAAGGGATCACAGTTTAAGGATAAGGGGGAAGTCTTTTAGAACCGAAATGAGAAAATCGTTTTTCACACAGAGAGTGGTGAATCTGTGGAATTCTCTGCCACAGAAGGTAGTTGGGGCCAGTTCGTTGGTCATATTTAAGAGGGAGTTGGATGTTTTAATTTCTATGTTTCTATGTTTCTATGTTTAGAGATATTGCTTTAGACTTTAGAGTACAAACAGGCCTATCAGCCCTTTCAGCCTGTGCTGACCAGCGATCACCCCTATACCCTATACATCCCTATACACAATTTACAATTTAGAGAAGCTAATTAACCTAGAAACCTGGGAGGAAATCGGACCACCCAGAGAAAACCCATTCGTACGGACGGCAGCTGTGGTCCGAATTGAACCCAGGTCTCTGACGTTGTAAGACAGCAATTCCACCTCTGCACCGCTGTGCTGCCCCCAAATGATTTTGGAGTCCTAGTGCGAGGACTCTTGCAGGGAGGGGTGGTTCCATTTAGAGAGAAATCCAACCTGCAATGAAAAGCCACATTATAATAGCATGAAAGAATTAAGACAAAAGAGTAATTGCTATCTCACAATTTTGCTATTTCAAGTATATCTTAACTGCAATTTCAAATGGAATTTTATGCAGCATTACTAAGGACGATTCATTGCATACTGATAGCTGTTAATTATGTCCTATACACATGAATATGCTTACGTTAAAATATTTCACTGTGAGAGAAAACCGGGGCACCTGGAGAAAACGCATGTGGTCACAGGGAGGATGGACAAACTCTGCAGAGACATCACCCATAATCAGGATCAAACCCGGGTCTCTGGTGCGGTAAGAAAGCAACTCTACCAATTGAAGATATATGATTGCACAATAGTAGTTACCTTCTTGTCTCACAAGCTTTAACTTATATTGGTAATTCTAAGAACCAGTGTCACATCAAGACCAACAGGATTACGTGTTCATTCAATACCAGGAATATAGCACACACACACTTGCACACACCAAAAATGTTTGAGACATGATCTACTCAGGCTTAAATCAATTTTCAAATCACATAACGCTGAGATAAACAGGAGTGACAATTTCTCAGCAAACCAATTTTACTTCGGAGTCACGTGAGTGCCTACGTGAAGAAGCCCCGCCAGGTGCATGCGCATCATTACGTCCGACACATGGCGCATCGACGGGCTGGAGAACACAGCTCCACCAGCGGTAAGTAGTAACCCGCAGGTAAGTCAATGTTAAACCTTCCCTGCGAGTATTTTAAACTCTGTAAGTCTGGCTCGGGAGCCAGCTAGAGTTAGTGCTATGGAGGGTATTGTAAATGTAACTGCCGTAGTAGGAGCGGAATGCGCGGGGACCACGGTTACCGCTTTTAGATCAGGTTGGGAGATAACGGCTGCACTAATGCCGACTCCGCGTTTACCGCTTATATATCGGGTTGGGAGATAACGGCTGCGCTAATGCCGGCTCCAATACCGGCTACTGTTTCTACCGGCAGCTCAACTGCCTCCATCAGTTCCAGTGCTTCAGGGCACTGAAGCCACTCCACCAGGGAGGAAGGCCAAAAGAAAGTACTCTCAGGCCCATCTTATTTGATGATGTGGAAGATTCCTCTCCTTTTAATATAAAGGTGGGGACGGCTCAACCAAATGGAAAAATGCTCCAAACTTAATGAGCCATGTAAAATTTCAATCGGGGTCGAATGCCCCTAAGATTCCCCACACAGTATCGCAGAGGTCCATACAGTGAAGAAGAATACACCGCTTGTGGATACCAGTGGGAATCACCCTCTCCAGCACCTTGTTAAGGGCTGGGAGACCTCCCTAGAGCATGACTCGGGAGAGCCAGGGCAGGAGGAGTCTGACCCTGAAGCTGGTGTCACTGCTTTTGTGCACACACCAGAGCACATGAGCCATGCTCCAGGTGTCCCGGACGTAGCGGTAAATTTCGCTAATCCGGAAGGGACTGGTGAGGCCATTGAAGAAAACCTGGCCACCAATGTTAATTACATGGCTTCTCACCAGCTCCAGGATACAATTATGGAAGAGACGGCCACAAGATATAAAACACCTGTTAATTGTGCGTCGCTCAAAGTGCCCACCGTAATCTCTGCTACATGGGCACAAATGAGTGCAACGATGCGTGGACAGGAAATCAGGTTTCAGCGCGTCCTCAAGTTGGTGGCAGCAGGTGTCACTGCATTTGGAAAAATAGTGCGGGGAGCACCAATGTCTGGCACACAACAAGATGTGATGGCCCTGTTCTGTAACGCAACTGCATAAGAAAGATAGCTATAAAACCGACGCTGAACCCGAAATTTGCAGCTTTGTGTAGGTCTACCAACATCCAAGCCCCAGATTAGTTATTTGGGGTGGACCTCCTCAAACAAATCAAGGACCTGGAGGACGAGGTCAAAACAATCGGTCTCATGAAGACATACGTCCCTTCTCCCAGGATGCCACCTCGCAGGTCAGTTTCAGTGCAAAGGGGGTCGGATCCAGGGGCAGGGCCAAGCAGAGTGGGGCCAGTGGGACAATGGTATTAGCCACCTGTGTATCCCAGCTACAACCCCAATATGGGAAGAAGGAGGACTTTGAGGCCGACTGTAGAGGTACAGGTGATTCATTCTGTCCAGGATAAGATTTCTGGGGAACAACCTCCGGTTGGGGGTAGGTTGCAATTGTTTTATGATGAATGGTGCTGCATAACATCTGATCGGTTTATACTAGACACTGTGTCAGGCTCTCGAATGGAGTTTATGTCAGGAATTGATCCACCAGTACAGAATATGCCTAATCGAGTTTGTTTTTTCTACACCAGAAATTCAGCAGGTAAAAGAAGAAATTACGATTTTGTCCCAAAAATGGGTAATTGAGAGGACAACTAACCATCTTCAACAATTTGTGTCCAATATATTCCCCAGACAGAAAAAAGATGGGGGATGTAGAGTCATTCTGGACCTAACCCAGTTAAATTTCTATGTTCAGTATATGCATTTTAAAATGGACACCTTCAATACTGCTAAACAGCTGTTTTCACAAGGCTGTTATATGGCAACTATAGATCTGAAAGATGCATATCATTCAGTACCAATTCATCATCAGGATCGGAGATACTTGAAATTTAGTTGGATGGGACAACTGTGGCAATTTAAAGCATTGCCCAATGGGTTAACCTCAGCTCTGAGGCTGTTCACGAAATTGTTGAAACCAGTGCTGGCGCTACTTCGGGCCCAGAATCATATTGTAATGGCTTATCTAGATGATATTTTAATCATAAGCAACACTCGGGAGACAGCTGAGGAATCGGTTTCAGCAACCAAACACCTGTTTCAAAGGTTAGGGTTCCTGGTCCATCCAACAAAATCCAAGTTAGAGCAATCCCAAAAAAATGATTATTTGGTATTTGTCATTGATTCAGTTGATATGTCAGTGACTTTGCCTACAGCCAAGAATGTGGAGATCAGGGAGGTCTGTACTAGTCTCGCTGAAAAACAATATCCCTCCATCCGGGAAGTAGCCAGTGTTATTGGTCAGTTGGTAGCAGCTTTCCCTGCAGTGGAGTTTGGACCTCTGCACTATCAAAGTCTGCAACGAGCTAGAGAACAAGCACTAAAAGAACATGCAGGTCATTTTGATAGACCTATGCAGTTACCAACCAGAGCCATAGCTGAATTACAATGGTGGATTATCAATATTGTACAAACTACCAAAAACATTTTGGTTCAGCAACCTTCAGTGGTTTTACAGACAGAAGTGAGTGCTCTCGGATGGGGAGCTACGGACAGCGAGTCTAGCTATGGTGGTAGATGGAGTGTGCAAGAGGATTTAATCCTGCACAGGCATGGTATAAATTACTTAGAATTGCTGGGTGCAGTCTATGGATTAAAAGCTTATTGTTCAACAATGAATAATTTACATGTTCAACTCCAGATTGATAATACCACGGCTGTGGCATAAATCATTCACATGGGAGGAATAAGGTCAGTATCATGTGATAACCTGGCTAACCTCATGTGGCACTGGTGTATTTCCAGAAACATCTGGGTCTCAGCTATCTACCTACCAGGTAAAGACAATGTGGTGGCAGACAACAGGTCACAAAAATCTAATTGCAACATAGAATGGATGTTAAATCCTGATGTTTTAAAATGATTGTCAGCCGCTATGGTTTGCCAGATATTGATCTGTTGCATCCAGGCTAAATCACTAGTTGCCTAAATATGTTTCATGTGAACCGGATCCAGGAGCAGTAGCGGTGGATGCATTCTCGGTACATCCCCAACTGCAGTAATTTGTTGGTGCATCCAGTAACAGGAGAAAGTCATCTGTTACATGATCGTATTAATTTGTTGATCTGCAGGTTCTGACCAGACCATTCCAAGGCCTTGGACTGTCGAATAGGACAATGGGTGTGATAACTGCAGCTTGGAGAGATAGCACTAAGAAACAATATGTGTCTCATATTAAGAAATGGGAGATGTTTTGTTTACGGTCAGATATATCTTATAATACTGCAAGCATACCGGATGTATTGGAGTTCGTTGCTACATTGCATTTTGATGAACACTTGAGTTATAGTGCCATTAATAGTGCTCGGAGTGCTTTGTCCTCCTATTTAGGGCAGTTTTCAGAACAACGATCTATCAGGTCTCATCCATTAGTGTCCCGATTCATGAGAGGAATCTTTAACAAAAATCCTCCTAAGCCTAGATAAACAGAAATCTGGGATGTCAGTATAGTTCTCGCACTGCTTCGGCAATGGGCTCCAATTACGTAATTGTCTTTTCAGAAGTTAACACATAAAGTGGTTATGCTCATGGCGCTAGTATCAGCGCAACAAGTGCAAACATTGCAAAAGTTACGACTTGATAGCATGTATTCTTCTGCAGATAACATTACATTTTATGCGTATGATTTAATCAAACAAAGCAGAGCAGGAATGGCCGGAACCAAAGTAAGTTTTAAAGCATACCCTGTTGACCAAACGTTATGTGTAGTTAAGCACCTGATTCAATATATCGAGGTAACTAAGAGTCTCAGAGGTTCTGAGACAGCAATGCTCATCAGCCACAAAAAAACTTATAAAAAGGTGTCAGTCCAAACTATTTCTAGATGGTTAAAACAGGTCTTGAATTGTGCTGGAGTAGACACTCATGTGTTTGGGTCTCACTCCACCAGGACGGCATCAACATCCGCAGCGAAGGCGCAGGACATCGCTAGACCAAATCCTCGGGGCCGCAGGATGGTCTTGGAAATCGACCTTTTCTAAATTTTGTGATCGACTTGTCTTGACAGTGCCAGGGTTTGGGCATGCTGTTTTGGGTTCTGTTTGATTTGATTTGTCTTTATAAATTTAATTTGTAATTTCCCCTGGGCTAGAGGGGTTATTACTGTTTCGTTATTTAAAAAATGATTATTGGATAATTCGAAGCAATGTTCAATACATTATTTGTTCACTACTGTGTCAACTGAAGCAGTGTGTCGTATGGAATGGATCTACGGCATGAAATCACAGAGCTTTGAAATCTTCACGTAGTCACTCACGTGACTCCGAAGTAAAATAGTAAGATTAAATGAGAACTTACCAGTTTGAAGTTTGATCTTTATTTTATGAGGAGTTACGATGAGGGATTACGTGCCCTCCGCTCCCGGCCCTTATAATCGCAAAGATCATCTGGTAGTTCTAGTCTTCTTAGTCTTACTATATTACTTCGACTATAGTTTCTGTGTTTTCACACCACTGCTTTGAAGTATGATGCGCATGCGCCTGGCGGGGCTTCTTCACGTAATCCCTCATTATAACTCCTCATAAAATAAAGATCAAACTTCAAACTGGTAAGTTCTCATTTAATCTTACTATTTTGATGGTTTAAGCCAGGTAATATTGCCACATTTAAGAAACATTTAGACAGATACACGGATAGAATAGGTTCAGAAGGATATAGGCCAAACGCAGGCAGGTAGGATTAGAGTAGATGGGACATGTTGGTCGGCATGGACAAGTTCGGCCAAAAAGCCTGTTTCCACATTGTATGACTCTAGGTCTCTATTTGACTTGCAAAGGCCATGGAGCTTTATATATTTCACTTCAAAGCCTTATTCTTTTTGGAAGTCACTTGAAAAGTTTTCATTTTAGGGCCTCCTTTGTATTTCACTCTCCTTCAGTCAGACGTTCTGATCTGCTGCTCCATTACAATTGGATTTCCAAGGATGAATTTTCACTGTCCCTGTGGGAGGATTTTCTGGCCAATTTCCCAGCCTATTCCCTCCACCAATGCTACAATCTATTTCATGGTGAATTTGAAAAATATTGCCAAGAAAGGGAATCTTGTCTGTCGCTGGGGTGTCAAAACGTGGCTGCATTTTGCATTTGTGTCAAATCTGAATCACTTCAAAAAACTGGAAATTATTCAATAAGATATTTGAAACAGCATCAGGGTCCAGTGTCCCAGATAACGCCTATTCCCAAAGTATATGAAATAATGTCTTCACAAATAGAGACTGGATTAACTTGGTGATGGAGCAATGAGCAGATATTTTTTGAAAACCAGCACCTGCAGTCCCTTGTTTCCCTGGAGCTTCTATTTACATCTCTAATGGGCAGAAATGGGCACTGTGTGAGCAGCAACATCGATAGCAACACACCTGAATCACTAACATGGATTGCCTAACCTAGTTTTGCAATTGGCACAATTTCCCATGAAAATGTTTAGTTTAATTTGGTTTAGTTTAGTTTATTGTCACGCGTACCAAAGTACAGTGAAAAACTTATGTTGCGTACTAACCAGTCAACGGAAAGACAATACATGATTGCATCAAGGATGACAAGCTGTCACAGCGGTAGAGTAGCTATCTTACAGTGCATACAGCGCCAGAGGCCTGAGTTTGATCCCAACTATGGGTGCTGTCTATATGGAGATGGTACGTTCTCCCAGTGACCACGTGGGTTTTCTCAGAGATCTTCGGATTCCTCCCACACTACAAAGATGTACAGGTTTGTAGGTTAATTGACTTGGTATAAATGTAAATAAATTGTCCCTAGTGTGTGTAAGATAATGTTAATGTGCAGGGAGCGCTGGTCAGTGTGGACTCATTGGGCCGAAGAGCCTGTTTCCACGCTGTATCTCTAACTAAACTAAACTAAATTGAGCCATTCACTGTGTGCAGATACATGATAACGGAATAACATTTAGTGCAAGATTAAGCCAGTAATATCCGGTCAAAGATAGTCTGAGGGTCTCAAAATATGGTGGATAATAGACTGATATTTAGTTGTGGTAGGATGGTTCAGTTGCCTGATAACAACTGGGAAGAAACTGTCCCTGAATCTGCAGGTATCCTTTTTCACACTTCTATACCATTTGCCCGATGGGAGAGGGGAGAAGAGGGAGCCCAGGTTGCGACTCATCCTTGATTATGCTGCTGGCCTTGCCGAGGCAGCGTGAAGTATAACTTGAGTCAATGGAAGAGAGGTTGGTTTGTGTGATGGCCTGGTATGCGTCCACAATTCTCTGCAATTTCCTGTGGCCTTGGAAGGAGCTGTTCCCAAACCAAGCTGGGATACATCCTGATAAAATGCTTTCTTGGGCGCATCTATGGAAGTTGGTGAGAATTTTTGGGGACATGCCAAACTTCCTCGGCCTTCTAAGCTAGTAGAGGCATTGCTGAGAAACAAGAAGAATTATATCTTCTCCAATTTGAATCATTTTAGCTAATTCATTTTATTTCCACATAAAGGATGCTTATCATTCAATAAGATTTCATGTTATGGTGGCGGTGAATCCATGGAATTCTTTGCCACATAAGGCTGTGGAGGCAAAGTCAGTGGATATATTTAAGGCAGAGATAGATAGATTCTTGATTAGTATGGGTGTCAGTAGTTATGAGGTGGGCAGGAGAATGGGGTTATGAGGGAGAGATAAATCAGTCATGATTGAATGGCGGAGTAGACTTGGTGGGCCAAATGGCCTAATTCTACTCCTATCACATGACCTTATGATCTCATGATCACAAATGTTTTGAAATTGGCAATAATCTGATGAAAGGTGATCCTGCCAGATTTCCCAGATTCCATCAGCCTGGTCCATTTTCTTGCACGGCGAATGTGAAAAGTATGCAATGTGGCAAGGTCATGGATCGATACTTCCACTATTTGCTCCCCACTCATCTTTAAAAGATCATTGCTTTTTATAGGTACTCTACGAAACAGTGAATTCTTGGAATTTGCTTCTCCATCACCTAGCAAAACAATAGAAATGTAAGCAGTTCTCTGTTGCCATCTTCAAGTCATGTAATTGGAAACTACAGTGTATTTGTAATATTCGTCGTTGCTGTTCCATTTAAGCATACATAATAACGCAGGTCCTCAAATCTCTCAGAAGACATTGCCTGAAAATGACAGAATCTGATGAACAGGAAATGACACTTTCATGTCTGCATAATATTACAATTTAGATAAATATTGATGAAGTGGATGACGATTAGCTGACTGCTCTTAATAATTAATAAAGGAAACAACAGTTGTAAGATTTGCCAACTGCATGAATATTTTATCTTTATAGGAATAGTTTGCAGTATAGATTGAGTAAACAGGACAATTCTGGTGCGGCAGTGATATAAAAGTTGAAAGTGTGGAAATTGCTGCTTTTGTTTAAAATGTTCTTGTTCCTTACTCCAATTTACTCCGATTTTCTTATGTTCCTTTCTCCGTTTTAAACCGATTTTATTTCTGATTTCCATGTGCAAATGATAAAGTGCGGAGCACGGAACTGCAGATGTTAGTTTATACCAAAGATAGACACAAAATTCTGGAGTAACTCAGCTGTCAGGGTTCTGACCCATTGAGTTACTCCAGCATTTTCATAAGGTCATAAGGAATAGTAGAATTAGGCCATTCGGCCCATCAAGTCTACTCCACCATGCAATCATGGCTGATCTATCTCTCCCTCCTAACCCCATTCTCATGCCTTCTGCATAGCCTCTGACACTTGTACGAATCAATAATCTATTTATATCTGCCTTAAAAATATCCACCGACTTGGCCTCTACAGCCTTCCGTGGCAAATAATTCCACAGATTAACAACCCTCTGACTAAAGAAATTTCTCTTTGTCTCCTTCCTGAAAGAATGTCTTTTAATTCTGAGGCCATGACCTCTAGTCCTAGACTCTCCCTCTAGTGGAAACATCCTCCACTTCCACTCTATCCAAGCCTTTCACTATTCTGTATGTTTCAATAAGGTCCCCCTCATTCTTTTAAACTCCAGCGAGTACAGGCCCAGTGCCGACAAATGCTCATCATAGATTAACCTACTCATTCCAATGCAACACAATAATACTTTATTCGCCTAGCATATTTTGCAACATACGAGGAATTTCATTTGCCAAGTCAGTCATACAAATAAAAAGCAACGGAACACACAAAATAAATTTTAACATAAACATCCACCACAGTGACTCCTCCACATACCTCACTGTGATGGAAGGCGAAAAAAAGTTCAATCTCTTCCCTTCTTTGTTCTCCCACATCAAGCCTTCCATTGGCTCCCGTAGCTGGCGACGTTTGGGGCCTCCGCGTCAGGGCGATCAAGCTCCCGCATCGGGGGATATCAGCTCCCCGCGCCGAGCGATCGAACCCTGGGTTGGGGCTGGTCAAACCTTCTGCTTCGTTGGAGCTCCTGACATCTATATTCTCTACCCAAAACTGCAAGCTCTTGATGGTAAAATATGCAGGCCGCGGTTGGAGCGATCCCAGGCAAGGGATGGGCTCTGATGTTAAGTCCACGCCCCACGGTGGGGCTCAATGTCAGTCCAAGATGGCCTCCCAGGATGTTAGGCCGCAGAGTGACCAGAGATACGATCCGGAAAACAATCGCATCTCCGGCAAGGTAAGAGATTGAAAAAAATGTTTCTCCTTACCCTCTCCACCTCCCCCCACATAAAACAAACCGGAGAACATTTACACCAACTTTTTAAACGCACTAAAAATAACAAAAATGACGAAAAAACAGACAGTCTGTTAGCGGGGCTGCCAATATTGTCCTTGTAACGTTACACTTTGCGAATATGATGCATTTTCAAAAGAGAAGTGAGATGTTTGCGTGTGATCGTATTGCATCAGCTGAAAAGTAAACTAGCATTTAACTGCAATGAAACATACTTTGAGCTAAACCTAATAGACTTTCTGAAATAACAGGGATTTGGCAAAACAAGTTACAAAGTATCCCGAGCCAGGTCCACCATTGTTTCTCCCCCCCCCCCCCACCGCCCTCACGGTAGTCCCCCCCGTGCTGGTTCCTCCATTATTCTCCCCCCCCCCACCCCCCCAAGTCTCACCTGCTGGCGACTCACCAATGCCAGGTTCTCCATTGCTCTTCACACCTCCCCTCATGGCGGTCTCCCCAGGCCTGGCCCTCCTTTGCTGTCCCACACTTCACGGCAGTCCCCCCAATGCTGGCTCCTCCATTGTTCCCGGCAAGAATGATAAGTGTGCTTTTGAAAATGCAGGTAACAACACTTTTTTTTTTTTTTTTTTTACGACGATAAAAAATATATAATATTAATGATAAATTGATACTGTTTATATTATTTGTCATATTATCAATTTTACATATCAAGGTTATTTATTTTGTATAATTGGGAGTGTGTATAGTACATTCCTAATATTAGCAATATACTCATACTACTCATAATATCCATATTTCCTCTGATTTCCAAATACAAGTCCCCATGTTATAATTGTATAATACACAATATTAACCGAACTTCTATAATATTCATTATATTTTCATAATAATAAGAGTGTTTGTATTATTATTGACTTTATATTTCTAAATTATTATATAGTTGAAACTACACAATTTTATGTAATTAAAAATACAAGACATTAATAATATTTTCATACAACTAATGATATCTATATTCGCACTAATATTAAGAATTTAATATAATGTGTTTCTATACTTTTTTCTAATTAAGGATAGAAAAATAAAAAATAGAAAATAGAAAAGATAGTGTTGAAAGTTTGATGGAGATTGGAATATTACTCATTAATCCGTCCTTGGAGATATATTCATGATTTATTATATATATTTCTTCATCCATTCAGATATTCAGGCCTCAGTCAAGTCTTCGCGCCGAACCGTTATGACCCTGTAAATATTTAATATATGGAGACCAAATCCCTCTGAAGAGATCTAACCTATCCATAAGGACAAGCCTCAATCTCTCCAAGTGAAGTGTCTCCGACATTTCTGTATTCCACATTTTAATTGTTGGGGATGCAGGGCCTTTCCAAAATTTTAGTATTAATTTTTTCCCAATTATTAGACAATAGTCGATAAAAATTCTTTGGTTCATTGTAATTAGTTGGAGGTAACAACACATTTTGACCACACTCACAATTAACAACCAGGATATTTTGATTTCACACATACATTTTAATCAAATAGCCCCACACCAGCGATTAGCGAATAGCTTACACCAATCAAATTGGAAATTAACTTAATTAGGCTAAGGACTTATGAAATTAAAAAAAACATTTCACATTATTTCTATATTAGGCATACATTTTCATGTCTGACTTTATCAGTTTGGTTTTAGTTTTAGTTTTGTTTATTGTCATGTGTACTGAGGTGCAGTGACAAGTTTTTGTTGTGTGCTAACCAGTCAACGGAAAGAAAATGGTTACAATTGAGCCATCTACAGTGTATAGATGCATGATAATGGAAAAAAAGTTTAGTGCAAGATAAAGTACAGTAAATTAAGATAAAAGATAGTCCAAGGATCTCCAATGGTGTAAATAATAACTCAGGACCGCTCCTAGTTGATGATAGAATGATTCAGTTGCCTGATAACAGCTGGGAAGAAACTGTCCCTGAATTTGGAGGTGTGCGTTTTCACAGTTCTGTATCTCTTGTCTGATGGGAGAGGGTAGAAGAGGGAGTGACCAGGATGAGACTCGTCCTTGGTTATGCTGGTGGCCTTACCGAGACAACGTGAAGTGTAGATGGCGTCAATGGTTTGCCTGATAATCTGGGCTGCGTTCACAAGTCTCTTCAATTTCTTGTGGTCTAGGATGGAGTTGTTCCCAAACTAAGCCATGATGCATCCTGATAAAATGCTTTCGATGGCGCATTAGTAGAAGTTTGTGAGAGTCATTGGGGCATGCCAAACCACCTAAGCCTTCTATGGAAGTTAAGGGTTTTGTTGTGCTTTCTTGGCCATTGCTTTGCTTCGATATGGGTGGTCATCAATGAATACTGGGGTATGCGTACCGCTTTGCTTCCTGAAGTCGATCATTATCTCCTATGTCTTGCTGCCATTGAGAGAAAGGTTGTTGTCTAGGCACCAAGTCACGAGTTTCTCGATCTCCTTCCTGTACTCCTTCTCGCCATTATTTGATATCTGCCCCACAATGGCAGTGTAATCCACAAATTTGTAGAATGAATTTGTAGATTGATCATTTGATAAATAAATAAAATAAATTATGATCCTTCATAATTCTCAGAAAATTAATATTAAATAAAATGACAAAGTACAAATTTATCAGGCAGGAGTTCGAGAGGGTAAACTGGGAGCAGTTGTTATTGGGCAAGTCCATTCCGGTAAGCACAACAGGAGTATCCCGGCAAGCAGGCCTGGCTCACCGTCGCGGTCCAGCGATGGAAGTCCCATCTGACACGGTGCGAGGGTTCGCTCACCACGGACAGAGAACTGAGGATTACCGACGATGGCGGACTTGCCAGTAAGCCCTGCTCGCCCAACTGCACCAACGGCATCGACAGGACCTGTGCCGCCAAGAGCGAAGAGGGAGCTATGAGCAACTGCCGAGAGTGAGCAGGGGTCCGGGGCAAGGTGGAGCGTCGAGAGCAATGGGGGGACCCAGCGGGGAGGCCGCCGAGAACGAAGTGGGAACAAGAGAGGGGGCCGCTGAAAACGAAGGGGTATCCAGTGTGGTAGGGGGCATCGAGAAAGGTGGAGACTTGCGCGGTGAGGGGTGGGGGGTGACAACGAAGAGGGGACACAGCAGGGTGAGGGGGGAGAGTGCTGTCACTTGCGGCGACAGGCAGTAGATGTTCAATTAACGTTTGTAACTTTGTCAGCACCAGACCCATGGCGACACTGGTGTACTGGCTTGGTAAGGTCTGCATATGATTTTATATCGAAGTCACGTGAGTGACTACGTGAAGAGCCCTCCAGCCCGCATACGCGTCAATACGTCGATGCATGGCGCAGGAATCGGAGCGGTTCGAAACTGCTCTGGCAAGTAGGACAATTTGTCTCAGGAACGGGCCGCTGCTCTGAAATTAGGTGCAGCGGGCCCGGAGAAGCTGACGGGCGCAGCCTGTGCAGCTGCCGCCATTGGAGCTCCGACCGAGAGCAGGCGGCTGGACCTGCTAAAGTCGCCAGTGAGGCTCCGGATGGGAGCAAGCGGCCGGCATCAGTAAAACTTTTGGGTGCGGCCCATACAGCTGCCACCTTGAGGCTCCGAACGAGAGCAGACGGCCTCAATTAGGAAAGCTAACGGGCATGACCCGTGCAGCTGCCGCCAGTAAGGCTTCGGATGAGAGCAGGCGGCTGACCATGGAGAGGTTGACGGGCGCAAACCATTCAGACACCTCTGTGGAGGCTCCAGAAGGGAGCAGACAGCGGGACGCGGTGAAGCTGAAGGGCGCGACCTCTGTTGAAGCTCCAGAAAGGAGCAGTCGGGATCACTAGCCCTGCATTAGCAGCCTGTTGATCCAGGCTTACAGTACTGGCAGGCGTGACCTGTCCAGTGAGCCCCGCTGATGCTCCGATGGAGCAGCTGGCCAAACGAGCAGCCTGTCGATCGAGGCTGGGGGAAATTGGCAGCGCGATCTGCCAAAAAAAGGCAGAAGGCTGTCGAATTAAGCTCAGAGTTCTAAGGCTCCGAAGGAACAGAAGGGGCCGAAGAAGCGTCCTGGCTCACCAGGCTGGGAATAAAACTGGTAGCGTGCCCTGCACAGTAAGCTCCAGCAAGGCTCCAAAGAGGCTGTAGGCCAAAGGAGCAGTCTGTCCTATTGGGCTCAGAATTGCTGGCAGGCGTGTCTTGCACAGCAATGTCACTTTCAAGCACTGGAAGGGAGTTGTTTGGCAAGCTTGGGGCTCAAGATGTGGTCAGACTTGGTCTGCAATGGAACTCCGCTGAAGCTCCACCAAGGAGGGCGACCAGGGGTCAGAGACACTGGCAGGTAAGGAATTTTGTTTCAGGAATGGGCTGCTGCTCCGAAAATAGGTGCAGCAGGCCCAGAGAAGCTGGCACAGCATGTGCAGCTATTGACGTGGAGGCTCTGAAAAGGAGCAGGCGGCTGGAATCAATAGGCTGACGGCTTGGCCGGTGCAGCTACCACCGTGGAGGCTCCGGAAGGGAGCGGGCGGCCGCATTCAATAGGCTGACGGCTCAGCTGTTGCAGCTATCGCCATTGACGCTCACCGCCGTTTCGGGCTCCAAGGGAGCAGGCGACTGGTCATGGAGAGCTGACGGGTGCGGCGCGTACAGACGCCTCCATTGAGGCTCAAAAACGGAGCCAGCCAGATGCCTGTAGGAAGCAACACCCGGCTCATGGTTGTGTTATATTCCTCCCCTCTAGACTCCATTGAGGCACCAGAAAGGAGCAAGCCCGGACTCGGAGTCATTAGCAGGCGCGACCTGTCCAGTCAGCATATAATAGAATTGTGCTCCTGGCTCAGGGGGCACTTACAGGCTGCTCCAGTCAGATGCCTGTGGAAGCAACATCTGGCTCAGGGTTGTGTTATATCTCCCGCTCAGAAGAGGGGAAGCAATACCTTGATCAGGTTTGCATTACAATATCTCTTGCACAGAGAGGGGCAGCAACACCTGGTTCAGGGTTGTGTTATTTTATCTCCCGCTCAGAAGAGGGGAATTCTGGAGATTATTACATAATTAACTCCGACTATGGGGATATCGACAAGGAGTTCGAATCCCCTGAATTTATGGGGGATATGCTGCAGTTTAATCATATGAAGGAGTTCCGTCTCTTGTCACATAATTTGCCATCCCTTCGGGGATAGGTGATCCATTGGAGAAGATCTGGCTAAGAGCATCAGTGATTTAACTTCTTATCAGCTAAGGAGGGGTATATGCTGGACACGGCTGCAAAATATGCCAGTCCAGATGAACTGCCTGACTTTGGATGTTCCAAATGTCAATCTCACCATTTGGGATAACTCAGTGGTGATATGTGGGCAGAGAATTAAGATGTCAGCGTATCCAAAAGACTGGTCACTGATGTCATTTCGGCCTTTGCAAGGGCATTAGATGAGTTCAGCTTTCGGTAGTGCAAAAGATGCATTAGCACTTCTATGTAATATGCAGTTGCAGCCAAATTGCCTTTGCAAAATGTTATAACGCCCGAGGTAATTCCTAAAAAAATTGCTCATTTATGCAGGGCCAGTAACATGCAGCCTGCAAAGTATCTCTTCAGATAGGACTTATGTTAGCAAGTTTAAGACTTGCATGAAGAATTTTAGGCGGCTGCGGGGGTGGCAGAACCATCCTATGTGGGTAAGGCTTCAGTATTCCGGGGCATACCACCTCTTTATATAACTAATGGCAGGAATTGCTACTCTGAGGCTGGTTGGAACAACAGGCCTACGCAATTCAGACCTAGCCAGAGGCTTTTTTTAGGCCCAGGGCCATCGCGCTCACCTTGGTGAAGAGAATGTGTTGCACACACTGGCGACAGAGGACTGCGGCAGCAACTCCTGGTTCATGGTTGCATTATGATATTTTCCAATCTGAGGGTGACTCTGCCTGTGAGGAGTTGACAGGTAACTCGTATTCCCACACCAAGTGGATGCTATTCTTCAATTCTAGTCGCATAAGGATCTGGTGTATGTTCTGATTCTGTCAGACACTGGAGGTTTGTAGGTTAATGCCATCAGTTGAGGCTAAATCAAAGTCGAAAGGCTTTAAGCCCAGAAAGTTTTGAGAATTCTCAGGGGAAGAAAATTCTCAGGTAGCACGCCAAATCAGGTCAGGATTTGGCTAGTCTAAGATGGATAATGGTCATTCAGCAATTTAGCTGATTCAGAGGATTTAGGGCCTCAATCGATTTGAAGATGCATACTTTTCCATATCTATACATGAGAGGCACAAATATATATGGTGTGTGTGATGCCAAAGCCAGTAGTGGAAATTTTAGGCTCCACCTAGGGGTTCTGGCCTAGCCTATTTGCAAAGATTCTAAAGTTAATGCTGCCCTAGTCAGATCAAAAGGGCATTGTGTCATGGAGTTTATAGACACCATGCTTTTGTAGCTGATAAGACTCAGGGGTTTTATCAGTAGATGCCTCTTACGATATTAAAGATGAGGTGACATGAATGTTAACAGTGCCACGTTGGCCTACTCATTCAGGGCGTCCATTGTGAAAGGCAGCTGAAAGCAACTCCTACTTACTCGAAGTCACGAGTGGTGGCTAGTTCAGCCTATTTCTCGTGCAGCTAGCTCTGCGCGGTTGTATGGAAAGTTTGTGAAGAGACACATGTGAGCTACTTTTTAAACAGAAGTAGCAGAGTTTTGTGGTTCTTTCTGTTTGGGCTTAGAGAAGCGATTATGTTATCGCACAATTGACACTGCTCATGTGCTTTGTTATTCTCTCTAGTGGGACAATAAATGATTGGTTATTCACCCACTATTCACTAATGTTATGCAAGATGTCTTTTATATGAACACTTTTATATGAATATTTGCTCCAAGGCAAATTCCTTGTATGTGAATACTAATATGCAAATAAACGTACTCACTTACTCTAAAGCCTAAACTCATAATAGTGTGGAATGTGTATCAGTAAAAATTAGTATGCAGATATTCATCTACTGTATTCCTAAAGTGGAGCAGTATCTTTTAAGTTAATTATGCTGTTAGCAACTCATTTAAGCACAAAGAACACAGACTTTATTCAATCTCCAACTGCATCTCTGGGTCATATATGACATGGGTTGTTATTGGAATGATCTCATAAAGCTAAACAGGCACGGCTGGGTACAATTTGGAGTTGACAGCATACCTACCAGATCGGAGATTGGGGGTGTTTATTATGTATAGAGTTACAAACTTAAAGCATACAGCATTAGGGGTTCAGTATTGATGTGGATAGAGAACTGGCTGGCAAAAAGGAAGCAAAGAGTAGGAGTAAACGGGTCCTTTTCACAATGGCAGGCAGTGACTAGTGGGGTACCGCAGGGTTCAGTGCTGGGACCCCAGCTATTTACAATATATATTAATGATCTGGATGAGGGAATTGAAGGCAATATCTCCAAGTTTGCGGATGACACTAAGCTGGGGGGCAGTGTTAGCTGTGAGGAGGATGCTAGGAGACTGCAAGGTGACTTGGATAGGCTGGGTGAGTGGGCAAATGTTTGGCAGATGCAGTATAATGTGGATAAATGTGAGGTTATCCACTTTGGTGGCAAAAACAGGAAAGCAGACTATTATCTAAATGGTGGCCGATTAGGAAAAGGGGAGATGCAGCGAGACTTGGGTGTCATGGTACACCAGTCATTGAAAGTAGGCATGCAGGTGAAGCAGGCAGTGAAAAAAGCGAATGGTATGTTAGCTTTCATAGCAAAAGGATTTGAGTATAGGAGCAGGGAGGTTCTACTTCTGTTGTACAGGTGAGACCACACCTGGAGTATTGCGTACAGTTTTGGTCTCCAAATCTGAGGAAGGACATTATTGCCATAGAGGGAGTGCAGAGAAGGTTCACCAGACTGATTCCTGGGATGTCAGGACTGTCTTACGAAGAAAGACTGGATAGACTCGGTTTATACTCTCTAGAATTTAGGAGATTGAGAGGGGATCTTATAGAAACTTACAAAATTCTTAAGGGGTTGGACAGGCTAGATGCAGGAAGATTGTTCCCGATGTTGGGGAAGTGCAGGACAAGGGGTCACAGCTTAAGGATAAGGGGAAAATCCTTTAAGACCGAGATGAGAAAGACTTTTTTCACACAGTGAGTGGTGAGTCTCTGGAACTCTCTGCCAAAGAGGGTAGTTGAGGCCTGTTCATTGGCTATATTTAAGAGGGAGTTAGATGTGGCCCTTGTGGCTAAGGGGATCAGAGGGTATGGAGAGAAGGCAGGTACAGGTTACTGAGTTGGATGATCAGCCATGATCATATTGAATGGCGGTGCAGGCTCGAAGGGCCGAATGGCCTACTCCTGTACCTAATTTCTATGTTTCTATGTTTCTATGTTACACTGAGCTTACTAGTTCCTATGAGGTGAAGGATAGTTTTCTTCATTGTTATTCAATAGTTTCACAAGAAATTGCTGGTGCAGACTATCTCAACATGAATAGTGTGTAAGGGGCGAATAGCGGGAGTGAATTCAAATAATTTCAAGTCTCACTCTACCAGGGGGGGGGGCTGGTTAATTAGCAGCCAATAGAATGGATATTCCCCTTTGATCACTTCTTGCAACAGCAGGAGGGTATCATAGTGCACTTTCAGAAGTTAGAAATTGCGTTAAACATGTCTGGATTGTTGCAGATAGAATTCTGAACAGTGTTGCATGAGTTATTATCCTAACTCAAAGCCAATTGGGACTGTGGTCCGATTATGGGTAATGGACATGTATGTAAGTTAGCATCATGTTGTTAATAGCCCATGCTTTTTCTACCATTTATGGTTTATCTGTTTAAATGTTTCACACACAGATTGGTTTACTGCATGAAACCACAGTGCTTCGAATGCTTCATGTAGTCACTCACGTGACTTCGGTATAAAATAGAAAGATTAAACGAGAACTTACCATTTGAAGTTTAATCTCTATTTTATGAGAAGTTGAAGTGAGGGACTACATGCCCTCCACTGCCAACCCTGATTCTCATAAAGAGCATTCGGTAAGTCAAGGGTTATTAATCTTTCGATACCTTATGTTCGTGCAAGTGGTCTGTGGTTTCATACAGTTGCTCTGAAGATTGATGTGCATGCGGGCTGGCTGACTCTTCACGTAGTCCCTCATTTCAACTTCTCATAAAATAAAGATCAAACATCAAACGGTAAGTTCTCATTTAATCTTTCTATTTTACCAGTTTGTATACAAAGCAAAGCATTTCACTGCACCTAGGTACATCTGACAACAAAATATCATTGAATCATCATTGAATCAATGTACGTGGGCAGTGATCATAAAGTGTTGAAGTGACTCAATGGGTCAAGCAGCATTTCTAGAGAAAAGGGATGTGACCTTTCGGGTTGGATCCCTTCCTCAGACTGAAAGTAGTTGGTGGGAGGCAGGGGAGGAGAACTGGAGGTGAGAAAAGCCCTGGGCAAATGAGTGTGGGCAACAGATGAACAGGCAAAACATACAAAACATAGAAAACAGGTGCAGGATTAGGCCATTCGGCCCTTCGAGCCAGCACAGCCATTCAATATGATCATGACTAATCATCCAAAATCAGTATCACATTCCTGCTTTTTCCCCATAGCCCTAGATTCTGTTAAAACCTAAGAGCTACAGTATATCCAACTCTCTTAGACAATAGATAATAGGTGCAGGAGTAGGCCACTCGGCCCTTCGAGCCAACACTGCCATTCAATGTGATCATGGCTGAACATCCACAATCAGTATCCTGTTCCTGTCTTCTCCCCATATCCCCTGACTCCACTATCTTTAAGAGCCCTGTCTAGCTCTCTCTTGAAAGTATCCAGAGAAACAGCCTCCAACCTGGCAGAGAACTCCACAGGCTCACAACTCTCTGTGTGAAAAAGTGTTTCCTCATCTCCATTCTAAATGGCTTACCCCTTGTTCTTAAACTGTGGCCCCTGGTTCTGGACTCCCCCAACAACGAGAACATGTTTCCTGCCTCTAGCATGTCCAAACCCTTAATAATCTTATATGTTTCAATAAGATCCCCTCTCATCCTAAATTCCAGAGTATAAAAGCCCAGCCGCTCTATTCTCTCAGCATATGACAGTCCCGCCATCCCGAGATTTAGCCTTGTGAAACTACACTGCACTCCCTCAATAGCAAGAATGTCCTTCCTCAAATTTGGAGACCAAAACTGCACACAATACTCCAGGTGCGGTCTCACTAGGGCCCTGTACAACTGCAGAAGGACCTCTTTGCTCCTATACTCAACTCCCCTTGTCATGAAGGCCAACATGCCATTCGCTTTCTTCACTGCCTACTGTTACTTGCATGCTTACTTTCATTGACTGATGAACAAGGACTCCTAGATCCCGTTGTACTTCCCCTTTTCCCAACTTGGCACTATTTAGATAATAATCTTCCTTCCTGTTTTTGCTACCAAAGTGGATAACCTCACATTTATCCACATTAAACTGCATCTGCCATGCATCCAACCTGTTCAAGTCAACCTGCATTCTCATAGCATCCTCCTCACAGTTCACATTGTCAGACAGCTTTGTGTCATCTGCAAATTTGCTAATGTTACTTGTAATCCCTTCATCTAAATAATTAATATATACTATAAATTGCTGTGGTCCCAGCACTGAGCATTTACGGTACCTCACTAGTTACTGTCTGCCATTCTGAAAGGGACTCGTCAATTCCTACACTTTGTTTCCTGTCTGCCAACCAATTTTCTATCAATGTCAGAACTCTACCGCCAATACCATGTGCCCTAATTTTGCCCACTAATCTCCTATATGGGACCTTATCAAATGCTTTTTGAAAGTCCAGGTACACTACATTCACTGGCTCTCACATGTTTATTTTCCTAGTTACATCCTCAAAAAATTCCAGAAGGTTAGTCAAGCATGATTTCCCCTTCGTAAATCCATGCTGACTTGGATCGATCCTATTACTGTTATCTAAATGTGCTGCAATTTCATCTTTTATGATTGACTCCAGCACCTACTCCACCACCGATGTCAGGCTAACTGATCTATAATTCCCTGTTTTCTCTCTTCCGCCTTTCTTCAAAAGTAACATTGAAAAGTACAAAACCCTTCAGGATGAAGTTTCTACCCACTAAGTGAGATTCCACAGTTTCAATTCCAGGGTCTCCAAGTCTGTTTCATGTTAGGATCATAGATCACTTTATTAACTGGTTCTTTCCAAATGAAATATTAGCTCTTAATGTCTGTGTCGAGATTCATTCATTTGTGGCAGAAATCCAGCAATATCTTGACATTTGGAGGGAATTTGTTGGCATGAACGTCGACAAGGTTAATTACAGACCAGCACAAATCATCCAGCAAAATATGCCCACTACAATGTACATTTTATTTTTTGCCACATATTGTTCATAACTGAGAACTTGACGTCAATGTTCCTGCATTTTCTTGGCTATCTTTGGTTTTGTCTTGCAACTGATAATCTGCAACAACATTCACGGTATTGGAATATTAAATACAAGATACATCTTTTTTTTGTTTCTGAAATTTTATATTAATTTCCCATCCGTCACAGGGATCCACTTTGAGAGAAGCAAGAGCAGGGTGAACTTAAATTGCTTCTGTCCAATTGCTGTGGTATTTTTTATAGTATTACGTATGTTACATCTCAATTTCAGTTACAAATCTACACTGATGCACCAAGACGATAAATTAACCTCCCCTCTCTTCATTGTGCTCCAACGGGACTCGCAGCCACCCCCCTATTTCCACGTATATTCCTTCTGATGGCTTCAAAATTCATACCTCTTCTATCCTTATCTCATACCTTTTGTCTTTACCTCTCTGGCCTTTGGTTCAATGGTTCAATGGATATTTATTTTCACCTATGCAATAAAACATTGCACAAATTCATTTTGCATGTAATGCCGACGATACCACATGTGGCGCCATTTGATCGATTTCAAAGTCTGTTTCCCGCATGTTTGTTTTAACGGAGTGGCTCCCAATCCCCTCCGTCGCCCACGACTGGCTCAACCTGCAAACCGTCGTCCCTCTCTTCTCCACGTTGGCCATCTTGTGTCCTGGGGCAACCTTCTGCAACTTACCTAAAGGTGCTCAAGACCCTGTTCACCCTCCTACCGGCCCTTGCTCTCCACGCCCAATGTCCAGAGATTGTCAAACCATTTACCTTTTAAAACCTACCCTCATCTGTACCCACCTATCACTTTACCCTGCCCCCTCCTCTCTTCAACCTTTCTCCCCCACATTCCTCGGTTCTGTTTTTACAGATACTCATAAGTTGGTTTTGATCATTGGTTGTAAAATACGCAAAATCACTCCATATGGTATGGCTCTGACGAAGGATCTCGACCCAAAACATCACCCACTCATGAGGTCATAAATAATAGGAGCTGAATTTGGCCCATCAAGTCTATTCCATTTAATTATGGCTGATCTTTCGCTCCCTCCTAACCCCATTCTTCTGCCTTCTCCTCATAACCCCTGACACCCATACTAATCAAGAATCTATCTCTGCCTTAAAAATATCCATTGACTTGGCCTCCACAGCCTTCTGTGGCAAAGAATTCCATAGATTCTCCACACTCTGACTAAAGAAATTCCTTCTCCTTCCTGAAGGAACTTCCATTAATTCAGAGGTTATGACCTCTAGTCCAAGACTCTCCCACTAGTGGAAACATCCTCTCTACATCCACTCTATCCAAGCCTTTTACTTTTCGGTACGATTCAATGAAGTCCCCCCTCATTCTTCTAAACTCCAGTGAATGCAGGCCCAGTGCCATCAAACGCTCATCATAAGTTAACCCACTAATTTCTGGGATCATTCTTGTAAACCTGCTCTGGACCCTCTCCAGGGCCAGCACATTCCTTCTATCCAGCCATGCTGCCGGTACCGCTGAGTTACTCCAGCATTTTGTGTCTATCTATGGACCATACCTATCACAGCATTATAATGAATGATGTTGATAAACGTCAATTAACATTAACGTTTATTTATTGTCTATTCTAGCTCATTTATAATGGTACAGAATCAGAGTGCCTCAAGCTCAATGGCTGGTTTTGATGGGCTTGGAGTATCAGTGCCTAACACATTGTTTATTGGAGTATCATTGCACACGTATCGATAAAAGTGATTGCTTGTCATTTTCCAAAGCAATGGTGAGCAACCAGAGCTCCCGGAGAAATCCCACGCAGGGTACGCGGAGAACGTACAAACTCCATACAGACAGCACCCGTAGTCAGGATCGAACCCGGGTCTCTGCCGTTGTATGGCAGCAACTCTACCGCTACGCCACCGTGCCGCCCCCTTGGAGTGCAAATTTGGGAAGAGATTTGAACTAGATGTACATTAGAGGAGTGTCCAGTGGACCAGCTATGCATCAGGGAAGTGGTTGCAGGTCAAGGGATGGTGGAGTGTGGGTGTGGATGGCTCAGAGCATTTAGGTCAGTATTAGAATTAGATCTTACTGTAGGTCAGCATCTAGGAATTAAAGGATGTTCTTTTAGGAAGGAGATTAGGAGAAATGTCTTCGGAGGGTAGTGCATCTGGTGAATTCTTTGCAACAGAAGGTTATGGAGGCCATCTGTGGCTATTTTTAAGGCAGAGATAAATAGATTTTTGATTAGTATGGGTGTCAGTGTTTTAGGGAGAAGGCAGGAAAATGGGGTAAATTGAAAGGTGGAGTAAACTTGATGTGCCGAATGGCCTAATTTCACCCCTAATCCTCGTGACCTTTTGACCTTATGACTTATTGTCAGTGCATTGACTCCAAGCCTTTAGGTCATTGCATTGTGGCATCTTCAGGTCAGGATTGTGGGTTGAGCCAATATTGTTCCAGGTTTGCCCAGTAAGAAACATCGGCAAGATAACGTGCTCCTACATCCATACAACAGTTGCACGAGGAGAGAAATTGTATCAAGGTTGATCTGAAACATTACCTATTCCATTTCTCCAGCTGGAGTAACTCCCGTTGAGTTACTCCAGCATTTTATGTCTGCCTTCAAGTTTGCAAGGTTGATTCACATCAGGAAGTGTCTGATTGGACTTTGCAATTGTCATCATTTGACCTGAAAATGTTAATTATGTCATGTTAAATCCACATTCCAATCACAAGGCAGCAGGGGAGAAGAATGCCATGCAATTGACGTTCGAAACTCATACATTTTTGCCTGGGTTAGTGGTATTGTGTTGGAAGATGGCAGAGCTGTACAGAAACAGGAATGCAAATAAAGTTAATAATCCTTTCAGTAATGTATTTGAAATAATGACAGGAATCTAATTGTGATCATTTTAATCTGGATTGAAGAATTTTCATTTAGTTTAGTTTAGAGATACAGCATAGAAAGGCCCTTCGGCCCACCGAGACTGCGCCGACCAGCGATCCCCGCACACTAGCACTCATCCTACACACATTAGGGACAATTTACAAGTTTATCGAAGCCAATTAACTTATAAACCTGTATGTCTTTGGAGTGTGGGAGGAAACCGGAGCAGCCGGAAAAAAAACCCACATGGTCACGGGGGGAACGTGCAAACTCCGAACAGACAAGCGCCCATTGTTAGGATGGAAACCAGGTCTCTGGCACTCTAAAGGGCCCGTCCCACCAGCATGCAACTGCATGCGGCGAGCGCGACTTAACGTGGTCGCTTGAGCCGTACGGCCTCGCGGGACCAGTCCCACTTCGATCGCCGGAGTCTTATGGAGTTGTGCGGGGCTGGTCCCAACATCGCACGGGGCACCGAAAAACTGACACTGTTCAAAAATCCTGCGCGGCAACGGCCTGTCGGCCTGCAGCCGCATTGAGGCCGTACGAAGCTCCTCGACGTCGTACGGCATGTCTTGGCGCCGTACGCAGCGTCTGGACGCCGTACGCAGCGTCTTGATGGCGTACACCTAGCGCATGGCGTTGCGCGATGACATCACCACCCGGCATGCCATTGCGTGATGACGTCACCGCCCGACGCCGTGCGATGTCCAAATTCAGTCGGCCCGTCTCCTGCCCAACTGATTGGTGAGTATGATGTTGGGACCAGCTCCATACGGCTCCGTGGTTGGAAGTGGGACCGGCCCAGCGAGGCGGTACGCCTCAAACCACCATGTTTGGTCGCACTTGCTGCATGCAGTCGCGTGCTGGTGGGACAGGCCCTTAAGGCAGCAACTCTACTGCTGTGCCACCATGCCGCCCTATATGGAGGTCCGTTATTGTGAGGATTTATTGTACTAATATGAAACATATCAATGATCAAAAAAAATTGTTAATGGATCATTTTAGCATCTAATAAAATTTGATTACAATGCACTTAACCAGAAATCAGAATTTGCTGATTTTGCACCCGCAAACCCCTTACTTCCTAGAGAATGCCAGTGCTTAATTAGTGCTAATTAGGCAGCGGTTATTAAGACAACAGCAGAAGCCAGATGATTCAGGTCGAAAGAGGTACCTGAGATAATATCTTAGAATTCTAGAAGTACACGGCAAATCTGACAAGTTCCATGAAGAGATAATTAGTTAACATTTCAGGTCAATGATCTTTCATTAGAAAGATTCATTACATAAGCAGGTTTTGCAACTTCATTATGAGGTATAAGCACCTTAAGGTTTTCATCATGTTAATGTTCTTTCTGATCAAATCATTTTGTTTCATTTTATATATCTAAAATATATTTTTTTCTTTCTTTTTTTTCCTTTCTTTCTTTTATTCGTTTATTATAGTGTTTACCGTGTACTATATTTACATATTCTGTTGTGTTGCTGCAATTTTCATTGTTCTATTGGGGACATGACAATAAAACACTATTGACTCTTATTTAAGAAGGAACTGCAGATGCTGGAAAATTGAAAGTAGACAAAAGTGCTGGAGACCCTCAGCGGGTGCGGCAGCATCTATAGGGCCTGTCCCACTTACGAGTCCTTGGCTCGCAAATTACGCGACCTCATGATCGCTTGAGGAGTACGGGCACCGTATGGCCACGCGGGGCCGGTCCCACTTAGAAGCACGGAGGGGTATGGAGTTGTGCGGGGCCGGTCCCGACATCGCGCGGGACTCCGAAATTCTTGCAGTGAACTAAATCTTCGCCCGCCAACGGCCTGTCGTGGAACTGACGGCCAAAGTGGGACAGGCCCAAGACCCTGGTGTGACGCAAAGTCTCACCTTCAACAGCAGCAGAAGCAGCCAAACGATCGCCGAACTCAGCCTGGGGCTCACAGCCGTTGTGGTCCGGATCCGCCCCCACTTCTACTCCCAGAGCGGGGCCATGAAAATTGAAGATAGACACAAAATGCAGCAGTAACTCAGCGGGACTGGCAGCATCTCTGGAGAGAAGCAATGGGTGACGTTTTGGGTCAAGACCCTTCTTTTCAGACTGAAGAAGAGTCTCGACACGAAACGTCACCCATTCCTTCTCTCCAGAGATGCCACCGGTCCCGCTGAGTTACTTCAGCTTTGTGTCCATCTTCAAATGACGTCACGCGCTCCAGACGGCTGTGTTTAATGGTTTATTTTAGTTTGCGCTGTGCATTATCATCCACTGAAAACTTGATTGAAACAACTAAAATATTTAATTTAAGGTTCTTAACAGTTGCCAAAACAGGACAAAGCCCCCATCTGTTAGTTTGTTAGGTTTGGATTACAGCCCAGTCTCTCTCTCTCATTATCAAAAACCAATTTTTTACAAAATAAATATCTTTATTCAGACTGGTTATTGTAAATCCTCTGTTGACAGTGCAATCAAATCTTATATTTTAAAGTCATTGGCTTGGACTCACTTTCTGTATTTTGTTAAATAATACTTCAGGTTTTTTTTAAAGTAAATGGCATCTCTATAATACTAAAAGTCTTTGTCTTGTTTGTGGCTGTCTGCGTGTGTGTGTGTGTCAATATCTGGTTAATTCCTATTTTCTTCCAAACACTAGGCCACAGCCTTCCCATTTTCACACATCCTACTCACATTTTTCCCATCGAGGCGATAACATCTTCCCATCAGTTATTAATCATTTAGGGTTTTAAAAACAGCCTGAAAACTAAAGCATTTCGGAAAAAAACCTGAGTGACGTCACGATGCACTCGCAAGGCAGGACAGGACACTCCGGGAGGGAGGAGCACAACCAGGAGTGGCGCAGCTGCCGGCGCCGGACGCCTGACGCCCAGTGGGGAGGGTGGTGCTGCAGCTGGAGTGCGGGTCAAGCCTGGCACTTGGGATGGGGCCATGACCGGGGCCGAGAAAGATGCCGCCGCTGGAACCAAAGACGAGCCTGGGTCCACGGTCAGGGACGAGCCCGGAGATGAAGTCGGGGCCTGCACTGGAGCCCAGGCAGCAGCCAAGTTGACAGCTGGAGTCCATAGCCAGGGCCAGGATGAGTACGAGAACCAGGCAGAGTTCCAGGCCCTGGCGCTGCTCTCCAACCTAGGTAGGTCTTGGAGCACGGAATGTGAACGAGGGTAGGAGGATGAGGGAAATGATAAGGAGGGAGATTGGGTGGTGAGTAGGGTGGTAGAGGTAGGGGGGGGGGGGGGGTGGAGGAGGGAGATGCGGAAGGGTGGAGGAGGGTGATGCCCCCTCCCTATCTACCGGCACTCCCACCCTTTCTACCCACTCCCTCCCTCTCTACCCCCTCCCCTTCCCTCACCCCCCCCCTCCCTCTCTCTCTCTACCCATCCCTCTCTGCCCCTCTCAACCCCCCTCCCCTCCCTCTACCCTCCCTCACTTCTCCCTCCTCTCCCTCTCTATCCCCATCCCCATCTACCACAATTCCTCTCCCTCTCCACCCCCCCCCTCCCCTTACCCCTCTCTCTCTACCCCCCCCCCCCTCCTTCTCTACCCCCCTCCCTCTCTACCCCCTCTCTACCACCCCTCCCTCTCTCCCTCCCTGCCTCTCTACAACCCCTCCCTCTCTGCCCCCCTCCCTCTCTATCACCCTTCCCTCTCTACCCCCCCCCCCCCCCCTCTCTCTACCCCCCTCGCTCTCTACCACCCCTCCCTCTCTGTCCCCCTCCCTCCTCCCTCTCTACCACCCCTCCCTCTCTGCGCCCCCCTCCTCCCTCTCTAGGGATTGAAGAGAGAGGGTGAAGAGGAGGAGGAGGGAGTGTTGGGGGAGGAGTAGAAATGAGCCGTGCCTGCGCAGTTGGGGTCTACGTGTGAGTGCTGCAATATTGCATTGAGGGAACGGCTTGCGTTGGGGGAACGGGTGAATGGTGGAATCTCGTTGAGGGAGCAGACCCTGCACTTGGTCTAGTATTTATTAAAAGTATTTGAGATGCAGCTAGATGGGACTAGGTGGGAGTAAGTGTTCGGCGCAGACTAGAAGGGCGAGATGGCCTGTTTCCTTGCTGTAATTGTTATATGGTTATATGTTTATATGGTTATATGAAATAACTGTTGGTCTTCAATTTTCCTCAAGTATTTGATTAATAAAAATTGATTACATTAATTTGAAAAAACTGTGCACTGTCACTCCTTACTGCAGTTTAGTCTTAAACTAATTTGAAATGTTATATCAGTTTCTTCTTGTAGAAAAAAATATAGATTATAAAAGATTTTTTTTTAATACTGGTTATAAAATGTATTTTCATATTCGTATTTTGGACCACACTAAAACAAAGTGCCTAGACATGGATGTTAAGGTCATAAGGAATAGAATTAGGCCATTCGGCCCATCAAGTCTACTCCACTATTCAATCATGGCTGATCTATCTCTCCCTCCTAACCCCATTCTCCTGCTTTCTCTCCATAACCTCTGACACCCATACTAATCAAGAATCTATCTATATCTGCCTTAAAAATATCCACTGACTTGGCCTCTACAGCCTTCTGTGGCAAATAATTCCACAGATTCAACACCCTATTGATGAAAGACATTAAACGATTGAAGAACAATTTTATACCAGAACACTAACCAAGTAACATGATAGACTATGGTCATTAGGTTGTGCAACTACCCTTGCAGTGTTGAAGGCTTAAAGTGACTTAAAAAAGAACTCCATAGTTTTGGAATTGGAACAGTCTGCAGGCACTGGTGCATGTAGATATATATGCAAATAAGATTTATGCATTTGAGATGACTACATAAGAACAAAAAATGCCAGCAAAATAAAATCGGAAAAATAGACACAAAATACTGGAGTAACTCAGCGGGACATGCAACATCTCTGGAGAGAAGGAATGGGTGACGTTTCGGGTCGAGACCCTTCTTCATATGTCTCGGATTGTCTCCCAGACTGAATAGCTTAGAACAAGTGGTTGTATTCTCAATGTAAGGCATTCGGCGATGAGCGAAACTCTTTTTGTAATTGTGGGTTATAATCTTGTGGAACACTCTCTCATGTGGAGGTCTGTGGATGTTCAGTTATTAAGTATTTTCAATATTGAGGCTGATTGATTTTCAGACACTAATGAAATTCCGAGATATGAGGATTAAGCAGAAAAGCCGTTAAGAAGTAGATTAGCCACGGTTTTATTGGATACCTCTAGTATATTAGTGTGGCCACAAGTCCCAATGCTGCTTCTAATTTTTGCAATAACAGGCCGGCTCTGTGAGATGTAGAACATAAGAAACACCACTCAAGCTACATTTGCCAGTAAATTAGATCAGTGACCTCTCTAATTCCAGTATTCACTTGGACACGACGTGAGTCACACCGGACGTGACTCAGTCACACCGGAAGACCGTGAGTGGGAGGAGTCCAGAACTGCGAGTCTACGCTGTGAGTGAACTGAACTGTGAGTCTGAAAACTGTGCAGCTTGAACTGAATTGAAGGGTTGGCCTACAAACTGTGCTGCTTGCATTGAATTGAAGGGTTGGCCTGCAAACTGTGCTGCTTGAACTGAATTGAAGAGTTGGCCTGCAAACTGTTGCTTGAACTCAGTTGAAGGGTTGGCCTGCAAACTGTGCTGCTTGAACTGAATTGAAGGGTTGGCCTGCAAACTGTGCTGCTTGAACTCAATTGAAGGGTTAGCCTGCAAAGTGTGCTGTTTGAACTGAATGGAAGAATTGGCCTGCAAAGTGTGCTCCTTGAACTGAATGGAAGGGTTGGTCTGCAAACTGTGCTGCTTAAATTCAATTGAAGGGTTGGCCTGCAAACTGTGCTGCTTGAACTCAATTGAAGGGTTAGCCTGCAAAGTGTGCTGCTTGAATTCAATTGGATTGGCCTGCAAAGTGTGCTCCTTGAACTCAATTGAAGGGTAGGCCTGAAAACTATTCTGCTTGAACTGAATATCGCGCTCATTCCGGAAGTCTTGCTCACTGCGGAAGTTCCCCTCAGGGGAGAGGCCGTGCTCAACCGCATGAGTAGATTCAAGAGTGTACTGTCACATATATGTTGTGTGTGAGTGTATGATTGTGTGTGATGGATGATGTGAGTGTGTATGTGTGAGATGGTGGATGTGTGTGTGAGATGGAGTGTGTGTATGTGTGAGATGGAGAGTGCGTATGTGAGTGTATGTGTGAGATGGACAGTGTGTGTGTGAGATGGTGTGTGTGTGTGTGTGATGGAGGGTGTGTGTGTGATGGAGGGTGTGTGTGAGCCCAACAGCCGTGAGTGAGTCAACTGCCAGCCCACCAGCCACGAGTGAGTCGGCTACTAGCCCACCGGCTGCAAGTGAGTCAGCTGCCAACCCACCAGCTGCGAGTGAGTCGGCTGCCAGCCCACCAGCGATGAGTGAGTCGGCTGCCAGCCCACCTGCTGCCAATGACTGGGCTGCCAGCCCACCAGGCCCGAGTGACTGGGCTGCCAGCCCACAAGGCCTGAGTGACTGGCCCAAGAATCCATTTGGCTCACAATGTCCATACTAGCCCTCTGGAAACCAATCCCTTCAGCCCACAACACCCATACTAGCGCTCCAGAATTCCCCCCCCCCCCCCCCACTGGCCACCAATATTGGAATTGGTGGAGAGGTGGAATCTTGCGTTGGGACATGGGACCCAATGGGTTCCACTTGGTCTAGTGTCTCAATAAGATCCCCTCACATTCTTCTAAACTCCAGATTATACAAGCCCAGCCATTCAGCATATCAATGTACTGCTACATGGAATTGTCCAGAGATGGGAGGGTCAAGGGGACAGATTTATTTTGTTTCAGAGAGCTGGAGATGGGAGTATGGTTGTATGAACCTCTTGGGAGTAATGGTTTGAATACATGTCCAACAATTCCTCCCACTGCCTTCTGCTTGAATTTTGGGTTCCGAGATTGTGGGTCTAAGTCTGAGCAAATTTCCACACACAACAGTGACACATATGATAAAATGGCAGTGCATATATAAATTGACGGCGCTGAAATAAGATGGTTGAATGCTTCAAGTCCCAAGGAGTAAATATCACCAGTCATTTGTCCTGGATAGCCATATCGAAGCAATGGTCAAGAAAGCACACCAATGACTCTGCTTCTTTAGAAGGCTTAGGAGGTTTGGCAATGTCTCCAACAACTCTCACCAACTGCTACAGATCCACCATAGAAACCATTTTAGACAATAGACAATAGACAATAGGTGCAGGAGTAGGCTATTCGGCCCCTGGAGCCAGCACCGCCATTCAATGTGATCATGGCTGATCATCCACAATCAGTAACCTGTTCCTGCCTTCTCCTCATATCCCCTGACCGCTGTGTTTAAGAGCCCTATCTAGCTCTCTCTTGAAAGTATCCAGAGAACCAGTCTCCACCGCCCTCTGAGGCAGAGAATTCCACACGCTCACAACTCTCAGTGTGAAAATGTTTTTCCTCATCTCCATTCTAAATGCCTTACCCCTTATTCTTAAACTGTGACCCCTGGTTCTGGCCTCCCCCAACATCGGGAACATGTTTCCTGCCTCTAGCTTGTCCAAACCCTTAATAATGTTTCAATAAGATATCCTCTCATTCTTCTGAATTCCAGAGTATATAAGCCCAGCCGTTCCATTCTCTCCGCATATGACAGTCCCGCCATCCCAGGAATTAACCTTGTGAACCTATGCTGCACTCCCTCAATAACAAGAATGTTTTTTATCAGGGATGCATAACAGTATGTTTTGGGAATAGCTCTATCCAAGACCATTGAAGAGAATTGTGGGTACACAAAAGGCTGGAGAAACTCAGCGGGTGCAGCAGCATCTAAGGAGCGAAGGAGATAGGCGACGTTTCAGGTCGAGACCCTTCTTCAGACTGGTCAGGGATCAGGGAAATGAGAGATATAGACGGTGATGTGGAGAATAAAGAACAATGAATGAAAGATATGCAAAAAAGTATCGATGATAAAGGGAACAAGCCATTGTAAGCTGTTTGTAGTGTGAAAATGAGAAGCTAGTGCGACTAGGGTGGGGGAGAGAGATAGAGAGAGAGGGAATGCCAGGGCCCGAGGGCTGGGGGAGAGGTGGGAAGGGGAGGAGACAGCAAGGGTTAACAGAATTGAGAAAATTCAATCTTCAAGCCCAGAGGATGCTGACTCCACAAGCGGAATATGAGGTGCTGTTCCTCCAACTTGCGGTGTTGCTCACTCTGGCCGTGGACGAGGCCCAGGACCGAGAGGTCGGATGGGAGGGGGAATTGAAGTGCTGAGCCACCGGGAGGTCGGGTTGGTTATTGCAGACCGAGCGGAGGTGTTCGGCGAAACGATCGCCAAGCCTCCGCTTGGTCTCACCGATATAGATCATCTGGCATCTGGAGCAGCGGATGCAGTAGATGAGGTTGGAGGAGGTGCAGGTGAACCTCTGTCAGATCTGGAAGGACAGCTTGGGTCCCTGAAAGGAGTGGAAGGGGGAGGTGAAGGGACAAGTGTAACATTTCTTGCGGTTGCAAGGGAAAGTGCCCGGGGAAGGGGTAGAGCGGGAGGGGAGGGAAGAATTGACAAGGGAGTTGTGGAGGGAGTGGTCTTTGCGGAAGGCAGACGGGGGGACGATTGGAAGATGTGGCGAGTGGAGGGGTCACGTTGGAGGCGGCGAAACTGGCGGAGGACTATGTGTTGTATTTGCCGGCTGGTGGGGTGAAAGGTGAGGACCAGGGGGACTCTGCCCTTGTTGCGAGTGGAGAAATGGGGAGAGAGGGCAGTGTTGCGGGTATGGAGGAGACCCTGGTGCGAGCCTCATCTATAGTGGGGGAGGGGAATCCCCATTCTCTGAAGAATGAGGCCATTTGTGATGACCTGGTGTGGAACACCTCATCCTGGGAGCAGATGTGGCGTAGACGGAGGAATTGGGAATAGGGGATGGAGTCCTTACAGGAAGCAGGGTGGGAGGAAGAGTAGTCCAGGTAACTGTGGGAGTCAGTTGGTTTGTAGTGGATGTCGGTCATGAGTGTATCACCTGCAATAGAGATGGTGAGGTCAAGGAATTGGTAGAGAATGGTAGAGAATTGTGGACTCAGCCCAGAGCATCACACAAACCAACCTCCCTCCCATTGACTCCATCTACACTTCATGCTGTCTCGGGAAGGCCACTGGCATAATCAAGGATGAGTCTCACCCAGGTCACTCCCTTGGAGACCCTTCGACCAGCTTTAATCAGATTTTACTGGACTATTGGGCCTGTCCCACAAGGTGACTTTTTAGGCGAGTGCGGGAGACTCTGCGCTCGCCACATGTTCGCTGGTGTTCTCTGGTGAGTCTCCTTCATGTTCGCGAGGAGTTCCCGCATTCTGCGAACTAGCCGCGGCCTCAGTATGGCCGCCCCAAATTCTTCAACACATTGAACATCTTTCTGCGACCAAATATTGTTCGCCATGGAGTTAATCGCTTATCCTGTAGTCGTAGGTGCAATTGTAGGTAGTCGAGGTAATCGTAGGTAGTTTTGGTTAATCGCCTTTGCTGACCGGTCATTTTCATTGGCTCATTGGCAAAAAAAAACGTATGCAGTAGTTTTCAGAACCAAGGATAACCGACCGGTAATGTTAAATGTCCGCCGAACTTCACAGCAGTATATCTCTGTAATTCAAAGTTGTATGGTTTCTTAAAAGTTTTCCCTACTCCTTCTCCACTCCTTCTCCACACCTTCTTCCCCCCCTTCTCCCCCCTCTCCCCCCTCTCCCCCATCTCTCCCCCTCTCCCCCTCTCCCCCCCTTCCCCCTCCTTCCCGCCTCTTTTAAAAGACTTACTGTACACTGTGCTAGCCGTCTTAATTACAGCGCCAACCTTCCTGTTCATCGCAGAGTGTGTCTGAATCACTTTGGCTTTGCATTGTGTAAATTTCAGACAGCACTCCCCCCGCTTCCCCTGGCCCCCGCCTTTGCGATGTGTTTGTGTGTCCACCAAAAAATCGCCTAAGTGGGACAGGTCCATATCTTGCACTAAATGTTATTCCCTTTCTTCTGTATCCATACTCTGTGAATGGCTTGATTGTAATCATGTATCATCTTTCCGCTAACTGGATAGCATGCAACAAAAAGCTTTTCACTGTACCATGGTACACTGGACAATAAATTAAACTATACTAGTAATTGCAGCAATAAGCAATAGACCACCTTATTTAGAGTTGTTGTGGTAAACCTAATTACAACAGGCATCAATCTAAGAAGCTTTGCACATCATTGGTTGTATGTCCTGCGCATCTACCTACTCACTTCTAGAGATTAAACATGCTTTTGGGCTTTCTTCAAAAATAATACTACTTTTTCAATAACATGATTTTAAAAACATGTTTTGCAATCCAGCTTCTAGGAAATTATTGAGGTCATATCAAGCAGCACATAGCTTGATATAACCTCAATAATAATTTATAGGAATTAACGATTTGAAATGAATAATTTTGACCTGCATATGTTAAGTGAATCAAAGAACATCAAGAAAATGAGAGTGACTCTTATTTCATTAAATTTTCAACTCACCTCAGGTTCCTTAAATTCAAACTTGCCAAACTCAGATATTGACTATTTAAAATTAACTTAACTAAGTGGGACCCGCTGGGTCCCAGCTTCACATGGGAGGGCTGGTCCCCCAATGCAATATTCCACCTCTCCACCAATTCCAATATTGCTGGCCGGGGGGGGGGGGGGGGGGGGGGGGGGGGGGGGGGGGGAGGCTTTCTGGAGCACTAGTATGTGTGTTGTTGGTCAAAGGGACTGCTTTCCAGAGGGCTAGTATGGACATTGTGGGCTGAATGGATTCTTCGGATGGCAGCTCAGTCACTCAGGCCAAGCAGCTCAGTCACGCTGGCCAGGCAGCTCAGTCACTCTGGCCAGGCAGCATTTTAGAACCAATAGAGACACTTTTTGCAAATATTTTAGAACCAATAGAGACTTTTTGCAAGCATTTTAGAACCAATAGAAACACTTTTTGCAAGCATTTTAGAACCAATAGAGACACTTTTTGCAAGCATTTTAGAACCAAATAGAGACTTTTTTGCAAGCATTTTTAGAAAGCAATAGACACACTTTTTGCAAGCATTTTAGAACCAATAGACACCATTTTTTGCAACCATTTTAGAACCAACAGACACTTTTTGCAAGCATTTTTAACCAATAGAGACACTTTTTGCAAGCATTTTTGAACCAACAGAGACACTTTCTGCAAGCATTTTATAACTAAAAGACACTCTTTCTGCAAGCATTTTAGAACCAATAGAGACACTCTTTCTTCAAGCATTTTAGAACAAATAGAGACACTTTTTGCAACAATTTTAGATCCAATAGAGACACCTTTTGCAAGCATTTTAGAAACCAATAGAGACACTTTTTTTGCAAGCAATTTAGAACCAATAAGAAACACCTTTTGCAAGCATTTTAGAACCAATAGAGACTTTTTGCAAGCATTTTAGAACCAATAGACACACTTTTTGCAAGCATTTTAGAACCAATAGATACATTTTTTGCAACCATTTTAGAACCAACAGACATTTTTTCCAAGCATTTTTGAACCAATAGTGACACTTTTTGCAACCATTTTAGAAACAATAGAGACATTTTCTGCAAGCATTTTAGAACTAATAGACACTCTTTCTGCAAGCATTTTAGAACTAATAGACACTCTTTCTGCAAGCATTTTAGAACCAAAAGAGATAATTTCTGCAACCATTTTATCACAAATGGCCTCATTCTTCAGAGAACGGGGATTCCCCTCCCCTACTATAGATGAGGCTCGCACCACGGTCTCCTCCATACCCCGCAACACTGCTCTATCTCCCCATTCCCCCATTTGCAAACAGGGCAGAGTCCCCCTGGTCCTCACCTTTCACCCCACCAGCCGGCAAATACAACACATAGTCCTCCACCAGTTTCGCCACCTCCAACGTGACCCCTCCACTCGCCACATCTTCCCATCTCCCCCCCTGTCTGCCTTCCGCAAAGACCGCTCCCTCCGCAGCTCCCTTGTCAATTCTTCCCTTCCCTCCCGCTCTACCCCTTCCCCGGGCACTTTCCCTTGCAACCGCAAGAAATGCAACACTTGTCCCTTCACCTTCCCCCTCCACTCCTTTCAGGGACCCAAGCAGTCCTTCCAGGTCCGACAGAGGTTCACCTGCATCTCCTCCAACCTTCTCTACTGCATCCGCTGATCCAGATGATCTATATCGGTGAGACCAAGCGGAGGCTTGGCGATCGTTTCGCCGAACACCTCCGCTCGGTCTGCAATAACCAACCCGACCTCCCGGTGGCTCAGCACTTCAACTCCCCCTCCCATCCGACCTCTCGGTCCTGGGCCTCCTCCACGGCCAGAGTGAGCAACACCGCAAGTTGGAGGAACAGCACCTATATTCCGCTTGGGAAGTCTGCATCCTTTGGGCTTGAACATTGAATTTTCTCAATTCTGTTAACCCTTGCTGTCTCCTCCCCTTCCCACCTCTCCCCCAGCCCGCGGGCCCTGGCATTCTCTCTCTCTATCTCCCTCCCCCACCCTAGCCGCACCAGCTTCTCATTTTCACACCACAAACAGCTTACAATGGCTTGTTCCCTTTATCATCGATACTTTTTTGCATATCTTTCATTCATTGTTCTTTATCTCTCCACATCACCGTCTATATCTCTCGTTTCCCTGATCCCTGACCAGTCTGAAGAAGGGTCTCGACCCAAAACGTCGCCTATCTCCTTCGCTCCTTAGATGCTGCTGCACCCGCTGAGTTTCTCCAGCCTTTTGTGTACCCTAGAACCAATAGACACTTTTTGCAAGCATTTTAGAACCAATAGAGACACTTTTTTGCAAGCATTTTAGAACCAATACAGACACGTTCTGCAAGCATTTTAGAACCAATAGAGACTCTTTCTGAGCACATGGTATTGGGGGTAGGGTGTTGACATGGATAGAAAATTGGTTGGTAGACCGGAAGCAAAGAGTAGGAGTGAACGGGTCCTTTTCAGAATGGCAGGCAGTGGGGAGTGCTGCAAATCTCAGTGTTGAGGCCGCAACTGTTTACCATATATATTAATGATTTGGAAGAGGGAATTAGAAGAAACACTAGCAAGTTTGCGAATGATACAAAGCTGGGTGGCAGTGTGAACTGTGAATAGGATGTTAGGAGTTTGCAGGGGGACCTGGACAGGTTGAGTGAGTGGGCAGATGCGTGGCAGATGCAGTATAATATAGATAAATGTGAGGTTATCCACTTTGGCGGCAAAAACAAGGGGGCAGATTATTATCTCATTGGAGTTAGGTATGGTAAGGGGGAGGTACAGCGAGACCTGGGTGTCCTTGTACACCAGTCACTGAAAGTTGGCGTGCAGGTACAGCAGGTAGTGAAAAAAGCTAATGGAATGTTGGCCTTCATAACAAGAGGATTTCAGTACAGGAGTAAAGTGGTTCTTCTGCAGTTGTATAGGGCTCTGGTGAGACCACATCTGGAGTATTGCGTACAGTTTTGGTCTCCTAATTTGAGGAAGGACATTCTTGTGATTGAGGCAGTGCAGCGTAGGTTCACGAGATTGATCCCTGGGATGGCGGAACTGTCAGATGAGGAAAGATTGAAAAGACTAGGCTTGTATTCACTGGAGTTTAAAAGGATGAGGGGATATCTTATAGAAACATGTAAAATTATAAAAGGACTGGACAAGCTAGATGCAGGAAAAATGTTCCCAATGTTGGGTGAGTTCAGAACCAGGGGCCACAGTCTTAGAATAAAGGGGAAGTCATTTAAGACTGAGCTGAGAAAAAACTTTTTTACCCAGAGAGTTGTGAATTTATGGAATTCCCTGCCACAGAGGGCATGGAGGCCAAATCACTGGATGGATTTAAGAGAGAGTGGATAGAGCTCTAGGGGCTAGTGGAGTCAAGGGATATGGTGAGAAGACAGGCACGGGTTATTGATAGCGGACGATCAGCCATGATCATATTGAATGGCGGTGCTGGCTCGAAGGGCTGAATGGCCTCCTCTTGCACCTATTTTCTATGTTTCTATGTTTCTATAAATGAACCATGTTTAACATCTTAACATAGAAATTAGATTTAACACATTATAGTGTATTAACACATTATGGTGTCTTTTGTTACCAGGTTCTTAATTGTACCACCGATTGTCACCATCGGTCTGAAGAAGGGTCTCGACCTGAAACATCGTCTATTCCTTCGCACCTGCTGACTTTCTCCAGCATTTTTGTCTAATTATGGTGTACTAAATGTACTTTAGCGTTAGTCCATGGAAATAGGAAGTTGCAAAAAAAAACATTATTGGAACATCCTTGCAAGTCAAAGTGTTATCGTTGTATTTTTGTTATCGTCTGGGTGATCCACCATGATCATATTGAATGAGAGGCTGGCTCAAAGGGCCGAATGGCAGACTCCTGCACCTATTTTCTATGATTCTATTTTTTAATGTTATAGACATTTTTTTTTAAAAAGGGAACATGTGAAAATTATATCGCAAGGATATGGTTTAAATTGTGCAGGAATCACAAAATTAAGCCAACGATACGCCTTTTTGAATGGTGCAATATTTGTGCAGGCCATAAATCATGGATCCAGTTTAAATAAAACGTATTGATAACCATTGATCGAAAACAATATGATATTGGAGCTATGGTGGATCACAATAGGAAATGGCTGTCCTATTTCTTTTAGAAGGACTTCACCAGGTCTATTCAGTTTATTCAAGGACTATTCACCAGGTCTATTCAAGGACTTCACTATGTTAACAATGCAAAACATGCTCAAAGCCTGATATTTAGCATTATCTACAATTTTTTTTAATTCCGTCTCTAAACTTATACATTTGTGCATTCAAACATGTGCAACATTTAGACTTAAAAAAAAACCATAAGCAATTATTAAAAGCTTTGTTTAGTCCGTCAATATTCTGTGCTGCAGCAAGCAAGAATTTCATTGTCCTATCTGGGACACATGACAATAAACTCTCTTCACTTGAATTATTATCACAGTGTAATCATATTGGTTTAGTGTTTGTTTTCAATGCTAAGAAAATGTCAGTTTAAATTAGTACTATTAGGAAGCATGGAAATAATAAAGGGCCTGCCCCATATACGAGTTTACCCAAGAGCTCTCCCAAGTATAAAAGGAAATCAAACTCTTGGTAAGTATGTAGAATGTATGTAGCAGGTACGTCAGAGCTCAGGACGTCTTTTAGCAGCTCGTATCGCTAACGGGAGGTACTCGGGAAACGCGGTAAGCTTGTGAAATTTTTTCAGCAGTGTAAAAAATGTCCACGAGATCCACGAGTCCCTACGACGGCTATTACCGTAATTCTCCGAGTTCGAATCAGGGGAAACTCGGGAGAACTCTTGCATTACCTCATACAGTGGGACAGGCCCTTAAGAATACTGAGTGATCAACTTTTTCACAAGTTGTGAGATCAGTAAGAACCATGCAACATTTTCCTTTCTGCTCAGCAATCATGCATAAAAGGTGTTAACTTGACAATCCTAATATTTATTATTACTTTAAGCATAGTGCCCATAAATTAAATTTCTCCTTTATCATCAGCCTCTAACCTAAGATCAACTTCATATTTTGTTATAAGGTTCTTAATTGTACCACCGAGTGTCACAAGCAATGACTGCCTCGCCAACAGTCTGTCTGTCCCTTTCTTCTTTGTTGTCTTTTTAGTATGTATGTATGTTTTAGTGTTCTTTAGCTTGTTTTATGTGGGGGGGTTGGGGGAAACTTTGGTATGGCTGTATGGTAATTCGAGTTTCTCTGTACCTTAATTGGTTCATGTGACAATAAACTGACCTTTGAACCATTGAACCTTTGAAGGGGCATCCAAGTCATTTTGCAGGAAGGAACTGCAATTGCTGCTTTAAAGCGAAGATAGACACAAAATGCTGGAGTAGCTTAGCGGGACATCTGGATAGAAGAAATGGGTGAAGTTTCGGGTTGAGATCAGAAGGGTCTCGACCCGAAACGTCATCCATTCCTTCTATCCAGAGATGCTGCGTGTCCCACTGTTACTCCAGCATTATGTGTCCAAGTCATTTTACCAGATTTAAGGGACTCTCTGAACCTAGAGAATGCTGGAACTACTCAGCAGATCAGGTGATACCTGCGGGGAGAAACAGACTTAATACCACAGGTTAAAAAAGATAATTGATCCGAAACATTGTTTGTCTCCACAGATGTTGCCCAACCAGTGTTTTCAGCATGTTCTTGTTTTATTCCAACCCTCCAGCTACTGGCCTGCTTTTAATGTTGTTTATATGAAATCAATGTAGTTGTTGCAATCACTGCGATCTCACTTGTTTTTTTTTAGACTTTTAGAGATACAGCGTGAAACAGGCCCTTTAGCACCGAGTCCACGCCAATTAGCAATCACCCCATACATAAACCAGATCTTACACACTAGGGACAACTTGCAATTCACAGAAGCCAATTAACCTACAAAGCTGCACTTTTGGAGTGTGGGAAGAAACCGGAGCATCTGGAGGGCCCACACGGTCACACAGAGAACGTGCAAACTGTGTACAAACCTTTGATCAGGTTTGAACCCGGGTCTCTGGTGCTGTAAGCCTGCAGCTCTACACCCTGCACCCTTGTTCTTATTGACTGTGATGATGTTGGTGTTATGCATGTCTTGAGGGACATCACCCTCTCTCCAGCAGAGCAGAAGAAGGGTGTGTAGCTATGGCAAGAGATGACAGTTTCAATACTAAAGTCAACGTAATTTTATCTTGATTTGTACACTTACAAGGGTCAGACAGAACCTTCTTCAGAATCCCAGTCTGACCCGAAACATCACCCATTCCTTCTCTCCAGAGATGCTGCCTGTCCCACTGAGTTACTCCAGCAAGTTGTGCCTATCCTCGGTTTAAACCAGCATCTGAAGTTCCTTCCTACAACTTACAAATTGTTGTGTTTGACAGCTAATAACTCACAATCGACTCATGTTGTACCGAGCCAGTAAGTAGGTTTATTTCAAGCCAAAATGGCTGCCTGACTGATTACGAGTAAAACATACATCTAGGGGTAGAGTCCTCTAGTGGTGACTGTAAGGACAGTCTTACAAAAACACAACATATTTCCCCCTCCTTGTAAATGAAGGCAAACATTTAAGTCCAGTTATCAAATCAAATATAACGGCAAATGAAATCAGTCCAACGTCCTTTCAAATTTCACGTCCTCTATTAATAAACGGAAGTCCAAAATATAACTACTCAGTAAATACAACGGTCTATGGCTTCACAGCTGAAAATCTTGCAGATATTGAGTGTAGATTGGCTATTTCATACTCGATAATTATAGTGTTTGTTAGTAGTGACTCCGCCTAGTATGTACTTCATATCAAGAGCTTGCTTACGCTAGTTAGTATGAGTAGCAGCTTGAAGATGTAATGTCTGCAGATCCTTGCTCTAAGTGGATTTAATAAACAAGTGTTGTATCTTGATGTGTGTTAGAGCTGACTCATCTGGTGCTGAGAGTGTTGAGCGGGATTTGGCTGCTCTGCTGTATACTGACCGCGATTACTGTCTTGACTGGATATCGGAAAAGGAAAAGCATCCGGTTCATCTTCTTCCTGTCCCTGTCTGCTTGCGATAAGACACCTCGCGTTCCATCTGCTGTCATCTTGGAGGAGGTACACATTCTCACCGAGTCTCTGCTTGATCTGTATCGGCTTTGAGAGTGCACTTGCTAGCTTTGCTGTCTGTTTAGGCGGCTGATTGGTACCCAGTCGCCGACCTTGAACTGCGGCGCTCATACTCTGCGTTTGGCATCACAGTACATTTTCTCTTTCGCTTGTCTGTGTGCTATCGTTTCCGCCCTCTCTTTTGTGTTTGGATGTGGGCACGATGGTGGTTGAAGAGCATTCAGTTTCGTTCGCAGGTTTCGCCCTATCATCAGCTCTGCTGGCGCTTTCCCAGTCAGCGTGTGCGGTGTGGATCTGTAGGATCGGAGGAGGATTGACTGTTTGAATGTTTCCCCCTCCGATATGCTCGCTTTGACGCTTTCTTTGATCACGCGATTGAATCGTTCAACATTGCCATTCGATTGGGGGATTGTATCTCGACGTCCGCTGATGTTGAATGTCGGAGAGCGCGAGGATAGTGGAGAACTGTTCAGATATGAACTGTGGGCCATTATGTGTCGTTATGACCTCCAGCAGTCCCCACTTGGTGAACAGCTTTTCGAGAATCGCGATGATCGAGCTTGTCGTGACTGAAGAAGTAGTTGCGATCTCAGGCCACTTGCTGTGGAGATGAAGTACTACAAGGAGAAACTGCTGGCTTCTTGGCGCAGCTTGCACCTCTCCATGGTTTGTCCGGCCATGGGATTGGCTGAAGAGGGGCAGGACGTGGTTTTGTTGACATCTCGCTAATTCTGCACGGTTCACAATTTTTGACGAAATCTTCTATGCGATGATCTATTGCTGGCCACCACACTGCCTCGCAACACCATTGTTTCATCTTAACAATGCTGGGTGTCCTTCATGTGCCAGTTTGTAACACACTGTGTTGCAGTGATTTGGGTATAACCACTCAAGTTCTGCGTGTGACACATGTATCGTCAAACACTGTCAGTTCATGGCATACCCGGTGGTACGGAACTAAGTCGTCTGCTATCTCCTTGGCCCAGTGTGTCTCAAGATACTGACAGACAGTTTGCTGTGTACTATCAGCTGTTGACTCTGCTTTCAGCTCTTCCCGCTGGATTACTAGATTCGCTGTTGCCTACAAAATCACTGTGAGAACGTAGTCGTTGATGTCGCTTGAAGCGTCGCTATCGCGTGTGCGTGCGGGTGTTCGATCAACCGGCGCGTGGGTGCTGACATTCCACCGATGCAGGAGCTTGATCGCCCTGAAGCGGAGGGCCAAAATGCTGCGGGAGTCAAGATCGGCCCGTCAACAAAGGGCTCGAGGCAGGGACAGGAAAGAAGAGAAGATAATTGAACTTTTTTTTCGCCTTCCATCACAGTGAGGAATATGGAGGAGTCATTGTGGTGGATGTTTTTGTTAAAATGTATTTTGCGTGTTCCGTTGCTTTTTATTTGTATGACTGACTTGGCAAATGAAATACCTTGTATGTTGCAAAACATACTTGGCTGATAAAGTGTTATTGTGATTGTGATTGTGATAAACCAGCATCTGCAGTTCCTTCCTACACATGTAAGGAATCTCTGTGTATGAAGGTAGAGAAAAGTGCTGTAAAAATGCAGCGGGTGCAGCAGCATCTATGGAGCGAAGGAAATAGACAACGTTTCGGGCCAAAACCCTTCTTCAGACGGATGTAGGGTGGGGGGGGGGGGGGGGGGTGGGGGGGGGGGGGGGGGGGGGGGGGGGGGGGGGGGGGGGGGGGGTGGGGGGCCAGAGGGGGGAGTGGGGAGAAGAAAGGAGAAAGGAAGAGGAGGAGCCAGAGGGCTGAGGGTGAGCTGAGAAGGGGAGGAGACAGCAAGGGCTACTGGAAATTGGAGGTCAATGTTTATGCCGCTAGGGTGTAAACTGCCCAAGCGGAATATGAGGTGCTGCTCCTCCAATGTGGTGCTCACTCTGGCCATGGACAAGGCCCAGGATAGAAAGGTCGGATTTGGAATGGGATGGGGAGTTGAAGTTCTGAGCCACAGGGAGATCAGATTGGTTAATGTGGACCAAGCAGAGGTGTTCGGCAAAACGATCACCAAGCCTACGCTTGGTCTCACCGATGTAGATCAGCTGACATCTAGAGCAGCGGATGCAATAGATGAGGTTGGAGAAGATGCAGGTCGCACCTGGAACGACTGCTTGAGTCCTTGAATGGAGTCGAGGGAGGAGGTAAAGCGACATGTGTAGCATCTCTTGCGGTTGCAAGGGAAAGTGCCCGTGGAGGGGGTGGTGCGGTTGGGAAGGGAAGAATTGACCAGGGAGTTATGGAGGGAGTGGTCTTCACGGAAAGCAGACGGGGGGGTGGGGGTGAGATGGAAGATGTGGCGAGTGGTGGGGTCAAGTTGGAGGTGGTGCAAATGATGGAGGACTATTTGTTGTATGTGTCGGCTAGTGGGATGAAAGGTGAGGACTAGGGGAACTCTGCCCTTGTTAAGAGTGGGGGGATGGGGATTGAGAGCAGTGTTACGGGGTATTGAAGAGACCCTGGTGAGAGCCTCATCTATAGTAGGGAAGGGGAACCCCCTTTCCCTGAAGAATGAGGACATTTCCGATGCCCTGGTGTGGAACACCTCATCCTGGGAGCAGATGTGGCATAGATGGATGAATTGGGAGTAGGGGATGGAGTCCTTACAGGAAGCAGGGTGGGAAGAAGTGTAGTCTAGATAGCATGGCAGTCTGTGGGTTTATAGTGGATGTCGTTCAGAAGTCTATCACCTGGGATGGAGATAGTGTGGATAAGAAAAGGTAGGGAAGTGTTGGAATTGATTCAGGTGTATTTGAGTGACGGGTGGAAGTTAGTTGTAAAGCGGATGAAGTCCGTCAGTTGTGCGTGGGTGCAGGAGGTAGCACCAATGCAATCATCGATGTAGAAGATGTAGAGGTCGGGGATGGGGCCCTGGTACGTCTCGAACAAGGATTGTTCGACGTACCCTACAAAGTGGCAGGCGTAGCTGGGGCCCATGCGCGTGCCCATAGCTACGCCGTGTATTTGGAGGAAATGTGAGTAGTCAAATGAAAAGTTATTAAGGGTAAGGACCAGCTCCGCTAGGCGGCAGAGAGTATCTGTAGACGGGGGTTGGTTGGTTCTCCGGTCGAGGAAGAACCGGAGGGCTTTAAGACACTCCTGGTAGGGGATGGAGGTGTAGAGTGACTGGACGTCCATGGTGAAGATGAGGGGACGGGGGCCTAGAGAACGGAATGCCCGGAGATGACGGAGAGTGTCTGAGGTCTCTTAAACATAGGTCGGGAGGGATTTAACCAGGGGGGATAGGATGGAGTCGAGGTATGTGGAAATATGTTTGGTAGGGCACGAACAGGCAGATACAATGGGTCTGCCAGGACAGTCGGGTTTGTGGATTTTCGGGAGAAGGTAAAATCGGGCCGTGCGGGGCTGAGGCACGATGAGGTTGGAGGTTTGGGGGGGCAGGGAGCCAGAGTGAATGAAGTCAGTGATGATGCTAGAGATAGTGGCCTGGTGCTCGTCCGTGGGGTCATGGTCCAGGGGTAAGTAGGAGGAGGTGTCCGAGAGTTGGCGCATGGCCTCAGCTTTGTAGAGATCAACGCGCCAGACTACCACGGCACCTTCCTTGTTGGCGGGTTTGATAACCCAGTCTGGGTTGTTGCGGAGTGAGTCGATGGCTGTACGTTCAGGGGAGTGGAGAAGTTGAGGCGGTTGATGTCCCGCCAGCAGTTTTGAATAAAAAGGTCTAAAGCCGGAAGGCCATGAGGGGGAGTCCAAGAGGAAGGGGTCCATTGGAGATGGGAAAAGGGATCATCAATAGGGGGTGAGGACTCCTTCCCATGGAAGAATGCTGTGAGGCGGAGGCGACGGTGGAAGAGCTCCAAGTTGTGGTGGGCGAGGAACTTATTGAGGTGGGGACAGAGGAGGGCAAAGGTAAGGCCTCTGCTGAGAACAGACCGTTCGGTGTCGGAGAGGGGGAGGTCAGGGGGGATGGTGAACACACATCAGGGATGGGGTTGGGGCCGGAGGAAGGCAGGTGAGTGGACGGAGGCCGAGGCAATGTCTGGTGGTGGGAGGTGGGTGGCCAGGGAGCAGGGGGGGGCATGAAGACTGTAGTGTGGGTGGGGAAGAGCTGGGGTCACATGGTTTGAGGGGGATGGGGAAGACCCAGTGGGACAGCCACTGAGGTTATCAGGGTTAGGGAGACTGGCACCTAGCGCAGTCAAACCCAGGGGAGTGGGAATCTGCAGCGTGGAAACTTCAGGCCCAGTGCTGAGTCCAGGCTGCAGGTAAGGCGACAGCTGCTGGAGGGCGGTGGAGTGGCGAGGGTCGGTGGAATCGATGGTGGGAGTCCACGGGCAGTAGAGTCCGGGTCGGCGGGCGATGCATGGGAGGTCCCGGTGGGCGGATAGTCGATGGGGCACCGCGGTTCGGCCAGCCTGCTGAGGCGACGAGGTGAGTTGGACGCGGTGTGGCGGCCATGTTTGGTGAGCCCCGGTCCGGCGGCAATATTCGGTAGGTCCCGTGCGGCGGCGATGTTCGATGGGCTCAGTGCACCGGCGATGTTCAATAGGCCAGGTGCTGCAGCGATATTTGGCGGGCCCAGTGTGGCGGCAATGTTGGATGGGCCCGGTGCGGCGGCAATGTTGGATGGGCCCGGCAATGTTGGATGGGCCTAGTGGGGCGGTGAGGTTAGGCGGTCCCGGGGGGCGACGAGGTTCGGCGGTCACGTAATGGTGGCGATCATCGGAGGAATCGGGGATGGGGATATATACGGAGTTATCGGTGAGGCAGCGAGGCTGGGCATCATAGGTGAAGGTCAGCGGCAGCATCGACGTGGAGGTCGGCGATGGCGGCTTCCTGGTGAGTGCTGGAGCTGCTCCTCGTGGCCAAGATGGCATCACGGGACTCGGGCAGGCGGCGCGGGCCAGAATTGGGGCCCGGAGCCTGCAGGCGGTCGAGTCGCGGAGTGTCGGTGGCAGGAGCGACCTGGAGGCGGGCTAGTTTCAGGTCCTTGGTGGAGTTAAGGTGGGCCAGGAATCGTTGATTGAAGATGTGGATCTTCAGGCAGTTGAAGTAGAGTATGAAGGAACTGCAGATGCTGGTTTAAATTGATGATCGACACAAAATTCTAGAGTAACTCAGCTGGACAAGCAGCATCTCTGGAGAGAAGGAATGGGTGATGTTTCAGACTGATGTTTCTTCAGAAACATCAACCCTTCTTCAGACTGATGTTAGGGGAGTGAGAGGTACATAGATAAGGAAGTGTAAGGTGTGAAAACAGGACAAAGGAAATTAGGATTATGAAAAATGTAGAATAGATCATTATTAGTTGGGAGAACATAACAAAGCAAACAGAGATAAGATGTAGTCAGAGACAGTAAAAAAATGGTTTGAGAACTGGGAAAGGGGAGGGGATGGAATGAGAAGGAAAGCAAGAGTTACTTGAAGTTAGGAAAGTCAATGTTCATGCTGCTGGATGTAAGGAATGTGGGTGTGTTCTTCTTTCATAGATCATCCAGATAATATAATTTATTTGAGAAACATTCTAGACGCATCCCTAACTTTTACATTTCTTTTTAAAAACAAGATTAATCTTCAACACTAAATATTAATTATGTCATTAAATATTTTTACTGTATCAGTTATAAAAAGTACGATTATGGTATTTTTGGCTTAATGTCTGTTATACTTTTGTATTTTTATCTTCAGCTATAAAAAGATAATAACAATTTTTAGTAAAATCTTTGTCATATTTTTGGATTATATCTTTATGTTCATTTCATCAGTGACCATTAAGATGTCTTTTGTTTTCTAACTTGCTTTGATCAGTATTGATCTGTAAGGTAATTTCCCAGGGCAAAGAACAATCACAGTCACAATTATACTGACCATGGCATGACTGTAACACATGTGTGCCCGCCTTAGCTTGCCATGTACTCCATTGGAACTTAATGAGGCATGATGACTGCAGAGACAGCTATGTGTAGATCACAGTGGCAGCTATCTTATCACCAAGCCAACAAACATAATAAAGTTCATGAGATAAAGACGTCAACTAAATAACATGTTGATCGGGATTCATTTGCCTGCTCAGATTTTTTGATTTCTTAGTTCACTTACACGAAAAGAATCCTCTTATAAATCAGTTCGCTCAGGATTCATTTGTCTGCTCAAATATTTTTTTTAAATTCTCACTTCATTACAGAAAAAATAATCCATTGGTTCTCAATCTGAGGGTGGAATTTCTTCTGGCTTGGTTTCCAATGGGCAGAGTTTGTACTGGAAATTCACCCTTAAGGGAAATGAGAGGCAACTCAAATGACGATTTTGAGATCAAGTGCAAAGAAATTAAAGTCTCTGATATTTATTGGGAATTTCTAAGGGGGAAAGCACGAAATCCTAAATGAACCTGGTATAGCTGACAAGAGAAAAACCCTATTAAAGTCACTGGGAAGATCTGACTGATATTTTATTGTGTTTCCCATTGGGAACCAGCCAAATCTCCAATTGCTAACTCAAAAAAGCTAGAGGCTGCAGCCAGAGATCCTTGAAGATCATGCCTAGATGGAAGACAAAATGTTGGAGTAACTCAGCGGGACAGGCAGCACCTCTGGAGAGAAGGAGTGGGTGACGTTTATGGTATGCTGTGAGTGGGTATGCTGGAATTTGCCAGTGAATGGACCAGAATCCTGGAGCAGCCAGATAGAGAGGTCATTCAAGGTTTTGCATTCCTGAAAACACCAATGGTTAAAAGGCCTCAGATCTCAAAAAGCGTGAACAAAGGTTTCTTTATGAACTATGGGGTCTATTTCTCCAAACTTGGACAAAATACTACCAACTATTACCTTTTGGAAGTAACAGGTTCCCCCTTCCCTTCAATTGCACTGAAAGAGTCAGATGCATGACAAGATCCAAGTGGGTTAGCATCATGTCTTAAACATGAAGGGACCCTGTTAATTAATTGAAAGATAAAGCATGAAAACAGACCTTTCGGCCCATTGGGTCGATGTTGACCATCGATCACCCATTCACACTATTTCTATGTTATCCCACTTTTGAATGCACTCCCTACACATAAGGGGCAATTTACAGAGACCAATTAACCTAAGGCTGTTTCCCAATGGGAAAGTCAGGTCTTCCCATTGACTTTGATAGAATTTCAGTGTTGTCAGCTTTACCGATTTCTTCGTCTAATTTTAGTCTTTTGTTCTTTCCTCCTGGTAACCTCCCATTAAATATCATGGACTTTACTTCCTTTGGATACAATCAAGATCTTCAATTGAGTTGCCCCTCTTTTTCCTTAATGATAAATTCCCAGGTGGCATTTTCTGCCCAAAGTAGGAACAAATTTGAAACCAAGTCAGAAGAAATTACACTCCAATTTGAGAACCAACTGTTTGTAAGGGGATTAAGGTCAAAAGGTCATAAGGAATAGTAGAATTAGGGCATTCGGCCCATCAAGTCTACTCATCATGGCTGATCTATCTCTCCCTCCAAACCCCATTCTCCCGTCTTCTCCCCATAACCTCTGACACCTATATTAATCAAGAATCTATCTCTACCTTAAAAATATCCACTGACTAGGCCTCTGCAGCCTTCTCTGGCAAAGAATTCCACAGATTCACCACTCTCCGACAAAATAAATGTATCCTCATCTCTTTCCTAAAAGAACGTCCTTTAATTCCTAGACTCTCCCACTCGTGGAAAAATCTTCTCCACAACCACTCTTTCAAAGATTCATTTTACGTAATGAAGCATTAATTAAAAAAAATACATCTGAGCAGACAAATGACTTTAAATTACCTGAATCTAAGAGGATTATTATTATGTAATGAAGGATTTTTAAAAAGCATCCGAGTCAACAAATAGACATTTCTGGTAGCAGATTGCTGAATTGTTTTCGCAAAAGAATGTTTTTCAAGAGAAAATCCAGTCAAGGGTAGAACATTTGAAGACTCAGATTCTGCTAATATTCTCCAATGAAACTGCCTCTGATCGCATCAGAATACAATCTGCTGAAAGGATGTTTTGCAGAGAAAAAGGAATTAGAATATTTTGGCGGTCACAAGAACGACAACTAACTTTTGTAACTTATTTTATTCTCTAAATAGCTTCTTAGCTCACAGGTTCTTACAACACGTCTGGCCACAACCGTGGTCAGCATTGAACTGCCGCGTGAAAACGAAACCGCGCAAAAACTCAGCAGCCCCTCCCGAGTCACGTGACCGCGGCATCCGGACGCCGGCTTCTATACTGGCGTGCAGCAGGCGCCGCTACAATATAATGATTGGAATCAACTAGATTTTTTTATTTTATATTTTCCTTAAAGTACTTTGCTAGTGCTTTGAATTTAGGCAATATATGAAATTGACAGATGAAGGTAGTTTTATTCCCCAAAATCTCCTGTGGAATAAAACAACGTGCATTCAGAACTGTGTCTAGTGATATTTTTCAGACAATACATAAATATTGACCATACACAAAAAGCTGGAGAAACTCAGCGGGTGCAGCAGCATCTAAGGAGCGAAGGAGATAGGCGACGTTTCGGGCCGAGAGACCTTCCCCATAAATATTGACCATCCATTTCCCTCCTTAGATATTGTCTAGCCTGCTGACTTCTTTCAACAGTTTGCTGCTCAAGATCCCAACATCTGCAGTCTCTTGTGTTTCCTTTCTCTAGATTTTTGCAAAATCTACAGTAAATAAACTGGGCCAGATTTTTCTGTACCAGTTCTGTACCAGTCTTTATTCCATAAGCAAACAGGAACATTTAAACTGCCAGCAATTCTCATCCAGCTCGGCGTAACTTGTGAGAGAGAGCACAGGCTGACCTTGCTAGTGTAAACCAGTGTAATACCGTAATACCATGTAAATGCACATATGTGTAGTGGGGAATATAAATGGCATGAAATAATGAGGGTTAAGCTACACTGTGTATCCATATTGATGATGCAACAGATATTCTAAATTAACAGGGAAAGTAGCTGATAATGGTAAAGTGAAATCAATAGAGCGTCACATGCCTTAATGATCAATCAGGTAAATTGTGTTCAGATTAAAGGATTAAGATATGCACAGAGCAAGGACTGTTGTTAATTACTGTGGGGAAGCTTCAATGTCCAAAAGTAAGATAGAGGACAAGGAAAAGAACGAGTGAATTAAGAGGAGATAGAGACCTTAAGCAAAAGATGAGTTCCTTAAATGTAAAATATAAATTTCCCTTGTTAATTCATAAGCAAAAACTTTGGTCTCTTTCTCCTCTTAATCCTCTTTTGTGTGTCAGAACAATCAGATGAGTATCACAATAATGAGTCTGTCCCACTTAGGTGAATTTTTAGGCGAGCATTCATGTTGAAAATTAGTCGCCATGGAGAAAATCGATAATCCTGTAGTCATGGGTGCAGTTGTAGTGGGATCGCCATGTCGAGGTAGTCGTAGGTAGTTTTAGTTAATCGCCTTTGCTAACCGGTCATTTTCATTGGCTCATTGGGGAAAAAAAACATAAGCACGAGTTTTGAGAACCAAGGATAACCGACCGGTAATGTTAAATGCCCGCCAAACCTCACAGCTGTGTATCTCTGGCATTGAAAGTTACCTGGCTTCTTAAAAGTGTCTCCCACTTCTTCTCCCCCCCCCCTTCTCCCCCCCCCCTTCTCCCCCCTTCTTTCCCCCCTCTTTTAAAGAACTTACCGTACACTGTGCTAGCCGTCTTAGCCTTCCTGTTCATCGCGGCGTGTGTTTGTATCACCTTGGCTTTGCAGCGTGTGAATTTCAGACAGCGCTCCCCCCCCCCCCCCCCTCCCCCCGTGCTTGCCCTGGCCCCCGCCTTTGCAATGTGTTTCTGTGTGTTCCACAGTCGCTGTTCCAGTTCCCGGATTTCCAGGCGACAGCCGGCGAATTGACAGTCGCCAGCAGTCCGCTGAAAAATTGTCTAAGTGGGACAGGCCCATAAGGTGAGAGGCAGATATGAGAGTGGTGTCGAAGAGGCTTTTAGATAGGCACAGGGAATAGAGGGATATGGATTACAAGCAGGCTGGTGAGAGCAGTTCAGCTAGGCATCATGCTCGACACAAATATTGTAAGCTGAAGGGCCCGTTCCTGTGCTGCATTGTTATGTTCTAAAAAAACTTCACTTTTGAAGTGCAAAAAAAATGGACACCAAACTAAGCCATCTCAATTATTCTCATAATTGAGAGTAATAGATGACAGTGTTTAAGAAACAGTTAGACAGGTACATGGATAGGACGGGTTGAGGGGGATATGGGACATGTTGGTCTGTGTCGGCAAGTTGGGCTGAAGGGCCAGTGTCCATGCTGTATCACTCTATGACTCCACAACTCTAATTGAAAATTAAACGTCATGAAAAATTGTGAAAAATTATTAAAATATACTGATTATAACTTTACAAATAAAAAACAAATATATTAAATAACATTCAAATAAATGTGAACTTAAAAAAAATAATAATTACAAACATTGACCTGTTTTTTTATATTGAACCTGTGTATTGTATTGAACATTGACCTGTTTTTTACTACCAGCTCTTTTTTACTACAAAAGTAATGGAGATTTCCCTCAACTGGACAACCGAGAGAAGATGGTTCCTGCTGATTCTCTTGTTAAAATGCTGGGGAGTTGCCACAACTTTGCACACCTGGCTTGAAAATCCTAAACTTTCTGGCACTCCTCCTAATAAGACCAGAGCCTTAATTTATTGAATGAATGAACACTTTATTGTCACACGCGACCAGTCACAGTGAAATTATTTGCTTGCATACCGAGGGTAAGCAAATAGTCGCCCATAAAGGGCACTGACAAAGTTACGGAGTATTCTCACCAAGTCCCCCTTTGATCTCTACTGAAAGGTAATTTACAGTTCAGTTTAGTTTAGTTTATTGTCACAAGCTATAGGGAAAGGCTTTTGTTGCATGCTAACCAGTCAGCAGAAAGACAATCCATGATTACAATCGATCCATTTACAGTTTATAGATGTATGATAAGGGAATAACGTTTAATGCAAGGTAAAGCCAGAAAAGTCTAATCAAGGATAGTCCAAGGGTCACCAAAGAGGTAGATAGTAGTTCAGCACTGCTCTCTGTTTGTGGTAGGATGGTTCAGTTGCATGATAACAGCTGAATAGAAACTTCACTTCATAAGTTCATAAGTTCTAGGAGCAGAATTAGGCCACTTGGCCCAACAAATCTACTCCGCCATACAATCATGGCCGATCTATCTTTCCTCCTCAACCCCATTCTCCCGCTTTCTCCCCATAACCCCTGACACCCGTACTAATCAAACACTGTTGGTTAATATTCTCACATTTTGCTGTTGAGCTTAAAGGTCAATTGAAGTGAAATTACAGCAATTTCATAAAAGTTCTTGGGGGATATAGACAACTAGACTAAGTAGGACCCGTTGGGTCCCAGCTTCACATGGGAGGGCTGGTCCTCCATTGCAATATTCCACCTCTCCACCAATTCCAATATAGCAGGCCAGTGGAGGGGGGGGGGGGGGGGGGGGCTTTCTGGAACGCTAGTATGTGTGTTGTGGGTCAAAGGGACTGGTTTCCAAAGGGCTAGTATGGACATTGTAGGCCGAATGGATTCTTGGGCAGGCAGCTCAGTCACTCTGGCCAGGGAGCTCGGTCACTCTGGCCAGGCAGCTCAGTCAATCTGGCCAGGCAGCATTTTAGAACCAATAGAGACACTTTTTGCAAACATTTTAGAACCAATAGAGACACTTTTTGCAAGCACTTTAGAACCAATAGAAACACTTTTTGCAAGCATTTTAGAACCAATAGACACACTTTTTGCAAGCATTTTAGAACCAATAGAAACCAATAGACACACTTTTTGCAAGCATTTTAGAACCAATAGACACACTTTTTGCAAGCATTTTAGAACCAATAGAGACACTTTCTGCAAGCAATTTAGAACCAATAGCGATACTTTCTGCAAGCATTATAGAACCTATAGAGACACTTTCTGCAAGCATTTTAGTACCAATAGACACCTTCTGCAAGCATTTTAGAACCAATAGAGACACTTTTTCTGCAAGTAGTTTAGAACCAATAGAGACACTCTTTCTGTAAGCATTTTAGAATCAATAGAGACACTTTTTGCAAGCATTTTTGAACCAATAGAGACACTTTTTGCAAGCATTTTTGAACCAATAGAGACACTTTTTGCAAGCATTTTAGAACCAATACACACTTTCTACAAGAATTTTAGAACCAATAGACACTCTGCAAGCATTTTAGAACCAATAGAGACACTCTTTCTGCAAGCATTTTAGAACCAATAGAGACACTTTTTGCAAGCATTTTAGAACCAATAGACACATTTTTTGCAACCTATTTAGAACCAATAGACACATTTTGGAAGCATTTTTGAACCAATAGAGACACTTTTTGCAACCATTTTAGAACCAATAGAGACATTTTCTGCAAGCATTTAAGAACTAATAGACTCTCTTTCTGCAAGCATTTTAGAACCAATAGACACACTCTTTCTGCAAGCACTTTAGAACCAATAGAGACACTATTTCTGCAAGCATTTTAGCACCAATAGAGCCTCTATTTCTGCAACCATTTTAGAACCAATAAAAACACTTTTTGCAATAATTTTAGAACCAATAGATGCTCTTTCTGCAACCATTTTAGAACCAATAGAGACACTTTTTGCAACCATTTTAGAACCAATAGAGACACTTTTTGCAACCATTTTCGAACCAATAGACACTTTGTGCAAGCATTTTTAACCAATAGACACTTTGTGCAAGCATTTTAGAACCAACAAACATTTTTTGCAAGCATTTTAGAACCAATGGAGACACTTTTTGCAAACATTTTAGAATCAATAGAGACACTTTTTGCAAGCATTTTAGAACCAATAGACACACTTTTTGCAAGCATTTTAGAACCAATAGAGACACTCTCTGCAAGCATTTTAGAACCAATAGAGACACTTTCTGCAAGCATTTTAGAACCAATACACAGCTTCTGCAAGCATTTTAGAACCAATAAACACCTTCTGCAAGCATTTTAGAAACAATAGAGACACTATTTCTGCAACCATTTTAGAACCAATAGAGACATTTTTTGCAACCATTTTACAACCAATGGAGACACTTTTTGCAAGCATTTTTGAACCAATAGAGACACTTTTTCCAAGCATTTTAGAACCAATAGACACGTTCTACAAGAATTTTAGAACCAATAGACACTCTGCAAGCATTTTAGAACCAATAGAGTCACTCTTGATGAAAAGATGAAGCATACAAATTAGCCAGAAAAAGCAGCCCACCTGAGGACTGGGAGAAATTCAGAGTCCAGCAGAGGAGGACAAAGGGCTTAATTAGGAAAGGAAAAATAGATTATGAAAGAAAACTGGCAGGGAACATAAAAACTGACTGCAAAATGTTTTATAGAAATGTGAAGAGGAAGAGATTAGTTAAAACAAATGTAGGTCCCTTGCAGTCAGAAACCGGTGAATTGATCATGGGGAACAAGGGCATGGCAGACCAATTGAATAACTACTTTGTTTTTTTCTTCACTAAGGAAGACATAAATAATCTGTCGGAAATAGCAGGGGACTGGGGGTCAAATAAGATGGAGGAACTGAGTGAAATCCAGGTTAGCCGGGAAGTGGTGTTGGGTAAATTGAACAGATTAAAGGCCAATAAATCTCCAGGGCCAGATAGTCTGCATCTCAGAGTACTCAAGGAAGTAGCCACAGAAATAGTGGATGCATTAGTGATAATTTTTCAAAACTCCTTAGATTCTGGGGTAGTTCCTGAGGATTGGAGGGTAGCTAATGTAACCCCACTTTTTAAAAAAGGAGAGAAAGAGAAAATGGGGAATTACAGACCAGTTAGACTAACATCGGTAGTGGGGAAACTGCTAGTTATTAAAGAAGGGATAGCAGCACACTTGGAAAGCGGTGAAATCATTGGACAAAGTCAGCATGGGGTTCCGAAAGGTAAATCATGTCTGACGAATCTTATAGACTTTTTTGAGGATGCAACTAGTAGAGTGGATAAGGGAGAACCAGTGGATGTGTTATATCTGGACTTTCAGAAGGCTTTCGACAAGGTCCCACATATGAGATCAGTATACAAATTTAACGCACATGGTATTGGGGTTTCAGTATTGATGAGGATAGAGAACTGGCTGGCAGACAGGAAGCGAAGGGTAGGAGTAAACAGGTCCTTTTCAGAATGGCAGGTAGTGACTAGTGGGGCACCACAATGCTCAGTGCTGGGACCCCAGCTATTTACAATATATATTAATGATTTGGACGAGGGAATTGAATGCAACATCTCCTAGTTTGCAGATGACACTAAGCTGGGGGTAGTGTTAGGTGTGAGGAGGATGCTAGGAGGCTGCAAGGTGACTTGGATAGGCTGGGTGAGTGGGCAAATGCATGGCAGATGCAGTATAATGTGGATAAATGTGAGGTTATCCACTTTGATGGCAAAAACAGGAGGGTAGACTATTATCTGAATAGTGGCAGATTAGGAAAAGGGGAGATGCAACGAGACCTGGGTGTCATGGTACACCAATCATTGAAAGTAGGCATGCAGGTGCAGCAGGCAGTGAAGAAAGCAAATGGTATGTTAGCATTCATAGCGTAAGGATTTGAGTAGAGGAGCAGGGAGGTTATACTGCAGTTGTACAGGGTCTTGGTGAGACCACACCTGGAGTATTGCGTACAGTTTTGGTCTCCAAATCTGAGGAAAGACATTCTTGCCATAGAGGGGGTACAGAGAAGGTTCACCAGACTGATTCCTGGGATGTCAGGACTTTCATATGAGGAAAGACTGGATAGACTCGGCTTGTACTCGCTAGAATTTAGAAGACTGAGGGGGGATCTTATAGAAACTTACAAAATTCTTAAGGGGTTGGACAGGCTAGATGCAGGAAGATTGTTCATGATGTTGGGGTGGTCCAGAACAAGGGGTCACAGTCTAAGGATAAGGGGGAATTCCTTTAGGACCGAGATGAGGAAAACATTTTTCACACAGAGAGTGGTGAGTCTCTGGAATTCTCTGCCAGCGAAGGTAGTTGAAGCCAGTTCATTGGCTAAATTTAAGAGGGAGTTAGATGTGGCACTTGTGGCTAAAGGGATCAGGGGGTATGGAGAGAAGGCAGGTACAGTTTACTGAGTTGGATGATCAGCCATGATCATATTAAATGGCGGTGCAGGCTCGAAGGGCCTAATGGCCTACTCCTGCAACTATTTTCTATGTTTCTGTTTCTTTCTGCAACCATTTTAGAACCAATAGAGACACTTTCTGCAACCATTTTAGAACCAATAGAGACACCTTTTGCAGGCATTTTAGAACCAACAGAGACACTTTTTGCAAGCATTTTAGAACCAATAATACACTTTTGCAAGCATTTTAGAACTAATAGATACACTTTCTGCAAGCATTTTAGAACCACATTAAGGGTACTCACAGTTGAGTAGACATGTGTTCGGTGCTATTCAGAGCTCAGAGAGACGTGACCCTCTGGCTTCCTCCATCTTGCAGAGGCTGAGTGAGGCACACCACTTCCTGCTTTTATAGTCCCTCCCCCTCCCTCCAGCAGGTGCAGCAGAGAGTATGGTGATTAAATAAAAAACATTAAATATCTCTCTGATTTTTCATCGATGGGAAAAATCCTCTGGTCCAGGAAGGCGGAGGGGGGCTCTGAGCGAGCTGGCTAAAAATGACGGCCGTAGGTGGCGACGTTCTCTCGGAAATCACACCACAGTGAGCCATAAGCGGTCAAGATCAGACTTTCATTAACATAGATTGACAATCGGTGCATGAGTAGGCCATTTGGCCCTTTGAGCCAGCACTACCATTCAATGTGATCACGGCTGATCATCCACAATCAGTACCCCATTCCTGCCTTCTCCTTATATCCCCTGACTCCGCTCTTTAAGAGCCCTATCTAGCTCTCTCTTGAGAATATCCAGAAAGTGTTAAAAGAAACATGTCTTCGTCGAAGAGCTAACGATGGAGTATCACACACTGACCAAAATCTAATCACACTGCCCTACTTCCTCTCACAAGTTGCCTTTCAATTGGAGATGGCGGCACTGCCTTGCAGCTGTGGCTCGCCTACAGTCCATTTGTCTTTTCTTTTTTTTGTTTTCTTTTGTCCCGTTGTTGTGGTTTGTTACAGTTTATTTTGGTTGTGTATGTGTGGGGGGGTGGGAGAAGCATGTTTTTTGGCTCTTCGTTCGGGGGGATGCAACCTTTCTTGCCGTATCCCCCGTCTCCGTCTCCGTCTGTGCTGAGGCCTATCGCGGAGCTGGCGGCCTCGAGGCTCCGGAGGCAGAGCCAGGACTTACCAACGTGGGGCTGGCCGACTTCGGGGCTGTTGTGGCGTTGCGACCCGACTTCGACCCGACTTCGGAGCCCCGGAGGCTCGGCACGGGCCAGTGGACGACATCGTCGGGAGCTCGCAGGTCACAGGTTGGTGACCTGTTTTTCCGCAGCTCCCTTAACAACAGCTTCGTCCGCTGGACTGGAAGGCGGCAGCTTCGGCAGCTTCGACCGCCCTGGGCCGCGGAGTTTGAACCGGCCCGTTCGGATTCAGCCGCGGGACTTACTTCCCATCACCCGGCTGGGTCACAACATTGGAGGCCTGGATCGCCTCAGCGCAGAGGGAGAGCAAGGAGGGAAGAGACATGGACTTTGGGACTTTTTTCCTTCCATCACAGTGAGGAGGTGCCTGGTGGACTCACTGTAGTGGATGTTAAACTGTGTTGAGTGTGTGTTTTTGTTATTTATTCTATGTTATGACTGAAGGCAAAACCATTTTGTTGCACTGAAAAGTGCAATGACAATAAAATTGAATCTGAATCTGAATTTTCATGGTGCGTGTTGTTTTCATGCTATTATTTTCAATGCAATAACTGGGCCACAGAGCAATGATAAAGGAAATGTTTTGAATTGGATAACATAATGGATAATGGATTTGTCCTCTCACCTTGGTGACCTTACTTTTGACACAGTTCAGAATGATAAGATGTAAGTCTATTTTTACTTAAGCCTATGAAGCTCTTAAGTGAAAAAGGATTGGACAGCCAGTGCCAACTCAATTCTTTATGGGCGCGCATTCACGGCAATAGAGCATGTATTATTCAATCTAATTGGTTAGAATGGACTTTTTAGCCACCAAGTTTCCAAAACTGAAATAATGAAGCCTGAAGATTTTCAACTAAAAGTAAAGGTCTTAGCTGAAACTAAATTCCTCTCCTCAGAGAGTGCTGAGAAATCTGAGATAGAATTAACACAATTGATCTCATTGGAAAGCAGCGTGGAGATTTGTGAGAACTTAGCAGAAAACTGTGGGAGGCAACACTTTCAATAATAAATTTATAAACCTTAGTTTAAATCAATGGAAATGGATATCGCAGTTGGAGAGATTTCACAGAAATGTGGATTTGGGATTAGTGCTCATAGCATGAAAGGGAGGTAAAAAGAGATAATTAGATCATAGTACTATAATTGCTTTGAAGCCAGTTTAATGCAAAAGTTTAAGATGGAGTTAGATAAACACATGAAAAACAGTTGTTAACCTTAGAACATGGTAGGTCTGTCATGCAGCCCTGTCAGCAGCATGTCCGTTGTTTTCTACTTTTTTTGTTTTTTTACTGTCCTAATATGTGTTTTTGGTGTCTCTCTGTGTGGCCTGTGTGGGGGGTGGTGGGGGGGGTAAGGGGGAAACCGCTTTGGTCGCCTCCTCCACGGAGAGGTGACTTTTTCCATGTCGCCTCCCCGGTGGCCTAACATTGAGGATTGGTGCGGCCTTTCCCGGAGACGTGCCTGGGGCTTCAGCAGCGGGCGCAGCGCGGACTCTCGTCGTGAAGCGGGCAAAGCCCTCGTCGGGGCTCGCCAGAGAGGAACGCTCCGCTCGCTGGCCTGCGGCAGTCCAAAGCCGCGGTCTGCAGAGCTTCAGCTGGCGCCGCGTCCGCAGCCTGGGATCCCCCGTTGGGGTCCCGGGAGAAGAAGAAGCCACCACCAGCGGCACGGCCTACTTCTACCGCGGGCGCGACGGCGACGGCGACTTACCATCAGGAGCTGTGATCTGCAGTGCTTCTGGCTGCGGTGCGGTGAGAACTTTAAATGTTCGACCCCCGGCCTGCGGCATACACCAACCTGAAGCCGCGGTCTCCGGTGGGGAGGCACCGTTTCAGGACTTACCTTGACTTTCACTCATCTAGATGCTCGAAGCGGCGGCTGCGGAGGGTTGAGGTCCCGACCACGATTAAAAATGGAGGAGGACTGGCCAAATTTTGTGCCTTCCACCACAGTGATGAATGCTGTGGTAGATGTTTGTGTTAAATTTTTATTGTGTTTTTTTGTGTTCTTTTTCATTGTATCACTGCTGGCAAATTCATTTCACTTGCACTATATGAGCAAGTGATGAATAAAACTGATTGTATTGTATTTGTCATAGATTAATAGAATCATGGACTGATACAGTGTGAAAACAAGCCCTTCTGCCCAACTTGCCCACACTGGCCAACATAATAATAATATATTTTATTGTCATTACACATAAGTGCAACAAGATTTGGTTTGCAACTTCCATCCGATGTCATAACTTAATCGACAAATAAAATTTAGGTTTAAATATCCTGAGAACAAGGTTTGTAAAAACGAACATTAGACCAGTAAAATCAACACAGACTAAAGTGCGAGGCCGGGGGAGACAGTCCATGGGGGTGGGGGGGTACTCAGCAGGGCCGGTTCAGAGCTGCTACAGGTCTGGGAATGAAGCTGTTCCTGAGTCTGGTGGTGCGGGCGTAGAAGGCCTTGTACCATCTGCCGGAAGGGAGAAGTTCGAGCAGTCCATTACAAGGGTGAGAGGAGTCTTTATGTATGCTGATGGCCTTCCTGAGGCACCGTGTGTGGTAGATGCCCTCCAGGGCTGGTAGCGCTGTCCCAATAATCTGTTGCGCTCTGTGGACAACGCGCTGAAGAGCACTCCTCTCCGCCTCCGTGCAGCTGAGATACCACACAGAGATGTCCCAGCTACAATAGTCCCACCTGCCTGCACCTGGTTCATATCCCTTAAAATTCATCCTTTCCATGTACAAAACTTGAATGAGTGCGCTATAGTAGCTTCTTGACAGTGGCATTTATCACAAATTGGTGAAACGTCAGAGAAAAAATTTATTTAATTTAGTTTTTGAGTAGTATAATCTATGTATAATTTAAAATTGTATTAAAATGTGTCTAACGTTAATTGAGCAATTGTGCACATTTAATACGTATACTTTCCACCTTTCATTGGAAATTTTTATGCTTAGTTCGTTTTCCCACTCACCTCTAATACCTTCCGTTGTTGGTATTACTGCATTTCATATAATATTATATATATATGTGAAATTAAATTTGGTGATTCCACCTTTGTATTCATTACTTCATCTAGTAAGTCTAATGGCATTTTGTGAAATTCATGTGCATGTTTTTTCAAATAATCACATATTTGGAAATATTGAAAATACTGATTGCTACCCAGATTGTATTTTAGTTGAATTGTTTAAATGATAATAGTTTTCCCGTATCATACAAATCTCCCAAAGTTTTAATTCCTGCTCTTTCCCATTGTATAAATGCTTTGTCTATAATCAAGGGTTTAAACAGAGGGTTTTTAGCAATAGGAGATAGGAGAGATAAGTTTCTTAATTTTAAATTGTATATTATTTGTTTCCAAATTCTGATTGTACGATGTATAATTGGGTGTTTGTTGTAGTTTGTATTATTCACAGTTATTGGTGAAAGAAGGATCGCACCAATATTAAAGGGGGAGCAGTCCTCTTTCTCTATAATGATCCATTCCAGTTGATGAAGAGAATTATCCAACAATTGAATCATATTTCTAACATTTACCAACCAATAATAATACATAAAATTATGTAGTGCTAATCCCCCTACTACTTTGGGTTTATGCAGTTGTGGTCTTTGTATTCTATGTGTCTTATAATCCAAAATAAAATTTGCAATATCTGAGTCCAATTTAAAAAAAAAACTTTTTGGGTAGATATAGTGGGATTGATTGGAACAAGTATAGAATTTGTGGTAGAAAAATCATTTTTATGGCGTATATTCGACCTATTAAGGACATCGGGAGTGTTTTCCAGAATTTAAAATTAAATTATGTAATTTCTTAAGTACAGGGTTATAGTTTGCTTTAAACATGTCTTGATATCTTCTAGTAATTTCAATGCCCAAGTATTTAAATTTTTCCCCAGCTATTTTAAAAGGAAATTGTACGAGATGTGTAGAATCTTTTGGTTTTATTGTCATGATTTCACTTTAACCTGAAATTCCTCAATTAAATTTTAAATGTTGGATATAGTGATATGAGGCTTTGTGATGTACAAAAGTACATCATCAGTGTATAATGATATTTTATTGTTTGAATATTTTGTCTTATATCTGTGGATATTCGGATGAGTTCTAATTCTTTCTGCTAGTGGTTCAATTATGAGGGCAAATAACAATGGTGATAATGAAAAATCTTGTCTATTACCCCTTGACAGTTGAAATTTCGTGGATAAAATATTATTAGTTAATATTCTGGCCGTTGGCTTATTATATATTAATTTAATCCATTGAATGAAATTCTCTCCCAGTTGAAATTTTTGCAATACCTTATACTTCCATACAACCTGATCGAATGCTTTCTCTGCATCCAGCGAAATAATTGCGAGATTTGGATCTTTAGTTTGATGTGAGTGCATTATATTAAGCAGACGTCTCAAATTATTAAATGAATGTCTCTTAGGGATAAACCCCGTTTGATCCGGATGTATTAGTTTAATGGCGTACTTACTTAATCTTCTTGCTAATATTTTTGCTAATATTTTTGCTAATATTTTTTAATCTGTATTTAACAACGCGATAGCTCTATAGGATCCAGGTTCTTCCTCATCTTTATCTTTCTTAAATATTAATGTAATCGTAGATTCTGCTAGTGTATCAGGTAATATTTGTTCTCTGAAAGCATGTGTGTACATTTTCTGTAGACGAGGACTAAATATATTGCAAAATCTTTTATAGAATTCATTACTAAATCTGTCGGGAGCTGGTGTTTTCCATGTACCTGTCTAACTGCTGTTTAAATGTTGGGATCGTCCCAGCCTCAACTACCTCCCCTGGCAGCTTGTTCCATACACCACCACCCTTTGTATGAAAAAGTTACCCCTTAGTTTCCTATTAAATCATATCCCCTTCACCTTGAACCTATGTCCTCTGCTCCTCGATTCCCCTACTCTGGGCAAGAAATTCTGTTCTTCTCATGATTTTATACACCTCTATGGTGAGTTAGAAGTTTATTTGAGACAGTTTTCGAATGCTGAACTCATCCATGTAACGATCCTTCCATCTGAAGGTAGAGTCCAAATAATTCCCAGAGGTTATCTTTTTAATAGTTGTGCTGAAAGGGAAATCATTGGGTGCTGTCAATAAACAATAGACAATGGACAATAGGTGTAGGAGTAGGCCATTCGGCCCTTCAAGCCATTCACTGTGATCATGGCTGCTCATCCACAATCAGTACCCCGTTCCTGCCTTCTCCCCATATCCCCTGACTCCACTATTTTTAAGAACTCTCTCCTGAAATCATCCATGGAATTGACCTCCACTGCCTTCTGAGGCAGAGAATTCCACAGATTCACAACCCTCTGTGTGAAAATGTTTTTCCTCATCCCCATTCAAACTTGCTTACCCCTTATTCTTAAACTGTGCCACTGGTTCTGGACTCCCCCAACATCAGGAACATGTTTTCTGTGTCCAAACCCTTCATAGACTTATATGTTTCAATAAGATCCCCTCTTATCCTTCCAAATTCCAGAGTATACAAGCCCAGCCGCTCCATTCTATCAACATATGACAGTCCTGCCATCCCAGGAATTAACCTCATGAACCTATGGTGCACTCTCTCAATAGCAAGAATGCCCTTCCTCAAATTTGGAGACCAAACCTGCACACGATACTCCAGGTGTGGTGACACTAGGGCCCTGAACAACTGCAGAAGGACCTCTTTTCTCCTATATTCAATTCCTCTTGTTAAGAAGGCCAACATGCCATTCACTTTCTTCACAGCCTGCTGTACCTGCATGCTTACTTTCAGTGACTGATGAACAAGGACCCCCAGATCTCTATGTACTTGTCGTTAAGCAGGTCAACAATTTTGGTCAGGTTAGATCCTAAACAGTCACATAGATGAGATAAAGTGAGTATAATTTCCAGTCTAAATCAGAAAATGCAAAAATATTGTAGAACTCCTGACAGGATGGCACTGTGGCACAGCGGTAGAGTTGCTGTCTTACAGCACCAGAGACCCGAGTTCGATCCTGACTACAGGTGCTGGTTGCATAGTTTGCACTTTCTCCTTGTGACCACGTGGGTTTTCTCCAGGATCTCTGGTTTCCTCCCACATTCCAAAGAAGTACAGGTTTACAGGTTAATTGGCTTCTGTAAATTGTAAGTTGCCTATAGTGTGTAAGGTAGTGCTAGTGTATGGGGTGATTGCTGGTTGGCGTGGACTCGGTGGACCAAGGTCGATCTGTTTCCAAGATTGGAGGGCCTGTTTCCAAGCTGTTTCTCTTAAGTCCTGATGTTAATGGTAGAATAGAAACTTCAATTTGTGACTACATGCTCTGATAAGTATCCATCTGAGAAATCTTGTACCCTTGCTTAGTTCAAAACATGGTGGAGTGAAGATTATTTCAACAGTGAAAAGTGTCAGTCTTGTATCTAGATTTGCAGATTTCACAAAGCAGACAACAGGCTTTCCACTGAATTGTTACTGTCAGTCATTTGGATTTATCTAGTTCACACTTGGTACTGAGGATTCTCTAATATGTGAGATTGTTGCATTGCATCTGACTCAAAGAGCAATTGTTGAAAGAACTGCACTCCATTTGCACAATGTACCCGTTCTTAACTTGTTCGTAATAGCTGCTTTGGCAATTAACACACCATCCTCTATCATTTGGGTGGCACAGTGGCGCAGCTGGTGGAGTTGCTGCCTCAGAGCGTCGAAGACACAGGTTCGATCCTGACCTCAGGTGCTATCTGTTTGGAACTTGACATTCTCTCTGTGACTGCTGGGTGCTCCGGTTTCCTCCCACATCCAAAAGACGTGTGGGTGTGTAGGCCAATTGCCTCCAGTTCAACCTGGGTTCCCAACCTGGGGTAAATTTCTCCAACCCAGGGGGTAAATTTGTTAATTATGGATTTGTACATATTTTTTCTCATTAACTGACTGGTATACTGGTATCTGTTCATATTAGTTGTTCATAAATAAGTGAAATAACATTGTATGTGCTATTAATGTTGCCAGGGGTAAATGGGATGAACTAGGTTTGGAACCCCTGCTCTAGTGTATAGGAAGTGAGAAAGTGGGATAACATAGAACTAGTGTGAACGGATGAGCGATGGTTGACATGCACTCGGTGGGCAGAAGGGCCTGTTTCCACACTGTATCTCTAAATCACATTTGGATATTTTCCCATAGTAAACTCCACTGCAAGACATAAAACATACATTAATGCTCATCCTGTATCCTACACATACAGGTTTGGTAGCAACAACATGATATATTTTAGTGCAGAATCTTCTTGTAAAGTTTTCAATCAAAGATATGTGGGTCAGCATTCTACGTCAGATTATGAATGAGGAACCTTTAGAGCAATGTATTGAGTTTTGGAAAGATGGCAGAGAAGATTTATGAGAATGTTGCCAGGACTTGAAAGCCTGATCTCAACGGAGGGGTTGGGCAGGCTAGTACTTTATTCCTTGAAGTGCAAGAGGCTGAGAGATGATCTCAGAGAAGAGTATGGTATTATAATGGACATTGGTAGGGTAAATGCACTGTCGTCCCCCCCCCCCCGGTAGCGGGACTCAAGAACTATAAGCCATCAGTTTAAGGTAGGAGGGAAATGATTTAATAGGAGCCTGAGGAGCAATGTTTTCCACACAGTGGGCGGTGGATATGTGGAACGAGCTGCCATCTGAAGTACTCGAGGCAGATTTGATGACAGCATTTAAAAAAGGATATGGGCCAAAGGTGGGTAAATGGGACGAGCTTTGATGGGTCATCAAGCTCAGCATGGATGAGTTGGGCTGAGTGGCCTGTTTTCACGCTGTCTGACTCTCTGACTCTATGGCTCCAGGTTAGGAATGTACGATTACCATCAGGTAACCTAGGAAAGGGACAGAGGGCATGAGACATGAGTCCACAATTTAAGGATCCATGAGGGGTATTTTTTAATCTTTTCAGCTCCAAAGTGGTAATTTAAGAATTTAAAATAAAGCTTGCATTTTTTTCTTAACACTCACTGAAAATGGGATTTGCTATTGAATTAAAATTCACATCCAAACATGCATCACTCGTGCTGTGCTAATCAATGTATGAATTAATGCAGAAAATTCCTCAGTGGTAGAAGGCAAGCTGATGTATATTTAACCTGGATTGGCACTATGTGAAACACTATGTGAGTCCTATATGGCAATCACACCACTGAGAAAGATCAATCTGTAAAAGCAGTCTTGAACTATTATCTACCTCATTGATGACCCTCGGACTGTCCTTTATCGGACTTTGCTGGCTTTACCCTGCACTAAACATTATCCCCCTTATCATGTATCTACGCACTATACATGGCTCGATTGTAATCATGTATTGTCTTTTCGCTGACTGGAGAGCATGCAACAAAAGCTTTTCACTGTACCTCAGTACATGTGACAATTAACTACACTGTAAACTGTAAACGATCATGGGATCCAGCATCCAAATCTGGGATAGATTTTGGCCAAAGATAGACACAAAAAGCTGGAGTAACTCAGTGGGACAGGCAGCATCTCTGGAGAGAAGGAATGGGGGAGTGCTTGGTCCGCTGAGTTACTGCAGCTTTTTGTGTCTATCTTTAGCATCTGCAGTTCCTACCTATAGGCCATTTGACTCAATGATTTATTGTAATTGACACCAATTGCTTCCCAAAACAACCTTGGAATTAAAGGTGCCATGAGCATTATGAGTTGAAATGACCTCTTATCCCAATGCCTTTTCTTTGGATTCTATAGATAGAAATGAAAAGATGAATAAATGTTCTTAAAACATCTGTAACATTTAATTCCCCCAACATCACTATAAGTGTGATAAATCAACAATATTCTGGAGTTTAATCCAATATTTCTGTCAATATTTCTCTTTGTTTAATGTCCTCAGAATTGACCTTTTTCCAGGTTGTGAAGTCAGTCTCAAAATAAAATGATATGAAATAGACAGATGTTAAATTACAAATTCAATTCAAATGTTTATTTCTGGAAAATCGAATATGGCAAGGTCGTTTAGTTGGGTGTACAAACTGTTTCAAAGGTTAGTTGGAATTACTTAAGTGCAAATGGTATATAAACTGGAACTGACATTATGTCATTCACAAATGGCCAAATACACTTTGGTTTTGCAAAAGTCTAATCAAACCATGTTGTTTTTACAGCTTTTGACACAGATTGTTTGTTACAAGTAAGCTCTGGGTAAATTCAGCATTTATAAGCCACACTGTTCAGTGTTAGTTCGGCTCAGTGGTACAATTCTCGCCCACAGTTCACAGCATTGTGAGTTCCAGGGTATGCCCGTGGTCACTCCAGTGTGGGGAGTATTCCCCAGTATCACTGTCTGAAGAAGTGCCTTGACCCAAAAAGTTACCTATCCATGTTCATCAGAGATGCTGCTGTCCTGCTGAGTTACTCCAGCACTTTCGTGTCCATTTGTGCATTTCTGGCACTATTCCCTTATGGATGAGTCAAACCAAGAGTGTTGAATTGTCATATGTACCAACAATGGAATAATGAAATTCTTACTTGCAGCAATGTAGCAGCCCTATAAACACAATACTCATAGATAATATCGAATAAACAAAAAACAATAAATTAATACCCCTGATACTTGAGCATAAAAATGCCTGAAGTCCTTAGTCCAACCAAAGACAGTCCATAGTTCATAGTTTAGTTAGTGTTTTATCAGGTCATAAAGTCATTAGTGACAGGAACTGAATTAGGCCATTCGGCCCATCAAACCTACGCCATTTAATCATGGCTGATCTATCTACCCCTCCTAATCCCATTCTCCTGTGTTCTCCCCATAACCCATGATGCCCATACTAATCAAGAATTTTTCTATCTCCGTCTTAAAAATATCCTTTGACGGCCTCCACAGCCTTCTGTGACAATGAATTCCATAGATTCACCACCCTCTTATGAAATAAATTCCTCTCATCACCTTCCTAAAGGAACATACTTAGTCCTAGACTCTCCCACTAGTCGAGATATCTTCTCCACATCCACTCTATCCAACACTAGTTTTGTAGTGTTCAAGAGCCTGGCCTTCTTCTTCTTGCAAATGAAACATAAACCAAAGGAATAGTTAGATCTTAAGCCGGGTGTTGAGCAGCCAGGTTGTTGTCTCTACGTCAATATCTGCCAGGCCCTGAGCTCCATTTGGTGGGTGGTAGAGCGGGCACCCAGAGATGACATGGTTGGCTGTCTGTTGTTCTGCTCCGCATTCACAGGTTGGGCTGTGACAGAGTCTCTATCTCCACATGCTGGCATTGAAATGCCCAATTCCAATACAAAGTCGGTTGAGCTTCACCCATGCTCCTCTGTGGAGGTCAGACCCTGGACAGTTTTTATCTGGTGAACAGATGTAGCTGTGTAATGTAGAAGAGGTTGCCTGGTGATTGCTCGGAAGATTCTTTGACCTGGAGATCATGGTTTTCTGACACCAATACCTATAACATATTAAACCAGTGAGAATGGTCCAGTCAAGAAGGAGGAGCATGTTTAGTTATTCAGAGTTATGATTTGAATCTAGAGGAGGGGTGTTCCGGAGTGATTTACAATCTAATGGCAGCAGTAAGACTGTGGTAACATGTTTTCTGCACATAGGCACAGGCTATTTGATCACAGATTTATCATGGGAACCTATGAATCACAATAGTTCACATTTCACCTTTTTATAGTACAGCATGGCCAGAAATCTCACAGCCTAGGTTCGTCAACACTGAGGGTTTTGCTGAAACGGGGAGCAGATTTTTTGCAGATTTGGGGCGCACAGGGGATGAACCCAGTGAAAGTAGTGCAGGAGGGACAAAAGATCTTTACCGTATCTCGGTGCACAAATTCACGTTCACTAGTTATAGGAGTAGAATCAGACCATTAGGCCCATTGAGTCTACCCCACCATTCAATCGTGGCTGATCTCTGCCACCTAATCCTATTTTCCTGCCTTCTCCCCATAATCCTTGACACCCGTTCGAATAAAGAATTTGTCTATCTCTGCCTTAAAAATATCCACTGATTTGGCCTCCGCAGCCCTCTGTAGCAATGAGTTCTACAGATTAATTACCCTCTGACGAAAGAAGTTCCACCTCACCTCCTTTTTAAAAGTGTCCTTTAATTCAGAGGTTACGACACCTGGTCCTAGTCTCTCCCATGAGTGGAAACATCCTCTCCGCATCCACTTATCTATGCCTTTCATTATCCTCTAAGTTTCAATGAGATCCCCCCTCAATGTTTTAAACTTACATGACAATAAACTAAACTCAATGAAACAGGTGCCAGAAATCATGTCACAACCATCTGTTGGAGAAACCATGGCTCATGAACTTCAGTTATTAATAAAAAATAATGACAGTTCTTGTAGTCCTTGGGAAGTTTGCCAAGATTTCCATCATGGAATGAAACTTTATAGAAACATAGAATGAAGAGGGACAATAATCTCCAGTGAATAGAGACTGTGCCTTTATTTTTTTAAGTGCTGAGAACCTTCAGAAAGTCAACAGCATTGGAGTCTGGAAACTGACCCACCATGTTCAAGGATAGCTTCGACCCAACAACCATCAGGGTCTTGAACACTACAAAACACCAACTAAACTCTGAACTATGGACTGTCTTTTGTTGCACTAAGGATTAAAGACTGTTTTGCATGAGTATTGGGATTTTGAATGCATTGATTTTGTTTATTATATGTTATTTGTGTGTGTGTTGTGTTAACATGCCTGTTATGCTGCTGCAAGTAAGAATTACATTGTTCCATTGTCAGTAAACAAGACAATTAAACATTCTTGACTCTTGCTCCTTTGGCATTTGACACACGTCCAAACCACAGTGCCAGACTTTCCATTTCTCATGGAAGATGAACACTGAATGCTGGCACAACTCAGCAGGACAGGCAGCATCTCTGGAGAGAAGGAATGGGTGACATTTGGGTCAAGATCCCGGCAGAGGAGAGCGACCAGTTACTGATCTCCCCGCTGTGAGTCCCCACCAGACCGCCATCCCACCGCCTCCCCCCCGCTCCAGCCCCTTCCCCTCTGGTCTACCTCGCTGGGTCCTTCCCCCCTCCCCGTGATACCCCCCTCTTCCCCGTCTTTTCACCGAACTCTCTCCTCTCTACACACCCCCCTCCCCCTCACAGCCCCCTTCCATCCACAGCCCCCCTGGCCCACTCTCCCCCTTCCCCCCCCCCCCGCCCACACACACCCCCTCCCCCTCTCCTTGCACGTCCCCGCCAACACACCCCCCCCACAACCCCTGGCCCACAAACACCACCCTCCCCCCTCCACCCACGTACCCCACTCCTCCCCCCACAACTTCCCCACCCACACACCACCCTGCCCACACACACGCCCTCACACACACACCCCCATCAAACATCCCTTCTCCCCCTCCCACACCACTCCAGTCCACACACACCCCTCCCCTCTCACACCACCTCTCCCATCCCTACAACCCCTCCCCCCACACCACCCCCTGCCCCCCTGCCAACACACACCCTCCTTCCCCTCCTCCCCTCCCACCTCATCCCCCCCCCCCCCCCCCCCCGCCACATATGGTGGAATATTGCGTTGGGGGAGGGAGACCCAATGGGTCTGTGCTTGGTCTAGTATATATGGCAATAAAACATTCTTCACTCTTCAATCATCAAGTACTGTGGCAGATGGCTGTAGACGGGGATGATTTGGGGTGTCATGTGGGGGCGGGGTTAAATTATATGTATGATAACACTACATGTATCCATCCATTGCTACAGGTACGACTGCCGTACTTCCCTGGCAGAAAATTCCAATGATCAGGCTCATCTTGATGCACAAATGCACTAAAACTCTACGTGGACTGTCTAACAAGCCATCTTATTCCTGCATATTCAGAACTGTCTTTCGCATCACAGTCTCTGAGCTATGAGTGAACTCCAAGGAGTTAGTACTGTAAAAAAAAAAACACACCTGACAATTCAGGCTCAGCGCAGTGAGACAAACTGACATATCATTAAAACATTTGTGATTCAGCTGAGAATTTTATTTTTATGGATGGTGGGCAACATCACAGAAACATCTTATAGTTTTGTGCACTGCACGGTGGTTTTGATAGGAAAGAAAATGTTATGATGCCATTTCATCTTGGACATGGTACCTGAATGAAACACCTGTGGTTCATGCCCAGGCAAGTTCTAGACAAGGAGGGCCATTCATACTGATCACCTGAACTGAGAGGTGTTGCACTTGGACAGGTACATGGATAGGAACGTCATAGAGGAATATGGGCCAAACATTGGAAAATAGGACTAGCTTGGATAGGGTATTTTGGCAGCTTGGATGAATTGGACTGAAGAACCTGTTTCCATGCTGTATCACTCTAATGCCCCTGTCCCACTTAGGAAACCTGAACGGAAACCTCTGGAGAGTTTGCGCCCCACCCAAGGTTACTGTGCAGTTCCCGGAGGTTTTTGTCAGTCTCCCTAATGGTCGAAACTGGTTTCCATTTTAAAAATCGGTAATTGTTTAGTCAAAGCCGGTTGCGATGCTAGTTGAAGGTGGTTGCCGTTAGTCAAAGCCGGTTGCGATGCTAGTTGAAGGTGGTTGCCGGAGGACAAAAACCTCCGGGAACCTCCGGGAACCGCACGGAAACCTTGGGTGGGGCGCAAAGTCTCCAGAGATTTCCGTTCAAGTTTCCTAAGTGGGACAGGGGCATAAGCGAGTTGGATTGCATACTGTGGACTGACGTCTGCTCAGATCATGAGGACCTGCCCCAGAACACCCTGATTACCTTAGATAACTTTAAAAACCTGTTCAAATAAATTTAACAAATAGAAATTTATTTTTTTAAGTTTTTTTTTACAAGGTTTATAACAACATTTAAAAGATATTTGGACAGATACATGAACAATGAAAAGTTTAGAGAAATATGGGCCAAATGCAAATTTGCAAAACCAGGTGGAGCTATTGTAGATGGAAGATAGACACAAAATGCTGGAGTAACTCTTTTGGTCAGGCAGCATCTATGGAGAGAACATTTAAAAAGATTAACTATTCAACTATAAGTAAGTGGTTTACTTACTTATTTCCTAATTATTTTCTGTAATTTTATGTTTCAAATTATTTTCTAAACTTAGAATCATACTCATAAAGCTTGGGAACAGGCCCTTTGGCCCAACTTGCCTATGCTGACCAAGCTACCCCATCTACAATCGGCAGTTTGATCAAGGATCTCAACCCAAAATGTCACTTATTCCTTTTCTCCACAGATGCTGCCTGACCCACTGAGTTACTCCAGCATTTTATATCTATCTTCCATCTACACTAGCTCCACCTGGTTTTGCAAATTTGCATTTGGAAATAATTACGAAATAAGTAAGTTAACCACTTACTTATAGTTGCATAATTGACCTTGTTAAATGTTCTCTCCATTGATGCTGCCTCACCCGCTGAGTTCCTCCAGCATTTTTGTCTACCTTAGATATCCTCAGATATCTCCATTTATGAATTGGCTTTCTTCATCACAGTGCTTCCATGTTGTAGTTCTGCATTTCAAATATTTGTGAGGTAAAGGAGTTTTAAGTGAGGACCATGGAAAGGAATTTTAGCCACTTGAGTCTGTTCTGGCATTCATTGAGGTCATGTTGATTTGTGTAATTCTCTACAAACCCAAATCACTAAAATTCTCAATAACCATCCGGAGGAGGCACGGTGGCGCAACAGTAGATTTGCTGCCTTATAGCTCCAGGGACCCAGGTTCAATCCTGACTCCGGGTGCTGTCTGTACAGAGTCTGTACGTTCTCCTCGTGACGGTGTGGGTTTTCTCCAGGTGCTCCGGTTTCTTCCCACACTCTGAAGAGGTACAGGTTTGTAGGTTAATTCGGCTTTGGTAAAATTGTACATTGCCCCCAGTGTGTAAGATCGTGCAGTGTATGGGGATCACTGGACGGCGTGGATTCAGTGGGTCGAAGGTCCTTTTTCCGCACTGTATCTCTAATTTAAACTAAACTAAACCAATGATACGATCAATCTCACATTAAATATAACTAAATAATCTAGTATCAATTTAATTCTATGCAAATGAAGTCCAAACATCTTTCGTTCTGTTGTACAGATGATGGCAGCTTTGCAAAGGAGAAGGGAGATCAGCCTCTGAGTGGAGGGAATGACTAACAATATCAGTTAACATGGAGGTTGCGAAGAGAAGCTGGATAGTGTAATAAGATCAAGCTGGAGTGGTTAGATTTCCTGGAGAGGATGAGTTCAGTGAGGTGTGAAGATAGATGAGAGGGAAACATTGGAAAGATGACTGGAACTTGGGGGGCGAAAAGCATAGCTCCTGTGGTTGGACGTAGGTTGTCACCGGGTGATGACATTGGTGAATTCCATTGGCGATTGCCTACGTCAACCTACGTCAACCGGTGACAGGTACCGGCGACTGGACTCCCCCTACGACAATGTCTATGTACCACATTGTCGATGTCAAGCTACGACAAACTACAACAAGCTTCGACCCTGTCGGCGACAGCTGAAGACAAATCAGTCGCCGGTACCTGTCGCCGGTTAACGTAGGTAGACGTAGGTAGTCGCCAATGGAATTCACCGATGGCATCACCCGGCGACAACCTAGGTCACCTGGCAACAACCTGTGTCATCCTGGAGATTACCTACGACAGCACCTACGATAGGAGAAGACAAGCAACGTCAAGCCCACAGTCACCGAAAGGTTTTGGACATTTCAAATTCCAGCGGTGACAAGAAAAAAGTTACGATCTTTAGGCGACTTGAGGAGACAACTCTTGACCATACAGACGTCACCCCGCGGCCATGTGAAAACAGCCTAATCGCATGTGGTCACCGAAATAAATTGCCTAAGTAGGACATGGGTTAAGACTCACCATCAGCTTAGAGCATTTTGTGGCCCCTAAGCAGAGGGATTTGAGGTGACATACAGCCACATTTACATTGCAATAAGAAGCAGTTCTCACTCTAGAATAACCCAAACTGTTGTAAAATGATTCGAAATGGTGGGCCCAGGGGAAAATGCTTTGCCATGTAAAGAAAGATTATAAAATTATCCTCACCCATCAATGCAAAAACAAAAATGTTTCAAATGCTTTATGAATAAAAACATTTTTTTGGCTAAAGAGAAAGTTTGCAAAATTGTCCTCACCCATCAATATACAAAGGAGGACAAAAATTGAAAACACTTTATGAATAAAATCATTTATTTTCACAAAATATATCAAAGATTTTAAAGAAATGTGAAAATGAATTGAAACTACAGAAAAGGAGGAGCCAAATATACCAAATGCTAGATCCATCTGAAAGTGTGGCTGCAATGACCTCAACAGTTACATTTCCTGTAGATGGCAGTAAGAAAATGATTGTGAAGTTACACGTCCTGTATAGTAGAAGGTTAAGAAATTTAACCTTTGAAGAGATCTGTACAATATCATAAACAAGATGTACTAGAATAAGGCAGAAAATACAGAAGTAATTCAATGGATTAGGCAGAATCTCTGGAGGACTGGGATGTTTTGGGTCAGGACCCTTTTTCTACAGAATCAGAATAATGCTCACTTATACAAAAGTGAAATAGACCAAGTGTAAGTTTGCAATAAAAATAGAGAATACTGCAATTCTAGGTCTCCTGACCCTTAATTAGAACTGGAAGGACCTAAAGAACTAATATTTCAGCAATAACTGTGGAAAGCTCATAGATGTCTTCTAAAGAATAAGGCCGGCAGGTCAGATGTCCATGCTGTTTCTTGTCTCACTGGTATTAAATATTCAAGAATCTACAACTTTGCAATTTCTTGCACGTTTGGACAGAGTTGTCTTCGAAACTAAGCTGTGACGCAACCCAATAGGATGGTTTCTATGGTGCACCTGTGGAAGTTTTGGAGAATCATTGGAAACATGCCGAATTTCCTCAGTCTCCCAAGGAAGCAGACATTGGTGTGCTTTCATGGCCATGTTTGATGCACGGCATATCTTTGGTAATGTTAACACCAAGGAACTGGAAGCTCTCAACCATTTCCACTTCAGCACCATTGATGCTGATTGAGGAATGTACACCACCAGTTCAGTTTAGTTTATTGTCACGTGTCCCGAGGTACAGTGAAAACCTTTTGTTGTATGATAACCAGTCAGCAGAAAGACAAATCATGATCACAAGCTAGAGTCAGGGGAAAGGGAAACGAGATATATAGGCAGTGATGTAGAGAGATATAGAACAAATGAATGAAAGATATGCAAAAAAGTATCTATGATAAAGGAAAGTTTAGTTTTATTATTGTCATGTATGATGGGGTACATTAAAAAGTTTTGTTATGCATGCTATCCAATCAAATCAGATAAGACTAGCAATAAGTACAATCAAGCCAACTAAATAGGTAGACCAAATGAAAGATATAAAGTACAGAATATTGCATTATACCACAACTATCCTTGCAAACCGCTGGCTCGACAACAACCAATCTTCTTAATTCAATGTATTTGAGCATCTGCAGTCTTCTGTATGCAGGTCCAACTTTCTCGACTTTTATTTGAAATCCTACAATCAAGTTTTCCTTTACTTTCACTGTCACAGTGGAGAACAGAATCTTATCAATCTTATCACATCTCATTGCCCGTGATACCCCATGAACCTCTGATAACCGCAAACATTCCTAGTTCACTTCAAGACAACAGCAGTCTGATCCATTTATATTCACGATTCTCTTCCAAAGTCTCTCCACTACAAACCTACGGTAGTACTACATTTACCTGGGTCTATTATCTTTTCATTTATAAAGGTATAGAATCATAGAATCATAGAAAAGTACAGCATGGAAACAAGCCCTTCAGCCCACCTTGTCCATGCCAATTGGCATACTGGGCTAGTCACATTTGCCTGCATTTGGCTAATAACCCTCTAAACCCTTACTATCCATATGGCCGTACAAATGCCTTTTAAGGGAAGAGATGCACATGGATGGCTTCTCTTCTCACCTCTGCTCTCTTTTAGAGGTGGGAAGAATATATCACATTTAATAGTAAGATTAAATGAGAACTTACCTGTTCGAAGTATGATCTTTATTTTATGAGGAGTTACAATGAGGGATTACGTGAAGAAGCCCCGCCAGGCGCATGCGCGTCATACTTCAAAGCAGCGGCATGAAAAACACAGAAACCAATAGCCGAAGTAAGATACTAAGGCTTACAGAAGACTAGAACTACCAGATGATCGTTTAGATTATGAGGGTCGGGAGCGGAGGGCATGTAATCCCTCATCGTAACTCCTCATAAAATAAAGATCAAACTTCGAACAGGTACGATTCTCGTTTAATCTTATACTATTTTACTTCAGTGACGATGTTGGGGAAGTCCAGGACAAGGGTGAAGATCTTTTGAGAAAGCTCTGTGATCTCAGTTTTGGCCAGTTCATTGGCTATATTTAAGAGTGAGTTGGATGTGGCCCTTTGGCATCAGAGGGTATGAGAAGGCAGGTACGGGATACTGAGTTGGATGATCAGCCATGATCATATTGAATGGCGGTGCAGGCTCGAGGCTGAATGGCCTACTCCTGCACCTAATTTCTATGTTTCTATGTTTTCTATAGTGAATAAATAATATATTGAACATTGCTTCAAATTATTCAATAACTATGTTAATAATATAATAACAAGGAAAGTAATAACCCCTCTATCCCAGGGGAAAATTACAACAAATGATATGAAACAATGATATAAAACAATGCAAACAACTTGAACAGAACACAACATAGCATGTGCAAACCCTGGCACTGTGACAACAGGTTTATCATAAATCTAGAAAGTTACTTTTTTAGACCATCCTGCAGCCTCTAGAATTTGGTCGAGCGGCATGTCCTGCGCCTTCGCCGCAGACAATGATGCCGCCCTTGTGGAGTTGAGATTTAACACATGAGTGCAAACTCTAGCTAAATATAGAACCTGTTTTAACCATCTAGAATAGTTTGTACTGTCACTTAAAAAAAAATGTATTTGTGGGTAATGAGCATTGGTGTCTCACAATCGCCGAGACTCTTAGTTACTTTAATATATTGAGTCAGATGCTTAACCACACACAATGTTTGGTCGACAGGGTATACTTTAAAGATTACCTTGGTTCCAGCCTTCACTGGCTTGCTTTGCTTGCTTAGGTCATAGACATAAAAGTAATTTTATCTACAGACAACTGCATACAAACTAAGCGCAACATTTGTAATGTTTGTACTCATTGTGCTGATACTAATGACATGCGCATAACCACTTTAAATATTAAATTCTGAAAAGACAGTGACGTAATTGGAGCCCACTGCCGAAGCAATGTGAGAATTATACTGACATCCCAGATTTCTGTATATCTGGGTTTGGTAGGATTTTATTAAAATTCCTCTCATAAATTGGGATATTAACGGATGAACCCGATAGATTGTCGTTCTGAATGTTGTCCTAAATAGGAGGACAAAGTACTCCGAGCACTATTAATGGCACTATATCTCAGGTGCAACATAGCAAGGAACTCCAATACATCCGATATGTTTGCAGTATGATAAAATATATCTGACTGTATACAAAAGATTTTCCATTTCCTTATATGAGACATATATTGTTTCTTAGTGCTATCTCTCCAAGCTGCAGTTATAACATCCATTGTCCTATCCGACCATCCATCAGAACCTGCAGATCAACAATTAATACAATCATGTAATGGATGACTTCTCCTGTACTGAATGTACCAACAATTACTGCAGCTGGGGATTGCCATGAATGACTGAGTCATCATTCTGAGCACCAATGGGAACAATGGCTGTGTAGACCAGTTTGGAACCACCAAACGCCTGCGGCAGAGTCTTGCTCTATTTTGGTGAGACATTGCCTAATCAGGCAAAATGGGGAACATAGAAGATTATACTTCCCCAATGTAGCGAGAATGCATCCACTGCTACTGCTCCTGGGTCTGGCTCCTATGACATATTTAGGCAACTGGAGATTTAATCTGGACGCAAACAAATCAATATTTGGTACCCATACTGACTGACAATCTTTTTGAACATTTGGATTTAACATCCATTCTGTATTGTTATTGCACTTCCGTGTCTGCCACAATATTGAACTTTTGTGTCTGCCACAATATTGTCTCTCCCACACCTGTGATATTGTCTACTTGTAATTGAACATGTAAGTCATTCATTGTAGAATAATAAGCTATCAATGCATAAAACGCCCCCAATAACTCCAAATAATTGATAACATGTGTTAGGAGAATTAATCGTCTTGGACAGTCCATCACCACTTCAACTGGTCGCGCTGTCCTTACCTCCCCATCCGAGAGCACTCCCGTCAGTTTGTAATACCACTGACGGTTGCCGAACCAAAATATATTCTAGTAGCTTGTGCAACATTGAGAATCTACCATTGCATTTCAGCTAAAGCTTTAGTTGGTAACTTTTTGTATCTATCAAATGACCTGCACGCTTTTTACTTTATTTTATTTTATTATTATTATTATTATTATTATTTTAATCTATTTATTTATTTATTTATTTATTTTTAAATTAGTTATTTTTTACTTTATATTTTTAGTGCTTATCCTCTAGTTCTTAGCAGACTTTGATAATGCAGAGGTTCAAACTCGACAGCAGGAATGCTGCTACCATTTTACCAATACCTGTAGCTACTTCTCAGATGGAGGGATAAGGTCTCTCAGCGAGACAAGTACAGACATTTGTAATATCCACAACCTTATCTGTTAGCAAGTTACTGGCATATCAACTGAATTAATGTCAAACCCCAAATAATCAATTGTTTGGAATGGCTGTAACTTAGATGTTGTTGGATGGACAGAACCCTAGCCTTCCCATTCAGCTGTCTCCTGAGTGGCATTTACAATTAACATATCCTCTAGATAAGCCATTACAATGTGATTCTGAGCCCTCATTAACACCAATGCTGGTTTCAATAATTATGTGAACAGCCTGAGAGCTGAAGTTAACCCATTAGGTAATTCTTTAAATTGCCTCACCTGACCCATCGAATTAACTTAAAGTACCTGCAACAATGATGCGTTGGTACTGAATAATAAGGTATCTTTTTTTAAAAAAAGATTTACGTCTAAAGAAGACTAGGGGAAAACAAATGATCGGCACGGACTGGAAGGGCCGAGAGGGCCTGTTTCCGTGCTGTAATTGTTATATGGTTATATGGTTATATGGTCTATAGTAACCATATAGCAGCCTTGTGATAACAACTGCGTTACAGTGTTCACGGTGTACTTTATTAAATGCCTATACTGAACATGTGAATTAAGTTTGTGAGGTCCAGAATGATTCTGCAACCCCCATCTTCTTCTGTCTGGGATATATTTTCTCACGAGATTTTCACCTGATGAGTTTCTGGTGCAGCAAACACCAAACCGATCAATATTATGCAGCATCATTCATTATAAAACAATTGTAATCTTACACCCAACCAGAGGTTGTACCCCAGAAGTTCTATGTGTGATGGAATAAAGTTACTGTACCTCCGTAATTGAACTAGAATTGTTTTGGCAGATTTTCACCAATAATTAATCTGGTTATTGTTTATCCTACATAGTCCTGCATTTTTGGGTATAATGTTGGCCAAATGGCAATTTTCATCATACAATTAGGTTCGAATAGGTACCGCAGAGTAATGCAAGCCTGTCATAAGTTTTGGACATTTATCGACCCTTGTATGTCTTCCCCAAATGCAGTGATGCCAACTGATATCAGCTAGAGGACATGCTGGAACCATATTTCCTGCCCTCGCATCGTAACACTCATGGGTGCCCAAATTACTGAGTTTACTGTTGGCATCCTGAGCGAGGCACAATAGACAGGTGTTAATATATTTACTGTTTCAGTCATAACAGTTTCTTGGAGCAGGTGAGAAACCAAATAATGTTGGCAGCCAGGTCTCATCCATAGCCTCACCAGTCCATACCGATATAGCAAACTGGATGCTACATTGGGAACACCCGGAGCGTGGCTCTTATGCTCAGGTGTATACACATAACTAGGGAAACCAGTTTCAGGGTCAGTCTCCTCCTGCCCTGGTACTCCCGAGTCTTGCTCTAGGAGACCTCATCCAGACCTATACAAGGCACTGGAGTGTCAGATTCCCATTAAAAAAAAAAAATTTTAACAGGCACCATACTCAGTGTATGGAACTCCTTCGGAGGCTGCCTGGGAATCTCTGGGTCTTTTGACCCTTGACTGGTTAAAGTTTAGAGCATTTTAGTCTTGCTCTAGGGCAGTGGTTCTGAAACTTGTTTGCCCCATGCACCCCTTTCACCATATGTCAGAATGTCATTCCCCCCCTTTCCAAGATTGTCTGCCTCAAAAAGTGCATTCCAAATAATATGCATATTATACTGAAAATCCTTTATTTCTAACAGTTTGAGTTTGTTAATCTGTGGTCCCAATTCCCTCCCTGAAAACCTGAAATTCCCTCCCTGGGAGGAATTTCCCCCTGGTTGAGAACCCCTGCTCATCCAGACCTAAGAAGGCACTGGAGAGTCAGATTCCCATTTTTTTAAATTTTTTTTTTACAGGCACCATACATAGTGTATGGAACTCCTTTGTAGGCTGCCTGGGAATCTTTGGGTCTTTGGACCCTTGACTGAGTAAAGTGTGGAGCATTTTCACCATTTCTAGTCTCCCCCACGTTCTTGTCCTCTCTTGGAGGAGAGTAACTTTATTTACATTTCCTTGTGTGTTTGTGCATAATCATATATGTTCATGTTTAGAATTATAGATTCTGACAGGCACATTCTACTTGCAGAATATTTATATTACTCTCAGTATTACACAGTTCTCCCAATATAAGGGTTGATGTGGCTGTATTGGGTATAATACTTTGTACCCATCTCTCTGCCTCTGCTGGCCCCAGAATCAATCCTTTGTATTTAACATGCTTGTTCTCTCAGAGCAGGGATGAAAGTTTAATAATGCACATATCATATACATCAAACTAAGGAACTACATCTGGTAACACATACTCAGAGCAGACCTTGTATGCTTACCTATCATTGTGGCCTCAGCCCGAACGACTCTAGAGCAGCTGGAGGGTATTAACTACGGAATAACGGCCACCGGTATCGGAACCGGCACCGCACTTTTCTATTTAGCCGATCGCTGCGATGAGACCGCAATGCTGCGTGGCCCATACTTGCTCCTCCCGCTGAACAGGCTCCTGCTGACTCACAAGCCAGCCTTACAAAGCTTAAGTCTCGCTGGAAGTTTTTAAAACTTACCTGCAAGGTTTTCTACTTACCACTGGTGGAGCTGCGCTCTCCAGCTCCGTTCAATGCGACATGCGACGTAATGACGCGCATGCGCCTGGCGGGGCTTCTTCACATAGTCACTCACGTGACTCTGAAGTAAAACTCATTTAAGGCAGGTACTATCACAACCCTTAAGAAACATTTGGACATGAGGAGGATAGGTTAAGAGGGATATGGGCCAAAATCAGTCAGATGAGACTAGTGTAGATGGGGCATGTTGGTCAGCATGGACAAGTTGGCCAAAGGGTCTGTTTCTATGTTGAATGACTCTATGATTCAATAACTGTTGCTGAACAAGTTATGTAATCTTCTGTCCTCCCTTTGTAAATGAGCTCATGCAAAACTAGTTAACTCAGACCTAATCCAGCTGTATGGAGGACAGAGAGTTGTGGTGCATCTGTCATTGTGCCCATCGGAAACCAGCACCACTGTGTCGCTAATGTTTTCAATGATAATAATAATAAAAAACAAATAAATCCCATACAATCAGTATCGCTCTGGTTACAAAATTACATGGGTCCTAATTAAGCAGTGCCAAGATTTTAAAAAAGGCACCACTATGACCTCCTCTGCCCTCATGCTCCATAATCTTTCAAGCATAAAACACACTAGGTTTATCTAATTGTGATATCTTGATCATTCCAAAATCTCATCTTTCCATCATTGCTGATTATCTCTTTAGCAAAAAAAGCTCTAAACTGTGGAATTATCTCCTGAAACTCTCTTCATCTTTCCTTCTTTATTAATACACTTCTAAAATGTATATTTGCACACACCAGGGACAATTTACAATTAACCTACAAACCTGTACGTCTTTAGAGTGTGGAGGAAACCGGAGCATCCGGAGAAAACCCATGTTGGTCGCAGGAAGAATGTACAGACTCCGTATAGACAGCACCCATAGTCAGGATTGAACCCGGGTCTCAGGCGCTGTAAGGCAGCAACTCTACCACTGTGCCACCTTTCCACCCAAGATATGGGTGGCTAATATTCATGTAAAACCCTTAACTTCTTCCAATTACATTAAAAGGTCATTAAGCTGAAACCTTCAGCTCGGTTTATCTTTCTCCACGGGTGCTATCTGACCCGCTGAGAACATCTTACGTTGACTCTTGACAACTCTTTATCATTTCTTAACAATGTTTTGCAAGGTAGCAATCCCATGCTGTGATATTGCTATTGGAGTGTCTGATTAAATAATTGAATAAATATTGTTTAATTAAGAGAATTATCTCCAAGTGTTTGTAGCCAAGTAAATAGAGGCATTCTGCAGCTCAGGCAGCCCTAAGGCAACAGTGACATATGAGAGATGCTGTTAATGTACTTTATGGTGTTTTATGAACTACATGCAGATTCAGTGAAGCTTCAGAGTGAGACCTTTCAGCCCATCAAGCCTGTTTAGTTCTGCATGAAATATGCTGCAACTGACTAATCTTCATCACATGCCAAATGGGCTTTGAACGTAGCTGAGGACTTTCATGTAATGAACACTAGATTTTCACAATTCAGTGCGAAATCGAAACTCTGCAAGAAAGACACAAAATGCTGGAGTAACAGAGAGTCAGCCAGCATCTCTAGAGAGAAGGAATGGGTGGCGTTTCAGGTCAAAACCCTTCTTCATATGCCTTGGATTGTCTCCCTGTGGGACAACTGTCCCCCCAAAGCAGCTTGTTCGTTATTTCTACTTTTTGGGGTTTTTTTTGGTGTGTCTAGTGTCAGTTTGGGTGTCTCTCGGTATGTCTCATGGGGATGAGGGAAAGGGGGAAAGGTGGGGGGGAGGGGAAAGGGGAAAACCGCTTTTGGCTGCCTCCTCCACGGAGAGGCGACTTTTTCCATGTCGCCTCCCTTGCGGCCTAACATCATGGATTGGAGCGGCCTTTCCCGGAGTCGGGCCCGGAGCATCGGCAGCAGGCGCAGCGTGGACTTTCCATCGCGGAGCGAGTGAACTCTTGCCGGGAGTCGCCAGAGAGGAGTGCTCCAATCGCTGGCCTAGTGACTTTGACACCGTGGGGCTGTGGTCTGCAGAGCTTCTAGCCGCGGACATGGCTTGAACTTACCATCCGGAGCCTGGGATCCCTCGCCGGGGATCGCCGTAGAAGAGCTCCAACCGCTGGCTTGCGGCCAATAACATCCTGAAGCCACGGACTCCGGTAGGAAAGTGCCGATTCGGGACCTCCAAGACGGGTGTGAGTTTCACCGTCCCAACGTCGAGGTTTAGATCATCCCGACGAGAGGGCCTGTACATCGATAGCCCCGACCACGGGTGAACAAGGGAGGAGGACTGGCTGAACTTTGTTGCCTTCCACCACAGTGAAGAATGCTGTGGTGGAAGTTTGAGTTAAATTTTATTGTGTATTGTTTGTTTGTTTTAAGTGTATTGCTGCTGCCAAATTCAGGACTGAGCAAATCTCCTCAATTTGCCTTTGGCTTCTATTTGCCATTGAAATCTGGGATCACTAACCTAGAACGCTAATCAGTGAAGATTGCTTTTTCCTGTTAACTTTTTCATAAACCTTCATAATGTCTCGTCAAGCCAAGTCGAGTTTATGGTCATTTGCACGAGTGTAGTGAGGTACAGTTACAATGAAAATGTTGCTTACAGCAGCATCACAGGCACCTTGATTAGGCTTCTGCTCAACTTTCATTGCTCTAATCTACCGCAAACAGCTGAAGATCTCACCCCCCCACTGCACCCTAGTAACTGCATCTCTTAGTGACCTTGATCTTCTTCCTGGGAGGCCTGGCAGCAAAACTTTAACATGATCACCTAGTTTTTTCACTCACTCAATGCTTAGATACAATGCCCGTAAATACAGCAGCACAACGGAACACTCATATTTTGCTTGGGCAGCTAACAGCCCAGTGGTATGAATATAGATTTCTCTAACTTCAAGTAACCCAGGCATTCCCTCTATCTCTATCCTTCCCCCACCCATGTCACACCAGCTTCTCGGTTTCACCCAACAAACAGCTAACAATGGCCTGTTTCCTTTATCATCATTACTTTTTTTGCATATCTTTCATTCATTGTTCTTTATCTCTCTACATCATCGTCTATATCTCGTTTCCCTTATCCCTAACCAGTCTCGACCCGAAACGTCACACATTCCTTCTCTCCCGAGATGCTGCCTGTCCTGCTGAGTTACTACAGCTTTTTGTGTCTATCTTCACAATAACTTGCTAGATCTGCTCAAAGTTATATTCCATTCTGATATTGAAATCATAACCAATCTTTTATCAATGCAGGGACAAAATTGTGGAACTCTTTATTTAACAGCACTGTATTGTGTCTTCAATATAGGGGGCAAAGATCTATAAAAAAGTCAAGATTCAATAGAATCGCAAGTGTTTTATTGTCATATGTCCAGAAATGGAATAATGCAATTCTTACTTACTGCAAAGCCATAGATATGTAAACATAATACTCTGTAAACACCATAATAATCAGCGAAAGAAGTTCAAGATATATAAAACAAACTATAATGGGGTAAAGACAAAAACTATGCCCCCCAATTTAATGTAGTTCAGAGCTTATTTGGAGGTTGTGGTGTTTAATAGCCTGATGCTTGTTGGGAAGAGACTGTTCCTAAACCTGGACATTACAGTTTTCAGGCTCCTTCACCTCCTCCTCCACCGATGGCAGGAGTGAAATGAGAGTGTGGCCAGGGTGGTGTGGGTCCCCGATGATGCTGGCTGTCATTTTGAGGCACTGCCTCCTGTACTTCTTTGATGGTGGGGTGGTCAGTACCCGTGATAGACTGGGCAGTGTTCATCATTTTTCTGCAAATTGCTTCATTTTTGGGCATACGAGTTGCCGAACCAGGCCATGATGGAATCAGTCAATGTGCTGTCAACTGTACACCTGTAGAAGTTCAAGAGATATATCTAATATAAGTTCGTCGACATATCAAATCTCCGCAATCTTCTAAGGAAGCAGAGGCTTTGATGGGCTTTCTTTATGATTGCATCAATGTGCTGAGTCCAGGACAGATCTTCAGAGATCACACACCCAGGAATTTAAAGCTTTTGACTCTCTGAATTTGAGCTTTAGCTATTTGAAGCTTTTCTTGGCAAAGTATTATTTTGGGACACCCTGAGAACCTGAATTGTCACTTCATCCAAAAATCACAAGCCTCGACTGTCATGCCTTGTTAATTAAAAATTATTTAAAACTAATTATCCAATATTATTATAACTGAGTGTTTAATTGCATAACTGGGGTGCCATGTCACCAAGTTGTCACTGAATTGGATAAGATCCAAAAATAAGTAGGAAAACATGGCACACATATAAACGCAGTCAACATAAAGTTGGTGCAGATACTGCAGTCCGTTATTTAACAGCTAATCCTTATAAAGGCAGCCTCCCACTTGTGAGAAAAGGCAGATTGTGGCATCAAGAAATGGTGGTGGTCATTTTAAAAGTATATAATTTAATACTTTGACAAACGGCTGAAGATTTTCTTGTGATGTACTGGAGGGAGGGATACAAGGCGCGCAGAGGAGAATATTTCCTTTCTGCGGGGGTGTGGGATGAAGGAAGGAGCTTCCAGATACTGGTTCAATGGTTCCTTATTATCCCGAGAGCGGCACGGTGGTGCAGCGGTAGAGTAGCTGCCTTACAGCACCAGAGACCCGGGTTCGATCCTGACTGTGGGTGCTTGTTAGTATGGAGTTTGTACGTTCTCCCCGTGGCCTGCGTGAGTTTTCTCCGGGATCTTCGGTTTCGTCCCACACTCCAAAAACGTACGGGTTAATTGGCTTGGTATAATTGTAAATTGTCCTCAGTGTGTGTAGGATAGTGTAAGTATGCAGATTGCTGGTTGGCGTGGAAGGGCCTGTTTCTCCACGGTGTCTCTAAACAAAACTAAATTAAATTAAACTACTAAGGTACAATGAATGCATCTAGATCAGTAAGATTATTGCCATACATAAATACAAGCCCAGATTAAGTACAGAATGTTTAAGAACAACCCACTGAGTCCAGGTTCAAGTGTCGCCAGGTTTTGGTGCAATCTTCAAAATCCCAGCTGCAGCTGACCGTGAAGGCCCATTGCAGCTGTCAAATCCATCTGGAATGCCAGCGAACTGTCGTCCCTCTTCTCGACCGGCCACCTTCGGCCTTTATGTCCCTGTGGCGCCTCCCATAGCCCATGGCATGAATGGTAAGACCCCCCCCCCAAGTTCCTCTTATCATCTCTTTTCCTCGTGTCCGCCACTGACTCCCTCACCCTCCTCTCCTGTTCCTAGTCCTCAGGGAATGAGCAGGAGATGAGCTTCGGATGAGACCCACACCATGCAGGCGTTGATCTTGTGACTTCTTGGAGCAAGTAGCATTAGGGAACAATATCCAAAACGGGCCACGTGAGAGGGAATCAGCCAATGTGGAATAAGTGGAGGGATAGACACTAATAGCTGGAGTAACTCAGCGGGACAGGCAGCATCTCTGGAGGGAAGGAATGGGTGACGTTTCGGTTCGAGTCCTTTCTTCAGACTAGTTAGGGAAAAGGGAAATGAGAGATATTAACGATGATGTAGAGAGATCAGGAACAATGAATGAAAGATATGCCAAACAGTAACGATGATAAAGGAAACAGGCCATTATTAGCTAGGATTGATGGTTCTGCTCTGTGAGATGGCATTGACTCAATGGGTAAATGGCCTTTTTCATTAAAAAAAAAGGACAAGTGCGAGGTCATGCCCAGGAATAACGTAATAAACCTACAAAAAAAATCAATAATCAGAATTTCAAGCAAAAATTCTGGTTCAAGAACCAGAGAACAAAGGTTTAAGGTGAGAGGGGAAAGATTTATTAGCAACCTGAGGGGTAACTTTTACACAGAAAGGGTGGTGGGTGTATGGAACAAGCTGCCGGAGGAGGTAGTTGAGGCAGGTACTATCGCTACATATAAGAAACATTTAGACAGCTACATGGATAGGACAGGTATAGAGGGATAAGTGCCAAATGCAGGCAGGTGGGACTAGTGTGGATGGGACATATTGGTCGGTGTGGGCAAGTTGGGCCGATGGGCCTGCTTCCACCCTGTATGACTTTATGACTGTAAATGTAATATGGGATAAATTGTCTAGGTGAGCACATTTATTCTCCAAACTGTCCCACCAACATCATGCCCAAGTATATTCACTGCTGAGTTCTGGACACCATCATTGCTCATCTATCAACAACCTCTATCAATCATCTGCTCATCCGTTCCCCTTACATTTATCAAGGCAGTAAACCAACAGCTCACAGCTCAAAGTTAAGCAGCCATTTAACCACAACAAGCAAATTTCCTCACCATATCCATGTCAGCCACTGAAAAATGCCCTGCCTTTTTTTGCAGAAAATAATGTCCAACTATACATAAAGGTGGAGAAAGAGAAGCATGTTTGTAAAGTCTTAACAACCTGCAACGAGGCATCTGCCGTTACCTAGGTTTCAGGACATAGAAACATAGAAAATAAGTGCAGGAGCAGGCCATTCAGCCCTTTAAGCCAGCACTGCCATTTAATATGATCATGGCTGATCATCCAAAATCAGTACTCCATTTCTGATTCTCCAAATAGCCCTTGATTCCGTTAGCCCTAAAAGCTATTTCTAACTCTCTCTTGAAAAACATTCAGTGAATTGGCCTCCACTGCTTTCTGTGGCAGAGAATTCCACAGATTCACAACTCTCTGGGTGAAAAAGGTTTTTCCGCATCTCAGTCCTAAATGGCCTATCCCTTATTCATAAACTGTGACCGTTGGTTCTGGACTCCCCCAACATCGGGAACAATTTTCCTGCATCTAGCCTGTCCAATCCCTTAATAATTTTATGTTTCTATAAGATTCCCTCTCATCCTTCTAAATTCCAGTAAATATCAGCCCAGTCGATCCATTCTTTCATCATATGTCAGTCCCGCCATCCCGGCAATTAACTTGGTGAACCTATGCTGCACTCCCTCAATAGCAATAATGTCCTTCCTCAAATTAGGAGACAAAAACTGCATACAATACTCCAGGTGTGGTCTCACCAGTGGCGTGCACAACTGCAATTTGCCAGCCCACCAGCCGTGAGTGAATCAGTTGCCAGCCCACCATGCCATGATCACATTGAATGGCAGTGCTGACTCAAAGGGCCAAATGGCCTACTCCTGCACCTATTGTCTATTGGCTATTGCAGTAGGACTTCCTTGGTCCGATAGTCACAAAGGTAGACATCCCAGCTGAATTCATAACCTTGTTACCATCCACAAATATCATGAAATGACATGATTATGTGAATGAGGACGGCTGAGGTGGACCAGGCCACGTCGCTGGGAACAAAGGAGAACCTGGCGTGGGGGGCTCACAGAGAACAAAGAGGAACCATGCGTGGGGGGACCGCTGAGAACAAAAGAGGGCCCGGCATGGGGGGGGAGAAAGGGGCACAACATAGGGATGAGTACTACTTGTAACTTTGTCGGCACCTTTGTAGCAACTCTTTTGTGTACTTTATGTGCAAAAACAATGAATTTCACTGTACACCTAGCTAGGTACAAGTGACAATAAAGTGTCATCATCAAAAAACACAATAACTCATTGCTGATCTCCGCCAATATATTAAATTTTAATAACAACATTTACAAAAGGCTCTTTGATGATAAAGATCAAAAGGACATCAATTACTTCAAAGGCCATGTGAACCAGTAGACCGCATTTGCAATTTTGTTCGTTTATTGTTTAAGCTCACATTCTTTAGTTTAGGTTAAAGATACAGCATGGAACCAGGCCACTTTCCCACAGTTATCCCACTTACTCATCCACTCCCGACACATTAGCAGCAAATTTTACTGAGGCCAACTAACATACAAACCTGGGGTAGACACAAAATGTCCCGCTGAGTTACTCCAGCATTTTGTGTCTACCTTTGATTTAGACCTCCAGCCGTGAGTGAGTCAACTGCCAGCCAGCCATGAGTGAGTCAACTGCCAGCCCGCCAGCCGTGAGTGAGTTGCCAGCTCACCAGCCATGAATGAGTCAGCTGCCAGCCCACCAGCCATGAGTGAGTCAGTTGCCAGCCCACTGGGCCTGAGTGAGTCAGCTGCGAGCCACCATGCACGAGTGAGTCAGCTGCCAGCCCACCCAGCCCGAGTAACTGAGCTGCTAGCCCACTAGGCCCGAGTGACTGAGCTGCCAGCCCACCAGGCCCGAGTGACTGAACTGCCAGCCCAAGAATCCATTTGGCCCATAATTTCCATACTAGCCCTCTGGAAATGAGTCCCTTCAGCCCACAACACACATACTAATATTGGAATTGATGGAGGGGTGGAATATTCCAGCCCTCCCATGTGAACATGGGACCCAAAGGGTCCCACTTAGTCTAGTAGCTGTTTAAATGTTACGATGCTTCCAATCACCAGCATGTCTGGGCCATGTTTATTGCACAGTAACAGGACATTACAGCAGCACTCCAGGGTCCCTGCCTCGGAGATGGCCAGAAGCAGTGGTGCACTCAATGATGCCACTTCTAAGGATGCAGTATCAATTCCAATTTCATCAGGACCAGACTGGGGAGACAGAATCTCAGTGTTCACTCATATTGCTGTGACACAGGTTGTGCGCTTCTGCTCAAACATATTCATCACTGGGATTTGGAGGACATTTTAATATCAGGGCAGACAAATAGGAGACATCAGCTACACTTGGAGGAATGCCTTCAACCTATTTTTGTGAAATAAAACCAATCGTAAAATATGGATTTCCGTTTTCAACTGCAAATTTTTTTATTTCCTTAACTGCAAGCAATGACAACACATTGAAATAACTGTAACCCAGCAAAGCAAATTATTACAAAAATATCTTAACACTGACAAACTATTTCTGAGTATCTGATTTTCGAAGTACAGGAACGATGAAACCTCTGATGATTAAAGCTTTGCCACAGCACACAGATCACATTCCTCTCAGATCTCTTTGCAGTGTTATAGCTTCTGACATGGAAAGCTACACTTCCCACAGTGTCCTTTGTTTAGGCTTCATCGCCGAGAAATTGAACCCACAGAGTCTCAAATGAAAGCACTTTTCTGCTCATTAGATTGTTCTATGATCTTTTCCTAATCGTTTAACAATCATGAGGAAATTAACCCCTGTACACAAATCCCAGCCCCCAATGACAATAACCAGTTAATGATCGTGTAGGTAACTGTGGGTTCTCGGATTGATTAATTGATAGGTTAGGCAGGGCAAAGCCAGTTGTTTTTGTAGAGATACTGCATGGAAATGGGCCCTTCAGCCCACCGAGTCCGCACCAACCAGCGATCACCAGTACATCAGTTCTATACACTAGAGACAATTTACTGAAGCCAAATAACCGCCAAACCTGCATGCTTTTGGAATGTGGGAGGAAACCGGAGAGCTTGGAGAAAACCCACACATTCACAGAGACAAACTCCATGGCGACAACACCCGTGGTCAGGATCGAACCCTGGTCTCTGATGCTGTAAGGCAGGAACTCTACTGCGGCATCACCATGGATGGATGTAATCCTCATAAATCAAGGTGATGGATTTTTGGAGTACTAATAAGAGTATAATGAATCTCAGGGCCTTAAGGAGTGTTGCGAACAGTAGCAATCCTGCTGTACATGACGTTTTGTTAAAGAAGGAACTGCAGATGCTGGAAAATCGAGGGTACACAAAATGCTGGAGAAACTCAGCGGTGCAGCAGCATTTATGGAGCGAAGGAGATAGGCAACGCTTCGGGCCAAAACCCTTCTTCAGATTGATGGGGGGTGGGGGGAGGCGGGGGGAAGAAAGGAAAAAGGAGGAGGAGCCCGAGGGCTGAGGGAGAGGTGGGAAGGGGAGGAGACAGCAAGGGTTAACAGTATTGACAGAATTCAATGTTCATGCCAAGAGGATGCAGACTCCCCAAGCGGAATATGAGGTGCTGTTCCTCCAATTTGCGGTGTTGCTCACTCTGGCCGTGCAGGAGGCCCAGGACAGAGAGGTCGGATACGGAATGGGAGGGGGAGTTGAAGTGCTGAGCTACCAGGAGGTCGGGTTGGTTATTGCGGACCGAGCGGAGGTGTCTCACCGATGTAGATCAGCTGACATCTAGAGCAGCGGATGCAATAGATGAAGTTGGAGGAGGTGCAGGTGAACCTCTGTTGGACCTGGAAGGACTGCTTGGGTCCTTGAAAGGAGTGGAGCGGGGAGGTAAAGAGACAAGTGTAGCATCTCTTGCGGTTGCAAGGGAAAGTGCCCGGGGAAGGGGTGGAGCGGGAGGGAAGGGAAGAATTGACAAGGGAGTTGCGGAGGGAGCAGTCTTTACGGAAGGCAGACAGGGGGGGAGATGGGAAGACGTGGCGAGTGGTGGGGTCACGTTGGAGGTAGCGAAACTGGCGGAGGACTATGTGTTGTATGTGCCGGCTGGTGGAGTGAAAGGTGAGGACCAGGGGGACTCTGCCCTTGTTGCGCGTGGGGGTTGGGGAACGAGGGCAGTGTTACGAGGTACGAGTCTCAACTATAGTGGGGGAGGGGAATCCCCGTTCTCTGAAGAATGAGGACATTTGTGATGCCCTGGTGTGGAACACCTTATTCTGGGAGCAGATGCAGCGTAGACAGAGGAATTGGGAAGGCTGTACATGACCAAAGGTCTCTGAAAATTGCCAGGTGATAGGATGACACATCGGATACCTGCCTTCATTAACAACATCATAAAATGTACAATGAAGAGGTTAGAGTGCCACTATTTGCTGGCTCAGGTCTAGATTACGTGTTGTTCTGGTCTCCACACTCAAAGAAGGACATTATTTCCCTGTGGAGATGTGCAGAGGAGATTCACCAGGATGCTTCCTGTATTAGGATGTTTCAGTTATAAGGAACGATTAGGTAGCCTTAGCTCATATATCTTGGAAGGAGACACATTGCGGTGCACAAAATCATAAGGGGCATTAATAGAGTAAACATTCTGAGACTTTTCATTAAAAGTCATTAAGTCATTGGCATTAAAACTATAGAACATAGGTTTAAGGTAAGCAGGAAGAGATTTAGAAGGGGGTAGTAGGCACCCAGACAGCTGTTGGATTATGTAATGCACTGACTGAGGCAGGTCCTCTCACATCGCACATGTATCTGCTTGAGAATTTTCTTTGCCAAGCCATAGGAGACCATGGACCAAATGCTGGGAAATGGAATTGTAGAGATTGGTACTTGATGGTATGCATGAACATGGTGGGCTGAGGGGTATGTTTCTGTGCTTTACAACTCCTTGATTCGATGTCATGATGTACAGCCGACCAAAATAAGGTGAACTCCTTTTTTCTAAGCACACATATGTATAAGTAGGTGACGTTTCGGATTGAGAGCTTTCTTCAAATTGAGAGTCAGGGGAGAGGGAAACTGGAGATGTGGATGGCTACAATTAGAATGTAAGGTGTGAAAACGACAAATCAAAGCAGACGATGATCAAGGAAAGGTAGAATGGTTCATTGTTGGCTGAGGGGATGGTGACAACGAGACAGACAAACAGTAACATTAATCAGGAGGTCAGAGAAATAGGGTGGGGCAGGGGTGGGGAGAGAGGGAAAGTAAGGGTTACTTGAAGTTAGATAAATCAATATTCATACCACCAAGCAAAATATGAGGTTCTGTTTCTCCAAATTGAGTTTGGCCTCAGTCTGACAGTGGAAGTGAGTTACTCCAGTCCCTTAAGTTACTCCAGGATTTTGTGTCTATCTTCAGTGTCAACCAGCACCTGGAGTTGCTTCCTATAAATATATTTAAAGTAGGTGTCCTTAAAATCTCATTAAATTATTATTTATTTATCTTGAACTTTTCCTTCTTACTGGATGATAGGACAAGACCCCTAGAGTGTTTCTGGACAAATTAATAACAGGAATCAAGAAAATTGCAGATAAGTTAAGTCAATGTTTTGCACCAGCGCGAACAGCAGAGGACATTATAAATAGCGCAAAGATTTCCGATAGGCTCCTTTCAAACAGCAGGGAGAAAACATGTAACAATCACTATCACAAAGGACAATTTATTGGAAATATTAATAGGATTAAAGGCAGCCAAGTCCCAATTCCCCGCACGCCAAAGGTTGTAAAGGAAATGGCTGAAAACTCACTGATCCTGGACAGCTTAGTTTAGCTTAGCTTAGTTTAGAGATACAGCGCGGAAACGGGGCCTTTGGCTCACCGAGTCCATGCTGACTGGCGATCCCTGCTCACTAGCACTATCCTACACACATTAGGGACAATTTACAATTTTAATGAAGCCAATTAACCTACAAACCCGTACGTCATTGGAGTGTGGGAAGAAATCAGAACGCCCGTAGAAAACCCACGTGGTCACGGGGAGAACATAAAACTCCATACAGATGCCACTTGTGGTCAGGATCAAACCCAGGTCTCTGGCACTGTAAAGCAGCAACTCAAATAAAATCTTAATGTCAAGGAAATGGCAAAACAAGATTTTCATTAGGGCTGCTGAGAATTTTTTTTTGTAATGGTGACTAATTCATGATTAAGAAATTAATGGTGGATTAATCCAGATTTTAATTGCACTGCTAAACAATAGTGGGAAACTATACATTTGAATGATTCACAGGGAAATTGTTTTTAATTAGCATGGCCACATAAAAATTGTGTTATTTTAATAAAGCCAAATCAAGCCAAACTCAAGCACAATGGTTTGAATGAAGGGAAAGATACAGAGTACAGAATATTAAATTATACCACAAATATCCTTGCAAACTAAAGATAGACACAAATTGCCGGAGTAATTCAGAGAGTCGGGCAGCATCTCTGGAGAAAGGGAATAGGTAATGTTTCAGGTCAAGACCGTTCTTCAGACTGAGAGTCAGGGGAGAGGAAAACTAGAGATGTGAAAAGATAGCTCTAGTTTCCCTCAGTCTGAAGAAGGCTACCTCAGTACCATTACCCTGCCTAGTTAACATCAATCATAACGCCTTCCCCTCCCTGGGTACAGTTCAGTAGAAGAATGTAGCCAGTGCTTGATGATGTATGTAATACCCTGTGCTATAATTAAAAGATGTTGCACACTTTAAGAGTTTGTGAATTGCTTATTTACATGGTGTCGAAGCTGGAAGATACCTGTGTCTCTTGTCTATCGGTTTTATTTCTTTCTTTTGATTTGTGCCTATTTGTGCTTAATCTCTCTGAGCATGGCATCCTCGCAGAAAGCCTGCACAGCTTGTCTTTGATGTTGACATCTCTGAGCGCTGGGCCACGTTTGAATTTGATTTCACCCACTTTGTCAACGTCGCACACCGCGCTGATCCTGACTCACTTAAAGCCTCCCTCCTACTCAACCTTGTCGGACCCGATGCCATGAAGAGAGCCAGAACTTTCACCTACGCTCCAGCGGTCCTGGATGACAACAACGTGGTGACTTCTCCTGCAGAATCTGATAGTGACCTCGCTTGCCTGCTACGTAAGTTCAGGGAGATTTGTGACCTGCCCTCGAACCGTATTCTAGAGAGGGCACCTGTTGAATGTTTTATCGCTGATTTGCGTTATCTCGCCCAGCGGTGCCGTTTTGGTGACATGACAGACCAGCTCACTAGAGACATTTTAGTAACTGGCATGCGATGTGAGCTTCTAAGGAATTCGGATCTAACGTTAGAAAAAGCCATGCATGCCTGCAGATTGTCTGAGGTCGTTGTATTGCCAGATGACCACCGGGATTCGGGCAATAAATCTATCAACCTGGCTGGGTTTAGGAGACCACAGCCTCGGATGGGTAACACTGCTTTTCTGCCACATGCCAACCCAGGTCCTGGTGAAGTGCCCCCAAAAAGGTGCCCAAACTGTAACTACATGCGCCAAAGACTGTCAACGTGCCCCGCCTATGGCAAGGCCTGTAACTTTTGTAAAAAACTGAATCATTTCTCTGTGGCCTGTCGTTCCCGTGGGAGACTGGTACAGATTTCCAGACCTAATCTAAACATGCTGAGACAATCTGATGGCTGTTACAGCTCACAGCCCAACATAGCTGAATCCTATAATGCAGATCCAATTAATTCTCCCAAGGAGTCGAGTGTGTTTACCCTCCTACATGCACCTGGCCAACATTCTGATCCCACCGTATCTGTGACTGTCAATGACGTAACCTTCCTTGCAAAGTTAGACACTGGTGCGAAGGTCAACGTTTTGTCAATAAATCTTTTCAACAAGATAAGGAATAATGAGCCCCTGATTGCTGACAATGCTACTCTGCATGCCTATGGAGGCGTGGGTTCGCATCCCACTTCTGACACCATGTAGATAAGCAATTCACAAACTCTTAAAGTGTGCAACATCTTTTAATAATAGCACAGGGTATTACATACATCATCAAGCACTGGCTGCATTCTTCTACTGAGCTGTACCCAGGGAGGGGAAGGCATTATGATTGATGTTAACTAGGCGGGGTTAATGGTACTGAGGTAGCTATATTATTGGTTGCATATATAAGCCATCTACAGGTGTCAACCCAAAACATCACCCATCCTTTTTCTCCTGAAATGTTGCCTGACCCGCAGAGTTATTCCAGCATTTTGCGTGGTCATTAAGGCATGCTACCTTACGTTTTTTTGGCACCAGAATGAGAGTAGTCTTCGCATGTCCGCCCTTCTTCCCACATTACACCGAACTGCTTATTATCCTGTCTCCTTTCCTCCTCCTCCAACACAATCCTCCTACCAGATTCTCTCTCCTCCTACGCCTTGCCCCTCTCTTCATTCTCTTGCTCCTATATGCCTCCACCCATCCTTATTCACATCCGTTCTTCACCTTTTTTTCCTATCAGATTCGGAATCTGCAGCTTTTTATTCTCCACTTCACTTTCCAAACTCTTCCTGATTTTGCTTTATCAAATCTCATTTAAAATTTTAGCAGTTCATAAGCATACAAGGGTGGTACGGTGGCGCAGCGGTAGAGTTGCTGCCTTACAGGGCCAAAGATTCGGGTTCAATCCTGACTATGGGTGCTGTCTATACAAAGTTTGTATGTTCTCCCTGTGACCGCGTGTTCCACACTGCAAAGACGTGCAGCTTTGTAGGTTAATTGGCTGCTGTAAAATCATCAATTGTTCCTAGTGTATAGGATAGAACCAGTGTAAAGAGTATGGAGGCATGGAGTAAATGAGGTGCTAGAGGAGTATAAAGAATGTAAAAAGAATCTTAAGAAAGAAATTAGGGAGGCTAAAAGAAGATATGAGGTTGCTTTGGCAAGAAAGGTGAAAGTAAACCCAAAGGGTTTCTACAGCTATATTAATAGCAAAAGGATAACGAGGGATAAAATTGGACCATTAGAGAACCAGAATGGACAGCTATCTGCAGAGCCAAAAGAGATGGGGGAGATATTGAACAATTTCTTTTCTTCGGTATTCACCAAGGAGAAGGATATTGAACTCGGTGAGTTAAGGGGAAAGAGTAGAGTAGCTATGGAAACTATGAGATTCAAAGAGGAGGAAGTACTGACACTTTTGAAAAATATAAAAGTGGATAAGTCTCCAGGTCCTGACAGGATATTCCCTAGGACATTGAGGGAAGTTAGTGTAGAAATAGCAGGAGCTATGACAGAAATATTTCAAATGTCATTAGAAATGGGAATAGTGCCGGAGGATTGGCGTACTGCGCATGTTGTTCCATTGTTTAAAAAGGGTTCAAAGAATAAACCTAGCAATTAGTTTGACGTCAGTGGTGGGCAAATTAATGGAAAGGATACTTAGAGATAATATATATAAGCATCTGGATAAACAGGGTCTGATCAGGAACAGTCAACATGGATTTTGTGCCGGAAGGTCATTTTGACAAACCTTCTTGAATTTTTTGAAGCGGTAACTAGGGAAATTGATGAGGGTAAAGCAGTGGATGTTGTCTATATGGATTTCAGTAAGGCCTTTGACAAGGTTCCCCATGGAAGGTTGGTTAAGAAGGTTCAATCTTTGGGTGTTAATGACGGAGTAGCAAGATGGATTCAACAGTGGCTGAATGGGAGATGTCAGAGAGTAATGGTGGATGGCTGTTTGTCAGGTTGGAAGCCGGTGACCAGTGGGGTGCCTCAGAGATCTGTGTTGGGTCCACTGTTGTTTGTCATGTACATCAATGATCTGGATGATGGGGTGGAAAATTGGATAAGTAAGTATGCAGATGATACTAAGATAGGTGGTGTTGTGGATAATGAAGTAGATTTTCAAAGTCTACAGAGAGATTTGGGCCATTCGGAAAAGTGGGCTGAAAGATGGCAGATGGAGTTTAATGCTGATAAGTGTGAAGTGCTACATCTTGGCAGGCCAAATCAAAATAGGACGTACATGGTAAATGGTAGGGGATTGAGGAATGCTGTGGAACAGAGGGATCTAGGAATAACTGTTCATAAGTTCCCTGAAGGTGGAATCGCATGTAGATAGGGTGGTAAAGAAAGCCTTTGGTGTGCTGGCCTTTATAAATCAGAGCATTGAATATAGGAGTAGGGAAGTAATGTTAAAATTGTACAAGGCATTGGTAAGACCAATTCTGGAGTATGGTGTACAATTTTTGGTCGCCTAGTTATAGGAAGGATGTCAACAAAATAGAGAGAGTACAGAGGAGATTTACTAGAATGTTGCCAGGGTTCCAGCAACTATGTTACAGAGAAAGGTTGAACAAGTTAGGTCTTTATTCTTTGGAGCGCAGAAGGTTAAGGGGGGACTTGATTGAGGTCTTTAAAATGATGAAAGGGATAGACAGAGTTGACGTGGATACGTTTTTTTCCCATTGAGGGTAGTGAAGATTCAAACAAGAGGGCATGACATGAGAATTAAGGGACAGAGGTTTTCGGGGTAACGTGAGGGGGAACTTCTTTACTCAGAGGGTGGTGGCTGTGTGGAATGAGCTTCCAGCAGAAGTGGTGGAGGCAGGATCGATTTTAACATTTAAGAGTAAAGTGGATAGGTATATGGATGTGAAGGAATGGAGGGGTATGGTCTGAGTGCAGGTAGATGGGACTAGGGGAAAACAAATGGTCGGCACGGACTGGAAGGGCCGAGAGGGCCTGTTTCCGTGCTGTAATTGTTATATGGTTATATGGTTATATGGTTAAAGGGCCGGTCCCACCAGCATGCGCCTGCATGCGGCGAGCACGACCAAACCGGCAGCGGGGGCCACACGGAGGTCGGGTGAGTGGCGCGACGTGGCACGACGTTGGAGCGAAGTCCGCGGTAAGTTCGCAAGGACAGAGAGGGACACACAGAGAGGGTCACGAACGCACGCAGAGAGGGTCACGGAGGCAGAGAGGGTCACGGAGGCACATATAGGGGGTCACGGAGGCACATAGAGAGGTCACGGAGGCACATATATAGAGGGTCACAGAGGCACAGAGAGAGGGTCACGGAGGCGCACATAGACAGGGTCACGGAGGCACAGAGAGAGGGTCATGGAGGCACACAGAGAGAGGGTCACGGAGGCACATAGAGGGGGACACAAAGAGAGGGACACGGAGGCGCACAGAGAAGGTCATGGAGGCACATATAGAGAGGGTCACGGAGGCACGATGTCGAGGCGGTGCGTAATGCGTCGGGGCGGCTGCGGGCCGATAGGCCGTTGCCGCGCGGAATTTTTGAACACGGTCAGTTTTTCAGAGCCCCGTGCGATGTCGGAACCAGCTCCGCACAACTCCATACGGCTCCGGCGATCGAAGTGGGACCGGCCCCGCGAGGCCGGACGGCTCAAGCGACCACGTTAGGTCGTGATCACCGCCTGGAGTCGCATACTGATGGGACAGGCCCTTAAGGATGATCACTGTTTGGCACGGACTCAGTTGGCCAAAGGGCCTGTTTAAGTGCTGTATCTCTAAAAAACAAGGAAAGGCAACCACAGAGAGATAGAGAGAAAGTAGAGACAAAATAAAGAGCAGGTGAGTGGAGGATGAAAAGGTGAAAGATGAAAGAGAATGTATTGCTTTGACAAAATATATTGCTATACCTTCAAACCCAGATTTATTTTAACATTTAATGTATCTTTACTTAATTTGTTCCTTGAACTGTACCCGATAGGTATTTGACAGATCACTGCAGAATTGCAATTGATTTGCATAGCTTCACTGTCAGATAATATATACACAATATATTTTTCAATGGAAATAATGAATTTAAATTCCGTGTTTCATCCCTTATACCACATTGGAATTCAAGTAGGTTGCGGACCAATGAGCAAGAGAAATGTGATGACTGTTATCTTACTGTTTTGACAATAAACTTCTAAACTTTGATTTTTGTATCTTCTGTAGAATAAGATAATTTCAGATAACTACAAATAATGTACATTTACTGAAACAAGAACCGTGGGAGTGCCAAGTACCTGGTACCTCAGACAGACTAGAGGCTTGTAACAAGAAGACAGTGGAGGCCAAGTCAATGGATATTTATAAGGCAGAGGTAGATAGATTCTTGATTAATACGGATGTCGGAGTTATGGGGAGAAGGCAGGAGAATGGGGTTAGGAGGGAGAGATAGATCAGCCCTGATTGAATGGCGGAGTAGACCTGATGAGCCAAATGGCCTAATTCTGCTCCTATTACTAATGATAACAAGTAATGTGCCACAGGGATTGGTGCTGGGTTGTTTTGTTTGTTATTTATATTAACGATTTGATGTAAGGGGGAACCTTAGTATGTTAGCGGATGACACAAAAATTGGTGGCATAGTAGACAGTGAAGAACGTTATTTGATCAAGGAGACCAAGGGGGCAGAGATGTGTAGGAAGGAACAGTAGATGCTGGTTTACACTGAAGATAGACACAAAATGCTGGAGTAACCTAGCGGGGCAGGCAGCATCTCAGGATGACATATTGAAAATCAAGGGGCAGTGGAGTGGCAGATGGAGTTTAATTCAGTGCCTCATTTAGGTATGACAAACCAGGGCAGGACTCAAGGGCCAAGGGAGATTTTGTGTTACGGAGAGACCTAGAATGCAGGTACATCGCTAAATAAAAGTAGTTGTGCACGTTGGCACAAACGACATTGGGAAGAAGAGGAAGGAGGTTCTGCAACGCGAGTTTAGAGAGTGAGGAAGACTGAAAAGCAGGACTTCTAGGGTGGTTATCTCTGGATTGCTTCCAGTACCTCGTGCTAGTGAGGACTGGAACAGGGAGATAGGAGGTCTTAGTGTGTGGCTAAGGGGTTGGTGCAGGGAGCAAGGATTTAGATTTAAAGACCACTGGGATCTCTTCTGGGGTAGGGGTGACCTGTACAAAAGGGATGGGTTACACCTTAACTGAAGGGGGACCGACATTCTGGCAGGCAGATTTACTGGGGCTACATGTGTGGGTTTCAACTAAATAGTGGGGGGGGGGGGGGTTTGACAATTTGGGAGTATAAAGAGGAAGTGAGTGCAGGCAAGTTACAAAAGACTCACAAATTAATGGGAAGCAAAGTTTGAGAAGGGATAAGAGAGTAAGGTCAGGGCCAATTGTGAGCGGTGTGAGAGGGGAGGTGAATACCGAAGTCAAAGTATTGTATATGAATGCGTGAAGTATAAGAAATAAAGAGGACGAGCTTGAGGCTCAGTTAGAAATTGGCAAGTATGATGTTGGGGGAATTACAGAGACATTTGATCTGGTATTTTGTTGGTTCACATGCTTGATCAATGGTATTTTATCATTAATGTTTTATTATTTTTAATGTTTAGTGTTTTCTGAGTCATTCGTAACTGTCACTGTAGGTCATGTTGTTACTTGTGGGCGGAGCACCAAGGCAAATTCCTTGTATGTGAATACTTGGCCAATAAACGTACTTACTTACTTACTTACATGGCTGCAAGAGCACCAGGGCTGGGAACTGAATATCCAAGGCTATACCTCCTATCAAAAAGACAGACAGGTGGGCAGAGGGGGAGGGGTAGCTCTGTTGGTGAGGAATTAAATTCAGTCCCTTGCGAGGGGTGACATTGAAACAGGAGATGTGCAGTCAGTATGGATAGAACTAAGGAATTGTAAGGGTGAAAAGACCCTAATGGGACTTATCCTCAGGCCCCCAAACAGTAGCCTGGATATAGGGTGCAAGTTGAATCAAGAGTTAAAATTGGCATGACATAAAGGTAATGCTATGGTTGTTATGGGAGATTTTCAACAAGCAAGTAGACTGGGAAAATCAGGTTGGTACTGGACCCCAAGAAAGGAAGTTTGTGGAGTGCCTCCGTGATGGATTCTTAGAACAGCTTGTACTAAGAGAAGGCAATTCTGGATTTAGTGTTGTGTAATGAACCAGATTTGATAAGGGAACTTGAGGTTAAGAGCCATTAGGAGGTAGTGAGCATAATATGTTAAGTTTTAATCTACAATTTGAGAGGGAGAAGAGTAAATCGGAGGTGTCTGTGTTACAGTTGAATAAAGGGGACTATGGAGCCATGAGGAAGGAGCTGGCCAAAATTGATTGGAAAGATACCCTAGCAGTGATAACAGTGAAACAACAATGGCAGGTATTTCTGAGAATAATACAGAAGGTGCAGGATCAGTTCATTCCAAAGAGGATGAAAGATTCCAAGGGGAGCAAGAGTCGACCGTGGCTGACAAGGGAAGTCGGAGAAGAAGTACAACAGCAAAGATAAGACCAAAGTTGGACCCTTGAAGACTGAAAAAGTGAATCAATAAGGAAATGGCACTTTCGATCGGCCTTCAATAAGGAGGACACAAACTATCTTCCTGATGTACTAGTGGCCAGAGGATCTGGGGTGACGGAGGAACTGAAGGAAATCCACATTAGGCAGGAAATGGTGTTGGGTAGACTGATGCGACTGAAGGCTGACAAATCCCCAGGGCCTGATGGTCTGCATCCCAGAGTACTTAAGGAAGTAACTCTAGAAATCTTGGACGCATTGGTGTTCATTTTCCAATGTTTTATAGATTCAAGATCAGTTCCTGTGCGTTGGAGCGTAGCTAATGTTATCCCACTTTTTAAGAAAGGCGGGAGAGAGAAAACAGGGAAATATAGACCAGTTAGCCTGACAACGGTGGTGGGGAAGATGCTGGAGTCAATCATAAAGGATGAAATAGCAGCACATATGGATAGCAGTAATAGGATCGGTCCGAATCAGCATGGATTTATGAAGGGGAAGTCATGCTTGGGTAATCTTCTGGAATTTTTTGAGGCTTTAACTAGGAAAATGGATAAGGGAGAGCCTGTGGATGTAGTGTACTTGGACTTTCAGTAAGCATTTGATAAGGTCCCACATAGGATATTAGTGGGCAGAATTAGGGCACATGGTATTGGTGGTAGAGTGCTGACAAAATTGGTTGGCAGACAGGAATCAAAGAGTAGGGATTAAAGGGACCCGTTCGGAATGGCAGGCAGTGACTAGTGGGGTACTGCAAAGCTTGGTGCTGGGACCGCAGCTATTTACAATATACATCAATGATTTAGATGAAGGGATTCAAAGTAACATAAGCAAATTTGCAGATGACACAAAGCTGGGTGGCAGTGTGAACTGTGAGGAGGATGCTATGAGGATGCAGGGTGTCTTGGACAGGTTGGGTGAGTGGGCAGATGCATGACAGATGCAGTTTAATGTGGATAAATGTGAGGTTATCCACTTTGGTACCAAAAACGGGAAGGCAGATTATTATCTAAGATGTCAAGTTGGGAAAAGGGGAAGTACAACGGGATCTGGGGTCCTTGTTCATCAGTCTATGAAAGTAATCATGCAGGTAGAGCTGGCATTGAAGAAAGCGAATGGCCTAATGGCCTTCATAACAAGAGGAGTTGCGTATAGGAGCAAAGAGGTCCTTCTGCAGTTGTACAGGGCCCTAGAGAGACCACACCTGGAGTATTGTGTGCAGTTTTAGTCCACTGATTTGAGGAAGGACATTCTTGCTATTGAGGGGGTGCAGCGTAGGTTCACAAGGTTAATACCCGGGATGGTGGGACTGTCATATGCTGAGAGAATGAAGCGGCTGGGCTTGTATACTCTGGAATTTAGAAAGATGCGAGGGAACCTTATTGAAACATATAAGATTATTAAGGATTTGGACACTCTAAAGGAAGGAACCAATGTTGGGGGAAGAACAGAAGCAGGGACCTCATTTTAAGATGGCGATCTAGCTTGGCGATCGTTTCGTCGAACACCTCTGCTCGGTCCGCAATAACCAACCCGACCTCCCGGTGGCTCAGCTCTTCAACTCCCCGTCCCATTCAGTTTCCGACCTCTCTGTCCTGGGCCTCCTCCACGGCCAGAGTGAGCAACACCGCAAATTGGAGGAACAGCACCTCATATGGAGGAGTCCAGAACCAGTGGGGAGTCTGCATCCTCTTGGCTTGAACATTAAATTTTCTCAATTCTGATAACCCTTGCTGTCTCCAACCCTTCCCACCTCTCCCTCAGCCCTCGGGCTCTTCCTCCTCCTTTTTCCTTTCTTCTCCCCGCCCCCCCACCTCCCATCAGTCTGAAGAAGGGTTTCGGCCCAAAACTTTGCCCATCTCCTTCGCTCCTTAGATGCTGCTGCACCCGCTGAGTTTCTCCAGCTTTTTGTGTACGCCTCATTTTAAGAATAAGGGGTAAGGCATTTAGAATGGAGATAAGGAAACACTTATTCACACAGAGAGTTGTGAGTCTGTGGAATTCTTTGCCTCAGAGGGCGGTGGAGGCCGGTCCTCTGAATACTTTTAAGAGAGAGCTTGATAGGGCTCTTACAGATCGCAGAGTCAGGGGATATGTGGAGAAGGCAGGAACGGGGTACTGATTGTGGATGATCAGCCATGATCACATTGAATGGTGGCGCTGGCTCAAAGGGCCGAATGGCCTACTCCTGCATGTATTGTCTTTGACTATTGTCTATTGCAACAACATCAATACCTGGTGTTAGCAGTGCACGAATTAGAAAATTTTGATTTTACTGGTTGCATTGACATAAACCCATTTGACAAAAATTTTCCAGGTTTGCCAAGAATGAGATTGCAGAGTGATCTCTTAACCACGGTCCACTGAGTTGTCTTTGTATAAAGAGATGAGTTTGAACTGCTTACAATTTTTGCTGCTATTAGCAATCTTGCAATAAGTATTCAAATTAGCACGTATATGGTAGAGGTCACAATGTCACATGTGAAAATGAGTATTATTCTGCTTGTGAGCAGGGAATCAATTATTCCTGTGCATGTTCACGACAAGGGTTATATCCAGCAGATTATTATTCATATAAAATAAGATAACGATCAACATTGCCTCAAAAACACTGGGACATCCGCAGTTCATGGCCAGAATTGCCTCCATAACTGTGAGGAAGTTAGGGATTCGCACTTTGCCGTGTGTGAACGCAGAGATCCCTCTCTCAATGAATGATCCCCATTAACATACCAGCTATACTGCAGCAGATGCCAGCTTCTGCCAGTCTCCTGCAGTTATGCTGATATCTGCCATCCATAGCTGTGCCAGGTTAGATAGAAACTGGGAAGTTCTTTCATATTAAAGGTGAGGAATGACTTCTGAGGAAAGAGATTAGATTTAACTGAGTTAATTTAATTTTTTTTTAGTTTATAGATATAGCATGGAAACAGGCCGATTCTGCGCCAACCAGTGATCCCAGCACGCCAACTCAATCCTACACACTAGGAACAATTAATTATTATATATTTTTTACCAAAGCCAATTATCTTACAAGCCTGCACGTCTTTGGAGTGTGGGGGGAAACCAGAGCACCAGCAGAAAACCCACACAGTTCACAGGGAGAACGTACAAATTTCATACAGACAGCACCCGTAGTCAGGATCGAACCCGGGTCTTTGTCCCTCTAAGGAAGCAACTCTACCTCTGTACCACTGTGCCGCTCTCGTATGCTAATAAACTGTTAACATTTTAAATGAGACTTGGTGGAGCAAACACGGCGGCACAATGGCGCAGGGGTAATGTTGCTGCCTCACAGCACTTGCAGCACTGGAGACCAGGGTTCAATCCAGACAACAGCTGCTGTCCGTACAGAGTTTTACGTTCTCCCCGTGGCCACATGGGTTTTCTCCGAGATCTTTGGTTTCCTCCCACACTCCAAAGATGTACAGGTTGTAGGTTAATTGGCTTGGGATAGTGTAATTTGTCCCTAATGTGTGAAGGACAGTGTTAGTGTGTGGGGATCGCTGGTCGGTGCGGACTCAGTGGGCCGCAGGGCCTGTTTCCGCACAATCTCTAAACAATAGACAATAGACAATAGGTGCAGGAGTAGGCCATTTGGCCCCTTGAGCCAGCATCGCCATTCAATGTGATCATGGCTGATCATCGCCAACCAGTACCCCGTTCCTGCCTTCTCTCCATAGCCCCTGACTCTGCTATTTTTAAGAGCCCTATTTAGCTCTCTCTTGAAAGCATCCAGAGAACCTGCCTCCACCGCCCTCAGGCAGAGAATTCCATAGACTCACCACTTTCTGTGAGAAAAAGTGTTTCCTCATCTCCGTTCTAAATGGCTTACTCATTCTTAAACGGTGGCCCACTGGTTCTGGACTCCTCCAACATCGGGAACCTGTGTCCAAGCCCTTAATAATCTTATATGTTTCAAGAAGATCCTCTCTCATCCTTCTAAACTCCAGAGTGCACAACCCTAGCCGCTCCATACTCTCAGCATATGACAGTCCCGCCATCCCGGGAATTAACCTTGTAAACCTACGCTGCACTCCCTCAATAGCAAGAATGTCCTTCCTCAAATTAGGGGACCAAAACTGCACACAATACTCCAGGTGTGGTCTCACTAGGGCTCTGTACAACTGCAGAAGGACCTCTTTGCTCCTGTATTTGATTCCTCGTGTTATAAAGGCCAACATGCTATTCGCTTTCTTCACTGCCTGCTGTACCTGCATGCTTACTTTCATAGACTGATGTACAAGGACCCCCAGATCCCATTGTACTCCCCCTTTTCCCAACTTGACGCCATTTAGATAGTAATCTGCCTTCCTGTTTTAACTACCAAACCAAAACTAAACTAAAGACAGAAAATGCTGGAGTAACTCAGCAAGTCAAGCAGCATTTCTGGAAAACATGAATAAATGACGTTTCAGATCAGGATCCTTTGCTGATGTTTGATGGGTTTTTTATACTTATCATGAGCCACATAAAATATAATCCGTGCAATTATTAACTGAGCCAGGACTATCAAGTGTCACATATGTCACATGTGGTCGGTGTGGGCATGTTGGGCCAAAGGGCCTGTTTCCACACTGTATGACTCTATGCCTATTATAGAATGTTGAACATAGAATGTTCTATAGAATATTCTCAAGAGGAGAAGAAGAAGCTTTGCAGATTTATCTCCAACAAAGTTATTGGGTTGGGTAGGGACAGTGGGGACGTCTCTTTGTTTCTGCTCAAATGAATGCCAAATCTCAGCTCGCCACCCCATCTGCCATTGGAATTGGTTAACGCTCCTGCTGATAATACAACAGCGATCGTGCAAGGTTCTCTATTGAAAGAAAACACCCTTGACTCACTATTTTTTTCTTCTTTTGTTTGCTTTGTTTGTTCTTTAGTTAAGTAATGACTCATTTATATAGCAGTGAAAAATCTATGTGCAACCAGGAACACAATTGATATGTCAAATACTTAGAATATATAAAGGGTTCGAAGTTCCTGTGGGTGGTGTGAAGAGAATGGAAATCTTAATATGCTGGAGGTTCCAGGAATATGCGTCAATCCTATTCCCTGTCCCTGTCCTGACATGAAGTAGGTTTGACTCAGGAGTTCCAGAAGCTCTTGAGTAACCTGCCCATTATGCTTTCAATAACTATCCATTTGACGGCCAGCATAAGATGTGCTAATGTCTTTTAACAATACAATATGATATGATACAACTTTATTTATCGCAGGAGGGAAATTGATCTGCCAACAGTCATAAAGAGTTAGATAGAGCTCTAGGGGCTAGCAAAATCAAGGGATATGGGGAGAAGGCAGGCACGGGTTACTGATTGTGGATGATCAGCCATGATCACAATGAATGGCGGTGCTGGCTCGAAGGGACAAATGGCCTCCTCCTGCACCTAATTTCTATGTTTCTATAAAAACACAAAATACATGAAACATGAAATTAAAGTGATGAGTGGAAATGATTGGGGATGTGCAAAGATTGGGGAGAGGGGGCAGGGGGCAGTCAGTCTCAGTTTCAGTCAATCCCGCTACTAAAGGGGGAGGAGGTGTACAGTTTGATAGCCACAGGGAAGAAAGATCTCCTCTGGCATTCTGTACTGCATCTTGGTGGAACCATTCTGTTGCTGAAGGTACTCCTCAAGTTGACCAGTGTATCATGGAAGGGTGAGCGGTATTGTCCATGATGCGCCACAGTTTGAGGAGCATCCTCCCCTCTAAGACCACCTCCCATGAATCCAACTCCGCCCCTAGGATGGAGCCAGCCTTCCTGGTGAGTTTGTTAATCCTATTGGCATCTGTGGCCATCGCCCTGCTACCCCAGCACCTGGCAGCATAGAAGATGGCACTGGATACCACCAAATGGTTGAACATCTGCAGATTCTTACTGCAGAAGTTGAAGGAGTGGAGGCTTCTCAAAAAGTATTGCCGGCTCTGTCCCTTCTTGCTGTTTGAGCTCCTATGCAGCAGGAGATCTATTCACTGGTATTTTCTGCAGCCTGATGGACAGATTAGGACAGATGGGGGGTTTTCACTTCTTTGAACTTCTGCCTATGTAGCAGTCCCAAGGAATTTGGTAGTGTTTAGCCTCCATGTTTTCCTCAAGCATCCATTTATCTCGCTGTTTATTGTCTGAGGCAATAAGCCACTTCTTTGACTTCTCAAGAATATGCATCTATTTTGCTGTGCCTTAAAGTGAGAAAGTAAGAAATTGCAACCCTTCTTTGGCCATAACTGGACTTTTTGGAGACTAGGAAGTTGCGAAATAATGCCGGAATGTGGCGACTCACTGCCTGCTCTTCCAGAAGAGGATCTATTGTACCCATGTATGGTGTGACAGTCTGATGAAGGGCCTCGACCCGAAACATCACCTTTTCTCCAGAGATGTTACCTGACCCGCTGAGTTACTCCAGCATTTTGAGTCTATCTATGGTATGATTCCACTGGATAGCATACAGAATAAGCGTTCACTGCATCTCTGTACACGTGACAATAAATAAACAATTGAACCACCATTGAACCATTTCAAAATATTAATTTTGTGTGGAAATATTTCTGCAAATTATCATGAAGTGCTGATTTCTTTCAGGATATGATACGATACGATAGAACTTTCTTTATCCCAGGAGGGAAATTGGTTTGCCAACAATCATAAAACACAATAAAATACATGAAATTAAAGTGACGAGTGGAAAATCCAGGATTGGGAATGTGCAAAGATTGTGGTGGGGAGAGGGGAGGGAAGTCAATCTACCCCACGACAGAAGGGGGAGAAGTTGTACTGTTTGATAACCAAAGGAAAAATGGTCCTCCTGTGGTGTTCTGTGCTGCATCTTGGTGGAACCAGCCTGTTGCTGAAGGCACTGGCCACCACCGATTGATAGAACATTCGCAGCATTTTACTGCAGACTCCGAAAGTCCAGATGGTTCTGTCTCTCCTTATACAGTGGCTCAGTGTCCCTGGAGCAGTCCAAGGAAATGCATCAAGAATCATGTTCATGGTGTTCTGACACTGACTGTGAGAAACTGGCCCAGTTGTTCCTGCTCAAGATCCAGATTGTTCATTTGAAAGTAATCCTTTCCCCTACAATCACCTCTCCTCTGAGCTATTTTGACATTTCTTCTCAATGCAAATTCACCTTACTGTTTAGTTTAGTTTAGTTTATTGTCCCTTGTACCGAGACACAGTGAAAAGCTTTTGTTGTGTGCTAACCGGTCAGCAGAAAGACAATACATGATTACAACATTAACAGTGTATACTGTAGGTACACGATAAGGGAATAACGTTTAATGCAAGATAAAGCCAGAAAAGTCCGATCAGGATAGTCCGATGTCACCAAAGATAGTAGTTCAGGACTGCTCTCGAGTTGTGGTAGGATGATTCAGTTGCCTGATAACAGTGTGAATAAACTACCCTTGTTCTTTATCTCTCTACATCATCATCTATATCTCTCGTTTCCTTTATCCCTAAAGGGCCTGTCCCACCAGCATGCGACTCCATGCGGTGAGCGCGACCTAACGTGGTCGCTTGAGCCGTACGGCCTCGCGGGGCCAGTCCCACTTCGATCGGCAGAGCCGTATGGAGTTGTGCGGAGCTGGTCCCGACATCGCGTGGGGCTCCGAAAAACTGACAGTGTTCAAAAATTCGGCACGGCAACGGCCTGTCGGCCGGCAGCCGCCTCGACGCATTACGCACCGCCTCAACGTCATGCCTCCGTGACCCTCTCGATATGTGCCTCCGTGACCCTCTCTCTGTGTGCCTCCGTGGCCCTCTCTGTGTGCCTCCGTGACCCTCTCTATATGTGCCTCCGTGTCCCTCTCTGTGTGCCTCCGTGCCCCTCTCTGCCTGCCTCCGTGACCCTCTCTGTGTGTCCCTCTCTGCCGGTTTGGTCGTGCTCGCTGCATGCAGGCGCATGCTGGTGGGACCGGCCCTGTACGGGGATCACCCGACCTCCACGCAGCCCCCGCTTCCAGTTTGGTCGCGCTCACCGCATGGAATCGCATGCTGGTGGGACAGGCCCTTAACTAGTCTGAAGAATGGTCTCAACCCAAAACGTCACCCATTCCTTCTCTTCAGAGATGCTGCCTGCCTGCTGAGTTACTCCAGCTTTTTGTGTCTATTTTGAATCTGGAGGTGTGGGTTTTCACACTTTTGCACCTTTTGCACAACGGGAGAAGAGGGAGTGGCCAGGGTGCAACTCGTCCTTGATTATGCTGGTGACCTTGCCGAGGCAGTGTAAAGTGCAAACCTTGGTTAATTCTGGTGGTTGACCTTTACTGCTTTTATTTGAAAAAATTAACCCAGAATGTAAACAACGTAAAGTGTTTCTACCAGGTGGATAGGATAACCGTATGATTAGCTGAGGAGGCTTTCATCACATTGTTGATTAAGTGTACAACAGTTTGTTAGGTTTTTAATTACTTCTAGATATTGACAGTGACAAATTCATTATTACTCCCAGGTTTCTTTCTGAATCATCCTGCACTAATTCTTTGTGTTTGTTTCGCATTTACAGTAAGTCACAGATTTTATCAACCAAGATGCAACATTTTCAAAGGTTCAAAAGTCATTTATTGCACATGTACCAATTAAGGTACAGCGATTTGTGAATTACCATACAGCCATACGAAAAAAAAGCAACAAGACCCACAACTATATAAATGTTAACATAAACATCCACCACAGCGGATTCTCCACATTCCTCACCGTGATGGAAGGCCAAAAAGTCAAATCTTCCACCTTTTTATTCTCCCGCAGCCGGAGCAGTCGAACTATTCAAAGTTCCCGCAGCCGGCAGTTGAAGCTCCCGTGTCGGGGCAACCAAAGTTACCCCGTCGGGCGATCGAAACTCCCGCTGCAGGGCGGTCAAAGCTCCTGTGGTTTGGAGTTCCCGAGGTCGATCCCTGGCAAAGGGATCGCAAGCTCCGCGATGTTAAAGTCCCGTAGGCTCCCCACGGTGGAGCTCTCAAAAGTCAGTCTCCAGCAAAGGCCGCCAACTCCACGATGTTGGGCCGCAGTGCAGACGGAGATACAATATGGGAAAAAAATCGCATCTCCGTCGAGGTAAGAGAATAGAAAAAGATTCCCCCAACTCCACATAAAACAAGCTAAAAAAACACTAAAAACATACATTTACCACATACTATTAAAACACAAAGAAGGAAGCTCATACAGACTGTTGGTGAGGCAGCCATTGCTGGCGCCACCCGGTGGATTTTGCAATTGTGAGTACTAAATTGCTTCTGACATCCATATGCCTGTCAGTTTGCAGGCATATGGATGTCAGTTTGCATAGATTGTCTAAAACTCAAAAAACCCCACCACTAGGTTTTACTTCAATGCTTGTTCCTGTATCATGTGCAAGTTTTACAATTCACATGATTAATGCCAATGAGAAATAATAGGGGCCCAATGCCAAATACTAATACCAAGGGCACTGAACTATCCTCAGTATTTCTCATCCAGATGAACAAATCATTTCTCATCAATGACCAGGATTCGCAAGCTTTCATCTTAAGTAGCAGATTAAACATTAACATCTAAATTAAATTAGTTGAAAATCTTTCTATACCAAATATACCAAAATGGCGCCTCAAGCATATAGACGCAGTGGTCTGTTCTGTACATTCTGTGCCAACCGGGGCATTGTGCTTATGTGTGGTAATAGACTTGCTTAGCTGCAGGCATAAAAGGGTATTTCACTCTACCTTGGTGCACTGTACACATGATAATAAAGAAACAATTGAACTATTATAAACATAAATACTTAGCAGGTCTGGGCAGCATTTGTACAAAGAAGATGATGTCTTCAACCTGAAACATTAACTCTTATTTTGCTTTGCACAGCTGCTGTCTGCCCTGTTGAGATTTTCTAACATTTCTGTTTTTATTTCAGATTTCCAGTATGTGCAATATTATGATACAAGATCATGAGTGGCCTAGATAAATTGCACACTCACTTTTCTAAACCTAGACGATGTGGGCATAAGGTGGGAGGGGGGAGATTTAGGAAGGACCTCTGAACAACTTTCTCACTCGGAGGGTAATCCATATCTGGAATGAGCTGCCAGAGGAATCTATGGAAGTGGATACAATTATGACTCGAAAAGATATTTATTCAGATATATGGATTCTTCTCTGTGGATTGTCACCTTGTCGTGGTGGAGAAGCTTGTGTGGTCCTGAGATCCTGAGAGCGATGCCGTCTGGAGTTATGCTCCTGGTTGGGCCACCCATGGCGGTAGGGTCGAGGGGGAGGACTGTGACAAAGAGTAATCCAACCAAGACCTCAATGGTGGAATAGGCAGAGGATGATGGCTGACCTTTGTGGAACTTCACAACGGCTGGAAAGGCGGATGAAGGCTGCAGTAGAAAAGGGTCTCCGGTCGTCTTGGACTCCATGCTGACCCAGATCTGTCAAGGACTGTGTGGTGGCTGTCTGTGCTCCAGTCTCCCCACGTTAAACAAAGTCACGCACTGGCATCCTCCAACCCTGGAAAAACCCATGGTCAGCCATGACCGAGGGGGGCCTAAGAAGAATAGATAGGAAAGGTTTCGAGGAATAAGGACCAAATGCAGGCAAATGGGACTAACCCAATGTTCCCATTTGGTTGGCATGGACAAGGTGGGATGAAGAGCCTGTATAGTTCTATGACTACCAGACCAGCCATCATAATGTTAAGTGTGTCTTCATATGGCCAATTTGATAGTTTACATTGAGATATGTGGCAGAGACCTGGGTTTGATCCTGACTACAGGTGCTGTCTGTACAGAGTCAGTATGTTCTCCCGGTGAATTGGGTTTTCTCCGGGAGCTCCGGTTTCTTCCCACACTCTAAAGACATACCGGTTTGTAGGTTAATTGGCTTCAGTAAAATTGTAAATTGTCCCAAGTGTGTGTAGTGTTAGTGTGTGAGGATCACTGGACGGGCAAAATCGGAGGACCGAAGGATCTGTCTCTGCGCTGTATCTGTAATCTAAACTAAACTAAGATTCAGATAGCTATAAAGGAGTTTAGGAGACAGGTGGACAGAAAATATATATTTTTTTTTTGCTCAATATGTTGTTGAGTGAATATGATTGCATACTGTTTCTGCTTGGCTGCATTGGTTTGTTTGGTACAATTCATTAGAACAGATGTACCCCAATCAAAAGATTACAGAATTTTAAGTGTAAATTAGATTCAGTGCAAATTGAGTTTGTGTGATATTTCGTGCTAGTTTAAAAATTATTGAGCCAGCCCTTGAATAAAGCTGACCAGCTCCCCAGCTTCATTGATGCTATTAATTAAAAATAGAAACTGCATGAATGACATGCCAGCTTCAACAAATACCTGAGAGAGAAAGGTAGGTCAAGATCAAAATAAAAGATGAGGAAAGATTTATTCATCCAGGATCTAGAATGCTCATTGTGAACGGATATTGGGAGATGATACTTATTTTTAAATTCCACAAGAATGGTAGAATCCACTGGAGATAGAAGAATAGCAGGGAAGGTTAGATAAAACAAAATGTTACTTTCAAAGGGAGAGCCTGGCTGCACGGCCATAGTCATAGCATGTTACAGTTGAAACAGGCCCTTCGGCCCAACATGCCAACACCGGCCAGCTACACTAGTCCTATCTTCCTGCATTTGGTCCATATCCCTCCAAACGTATTCCATACACCCACCACCATGCGTGCTGTAAGTTTACATGATTCTAGCATTCGTGTGCTGTCTTGCATTGAAGCGCCAGTGGCACAGTGCGGCACAATGGCGCAGCGGTAGAATTGCTGTCTTACAGCGCCAGGGCCCCGGGTTCGATCCTGATTACGGGTACTGTATGTTTGATGTTTGTATTGTCTCCCTGAGACTTCCTGGGGTTTCTCCAGGTGCTTCGGTTTCCTCCCATGTTCCAGAGAAGTGCAGGTTTTTAGGTTAATTGTCTTCTGTAAATTGCCCCAAGTGTATCGGATAGAATTAAAGTATGGGTGATTGTGGGTCGGTTCAGACTCGGTCGGCCGAAGGAACTGTTTCTCTAAACCAAACTAAACATCACATTTCCAGTGCAATAGATAATAATTCGATTTGGTTGAAGTATGGTTAGAATGACATCAATTTAATCACCTATCGCAATTGCATGAGACAACGTACTTTGTCTAGATTGCTACTCTAGAAAAGGTCTACTCTAAAGTTGGCGTGGAAGATCATTGTGTAAAGGTGACTTTACCGGATCCACCTTTGGGCACCAAGGAGCCTCTGAGGTTCTATGGCTGAAATGCTGCCTCATATTTAGCACAACATACCATATTCGGTAAAAAGATCTTGTTGGTGAACTGGAAGAAGATGAAGAGCTAAACATGATGTCACAACAAAACCTGAAAAGTCTCTCCCTTAAGGCAAAAGGAGCTTGTTTTTGACTTCAAGAGATGACAGGGAGTACAGGCCCCAATCATCATCATTAACCTCAAAGTGGAGATGGTCAAGAACTTTACATTCCTAGGTGTATACATCACCAACAATTTGTCCTGTACCAACCACATTCAAACTACCACCAAAAAATCACATCAACGCCCCAAAAGACAGGAAATTCGGCATGTTTCCAACAACTCTTACCAACTTCTACAAGTATAATGCAGAAAGCATCCTATCGGGCTAGCTTTGTCAACAATTCTGCCCAAGGCAGTAAGAAATTGCCAAGAATTGTGGATGTAGATCCCTCTATCATGCAATCCACCCCCACCCACCCTCCCACAACTTCATCAAGAATTTGTGCTGCCTGAGAAAGCAGCCAATATAATCAAGGGCCTTTTTCACTCTTATCATTCCCTCTTCTCCCCTCTTCCATCAGGAAGATACAAAAGCCAGAATGTACATACAGGGCTGATTCAGGATCAGCATCGTCCCCACTGTTGCCAGACTACTGAATGGTTTGTGCATAAGCTGAGGTAAAGTCCAGATCTTTCAACCTACCACTTTACAGACCTTGGACTTTTCCTCTGTAGCTGTACCACTATTATACTATATTTTGCATGCTGGTACTTTTCTCTTTGCACTACCTGTTCTACTTATTCATGGCTTGATTGCACATGTATATAGTATGATTTGACTGGATAATAAAGCTTTTCACTCACTGTATCTCTGTACATGTGACAACAATGTACCACAACCAACACTAATGCCAAGCTGTTAGGTAGGAGTGCTGTTTACTTATTGCTTACTGTCAAGATTGCCAAACATTTTAGTGAATACATTAAACTAACATGAACACATATAATAACCAGCTGATTGGGAGTCAACTCACTTGTCATATGCACAAGTATGGTGAGGTACAAGCGTAAAGAAAAACTTTGCTTGCAGCTGCATCACGGTTGCATGCACTCACGCAAGCACACAAAAACAAATATTACATAAATAAGGTTCTATAACAACAGTTAAAAGACATGTGGGCAGTAATATGGATCGGTGAGGTTTAGAGGGATGTGGGCCAAATGCAGGCAGATAGGATTTTGGGTTGAAGAGCATATTGCCATGATGTATACGATAGAATATGATAGAGCTTTATTTATCTCAGGAGGGAAATTGACCTGCTAACTGTCATAAAACATAAGATACATGAAAAATTAAATTAAAATAATGAGTGGAAAGGATTGGCGATGTGCAAAGATTGGGGAGGGGAGAGGGGAGGGGAGTCAGTCTTCCCTACGACAGGAGTTGTACAGTTTGATAGCCACAGGGAAGAATGATCTCCTTTGGCGTTCTGTCCTGCATCTTGGTGGAACCAGTCTGTTGCTGAGGTACTCCTCAGGTTGATTAGAGTGTTATGGAGGGGATGAGCTGTATTGTCCAAGATGCTCTGCAGTTGGAGGGGAGTATCCTCCCCTCCAAGACCACCTCCCATGAATTCTCATTGAAACATACAGAATAGTGAAAGGCTTGGATACAGTGGATGTGGAGAGGACGTTTCCACTACTGGGAGAGTTTAGGACCAGAGGTCAAAGCCTCTAAAATAAAGAACATTCTGTTAGGAAGGAAATGAGGAGAAATGCATTTCATCAGAGAGTGGTGAATTTGTGGAATTCTTTGCCACAGAAGGCTGTGGAGGCCGTCAATTGACATTTTTAAGGCAGAGATAGATCGAATCTTGATTAGTACAGGTGTCAGGGGTTATGGGGAAAAGGCAGGAGAATGTGTGCACCACATGCCTCTGCATGGCCAACATTTATAGTTCCAGGAAAATTACTAGCAATCAGCACAAATACAAAACCGGTGGGTGGCTGTTTCAGCATCTGCAGATGAGCTGAAGGCATTGTAAAGACCAATTAACCTCAAAAAACTGCATGATAGAAACATAGAAATTAGGTGCAGGAGCAGGCCATTCGGCCCTTCGAGCCTGCACCGCCATTCAATATGATCATGGCTGATCATCCAACTCAGTATCCTGTACCTGCCTTCTCTCCATACCCCCTGATCCCTTCAGCCACAAGGGCCACATCCAACTCCCTCTTAAATATGGCCAACGAACTTGCCTCAACTACCTTCTGTGGCAGAGAATTCCACAGATTCACCACTCTCTGTGTGAAAAACGATTTTCTCATCTTGGTCCTAAAAGACTTCCCACTTATCCTTAAACTGTGACCCCTTGTCCTGGACTTCCCCAACATCGGGAACAATCTTCCTGCATCTAGCCTGTCCAACCCCTTAAGAATTTTGTAAGTCTCTATGAGATCACCCCTCAATCATCTAAATTCCAGCGAGTACAAGCCAAGTCTATCCAGTCTTTCTTCATATGGAAGTCGTGCCATCCCAGGAATCAGTCTGGTGAACCTTCTCTGTACTCCCTCTATGGCAAGAATGTCTTTCCTCAGATTAGGAGACCAAAACTGTATGCAATACTCCAGGTGTGGCCTCACCAAGACCTTGTACAACTGCAGTAGAACCTCCCTGCTCTTGTACTCAAATCCTTTTGCTATGAATGCCAACATACCATTTGCTTTCTTCACAGCCTGCTGCACCTGCATGCCTACTTTCAATGACTGGTGTACCATAACACCCAGGTCTTGTTGCATCTCCCCTTTTCCTAATCGGTCACCATTCAAATAATAGTCTACTTTCCTGTTTTTGCAACCAAAGTGGATAACCTCACATTTAATCCACATTATACTGCATCTGCCATACATTTGCCCACTCACCCAGTCTATCCAAGTCATCCTGCAGCCTCCTAGCATCCTCCTCACATCGAACACTGCACCCCAGCTTTGTGTCATCCGCAAACTTCGAGATGTTGCATTTAATTCCCTCGTCCAAATCATTAATGTACATTGTAAATAGCTGGGGTCCCAGCACTGAGCCATGCGGCACCCCACTAGTCACTCCCTGCCATCCTGAAAAGGACCCGTTCACTCCTACTCTTTACTTCCTGTCTGCCAGCCATTTCTCTATCCACATCAATACTGAACCACCAATACCGTGTGCTTTAAGTTTGTATACCAATCTCTTGTGTGGGACTTTGTCAAAAGCCTTCTGAAAGTCCAAATATAACACATCCACTGCTTCTCCCTTATCCACTCTACTAGTTACATCCTCAAAAAATTCAATAAGATTCATCAGACATGATTTACCTTTCGTAAATCCATGCTGACTTGGTCCAATGATTTCACCACTTTCCAAATGCGCTGCTATCCCATCTTTAATAACTGACCCTAGCAGTTTCCCCACTACAGATGTTAGACTAACTGGTCTGTAATTCCCCATTTTCTCTCTCCCTCCCTTTTTAAAAAGTGGGGTTACATTAGCTACCCTCCAATCCTCAGGAACTACTCCAGAATCTAAAGAGTTTTGAAAAATTATCACTAAGGCATTTGCTATTTCTGGGGCTATTTCCTTAAGTACCCTGGGATGCAGCCTATCTGGCCCTGGGGATTTATCGGCCTTTAATCCATTCAATTTACCTAACACCACTTTCCGGCTAACCTGGATTTCACTCAGTTCCTCCATCTCATTCGACCCACGATCCCCTGCTATTTCCGACAAATTATTTATGTCTTCCTTAGTGAAGAGAGAACTAAAGTAGTTATACAATTGGTCTGCCATGTCCTTGTTCCCCATGATCAATTCACCCGTTTCTGACTGCAAGAGACCTACATTTGTTTTAACTAATCTTTTGCGCTTCACATATCGATAACAACTTTTGCAATCAGTTTTTATGTTTCCTGCCAGTTTTCTTTCATACTCCATTTTCCCTTTTCTAATTAAGCACTTTGTCCTCCTCTGTTGGTCTCTGAATTTCTCCCAGTCCCCTGGTAGGCTGCTTTTTCTGGCTGATTTGTATGCTTCATCTTTTGCTTTGATACTATCCCTGATTTCCCTCGTTATCCACGGATGCGCTACCTTCCCTGCTTTATTCTTTTGCCATACTGGGTTGAACAATTGTTGTTCATAAGCCTGGACTTTCCAACTACCATGTCTCATTAACAAACTATTTGTTTCAGATCCATTTTCACCCTTTTCAACATAATGAGGTCTGAAGATTTAATTCTGAGAAGAAAATATTTGACTAGGATCTTAAGATCACAATTGAGCAGATAAATGAGCTCATTGATTTCACACAAAGTGAATTTCACACGGCTGGAGTAACTCAACGGGTTAGGCCAAATCTCTGGTGAACGTGGATTGGCAACTTTTTGGTTCTAAGCCATTTTAATTCCTCTTCCCACTCTCATTATGAATGTTTAAAAGTCATTAGGCCAGGTGCATGGATAGGAAACATTAGAGGGATATGAGCCAAATGTGAACAGGTGGGACCAGCATAGATGGGACATCTTGGTTGGCATGGACAAGTCTGAAGGGCCTGTTTCCATGCTCTTTGACTAATACTCTACCATCCTTATTTGGTTCCATGCTTCATCTTCTTTCCGATCAGATTTGATCATCTGCAGCCCATTGTTGCTTCCATCTATCACCCCCAGCTTATCGCTACTTCCATCCTTCCCTCCTCCACCTGGATCCCCTATTCAGCTTCATGCACTTTTTTACCTTAGTTTAGTTTAGAGATCCAGCATGGAAACAGGCCCTTTGGCCCACCAAATCCACGCCGACCAGCGATCCCTGCATACTAACACTATCCTACACACTGGCGACAGTTTACAATTATACCAAGCCAATTAACCTATTAACCTTACATCTTTGGTGTGGGAGGAAACCAAATATCTCAGAGAAAATCCACATGGTCATGGGGAGAATGTACAAACTCTGTACACACAAGCACTCGTAGGCGGGATCTCTGGTGCTATAAGGGAGCAACCCTACCACTGTGCCACCGTTCCAACGTGTCACCTTGCCAGCTATTGCCCCACCCCTCCCTGTAAGCCTCTGAAACTGGCTTGATCCTGCCTGTCTCCCCTCCACTCTTTCAGTCTAATTCACCTAAAATGTCCACTGTCCATTTCAGCTTCTGCTCGACCCGCTGAGTTCCTCCTGCAGATTGTTTGTTAATATCTGTGGTACTGCAAGGAAATAAAATCATAAGTACATGAGTGAAGGCTACAGCAATCTTGCTAGTGCATTTACAATGATGTAAAAGAACATTGTACAGTCAATTCCTGAGTGCATCTTGTTTCAATGAAATTGGCTGTCCATGCAACTGTAAAACATCATTTTTTAAATGTTTTCCAACATTCATATCATTGCCTCATGTTTACAGTGTCAAATAATTTATAATCGGTCTTTAAAATAACATTTGTTAACAGTTTTTACAAAGTGATTGCTGTGCTTTCCAACGGGTTAAATTAATCACCTAATTCAGCTCGTGATTAACATTAGTCAGTTGTAAGTACATATGTTTTTTTTTTTTGGTTTTTTTTGGGACATTACTATATTTTGCTATGTGTTGGATGGAATTGCAGATGGACACAAAATGCTGGAGTAACTCAGTGGGACAGGCAGCATCTTTGGAGAAAAGGAATGGGTGACTTTTCGGGTCGATACCCTTCTTCAGAATCAGACCAGTCTCAGACCATCACCTATTCCTTCTCCAGTGATGTTGCCTGATCCACTGAGTTACTCCAGCATTTTGTGACTATCATACAGTATATGTTGCTATATCAGTTGAATAAGGGTCCTGACCTGAAACGTTGTCTATCTATTCCCTTCCCTCCACAGATGCTACCTGACCTGTTGTGTTCATCCAGTATTTTGTGTTTTGCTCAAGATTCCAACATCTGCGGTTCCTTGGGTCTCTATATTTTGCCAGGTAATTTTCTGTGGTATAATTTAAAAACAGAGGATTTTCTTTCTGAAATGGTCTCTGTGATTAAGTCAGCCTATAGGGACAAGGGGTGGCAGAATGTAACTCCCCAACCCGCAGTTTAAATCACACAAAAGGCTATTACTATTTTTCTCCAGAGATGCTGCCTGACCCACTGAGTTACTCCAGCGCTTTGAGTCTATCTTCGGTATAAACCACCATCTGCAGTTCCTTCCTATACCCAATAAAAGGAGTTGGTTCTTTTCCCATTGTGATTCTGTGATAATGATTTATTCAGCTGAAAACATTAGGCTAGTTCCTCCCAGAGACTTAGGTCATAATTTCATGTGAAAGGAGTAGAATTAGGCCATTCAGCCCATCGTCTACTCCGCCATTCAATCATCTCTCCTAAACCCATTCTACTGCCTTCTCCCCATAACCCCTGACACCTGTACTAATCAAGACTTAATATTTGGTTCTTGTTCTCAAAACCTCGATTATATACTAAGAAGGGTAACTTAAAAACATTTCTTCATGAAGTAAGTGAGTGCTCTCTTAACTGAGATTCACTAAAGTCTAAGTTTCTTGTCCAAAGTCTTTTGCTCTTCAGAGTTTTTTGCAGCATGAAAACAAGCCCTGGGGCCCAACTCAACCATGCCAACTAAGATAACTATCTGAGCCAGTCTCATTTGCCTGTATTTGGCCCACGTCCCTCTAAATCTTAACGATCCATTGAGGAATATAAATCAAAGAGGAAAAAGCTCAATCGGGCGATTAGACAGCCAAAATGAGCTACAAAACGGCTTTGCCGAGTTGGATTAAAGAAAATCCCAAGGCTTTTTAAACCTACATTAAAAATGAACAAATAACCAGGGAGAGGCTAGGTGCTCAAATTTCAAGGAGGGAATTAGTGCTTGTGGTCAGGAGATGTAGGCGAGTTGGGATGTGGACGGGGTACTAAATGAATATTTTGCATCTGATTTCACCAATAAGCCAGACATGGAGGACAGTGCAATCAGTGTGGAGAATACCAGTATGCCAGAACACTTTGAGATTGAGGAGATGTTAGGTCTCCTGAAGTACATTAAGGTGGATGCCGCTGTAAATCCCCAGGGCTTGTTGGGATCTAGCCCAGGTTATTGAGAGAGTCCAGTGAGGAGATTGCAGGAGCCTTGACAAAGATCTTTGCATCTTCTCTAGCCCCAGGCAAGATGATATATATAATTGACTTGGATGTAAACAATGACTGTCCAGCTGGTCAGGTCATACAGTCTGTCTATTTCCCAGAAATTATATAGATAGTCAACTGTGATTAAATAATGCTTTCCCGCAAGTTCGAACAGATCGGTTCCCACTTTCTCCCATGGTCGATCTGGGAGGTCATGGTGCATCAGAGTTTCTTTCTGATTCTGTTGTTCGTACGACCTGCAGGCTTCACAATTTGAAATGAGCTGTTTCACATCAGAGGGTACACAAAATGCTGGAGAAACTCAACGGGTGCAGCAGCATCTATGGAGCGAAGGAGATAGGCAACGTTTCAGGCTGAAACCGTTCTTCAGACTGATAGGAGGTGAGGGGAGGCGGGGGGGGGGGGGGGGAAGAAAGGAAAAAGGAGGAGGAGGAGCCCGAGGGCTGAGGGAGAGGTAGGAAGGGGAGGAGGCAAAAAGGATTAACAGAATTGAGAGAATTTGATGTTCATGCCGAGAGGATGCAGACTCCCCAAGTGGAATATGAGGTGCTGTTCCTCCAATTTGCGGTGTTGCTCACTCTGCCCGTGGAGGAAGCCCAGGACAGAGAGGTCGGATACGGAATGGGAGGGGGAGTTGAAGTGCTGAGCCACCGGGAGGTCGGGTTGGTTAATGCAGGACGAGCAGAGGTGTTCGATGAAACGATCGCCAAACCTCCACTTGGTCTCACCGACATAGATCAGCTGGCATCTAGAGCAGCGGATGCAATAGATGAGGTTGGAGGAGGTGCAGGTGAACCTCTGTCGGACCTGGAATGACTGCTTGGGTCCTTGAATGGAATGGAGCGGGTAGGTAAAGGGACAAGTGTAGCATCTCTTGCGGTTGCAAGGGAAAGTGCCCGTGGAAGGGGTGGAGCAGGAGGGAAGGGAAGAATTGAACAGGGAGTTGCGGAGGGAGTGGTCTTTGCGGAAGGCAGACAGGGGGGGAGATGGGAAGATGTGGCGAGTGGTGGGCTCACGTTGGAGGTGGCGAAACTGGCGGAGGACTATGTGTTTTATGTGCCGGCTGGTGGGGTGAAAGGTGAGGACCAGGGGGACCCTGCCCATGTTGCGAGTGGGGGGATGGGGAGAGAGGGCAGTGTTACGGGGTATGGAGGAGACCCTGGTGTGAGCTTCATCTATGGTGGGGGACGGGAATCCCCGTTCCCTGAAGAATGAGGACATTTGTGATGCCCTGGTGTGGAACACCTCATCCTGAGAGCAGATGCGGCGTAGACGGAGGAATTGGGAATAGGGGATGGAACAGTAAGCAGGGTGGGAGGAAGAGTAGACCAGATAGCCGTGGGAGTCAGTGGGTTTATAGTGGACGTCAGAGTTCATTCTGGGCCAGAAAATGCAATCTCTAGCACATCTGAGGGTTCCTTCTACTCCTAGGTGAGAGGTGTGGAGTGTCTCCTTCATATCTCTATGTAGAGTGATAGGGATTACAACTCTCTCTCCTCTGAATACTAGGTCATCTTGCACACTCAACTCGTCTCTGACGTTGAAGTATGGTTGTGCTGCCTCTGGGACTTCTGCTTTGTGATCTGGCCATCCATTTTGGATTACCTTCTTAACTGTTCGTTGTGTTTCGTCTTCCCTGGTGTGGCCTTGGATGCGTTTGACCTTGTCCTCTCCCATGCTCAAGGACTCAACTACGTTGATATTAGTGAATCTGGTTGATCCTGTGGTGTCTGGGATGTATGCTCGGTAGAGCATATCTGCTAGATGCATGTCTTTTCCCTTTACCCACTTGATCTCGATGTTGTAATGTAGCTTGTGGTCACTCTCAACGATCACTCTCTGTCCGTAGGTGCATTGATGGAAGCGCTCGAGGGCAAACACTATTGCTAGTGCCTCCTTCTCAATCTGAGCATATCTCTACTCGGTTGACATCAATGCTTTACTCACATAGGACATTGGTTGTCCTTTCTGCATCAGTGTTGCACCTAGACCTTCCTTGCTTGCATCACATTGTATGGTCAACTTTTCATCTTGTGTGTAGTGCGCCAGGATAGGTGCTGTTGTCAACAGCTCCTTGATCTTTGGCATTGTCGTGTCATGTTATGATGACCATTCCCACTCTGCATCCTAGTGGGCAATCTCCTCAAAGGCTCAAATATGTCCAACAACCTTGGGAGGAATCTTGCCAAGTAGTTTACACTGCCTTGTAATCTTTCTGTTGGATTGGTCGGGTTGGGCATCTCTAGGATAGCCTGGATATTCTTCAGATCCGGTTTCAGGCCACGATCTGTAACTACATGTCCTAGAAATTTGATACAAGTAGTTTTCACTACCGACTTCTTCTAGTTCAGCTTGGTGCCTCTGATTCTGCATCGCTGAAGAAATATCTTGCAGTCTTGCATCGTGATTCCTTTCTGCATATTCTCTGGTGTCCCCTACTCTGAATAGGATGATGTCATCTGCAACACATTCCACTCCCTTTAATCCTCTAGGGCTTGTTGTAGCTTCTTCTGGAAGATCTCTGCACTTACTTTCAATCCAAATGGCAACCTCTTCCAGCACTATCTCCCAAAGAGGGTGTTCATGGTTGTTAGGAAACCGCTCTCCTTATCTAGTTCGCAATGGAGGTATCATGACCTTCTCTCTCATGGCTACATGTACCGGCGTTGCAAAACACTGTGATGGGGTCACACCCTCTGTCTCCATTACCAACTTGACCTTGCCTGGTAGTCTCCCCGGTCTTTCGTCATCAAAGACATCTTTGTAGCTCTTGAGTAATGAGTCAGCCTCAGTAACAGCATTCAGGCTCTTGAAGTTCTCGTAGTGAACCGTGAAGAGTTTCATCCGTTGTGCAGCTTTGCCGCTCAGGAGCGGTGTGAGCCAGCCTTCCTCTACCACTATGAAGTGAACACAGGTTTTAGACATCTAACAAAGTCTAACCTCCCTAAATGTAGATGACAGTTTACCGTATGCAACATCTGATTGAACAAGGCAGCAAACATTAGACAGATAATAAACGCCCAGTTTCTTGGTGGAGTTCCCAGCAAGATTATCATTATCAAGAGGAATGAACTGCTGTAAAAGAAGGAAATTCTGCCAACGCTCTAACGTCAGAAGAGGCAGAAAAGACACATCCAAATGTTTAGTTTTAGTTTAGAGATACCGCGTGAAAACAGGTCCTTCGGCCCACCGAGTTAGCACCGACCAGCGATTCCCACATATTACCACTATCCTACACACACTAAGGACACTTTACACTTGTATACCAAGCCAATTAACCTACAAACCTGTCCGTCTTTGGAGTGTGGGAGGAAACCAAAGATCTCGGAGAAAACCCACACGGTCACGGGGAGATGTACAAGCTCGTACTGACAGCACCCATAGTCGGGATCGAACCCGGGTCTCCGGCGCTGCAAGCGCTGTAAGGCAGCAATTCTACCACTGCGCCACCGTGCCATACACGGGCTGGAAGAAATAAAAATAAAGAATGTTAAATTTCCACTATCTACTTTTTGTTTGGGGGAGGTGGGGGTTTGGCCTGACGAAATGGCTCTCTCAATTGCTTTGCAAGTTCTGGGCATCACCACATAATTGTTAGTAACCTTATAATAGCCTTTAAGGGTCTACTATGAAATTATGTGCAGTGGTCCCAAAAATCAGTAGCAACTGAAAAAGACACCAGATAAATTAACTGCGGTGCTGGCTGCTATATTCTCCAAATTCCCACTGTACACCATTGGGAACATGTAGCAACAATGGCTTTGCCATCTGGGGAGATGCATGTTGTTGTCACTTTCTATATTTCCATTTTACCTGTTTACTCCCCTCTTTGATTTCAGTTAAAATTATTAAGAATATTCCACTCTGGACTACCCAAAAACTGTGGAGTGGAAGCAGAACTCATAGTACATTTTTAAGGGAAATTCAATAAAACTTTAAAGGGTTTGGGAAATATCTGTGCCATAGAACTAAGGGCTAAAGAACTTGCACACAGTTGTTGGACAAAGCCACATCTATGCTTAGAAGATTTAATTTAATTAATAATTCAAAATTGTGACATTTGTGGACTCGGGTAATGTTTGGTTTATGATGATGTTTAATGTGCAAAGTTCACAGGGCAAAATAAGGCATCTCTTTCTCTAAATATTTATTTATTCAATATTTATAGAACAAGATTAAGGGATAACCATCTCTGATATCCGATGCAGCACATCTAATTAATATTGTTGCAACTGATCTTCAAAGCTTTCCTCTAGGATATGATCGAGGAAATTAACATTTTATTTGTCTTTAATTCCATTTGTACTTAATCTGTTTTTTAATTGTTCTACTTTATGTTTATTCTGCTTTTAAATATCAGAGAGGAAATTAGTTGAGAAATCATTTACTTTGCAGTTGGAATGTTCATAAAGTGTCACATCTGGCTTTTTAAAAATTAAAATCAATATTTCAAGAACTAACATTTGCAGAAGGAAGTAGGTTGTAATTCTGTGGTTGGATTTACAATATTTGTCCACAGTTAAAACTTAGATTTAATCAACAATAACTGCAAAAGCAAATTTGTTGTGTTATTCCTTGAATGCTTTGATATCTTTAGAACGATGTTACCATGTTTGCCAAAGTCACAATGAAATGATTAGGTGCACGTTGATGAACATAGCTACTCTGGCATTTGCTTTGATTTTGCTAAATATTAAAAAAGTAAAAATTAATTATCAGTTCATTACATTGAGGAACTGATTCATTTTTGATATCTTTTTTCAAATAGGTTTCTGGCAAATAATTATCTTGATTGACGGTCAAAGACATTGGAAGACTGTAGAGTGGAGAGTGGGTGGCAATGTATGAGGAGAGGGAAATAGATTTAATTAAAAAGCCAGAATGGATGACCATAAATTGGAATAATAAATTCTGTGGTCCTGTTTTGAAATGTCATCAAATTACTTTCCTTTAAGGAGTACTTTGGATTTTCAACCACATGTTCACATATATGCAGACATAAGAAAATACAGGTGCTGAAATCTTCAGCTAAACATAAAGTGTTTTCTAGGACTCTCTTGGACTCTATTCCTTGGAGTGCAGGAGAGTGAGGGGCAATCTTATAGAGGTGTATAAAACCGTGAGAGGAATAGATCGGGTGGATGCCCTGAGCATCTTGCCCAGTGTAGGGGAATAGAGAACAGGATGACATAAATTTAAGATGAAGGAGAATAGATTTAATAGGAATCTGGGGGGTAATGTTTTCATACAAAAGGTGGTGGATGTATGGAATGAGGTAGTTGAGTCAGGGACTATCCCAAAGTGTAAGAAACAGTTGGACAGGTGCATGGATAGGACAGGTTTGGAGGAATATTGGCCAAATGTAGATAGGTGGGACTCGTGTAGCTGGGACATGAGGCCCGGTGTGAGCAAGTTGGTTTGAAGGACCTGTTTCCACGCTGTATGACTCTATGACTCTATGCTGGAGGAACTCAGCGGGTCAGGTATCTGTGGAGGGAATGGCCAATTTTAAGCAGTGTCCCGATGCAAAACATCGTCTGCTCAATCCCTTCATAGGTGCTGCCTGAACCACTGGGTTCCTCCGGCAGTTTGTGTTTCGCTTACTGAGGTTATTTTGTTTCCTCCCATCAGAGATAAAGAAATATTACAGATATATATGGTTTATGTTGTCAAAATGATTTAACTCTTTTGCTTCCTTGGCTGGTTAACCTCAGGAGATGTACCAATACTTCTGCTTGATTTTGGAAATGATGGGTTATTTGTTTCAAGTAGAATTTAGTCCTCAAACTGTGGCCTACTGCAGAATGGGCTATATTATATGGAATATTTACTTTTAATATTGGACATAATTTCAAGACAATATTAGCATCCACGCTGTGAGATATTATTGGTGATTAAAATCTATTTATTTTCTTCTGAATTTTATTTTTCGGTCATTTTCTTAAATTCAAGCAAAACAAAGCAAACCAGGATTAAAATTTATCGGCTCATAAATGCAGACGATAAACTGGTGCTGTATATTCTGGTGAGGGCAAGGAAGTGTTTCACCTTAGCTTTACAAGAGAGTGGTTAAAATGAGTTGTCTTTTTTGGCACATTACTGTACATTGAGTGTCTGTGGGTGAAAACTCTTCCTGTGGTAAATGATGATAGCGCACCAGCTCTTAAGCTTGACCTAGTTCTAAAGTAAACTCAGATTTGAGTATAGAAGCAAGGGGGTCCCACTGCAGTTGTGCAGGGCCATAGTAAAGCCATACCTGGAGTACTGTGTGCAGTTTTGGTCTCCTAATTTGAGGAGGGACATTCTTGCGTAGGTTCACCAGGTTAATTCCCAGGATGGCGGGACTGACATATGATGAAAGAATGGATCCACTGGGCTTATATATTCACAGGAATTTAGAAGGATGAGACGGGATCTTATAGAAACATATAATATTCTTACAGTAAGTGATTGGTCAGGCTAGGTGCGGGAAAAATGTTCCCAATGTTGGGGAAGTACAGAACCAGGGTTCACAGTTTAAGAATAAGGGGTAGGCCATTTAGGACTGAGATGAGGAATAAACTTTTTCACCCAGAGAGTTGTGAATCTGTGGAATTCTCTGCCACAGAAGACAGTGGCAGCCAATTCACTGGATGTTTTCAAGAGAGAGTTAGATATAGCTCTTATGGTTAATGGAATCAAGGTATATGGGGAGAAAGCAAGAACAGGGTACTGATTTAGGATGATCAGCCATGATCTTATTGAATGGCGGTGCTGGCTCGAAGGGCCGAATGACCTACTACTGCACCTATTTTCTATGTTTCTATGTTTCTAAACCAATGCTGAAAGTTTTCCTGTAACACTGTGGTTAACTGTCTGCTACAGATCTTCGGCCGCAGAGAGAGCAGGACCCAGGTTCAGCAGAACTAACCTCTATGTGCAAGGTGTTAAGATGGACAACAGAAGAGAGAAGCTTAAACCCAGAAGATAGACACAAAATACTGGAGCAAATCAGAGGGACAGGTAGCATCACTGGAGAGAAGGAATGGGTGATGTGTCCGGTCGAGACACTTCTTCAGATTGAGAGTCAGGGGAGGGGGAGGTATCTGGAAGGGTAAAAAGAGCATTTAACATGTGAAAAGGGCAGATCAAATCACATGGGTGTCAATGGTAATGGGGAGAAGGCAGGAGGATAGGATTAGGAGGGAGAGAAAGATCAGCCATGATTGAATGGCAGAGTAGGTTTGATGGGCCGAATGGCTTAATATTGCTCCTATCACTTATGTCCTTATAACCTTATGATGATGATTAAGGAAATGTAGAATAGTTTATTGTTGGCTGAAGGCTAGCTGACAATGAGGCATACAAAGAGTGAAATTAATCAGGAGGACCGTGAAACTAGTTGGAGAACAACGGTGAGGGAGGGACGGAGAGAGAGGGAAAGCAAGGGTTACTTGAAGTTAGAGAAGGCATGATTCATACGGCTGGGTTGTAAGCTGCCCAAACAAAATTTGAAGAACTGTTCATCCAATTTGCGTTGGGCCTCACTCTGACTGTGGAGGAGGTCCAGAAAAGAAAGGTCAATTTTGGAATGGGAGGGGGAGTTAAAGTGTTTGGCAAACGGGAGCTTAAACCCAGTGTTGGGAAGCCGCTCCTAGTACTGGGTTCAATCTCCCGGTTTGTCAAGAGCAAATGGGCACAGTGTGCAGGAAGGAACTGCAAATACTGGTTTTGTTTAATTTAGAGATACAGCGCGGAAACAGGCCCTTTGACCCACCGAGTCCGAAACAACCAGTGATCCCTGCACATTAATGCTATCCTACACACACTAGGGACAATTTTACACATATCAAGCCAATTACCCCACAAACATGTAAGTCTTTGGAGTGTGGGAGAAAACTCTTGTGGTCACGGGGAGAATGTGCAAACTCCATTCAGACAGCACCCGTAGTCGGGATCAAACTCGGGTCTCTGATGCTGTAAGCAGTGTAAGGCAGCAACTCTACCACTGTGCCATCTTGCCGCTCTCGAAGTTCACATCATACAGAGTCTTGAGTACAGAAGTTGGGATGTAGACTTCCGGTGGCGCTATGGAGGACTAGAAAGCAACGCCAGCCACCTCCGTGAAAAAACGAAGAAAAACCGGGGAGAAAACGGGGAGAAAAGACCTACCTGCTGCTGCTGTTTCTGCACCTACTGTTTCTGCACTGGCTGTCGTGAGTGACGTTATCAGGCGCGTGACTCGTTATGTCAACACAGCGCAGCCCACCCGTGGATAAATTCAAATCCCGGTATACAAGAAAAATGGCAGAACAAGAACAAGGCCCGACTGAAGCCTCGGCCTCAGGTAGGACACTGTCTCTAGAAGATGTGTCGAAAAAATCGAAGAAAAAATCGGAAATGGAAGAACTCAAAAATTTTTTTGTACAAGAAATGGCAGAATTAAAGAAAGAAATGAAGTTGGAATTAAAGATTGAACTGGAAAAAATGAATTTTAGGGAAGAAATGGAAAACATCAAGCTGGAGATGAAGGAGTTAAAGTCTGAAATCAATATTTCGATCACGGAATTATCAGACAAGCTGCAAAAGGAAATTGCAGAAATATTGACGGATCAATCTGCAAGTATAATGGAAGAGATGAATGAAAAAATTGAAAATAAGGTGGAAATGGAATGGAACCTATGGTGGAAGAAATTAAGGAACAATCAACAGCCATAAAAAACCTTGAAGAACTAGTCGAAACAAGGACTACGAAAACACTCCTCAAAGAAAATCAACGATTATCTGACTTACTGGGCAAAATCACTGATAAGTGTACTGAGTTGGAAGGACGCCAGAGAAGGCAGAACCTAAGGATCGTCGGTATTCGAGAAGGGAGAGAAAAGAATCAAGATCCCCGAGAGTTTACTGCAAACTTATTACAAAAGGTTTTATCTCTGGAACAAAAGCCTTTGCTAGCCCGAGCACACAGAGTAATGAGACGTTATACAAAGCAAGATGCTCCTCCAAGACAAATGATAGTAAAAGTCCAGTATGATCGCGTTTTGGAGGAAATGATGAATAAAATTGTAAAAAGTAGAAATCTTACATATGAAGAAGTTTCGATCAGCATTTACTGAGACTATCCAGCAGAGGTCTCCAAGAAACGAAATGCGTTCAAAGAGACCAAAAGAATTTTGAGGGAAGTGATGAACCTGAAGTACAGTCTGAGATACCCAGCCTCACCGAGAGTCACCTACAACCAGGAAGAACATTATTTCATAAACCCAGCAGATGCACTGAGCTTTGCCCAAGGGATTAAGGAGCGAGAGGTAGACTGAGTGAAATCTTCAAAGATGAACTATACGAACAACTAAACCATACCTTCAAGATTGGAATAGACTATGGACTTGTTTCATCTAAAGAAGATGGAGAAGGATGCGGATGGGAGATTCGAGGAGATACGGATTGAAGACTATTCTATGGATACTAATAATTAGAATACTAACACTACTAATATTAATAACTAACATATACTAAAATTAATACACTGGTATCATTATTACTTAAAGCTAATAACTACTAATTAATGATTAATAATTGATTATAACCGATTAACCTAGAATTAAGTAAATAGTAAATATAAATACACAAAATATAAACTTTGACTTTATTTATCCCCCCTGGTACTTTTTATTTGTTTTTTTTTATATATTTGTTTTTATATATTCTTATTATTATAGCTTTTAATAAGTATTAAGTATATATATTAGTATATACTTGACTGATGAACTTTGTACACATCACAGTTTAATACTCCCGGTTTAAATATTGTTATGGAATAATAATCTTAGTGAATCATGGAGATGGATAAGTATGTAACATTGACTACAGAAGTCTATAGATTGCTAGCCATGGTAGTATGGCTAACACTAACTACACCAATATTAGACGTAGTTTTTTTCTTTCTTTGTGCACCTTACTAATCTCTTAATCTATCCTTTTTTTAATATTATTTCTTGTTATTATTATTTTACATTTGAGTGGAATTATAAATTAATGCAAAGGAGATATATATGTGAGAGATACCCAAGGGTCTTGAAATTCATCTACTCGGAGTTCAGGTGTAAAGTTGGGTATGTCGAACTGAACCATTCACTCTATTATATATTCCTTTAGATAAAAGATGCAAGACTTACACACGAATATGGGGAATGGAGGAATAACGTTTTGTAGCTGGAATGTTAAAGGTATTAACGAACCAATTAAGAGAGGTAAAGTATTAGCACATTTAAGAGCACTTAAAGTAGATGTGGCATTCATCCAAGAGACACATTTAAAAAAAAGAGGCAGAACATAGATTAAAGGCTAAATGGATTGACAAAGTCTATCATTCTTCTTTCACACACAAATATAGAGGTGTAGCAATATTAATTCGTAAAGGCACTGCATTTAAACATACTTCAACAATAACTGATAGTGACGGTAGATATATTATTGTAATAGGAGAATTATACACACAGAAAATGATTTTTGTCAATGTATATGGCTCAAATTTTGATAGTCCGCTGTTTTTTTAAAAATATTTAATACCATCCCGGAATTATCACAACACAATCTAATAATTGGAGGAGATTTAAATTGTACACTAGATCCTTACTTGGACAGATCATCAAAACAACGGAAACTTAAATCGCATTCCAGTGAGTTAATAAATGCATATACAGATACTAGTAATATTAAAGATGTTTGGAGAATGCAAAACTGGACGAGAATACTCATTTTACTCACCTGTGCATAAAACTTATTCAAGAATAGATTATTTTCGGTAGATTTAAAACTTATCCCACTTACGTATAATTCAAAATATCACAATATTATAATTTCAGATCATGCACCTTTAACTTTTATGATGAAAATAACTGGTAAAACGGAAAAACAAGGACAATGGAGATTTAACCCACAAATTTTAAAAGACAAAATAACTCAAGAATAAATCATAAAACAGATCAAGAGTTTCTTTGAAATAAATGATACGCCAGAAATATCTTCATCCCTATTATGGGAAACTTTTAAAGTGTATGTTCGGAGAATTATGATATCCTCTCAAGCATTTTATAATAAAGAGAATCGGAGAGTACAACAGGCATTGGAAAGGGAGATCAAACAATTAGACACAGAGAACGCTGTTAATCCAACCATGATAAAACATAATAAAATCTTTGCATTGAAATATAGACTAAATAAAATACAGTCAGACCAAGTTGTAAAACTATACCAATATACTAAACAAATATAATTTGAATTTGGAGATAAACCACATAAATTATTGGCTTGTCAATTACGAAAATTGGAGGGAGAAAAATTAATCTATAGGATTAAATCAGATAAAGGGGAATTACTAGTACAAACTAAAGATATAAACAAGAGATTTTTGCAATATTATAAACATTTATATTCAGCCAAAATGACAGAAAATCGGACGGGAGTAGAAACATTCTAAAAAAATTGTAACCTAAAAGGACTGGACTTAGAAAATAGAGAATTATTAAATGTTGAAATAACTACTAAAGAAATCGAAGAAGCTATTAGATCATTAAAAAAATGGTAAAACTCAAGGACCAGATGGTATTGGATCAGAATTTTATAAAACATTTTATGATATGATAGCTCCACGTTTGAAGACACTATATGCACAACAGAAATTACCAGAAACATTAAATGAATCTATTATAACGCTCATACCTAAATCAGATAAAAATCTGGATGACCCAGGGTCATATAGAGCTATATCTCTTTTAAATACTGATCAAAAAATATTAACCAAAATACTAGCACAAAGACTAAATACAGTGATTAATAAACTAATTCATTCAGATCAAACAGGATTTATACCAAAACGATATTCCTCAAACAACCTGAGAAGATTATTCATTATTATTTCCTCGAAAAGAAACATCAATAAGGATTTATCAATTATTTCGTTGGACGCAGAGAAAGCTTTTGATCCGATTGAATGGTCTTATTTATTTTCGGTTATGGAAATTTTCAGTTGGGGGAGAAGTTTATAACATGGGTTAAGTTACTATATACCAAGCCAACAGCTAGAATATTAATAAATCAAATGTTAACAACTAAATTTAACTTATTCCGAGGCTGCAGACAAGGTTGTCCTTTATCTCCACTACTGTTTGCACTTGCAATAGAACCACTAGCAAAATCCGTGAGATTACATCCTGAAATATACGGGTATGAAACTAAAGAAACTGAAAATAAAATCTCTTTGTACGCAGATGATGTGTTACTTTATATTACAAAGCCGGAAATTAGTATTCCTAACTTATTAGATTTAATAACTCAATTTGGATTGTTTTCAGAATATAGAATTAATTGGAATAAAAGTGAATTTATGCCAATAATGGGAAATATCTTATATATATTACAACAATATCCTTTTAAGATAGCAAATGAAAAAATCAAATATCTTGGAATTATGTAACAAAAATATATGATTCTTTATTTAAATCTAATCTCCCACCCTTATTGAATAAACTACTTAAGAATATCCTATATTGGAAAACATTACCTATTCCAATGCTAGGTAAAATTAATGTGATAAAAATGATTTTTCTTCCGCAATTATTATACCTGTTTCAACTGATCCCGATATATCTACCTAAAATTTTTTTTAAGAAAATGGACTCTATAGTTACCAATTTTATTTGGGATTATAAGAACCATAGAATAATTAAAAAACATCTATGTAAATCAAAAATGAATGGAGGTTTTGCATTGCCTAATTTTATGTTTAATTACTGGGCAGTTAATATAAAAAATATGAATTTTTGGTTGGAAGAAGTAGATAAACAACCAAACTGGTTAAAAATGGAAAAGGAAGACTGTTCACTTTTCGAAATTAGCTCGATTTTATTTGCTAACACTAAAATACATAAGAAAATTTATAGAGGAAACCCAATAATAGAAAGTGGTATACGTATTTGGAAACAATTAAAGAAAACATTAAAATTACAGTGTATACCACTGGCTCTTCCAATTGTAAACAACATTACTTTTAAACCTTCATTGATGGATAAAGGTTTTTTTAAAAAGGAAGAACTATGGAATAAATAAGATGGGTGATCCTACAGGGAAAGTTTATTTCTTTCATTTCAGGATTACAACAAAATTATGGATTACACTCAAAAGAGTACTTTAGATATCTACAAATTAGAGATTATGTTAAATCAAATACAACAGATTTTAGGAATAGAAAGACAGAAATTTTATATGAATGTCTAAATAAACATCCGAATACAGAAAAATTAATATCATATATTTATAATATCTTACTGGAAAATGATTTACCAAATACGGAAAAATATAGACAAGCATGGGAAAACGAATTAGGTCAAACAATTAGTGTAGAAGTATGGAATGAAAGTTTACAACATATACACCACTGCTCATTAAATGCCAGACACTCCTTGATACAATTTAAAGTTTTACATAGATTACACTTCTCAAAATCCAAATTAAACAGAATTTTTTCAAATGTTTCTGCTATATGTGATAAATGTCAGCAGTCAGAAGCTAATCTAACGCATTCATTCACAAAATGTACAAAAATTACAAATTTTTGGACAGAAATTTTTAAAATAATCTCGAATGTAGTTAATGCAAATTTAACTCCAGACTCAAAATTAATCATATTAGGAATATTAGAAATGGATCAGCTACTAACAACACAACAAATAATTTTTATTGGTTATAGTTTAATTATTGGTAAAAAAAACTAATACTAAGATTTTGGAAAGGTCCCACATCCCCCACAATCAAAATGTGGATTACAGAAATGTCGGAGACACTTCACCTGGAAAGATTAAGACTTGTCCTAATGGACAGGCTAGATCAATTCAGAGGAATATGGTCTCCATTTATTGAATACTTAAAGGGTTAAGGTGGTCCGGTTCGAGGCCCTGACTGAAGCCTGAATGAAGGAATAGATGAAGAATTGTATACAATAGACCATGAATATATCTCCAATGAAGAATATCTTGCTGAATACTCCACTCATTTTATTAATTTTTTATTTCTATCTTATTTCTTTTTCTTTTTCTTCTTTCTCTTTACTTCCTACTGTTATAAAATAATAAACAAAATATAGAGGTATAAATAAGAATGACTGTAAATTTTAAAAATATTAAGAATGTATGTGACAAATAATTTTCCTTTTTTTCGATTTTATATTATTTCTTCTTAAAATGTATTTACTTCTAATAAAAATATTTTACAAGTTAAAAAAAAAAAAAGAAGAAGTTGGGATGTTATGTTACTGTTGCACAAAACATTGCTGAAGGCACATTTGGAGTATTGTCTAAGAAGGAATTGCAGATGCTGGAAAATCCAAGGTAGACAAAAATGCTGGAGAAACTCAGCGGGTGAGGGAGCATCTATGGAGCGAAGGAAATAGGCAACGTTTCGGGTCGAGACCCTTCTTCAGACTGATATGAGGGTGGGGGGGCGGGAAGAAGAAAGGAAGAGGCGGAGACAGTGGGCTGAGGGAGAGCTGGGAAGCAGAGGAAAAAGCCGGGACTACAAAGTATCGCCCCAATTTTCATGCTACAATGCATGCTGAAAGTTTCCAACTCTGTTGGCGGCTTGGTGGTGCGACAGTAGAGTTGCTGCCTTACAGCGCCAGAGACCCGGGTTCGATCCTGACTGCTGGTGCTGTCTGTATGGAGTTTGTATGTTCTGCCTGTGACCTGCGTGCGTTTTCTCAAGTGGTTCTTGAGTTTGACAATGACTGTCCTGCTAGTCAGGTCATACATTCTGTCTATTTCCCAGAAATTAGATAGTTAGCCAACTGTGATTAAATAATGCTTTCCCGCAAGTTCGAACAGATCGGTTCCCACTTTCTCCCATGGTCGATCTGGGAGGTCATGGTGCATCAGAGTTTCTTTCTGATTCTGTGGTTCGTATGACCTGCAGGCTTCACAATTTGAAATGAGCTGTTTCACATCAGAGGGTACACAAAATGCTGGAGAAACTCAGCGGGTGCAGCAGCATCTATTGAGCGAAGGAGATAGGCAAAGTTTCGGGCCGAAACCCTTCTTCAGACTGATAGGAGGTGAGGGGAGGCAGGGGGGAAGAAAGGAAAAAGGAGGAGGAGGAGCCTGAGGGCTGCGGGAGAGGTAGGAAGGGGAGGAAACAACAAGGGTTAACAGAATTGAGAGAATTTGATGTTCATGCCGAGAGGATGCAGACTCCCCAAGCGGAATATGAGGTGCTGTTCCTCCAATTTGCGGTGTTGCTCACTCTGGCCATGGAGGACACCCAGGACAGAGAGGTCGGATACAGAATGGGAGGGGGAGTTGAAGTGCTGAGCCACCGGGAGGTCGGGTTGGTTAATGCGGACCGAGCGGAGGTGTTCGGCGAAACGATCGCCAAGCCTTCGCTTGGTCTCACCGATATAGATCAGCTGGCATCTAGAGCAGCGGATGCAATAGATGAGGTTGGAGGAAGTGAAGGTGAACCTCTGTCGGACCTGGAATGACTATTTGGGTCCTTGAATGGAGTGGAGGGGGGAGGTAAAGCGACAAGTGTAGCATCTCTTGCGGTTGCAAGGGAAAGTGCCCGTGGAAGGGGTGGAGCGGGAGGGAAGGGAAGAATTGACCAGGAAGTAGTGGAGGGCGCGGTCTTTGTGGAAGGCAGATGGGGGGGAGTTGTGAAGATGTGGCGAGTGGTGGGGTCACGTTGGAGGTGGCGAAACTGGCGGAGGACTATGTGTTGTATGTGCCAGCTGGTGGGGTGAAAGGTGAGGACCAGGGGAACTCTGCCCTTGTTGTGAATGGGGGGATGGGAAGAGAGGGCAGTGTTACGGGGTATGGAGGAGACCCTGGTGCGAGCCTCATCTATGGTGGGGGAGGGGAATCCCCATTCCCTGAAGAATGAGGACATTTGTGATGCCCTGGTGTGGAACACCTCATCCTGGGAGCAGATGCGGCATAGACGGAGGAATTGGGAATAGGGAATGGAGTCCTTACAGGAAGCAGGGTGGGAGGAAGAGTAGACCAGATAGCCGTGGGAGTCAGTGGGTTTATAGTGGACGTCAGAGTTCATTCTGGGCCAGAAATTGCATTCTCTAGCATTTCTGAGGGTTCCTTCTACTCCTAGGTGAGAGGTGTGGAGTGTCTCCTTCATATATTTGCGTAGAGCGATAGGGATTACAACTCTCTCTCCTCTGAATACTAGGCCGTCTCGCACACTCAACTCGTCTCTGACGTTGAAGTATGGTTGTGCTGCGTCTGGGACTTCTGCTTTGTGATCTGGCCATCCATTTTGGATTACCTTCTTAAATGTTCGTAATGTTTCGTCTTCCCTGGTGTGGCCTTGGATGCGTTTGACCTTGTCCTCTCCCATGCTCAAGGACTCAAGAAAGATAAAGATGAGGAAGAACCTGGATCTTATAGAGCTATAGTGTTGTTAAATACAGATCAAAAAATATTAGCAAAAATATTAGCAAGAAGATTAAGTAAGTACGCCATTAAACCAATACATCCGGATCAAATGGGGTTTATCCCCAAGAGACATTCATTTAATAATTTGAGACGTCTGCTTAACATAATGCACTCACACCAAACAAAAGATCCAAATCTCGCAATTATTTCGCTGGATGCAGATAAAGCATTCAATCAGGTTGTATGGAAGTATATGGTTAAGGTATTGCAAAAATTTCAACTGGGAGAGAATTTTCATTCAATGGATGAAATTAATATATAATAAGCCAACGGCCAGAATATTAACTAATAATATTTTATCCACGAAATTTCAACTGTCAAGGGTTAATAGACAAGGTTGTTCATTATCACCATTGTTATTTGCCCTCATAATTGAACCACTAGCGGAAAGTATTAGAACTCATCCGAATATCCACAGATATAAGACAAAATATTCAAACAATAAAATATCATTATACGCTGATGATGTACTTTTGCACATCACAAAGCCTCATATCACTATACCCAACATTTTAAATTTAATTGAGGATTTCGGTTCATTTTCAGGTAATAGAATAAACTGGAATAAAAGTGAAATAATGTCAATAAAACTGAAAGATTCTACACATCTCATGCAATTTCCTTTTAAAATAGCTGTGGAAAAATTTAAATACTTGGGTATTGAAATTATTGGAAGATATCAAGACATGTTTAAAGCAAACTATAACCCTGTACTTAAGAAACCACATAATTATTTAAATTCTGGAAAACGCTTCCGATATCCTTAATATGTCAAATAAACGCCATAAAAATTATTTTTCTACCACAAATTCTATACTGGTTCCAATCAATCCCACTATATCTACCCAAAACGTTTTTTTAACAATTGGACACAGATATTACAAATTTTATTTGGGATTATAAATCCCATAGAATACAAAGACCACACCTGAATAAACCCAAAGTAGTAGGGGGATTAGCACTCCCTAATGTTATGTATTATTATTGGTCGGTTAATATTAGAAATATGATTCAATTGTTGGATAATTCTCTTCATCAACCGGAATGGATCATTATGGAAAAAGAGGACTGCTCCCCCTTTAATATTGGTGCGATCCTTCTTTCACCAATGACGGTGAATAATACAAACTACAACAAAAATCCAATTATACATAGTACAATCAGAATTTGGAAACAAATAAAATACAATTTAAAATTAAGAAACTTATCTCTCCTATCTCCTATTGCTAAAAACCCTCTGTGTAAACCCTCAATTATAGACAAAGCATTTATACAATGGGAAAGAGCAGGAATTAAAACTGGGAGATTTCTATGATACGGGAAAACTATTATCATTTAAACAATTACAACTAAAATATAATCTGGGTAACAATCAGTAATTTAAATATTTCCAAATATGTGATTATCTGAAAAAACATGCACAAGAATTTCACAAAATGCCATTAGACTTACTAGATGAAGTAAAGAACACAAAGGCGGAATCAGCAAATTTATTTTCATATATATATATTATACTAAATGAAGTAATACCAACAAGGGAGAGTATCAGAGGTGAGTGGGAAAATGAACTAATCATAAAAATTTCCAATGAAAGGTGGAAATAGTACTTATTAAATGTGCACAAATGCTCAATTAATGTAAGACACACTTTAATACAATTTAAAATTTTACACAGATTATACTAAATTAACTAAATTTTTCCCTAACGTTTCACCAATTTGTGATAAATGCCAGTGTCAAGAAGCTACTATAGCGCACTCATTCATCTTTTGTACAAAAATTCCAAGGTTTTGGATTGAAATCTTTGAAATTTTCACAAAACTGTTTAAAATAAAAATGACACCAAAGCCAGAATGGATTATTTTCGGAATGACAGAAGGTAGTTCGGAATGAAATGTGTATCAAAAGAACCTATTTGATTACGGCTTAATAATATGAAGCCAATCTTAAAATTGCCGTGTCATGTTCTGATGACCATTCCCACACTGCATCCTAGTGGGCAATCTCCTCAAAGGCTCAAACATGTCCGACAACCTTGGGAGGAATCTTGCCAAGTAGTTTACACTGCCTTGTAATCTTTCTGTTGGATTGGTCGGGTTGGGCATCTTCTTCAGATCCGGTTTCAGGCTACGATCTGTAACTACAAGTCCTAGAAATTTGATACACAAAGTTTTCACTGCCGACTTCTTCTGGTTAAGCTTGGTGCCTCTGATTCTGCATCACTGAAGAATATCTTGCACTCTTCCATCGTGATTCCTTTCTGCATATTCTCTGGTGTCCCCTACTCTGAATAGGATGATGTCATCTGCAACACATTCCACTCCCTTTAATCCTCTAGGGCTTGTTGTAGCTTCTTCTAGAAGATCTCTGCACTTACTTTCAATCCAAATGGTAACCTCTTTCAGCGATATCTCCCAAAGAGAGTGTTCATGGTTGTTAGGAAACTGCTCTCCTTATCTAGTTCGCAATGGAGGTAACCTGATTCTGATCGAATTTGGAGAAAATGTTTTCCTTGGACAGCTCTGGGAGTATGTCCTCTATGACTGGTAGTCTGTGGATCTCCCTTTTCAGGACTATGTTGAGGTGTCTAGGATCCATGCAGAACCTCAACTCTGTCCTGTCCTTTTTCTCCGTAACGACCAGCCTGCTACTCCACTCTGATGGTTCTTCAACAAGGGAGATCTTTAGTCAAGATGTCCTGCTCGACCAGCTTCATGAGGCAATTCATGACCTTCTCTTTCTTGGCTACATGTGCCGGCGTTGCAAAACACTGTGATGGGGTCACACCCTCTGTCTCCATTACCAACTTGACCTTGCCTGGTAGTCTCCCCGGTCTTTTGTCATCAAAGACATCTTTGTAGCTCTTGAGTAATGAGTAAGCCTCGGTAACAGCATTCAGGCTCTTGAAGTTCTCGTAGTGAACTGTGAAGAGTTTCATCCGTTGTGCAGCTTTGCCGCTCAGGAGCGGTGGGAGCCTGCCTTCCTCTACCACTATGAAGTGAACACAGGTTTTAGACATCTAACAAAGTCTAATCTCCCTAAATGTAGATGACAGTTTACCGTATGCAACATCTGATTGAACAAGGCAGCAAACATTAGACAGATAATAAACTTATTACGCCCAGTTTCTTGGTGGAGTTCCCAGCAAGATTATCATTATCAAGAGGAATGAACTGTGTAAAAGAAGGAAATTCTGCCAACACTCTAACATCAGAAGAGGCAGAAAAGACACATCCAAATGTTTAGTTTTAGTTTAGAGATATCGTGTGAAAACAGGCCCTTCGGCCCACCGAGTTGGCACCGACCACATATTAACACTATCCTACACACACTAACGACAATTTACACCTGTATACCAAGCCAATTAATCTACAAACCTGTCCGTCCTTGGAGTGTGGGAGGAATCCAAAGATCTCGGAGAAAACTCACACGGTCACGGGGAGATGTACAAACTCCGTACTGACAGCACCCAAAGAATATTAAATTTCCACTATCTAATTTTTGTTTGGGGGGGTGGGGGTTTGGCCTGACGAAATGGCTCTCTCAATTGCTTTGCAAGTTCTGGGCATCACCACATAATTGTTAGTAACCTTATAATAGCCTTTAAGGGATTACTATGAAATTATGTGCTGTGGTCCCAAAAATCAGTAGCAACTGAAAAAGACACCAGAAAAATTAACTGCGGTGCTGGCTGCTATATTCTCCAAATTCCCACTGTACACCATTGGTAACATGTAGCAACAATGGCTTTGCCATCTGGGGAGATGATGTTGTTGTCACTTTCTATATTTCCATTTTACCTGTTTACTCCGCTCTTTGATTTCAGTTAAAATTATTAAGAATATTCCACTCTGGACTACCCAAAAACTGTGGTGAAAGCAGAACTCATAGTACTTTTTTAAGGGAAATTCAATAAAACTTTAAAGGGTTTGGGAAATAGCTGTGCCATAGAACTAAGGGCTAAAGAACTTGCACACGATTGTCGGACAAAGCCACATCTATGCTTAGAAGATTTAATTTAATTAATAATTCAAAATTGTGACATTTGTGGACTCAGGTAATGTTTGGTTTATGATGATGTTTCATGTGCAACGTTCACAGGGCAAAATAAGGCATCTCTTTCTCTAAATATTTATTTCATTCAATAGTTATAGTACAAGATTAAGGGATAACCATCTCTGATATTAATATTGTTGCAACTGATCTTCAAAGCTTTCCTCTAGGATATGATCGAGGAAATGAACATTTTATTTGTCTTTAATTCCATTTGTACTTAATCTGTTTTTTAATTGTTCTACTTTATGTTTATTCTGCTTTTAAATATCAGAGAGGAAATTAGTTGAGAAATCATTTACTTCGCAGTTGGGATGTTCATAAAGTGTCACATCTGGCTTTTTAAAAATTAATATCAATATTTCAAGAACTAACATTTGCAGAAGGAAATAGGTTGTAATTCTGTGAAGTTGGATTTACAATATTTGTCCACAGTTAAAACTTAGATTTAATCAACAATAACTGCAAAAGCAAATTTCTTGTGTTATTCCTTGAATGCTTTGATATCTTTAGAACGATGTTACCATGTTTGCCAAAGTCACAATGAAATGATTAGGTGCACATTAATGAACATAGCTACTCTGGCATTTGCTTTGATTTTGCTAGATATTAAAAAAGTAAAAATTAATTATCACTTCATTACTTTGAGGAACTGATTCATTTTTGTTACCTCCGGCACTTTGCGTTTCGCATACTGAGGTTATTTAGTTTCCTCCCATCAGAGATAAAGAAATATTACAGATATATATGGTTTATGTTGTCAAAATCATTTAACTCTTTTGCTTCCTTGGCTGGTTAACCTCAGGAGTTATACCAATAGTTCTGCTTGATTTTGGAAAGGATGGGTTATTCGTTTCAAGTAGAATTTAGCCCTCAAACTGTGTCCTACTGCAGAATGGGCTATATTATATTTAATAATTACTTTTAATATTGGACACAATTTCAAGAATATTAGCATCCACGCTGTGAGATATTATTGGTGATTAAAATCTATTTATTTTCTTCTGAATTTTAGTTTTTGGTAATTTTCTTAAATTCAAGTAAAACAAAACAAACCAGGATTAAAATTTATCGGCTCATAAATGCAGACGATAAAATGGTGCTGTATATTCTGGTGCATGCAAGGAAGTGTTTCACCTTAGCTTTACATGAGAGTAGTTAAAATGAGTTGTCTTTTATGGCACATTACTGTACATTGAGTGTCTGTGGGTGAAAACTCTTCCTGTGGTAAATTATGATAGCGCTTCAGCTCTTAAGCTTGACCTAGTTCTAAAGTAAACTCAGATTTGAGTATAGAAGCAAGGGGGTCCCACTGCAGTTGTGCAGGGCCATAGTAAAGCCACACCTGGAGTACTCTGTGCAGTTTTGGTCTCCTAATTTGAGGAGGGACATTCTTGCATAGGTTCACCAGGTTAATTCCCAGGATGGCGGGACTGACATATGATGAAAGAATGGATCCACTGGGCTTATATATTCACAGGAATTTAGAAGGATGAGACGGGATCTTATAGAAACATATAATATTCTTACAGTAAGTGATTACAGGCTAGGTGCAGGAAAAATGTTCCCAATGTTGGGGAAGTACAGAACCAGGGGTCACAGTTTAAGAATAAGGGGTAGGCCATTTAGGACTGAGATGAGGAATAAACTTTTTCACCCAGAGAGTTGTGAATCTGTGGAATTCTCTGCCACAGAAGACAGTGGCAGCCAATTCACTGGATGTTTTCAAGAGTTAGATATAGCTCTTATGGTTAATGGAATCAAGGTATATGGGGAGAAAGCAAGAACAGGATACTGATTTAGGATGATCAGCCATGATCATATTGAATGTCGGTGCTGGCTCGAAGGGCCGAATGACCTACTACTGCACCTATTTACTGTTGGCTGAAGGGAAGCTGACAATGAGGCATACAAACAGTGAAATTAATCAGGAGGACCGTGAAACTAGTTGGAGAACAACGGTGAGGGAGGGACGGAGACAGAGGGAAAGCAAGAGTTACTTGAAGTTAGCGAAGGTATGATTCATACGGCTGGGTTGTAAGCTACCCAAACAAAATATGAAGTGCTGTTCCTCCAATTTGTGTTGGGCCTCACTCTGACTGTGGAGGATGCCCAGGACAGAAAGATCAGTGTTGGAATGGGGAGTTAAAGTGTTTGGCAAACGGGAGCTTAAACCCAGTGGTGGGAAGCCGCTCCCAGCACTGGGTTCAATCTCCCGGTTTGTCAAGAACAAATGGGCACGGTGTGCAGGAAGGAACTGCAAATACTGGTTTCGTTTAATTTAGAGATACAGCACGGAAACAAGCCCTTTGGCCCACCGAGTCCGCAACAACCAGTGATCCCTGCACATTAACACTATCCTACACACACTAGGGACAATTGTATACATATCAAGCCAATTACCCGACAAACAAGCAAGTATTTGGAGTGTGGGGGGAAACCTGAGATCCCAGAGAAAACTCTTGTGGTCACGGTGAGAATGTGCAAACTCCGTTCAGGCAGCAGCCGTTGTCGGGATCGAACTTAGATCTCTGATGCTGTAAGCACTGTAAGGCCTCCTGCTGCCCTCGAAGTTCACATCAGACAGAGTCTTGAGTACAGAAGTTGGGATGTTATGTTACTGTTGCACAAAACATTGGTGAAGGCACATTTGGAGTATTGTTTAAGAAGGAACTGCAGATGCTGGAAAATCCAAAGGTAGACAAAAATGCTGGAGAAACTCAGAGGGTGAGGCAGCATCTATAGAGCAAAGGAAATAGGCAACGTTTCGGGTCGAGACCCTTCTTCAGACTGATGCGAGGGTGGGGAGGGGGGGGCGGAAGAAGAAAGGAAGAGACAGAGACAGTTGGCCGGAAAGAGAGCTGGGAAGGAGAGGAGAAAGCCGGGACTACCTGAAATTAGAGAAGTCGATGTTCATCCCGCTGGGGTGTAAACTACCCAAGCGAAATATGAGGTGATGCTCCTCCAATTTGCGCTGGGCCTCACTCTGGCAATGGAGGAGGCCCAGGGCAGATTTGGAATGGGAGGAGGAGTTGAATTGCTGAGCCACTGGGAGATCAGTTTGGTTATTGCGAACCGAACGGAGGTGTTGGGCGAAGCGATCGCCAAGCCTACGCTTGGTCTCACCGATGTAGAGCAGCTGACACCTAGAGCAGCGGATGCAATAGATGAGGTTGGAGGAGGTGCAGGTGAACCTCTGCCGCACCTGGAAAGGACGGTATGGGTCCTTGAATGGAGTCAAGGTGGAGGTAAAGCGACAAGTGTAGCATTTCCTGCGGTTGCAAGGGAAAGTGCCAGGAGAGGGGTTGATTTGGAAGGGAAGGGACGAATTGACCCAGGGAGTTACGGAGGGAGCGGTGTCTGCAGAAAGCAGACAGGGGAGGAGATGGGAAGATGCGGCCAGTGGTGGGATCACGTGGCGAAAATGTCGGATGATTATTTGTTGTTGTGACAGCGTGTAGGGTTGACGGTGAGGTCAAGGGGGACTCTGCCCTTGTTACGAGTGGGAGGATGGGGATTGAGAGCAGAGTTATGGGGTATAGAAGAAACCCTGGTGAAAGCCTCATCTATAGTAGAAGAGGGGAACCCCCATTCCCTGAAAAATGAGGACAACTCCGATGCCCTGGTGTGGAACAATTCATCCTGGGTGCAGCTGCGGCGTAGACGGAGGGATTGGGACTAGGGCCCTTTCAGGAAGCGGGGTAGGAAGAGGTGTAGTCCAGATAGCCATAGGAGTCAGTGGGTTTATAGTAGATGTCGTTCAGTAGTGTATCCCCTGCGATGGAGATAGTGAGGTCTAGAAATGGTAGGGAAATGTCGGAAATGATCCAGGTGTATTTGAGTGCCGGATGGAAGTTAGTGGTAAAATGGAAGAAGTCAGTGAATTGTGTATGGGTGCAGGAGGTAGCACCAATGCAGTCATCGATTTAGCAATTGGAGGAGCAGCACCTCATGTTTCACTTGGGAAGTTTACACCCCAGCGGTATGAACATTGACTTCTCTAATTTCAGGTAGTCCCGGCTTTCTCCTCCTCTTCCCAGAGAAGATTTATGAGTATGTTGCCAGGACTTGTGGGCCTGGGTTACAGGTTAGGAACTTATTTTATTTACAGGGCTTTGAGTTCAGTCCAGAACTCAACCCTGCCAACAAGTAGGTGATGAATGACTTCTTGCCCACAGTTGACTTTGCAGTTAGCTTCCACGGGTTCACAGCTGGAGGCTGCACTAAGTCAGTGTGCTGCCATGGAACCTTATTGCATTCATCTAAAAGCTAGCCAAGAGTTGCTCTCTGCTGGCCAGGATAAAGTCAAAGCCACAAGTGCATATGGTTATTTCCCGGTAAGGCGGGACAGTCATATGCTGAGATAATGGAGCGGCTGGGCTTGTATACTCTGGAATTTAGAAGGATGAGAGGGATCTTATTGAAACGTATAAGATTTTTAAGGGTTTGGACACGCTAGAGGTAAGAAACATGTTTCCGATGTTGGGGGAGTTCAGAACTAGGGGCCACAGAGTAAACAAATTCCAACTGTGATGGGACTTGATCTGTTTTTATTATTTTATTATTTCCTCGAACAAACATCAATCAATTGAAAAGCACCCATACACCACATCGCTCCTCAGTTTATTAACCACCGCTCAACAGAGTGTATTAACGCTTCAGGAAGTGGCATTTTCCTCCTCATATTGCATGTATTCTTGATGTTTTACGAGCAGTTTTGAAGTAATTCCTTACAAAAAAAAAAAAAACGGATCACTAAGCTGATAAAACACAGCCTTCTGCAGATGCTGAGTATTTCTGGCATTCTCTCTTATTTCAGTTTTATTTGTGGAAACGGCACCAACTCAGTTTGTTGATCTAGTGAAGAGCCTATTAACCAGTTCAGTATAGCCGGGTCATGGCCAATAGTGAAAAAAATCTTGGCAGTGGACAGGTTAATGGAGGTAGGTCACAAACAACCTCTGTTCCTCATATCATGTCAAAGAACAGGCAGAGCTTGGGCGCATGTGAGCTGTGGCACAGGTGGTAGAGCTGCTGCCTCACAGCGCCAGAGACCCGGGTTCAATCCTGACCTCGGGCGCCGTCTGTGTGGAGTTTGCACGTTCTCCCTGTGACTGTGTGGGATTTCCTCTGGGTGCTCCGGTTCACTTCCGTATCCCAAAGACATGTAGGTTTGTAGACTAATTGGCCGGTGTAAAACCTTCCCCTAGTGTGTGAATGAGAAAGTGGGATAACATAGAACATAGAACATAGAACAAGTGTGAATGGGTGATCGATTGTCGGCATGAACTCCCTGGGCCGAAGGGCCTGTTTCCATGCTGTATCTCTAAACTAAAATAAAGTTTGTCCTGGACAAAATAAATGGAGATGAAGCAGAAATTTTCAGCATTTTATGTCTTTGTATCTACAGTGTTTACATTAAAAAAAACATTCAATAATGCAACATAAAAGTATGTTGTATCAAAATAGAAGAGATGTTCTGTTACCTGAGTCTGGTGACTTAAATGCACAGGAAGGAACTGCAGTTGCTGGTTTAAACTGAAGATAAAGATTATTAAAGCATTTGGACACGCTAGAGGCAGGAAACATGTTCCCGATGTTGGGGTAGTCCAGAACCTGGGGCCACAGTTTAAGAATACGGGATAAGCCATTTAGAACGAAGATGAGGAAACACTTTTTCACACAGAGAGTTGTGAGTCTGTGGAATTCTCTGCCTCAGAGGGTGGTGGAGGCCGGTTCTCTGGATACTTTCAAGAGAGTTATAGGGCTCTTAAAGATATCAGAGTCAGGGGATATGGGGAGAAGGCAGGAATGGGGCACTGATTGTGGATGATCAACCATGATCACATTGAAGGTGGTGCTGGCTCGAAGGGCCGAATGGCCTACTCCTGCACCTATTGTCTATTGTCTATTGGCACCGGCAGCAGAAAGTGTGGTATAGTTGAGTGTCATCCTGGTGCTGATTTAACCGTTGGAACAGCTCTTAACGCGGTAAGGGCAGTAGTTTAATTGGAGGAACAGCACCTCATGCTTCGCTTGGGCACTCCCCTCTCCGGCCCCTCCTTTCACCACAGTTCACCACAATGTATCCATCTTGGGATCACACTTCCCTCGTCAACAATTGGCCTAACAGGACCCCACACTGCCTGATGACATTTGTTGCCTGATTTGTCCTGGTCTTTTCTCCTCTCCAGCTCTTCCTTCCCACTACTATTTTCAATCTGAAGAAAGGTCCCGACCCAAAATATCACCTATCCTTTTTCTCCAAAGATGCTGCTGGACCCACTGAGTTACTCCAGCACTTTGCATCTACTGTTGGTTAAACTAGCATCTACAGTTTAGTTTAGTTTTGCTTAGTTTAGAGATACAGCACGGAAACAGGCCCTTCGACCCACTGTGTCTGCACCGACCAGCGATCCCTGCACCGTAACATTATCCTACACACACCAGGGACTATTTATATTTATACCAAGCCAATTAGGCTACAAACCTGTAAGTCTTTGGAGTATAGGAGGGAACCAGAGCTTCCTGGAGAAAACCAACACAGGTCATGGGGAGATCATATAAACTCCGTAGAGACAGCATCCGTAGTCAGGATTGAACCCAGGGCCTTGGCGTTACAAGGCAGCAACTCTAGCGCTGCACCAACACGGGTGTTTTTGTTTCTTTGTTCTTTTTTTGGTTCTTTGTTTCTATGGTTTAGTTTCTGTCTCCACCTTCTGAAAGGCCATGTGATGCCTTAACCTGGGAGAGTGTCTGTGGTTCATTGGTTCAATAATCAGCTGTCTTCTCTGAAAAGGACAGTATTGGCACTTGCACAACCGGCACTCTGACTATATAATTGCGTTTGATCCACAACCAGTTAACTCAGGCTGTTGCCACTCATGGCGAGAGTGTTGGGGAATGCTTAGTTAACTTAGAGGTGATAAATTGGCATGACTCTGCTTCCTCCTCCAGAGAGGAAAAAGCCTTCCCTTGATGAGACAGCTCTCGGCCAGTGCAAACCTACTTGAGTAACAATCACCCAAGGGAAGTAAAAGGGGAGAAAATATTGAACGTTACCAAAAGTAAATGTACAGAGTCATAGATACAAAGAGCACAGAAAAAGTCTGAAGAAGGGTTCCAACCCAAAACGTCACTTTTCTCCAGAGATGCTGCCTGACCTGCTGATTTACTCCAGCATTTTGTATCTATCTTCAATACAAACCAGCATCTGCAATTCCGTCCTACACAGCACCAGGTCCTTCAGCCCAACTAGTCCATGCTGCCCAACATGTCCCATCTAAGATCGTCCCTTCAACTTGCCTATGTTTGGCCTATTTTCTCTAACCTTTCCTATTTATGTACCTGTCCAAATGTTTTTTAAATGGTGCTATTGTACCTGGCTCATCCACCTCCTGTGGAAGCTAGTTCCATGTATCCTCACCACTATCAAACAAGTACATGAATAGGAAAGGCTTGGAGAGATATGGGCCAAATGCAGGCAACTAGTCCTAACATGGGTTGGGCTTGGCATGACATGGCCGTGTTCGGCTGAAGGACCTATTTCTGTGCTGTGTGACTATGACTCTACGACAATCTCAAAGGGACACTATGACAATCTCAAACAAAGTGTTTTATGGGGATTTGCAGCATCTGTGTATATTGTGAGCTACATACATCATGTGCACAGACATACAAACAAGAATATCAAGTAATGTACAAACCACATAATTTTGTCATTATATAATGATCAACACACTGAAACAGCTTCTTGTCAGATGGTATGCAGAAATGTTGCAGTGTGCAATATGACCTTTGGCTCTTGAATTAAATTTCAGAAGATGTCTTGGATGCTTTACAGGCTACGTTCTGCTTCCAAAGAGAAGGCACTGGTATAATACAGAATATGTGTCAGTTAATCTTCACACAGTAAATATCACCAAACAACAACAAAAAATAATAATATTATTATTATTATAAATAATAAATGATAGTTGAGGAATAAATCTTGGTTACTACATCCAACGCGATCACACAATCCATACGACATTTGTGGGCAGCATGGTAGCGCAGCGATGGAGTTGCTGCCTTACAGCGCCAGAGATCCGGGTTTGATCCCAACTACGGGTACTGTAGTGTAATGGAGTTTGTACGTTCTCCTCGTGACCGCGTGGATTTTCTCCAAGTGCTCCAGTTTCCTCTCACACTCAAAAGACATGCAGGTTTGTTGATTAATTTGGCTTCAGTAAAAATTGTAAATTGTCCCTAGTGTGTCGGATAGTGCTAGTGTACGGGATGATCGCTGGTCGGCACGGACTTGGTGGAATGAAGGTATGTTTCCACGCTGTATTTTTAAACTAAACTCTAACCGAACAAAAAATAAAATCAGGAGAATTTAATAAAGTAATGTGGAATCTTTGACATCTACCTAAGGGGCTCTGTTTTAACGAGATGATTCTCGTTAAAAAATAATCCTCCAACACTGTACCATTTTCTCTGTTTAGAAACCAAGGAAGCTACACCCAAAAAAGAATACAGTTGCTTTATTAAAAAGCAGCATAATTCAATATTTAATAAGCTGCTTGCATTATCATAAAACATTGCTATCGCATGGTGCTGGCAATGTTAATTTGTCTCTCTTTCTGTTGAGTTGTTGCATTCATGAAGATTAACAGATGCTCAGTCTCAGGAACAGTTTATCTCTAATACCTGGGATGAAGAGGAGCACTCCATTAATCCCTTAACATCTGCTGTACAATAATTTCTTCGACAAGAGCTACTTTATTTCTCCAAACATGCCTTCACCACTGTTAGTTTAAGAGGGAAAACCCAAACCAAGAGATAAACAGATTAAGATAGCCAAATCTCTTGGGGTATGTTTTGAATCCCACATTTAAAGGAATTAAACTTTTGCTTCTAAAATAAATAATTTGAGTATGAAATAAATGAAGCAATACGCCAATTAGCATGGTTATAGACAAAATTATATATATTTTTAATTAAACCTTGAATGAAAAGTCCATTAACAACCTCTTGCCACATTTTGTTAAGTATGACAAAGGAGTAAGTAAGTAAGTTTATTGGCCAAGTATTCACATACAAGGAATTTGCCTTGGTTTTCCGCCCACAAGTAACATGACATACAGTGACAGTTAGGAATGACTCAGAAAACACTAAACATTAATAATAATAAAACATTAATGATAATACACCATTGATCAAGCATGTGAACCAACAAAATACCAGATCAAACGGATGCTACAGATTTGTGGCTGTTGAGTAGAGCAACTACTCGTGGATAAAAACTGTTGTTATGACTGGCTATGGCAGCTTTGACAATCTGGAATTGCCTTCCAGAGGGAAGTGATTCAAAGAATTTGTGGCCAGGGTGAGAGGGGTCAGAGATGATCTTGCCCGCTCGCTTCCTGGCCCTTGCAGTGTACAGTTCATAAATGGAGGGAAGGTTGCAGCCAATAACCTTCTCTGCTGATCGGACGATTCGCTGCAGCCTCCAGGTGACTTGCTTGGTGGCTGAGCCAAACCAGACCATGATGGAGAAGGTGAGAACAGACTCTACGATGGCCGTGAGGAATAGGACCATCATTGCCTGTGGCAGATTGTGCTTCCTCTGTTGTGTCTTTTTGACTGTGGAGTCGATGGTAGCCCCCCCACTTAAGGTCCTTGGAGATGATGGTTTGGGGTGGGAGATTGCAACCTTCCCTGTTTTGACAAATGCAATCAACCCGGCGTGCACAATCAAATAGAACAAGTTGTCTGACAACTTTAGGCTGTGCACGCCATACACAAGAAGAAGAAGAAGAAGAAGAAGAAGAAGAAGAGATGATGGTTCCCAGGAACTTAAAAGACTCCACAGATGTGACTGTGGTGTTGTTGATGGTGAGTGGAGGAGGGGAGGGGGAGCTCTCCTAAAGTCTACAATTAATTCCACTGCCTTAAGAGCATTGAGCTCTAGGTTGTTGCGATGGCACCAGGACGCCAGCTGTGTCACTTCCTGTCCGTAGGCAGATTCCTCCCATCCTGGATCAGTCCAATCAGGGTTGTGTCATCCGCAAACTTGAGAAGCTTGACAGAGGTGTCTGTGGAGGTGCAGTCATTGGTGTAGAGGAGAGAGTACACAGCTCCTATGTTGAGCGTTTGCACATCCGAGATATGCTTTCCCAGCTACACATGCTGCTTCCTGTCTGTCAGGAAGCTGGTGATCCACCGACAGAGGATTTCAGGCACAGAAGATGATAATTGGATGAGCAGTCCCTGAATGTATTCCAATAGCAACTTCTCTGACCTCCCAAACTCTCCACTCAGTCTCCTGCCAAAGGTCAACACTGACCGACTGACCACCGGCAGATATTTACCATGCATTTCTTACTAAATCTAGCTTTGGTTGCTCTGTTATCACTCAAGTACTAACAAGCTATACTAACTAGCATTGAAGGCTATCTTAACTTCAGTTTAGTTTAGTTTGGTTTATTTTATCGATGCAGTGTGGAAACAGGCCCTTCAGCTCATCGAGTCTGCGCCTACCAGCGATCCCCACACAATAACACTATCCTACACACATTAGGGACAATTTACAATTTCACCAAGCCAATTAACCTACAAACCTGTACATCTTTGGAATGTGTGAGGAAACCAGAGATCCCAGAGAAAACCCACGCAGGTCACAGTGAGAACGTACAAATTCCGCACTGATAAGCATGCGTAAGTCAGGATCAAACCCGGGTCTCTGGCGTTGCAAAGCAGCAACTCTACCGCTGCGCCAACATGCCACCCCCATTTCATTAAAAAAAGTTACCTGGAACCAAACTTACAATCCTGAACAACTCTTGAGACCACATCAATGTTTTTTATTCCCACCAACTGCAGATGATTTTAACCACGATCTATCTATGACTTTCAGCCTGGTGTCATTTGTGGTTCTGATCTCCAGGATCATGACATATATCCATCATGTTAATGTTCTATGTACAATTAACAGCTAAATGATCAGTGCTGTATTTGAATGGTTTCAGCTTGACACTGTGAGACTGTTAATTGTTGTCTTCTAGCAGGTTGGTAATAATGCAATGCAGTGTTACAGTATTCTACAAAGTGTAAGGAAACAAAAGATATAAATCCATCTTGGCAGTGAGTAAAACAATCAGTCTTGAGCAATCAGAGAAACTGGCATGCAAAATCGTGATCATAGTCCTTGCAGTCTGCCTGCTAATAGAAGATGTCTTTTTGAGAAGGTAGCTGTTTGCATTATTAGCAAGTGCATATCAGTAACACCCAGGATATGGAGAAACAAATGTGTTGCTCATCTTTTTTCTGTGTTAGGAAGCTAATGCAATTATCTGCAATAGAACCAGGAATTAACTATTGGGCCTGCACACAGGGCTCCTCCATTCATTACAATCTTGGCTTGTAGAATTGTAGAGTCATGCATAATGGAAACAGGCCCTTCCGATGCATCTGCATTATTCCCGCATATCCTCCTATCCATTTACTGTCCAAATGACTTTTAAATGTTTTGATAGTACCTGCCTCAACTTCCTCCCCAGGCCGCTTGTTCCATATACCAAACACTGTTTGTGTGAAAACGTTGCCCTTCAGGTTCCTATTACACAAGTGATAGCAGAATTAAGCCATTTGGCCCATCAAGTCTACTCCACCATTCAAATTTAGCTGATCCATCTCTCCCTCCAAACCCCATTCTCCTGCCTTCTCCCCATAACTTCTGACACACGTTCATCTGCCCTCTCACCTTAAATTTCTCCTTGAACTTCTTGTTACACAACAGAAATGTAAACACAGGACTCAGTAGGGACTGTAATAAACAACCTTTATCTTATATTTTAATTTAGAAGTTTATAAAAAAGTTTAGAAAAAAACTAAATTAACAATATAGTGCAAAAACAAAATCAAAACCACCAAGTCCCTGGTGCAACCAAGGCAGTTCATAGATGGTAGTTCATAGTTTAGTTGGAGCTCGTAGTGTTTAATAACTTGATGGTTGTTTGGGAAGACTATTGTACTTGCTTACTCCCACCTTTCACGAATCAAGGGTGTTTTGTTGTCATATGTTCTAGATAGAACAATGAAATTCTTACTTGCAGCAGCAGAATATGAAAATATAGTACTGTAAACAATATTGCTGTTTCTTTTATCCAGGTAAGCTCAGAACTGCTTAATTTAATTATTTTCTGTTGTGCTACTTGCAACATGTTGCCACAGGCTCCAACTTGCCAACCTTTTCAAGGCCAGCGACAGTTTGGCAATAAATGTGTAGGAAGTGTAAATAAGCAATTCACAAACTCTTAAAGTGTGCAACATCTTTTAATGATAGCACAAGATATTACATACATCCTCAAGTACTGGCTACATTCTTCTACTGACTGTACACAGGCAGGGGAAGGCGTTATGATTGATGTTAACTAGGCGGGGTTAATGATACTGAGGTAACTATATTTTTGGTTGTATATAAACCATCTACATCCTTCCCCTTAGAAAATCAAAACAGATTGTTGTCACGACAACAGAATTAAACAGCAGAATTAAACAAACTCGCCATAACGAACAGGTGGCTTGCTGATCCGGCCTGAGCGCGTACGGATGTCTCCCCCTTCCCGCGAAAGAGCAGAAGAGACAGGAGGACACGAGGCAGCTGGGGGACTAGGGAAGGGCGGTGGGGTGGGAGAAACAGGAGAGTGAGGACCGCGACCGGCAACAGGGGACCCGCGCAGAGGGGAACCGGGCGCTCGATATGGGGATCAAGGCATGCAGGGAACACTGGCTGGGATGGCAGCCGGCTGCTGGTATGAGAGTGGCGGGGCATGGGGCCCCGGGGGCTGCGGCTTCGGCTCATTAACCGCAAGCAGGTGTTGTTGGCTTCTTCGGTAGATGGTACCCTCAAAGTCGACCAGATACGAACGAGGTGAGTCGGCCACCCCAACCACGGTAGCCAGACGGGAGTGACCACCGGTGGTCTATAACCGAACAACCTGTCCAGGCAACAGAGGATCGAGTGGTCTGCACGACCGATCGTGGGAACGCCGCAGGCTGTCATGTTTCTCTTGAATTTGACTCTGCACGGAGGCAGGCTCCAGCACCCGAGGTTTCAGCTGGCGCTGGGCAATCGGGATGGTAGATCTGGTTGTTCTGGACATCAGACGCTGAGCAGGTGACCCCATGGCCGGATCCCTGGAAACATTCTTGAAGTTCAGGAGATCCAAATACAAATCAGAGTTGGACAGTCTCGCCTGTTCCATCAGAAGCTTGGTGCTGCGGACGGCCCGTTCTGCAAGGACGTTGCTCTGTGGGTACTCTGGGCTGCTGGTGAAATGCACGAAATTCCACTTGTCGGCAAAACTTTTGAATTCTCGGCTGGTAAACTGCCTGCCGTTGTCAGTCTGCAGCCGGACAGGGGACCCAAAAGTGGAGAAGTGTTTCCGCAGCTTTCGGATCACCATCTCCGACATGAGGGATGTCAGTAAATCCACTTCGAACCAGTTTGAGTACGAGTCAACCAGGACAAGGTAGTGATTACCACGCCACTCGAAGATGTTGGCAGCCAACGAGGGCCAGGCCAAGGCAGGGGCGGGCTGTTGCAGCAGGGGCTGTCGCTGCTGGTGTGGAGCAAGACTGTTGCACGTGGAGCAGGCAGAAACTCGGTCTCGGATATATTTGGCCATTCCAGGCCGGTAGAATTGGCACTGAGCGTGGGCGAGTGTTGCATCGACCCCAGGGTGTCCGCTATGGGCTGCGCAATAGTAAAAGTCAAACAGGGAGGGCGGGACTACAACCTTATGTCCCTTGGCGATGACGTCATTCTGGAGCACCAGTTCATCGCGGACCAGGAAGAAAGGCTGTGTTTCAGAGCACTTTATTGGCCACCCTGCTTTAATCACAGAGGCAAGCCGCTGCAAAACTGGATCGGCAGCGGTGTGCTCGGCCAAAACCTGTAGCTGCTTGGTGGGAATAAAGTTAACGCTAGTACGAGCAAGTCCTCTGTTTCGTAGGGGTGGGGAGCACAGGAGGTCCACGGGGCGTGGGATAGGGTATCCGCAATGTGCATCTCGGTGCCCTTCTTGTAGATGATGTCGAAATCGAAACGCTGGAGCTGCAGCATCATACGCTGCAGCCTGGCAGGGGCAGCGTGAATCGGCTTGTTCAGGATTATCACCAGTGGCTGGTGGTCGGTTTCGACCGTAAATCTGCTGCTGAACAGGAAGTCTCTGAACTTGCAGCAGGCGAACATCACTCAGATTCGCGATCTGAGCGTACCGCTGCTCGGTGTCCGTCATGGTGTGGGAGGCATAGGAGACAGGATGTAACGATCCATCGACAGACTGAAGGCGAGCCGCACCCAGACCGAACTTGGAAGCGTCACAGGTGACAGTGATGGGGCGACTCACGTCGAAGAACCGCAACGTCGGAGTGTTAATCAGTTTCGACTTGAGGCAGTCAAAGGCCTGCTGGTAATGTGAGAGCCAGACCCAGGTGATATCCTTTTTTGTCAGCAGCCGCAGGGGAGCATTCAGCTCACTGAGGTTTGGTACAATCTTCCCAAGGTAGTTCACCATGCCCAAGAATCGTTGTAGACCTGGCACGTCGGTGGGGGCTGCCATCTCGGAGATGGCAGCTGCCTTCAAGGGGTAGGGTTTTAGTCCGTTAGAGGTGAAAACGTGTCCAACATACGTGTCTTCTGAGACACGAAACCGGCACTTCTTTGGATTCAGCTTCAGGTTCGCCTTCCGCGCCCGATCCAGGACGCGGCGGAGGTTCAGGTCGTGCTCGGCAATGTCCTTCCCATAAACCAGGATATCATCCACGATGATGGCACATGGCAGGTCCGAGAATATCTGCTCCATCATTCGCTGGAACACCTCGCTAGAGGCATTGATGCCGAATGGCATTCGCAGGAACTTGAATCTGCCAAACGGTGTGGCGAGGGTCGTCAGGTCAGAAGACGCTTTGTCCAATGGGATCTGCCAAAACGAGTTCTTAGCGTCTAGGACCGAAAAGATGGTGGCTTGCCCGACCTGAGCCGCCACGTCCTCAACAGACCGCATGGGGTAGTGTGGTCACCTGATGGCAAGGTTTAAGTCCTTCGGGTTGATACACGCACGTATTTCGTTCTTGTCTTTCTTTATCGTGGCAACCAATCGGTAGGATCGCTAACCGCTAAATAAGCAATTCACAAACTCTTAAAGTGTGCAACATCTTTTAATGATAGCGCAAGGTATTACATACATCCTCAAGCACTGGCTACATTCTTCTGCTGACTGTACCCAGGGAGGGGAAGGCGTTATGATTGATGTTAACTAGGCGGGGTTAATGGTACTGAGGTAACTATATTATTGGTTGCATATAAACCATCTACAGGAAGGAACTGCAGTTGCTGGTTTAAACCGAAGATAGACACAAAAAGCTGGAGTAACTCTGCGGGACATGCAGCATCTCTAGAGAGAAGGAATGGATGACGTTTCGGGTCGAGACCATTCTTTAGACCAATTATTCTGGAAATAAATGCTAGCTTAAGTCATGTCACCATAAGAAGAAAATATGCTATGTATCGTAATGTCATGAATAAAACCATTTTTTCAATCACAATAGCACTAAATAGTAGGATTAAATGAGAACTTACCGGTTTGAAGTTTGATCTTTATTTTATGAGGCGTCGAGTTGAGGGACTACGTGAAGAAACCCGTACAGCCGTTGGTGCGTCAATCTTCAAAGCAGCGGAGTGAATTCACAGCTAACAATGACTGAAGTATAATGGTAATATAATAAATACTAGAACTACCAGCTGAGATCTATGAGGGTGGGAGCGGAGGGCACGTAGTCCCTCAACAATAAGCTTTAAGCCCATACCAGGTTCCCAACACGACTCCTCATAAAATAAAGATCAAACTTCAAACTGGTAAATTCTCGTTTAATCTTACTATTTTACTTCGGAGTCACGTGAGTGACTACGTGAAGACTTCAAAGCACTGTTCATGCTGCAGACCCAAATCCGGCATTCACACTGCATCGATTGACTCAAAAGTCGTTAACAATCAATCATGCATCAATAATAACATTTGTTAAATGAATAACAGTTTATTTACAAACGAAATCATAACAACCCCTCTAACTCAGGGGGAAACTATAACAGAACTCAAAACAGAATCAGCAAAGACCCCCAGCCTTGAAATCGGCTTGTGATAAAACCTTTGAAAGATCAGCTCACTGGACCATCCTGCGGCCGCGAGGATATGGTCTATTGGCACGTCCATCGCCCTTGCCGCGGAGGTTGATGCCACCCTGGTGGAATGAGATTTGAATTTATCAGTATCAATTCCAGCACTTGCCAGGACCTGCTTTAGCCACTTTGAAATTGTTTGCACCGACACCTTACTGTGTGGTTTTTTGTGACTAATAAATAATGCAGACTCTGTTCCTCTTAGAGCTTTAGTGACCTCAATGTAACGAGATAAATGTGAGTCTACACAAGCGATCATCTGTGGGGATGCTGAAAACACAATCTTACATCCTGTCATGCCTCTTCTACTATGTTTAAGCAAATCATAGACATAAAATATAATGGCATCTGCCTACACATGCATTCTATCTAACCGAAGCTTTTGCAATGTTTGTACACGTTGGGCTGAAACCAACGCCATAAGCATGACCACCTTCATAGTTAATTGGGCTATAGATAGGCTTGTAACCGGAGCCCACTGGTGAAGAAGCATAAGAACTTCACTCACATTCCAAATACCGGCATACCTGGGTTTAGGAGGATTAGAATTGAAAACTCCCTTCATGAATTGAGAAACTAACGGATGTGTCCCTACTATATGCAATTCTAAATTCATGGGTAAATAAGAAGACAGAGCACTTCTGGCTGAATTGATCATGCTGTAACTTAATTTTTGGTCGAAATAAAGAGTTGACAAAAACTCCGATACGTCCGTGATCCCTGCAGTTTGATATACAATATTCTGCTGTAGGCAGAATTGCTCCCACTTCCTTATCAAGGTGATATATTGCTTCTGTGTACTATCCCTGCAGGCCGACGTGAGAACATCCACAGTACGATCATAGTCCTCTCCCCAGGTATGGCCTCCTTAAAATCTGCAAATCAACAGATCCATACGATCATGTAAAGGATGTTGATCCCTTGTTACTGGATTCACCAGTAAATTTTTATTCTTGGGAATACTCATGTGAGGCTCCCTAGCCATTTGTAATACAAGAGGAAACCATGCTTGTGTAGGCCAATCTAGCACTACCAATACCCCTGAAGCGGAGTCCTCCTTGATCTTTTGCAAACACCTGCTGATGAGACAAAATGGAGGAAATGCATACACAAACATTCTTCCCCAATGCAGCGAGAACGCATTCACCGCTGCTGCACCAATATCTGGTTCCCATGAAACATATCTGGGCAACTGATGATTTAATCTAGATGCAAACAAGTCAATATCTGGCATTCCATACTGAACAACCACTTGATTAAATACATCCTGATTTAACATCCATTCTATGTTGTCATTGAACTGACGTGACCTAGTGTCAGCTACAGTGTTGAATCTTCCTGGCACATAAATTGCTGAAAGCCAGATATTTTTGTCAATACACCAGCTCCAAATCTGGTTAGCCAATCTATCACAAGATTGTGACTTGACTCCACCCATGTGGTTTACATATGCCACTGATGTGGTGTTGTCAATCTGAACCTGCACATGCAAGTCCCTCCTGGTAGAACAATAAGCTTTAAGCCCATACCAGGTTCCCAACAACTCTAAATAATTAATCCCTCTTAATTGAAGAAGGGATGTCTCATCAACATTCCATCTGCCTCCACAACTAGAAGACATATCTGTTGCACCCAACCCAGTGCACTTACATCAGTCTGTAATATCATTGAAGGTGGTTCCACCAAGACTTTCCTAAAACTTTTTGAAACATTTACTATCCACCATTGTATGTCAGAAATTGCCCCAACTGACAACTGCATAGGCCTATCAAAATGGCCCCTTTGTATTCTCAGTGCCTATTCCTTTAATCATTGTAATTGTTGATAATGTATAGGCCCATACTGCACAACTGGAAATGCTGCAACAAACTTCCCAATTAACCTTGCTACTTGTCTAATTGAAGGTCGTTGTTCTCCAAGGAGATTAACACAGTCCTCAATTAACTGATCCAATTTATCCCTGGGCAAAATTACCAAACATGTGATTTGAATTAAGGGTAAATCCCAAATAATCAATGATTTGGACTGGTGATAATTTAGATTTATCTGGGTGAACAACAAATCCCAATTGTTCAAAAGTGAATTTAACAACTGAAACAGCTGACTGAGCTTCAGCATGAGTCTTTCCAACAATCAGAATATCATCTTAATAGGCCATTACCACATAGAAACATAGAAATTAGGTGCAGGAGTAGGCCATTCAGCCCTTCGAACCTGCACCGCCATTCAATATGATCATGGCTGATCATCCAACTCAGTATCCCGTACCTGCCTTCTCTCCATACCCTCTGATCCCCTTAGCCACAAGGGCCACATCCAACTCACTCTTAAATATAGCCAATGAACTGGCCTCAACTACCCTCTGTGGCAGAGAGTTCCAGAGACTCACCACTCTCTGTGTGAAGAAAGTCTTTCTCATCTCGGTCTTAAAGGATTTCCCCCTTATCCTTAAGCTGTGACCCCTTGTCCTGGACTTCCCCAACATCGGGAACAATCTTCCTGCATCTAGCCTGTCCAACCCCTTAAGAATTTTGTAAGTTTCTATAAGATCCCCTCTTAATCTCCTAAATTCCAGAGAGTATAAACCGAGTCTATCCAGTCTTTCTTCATAAGACATGCCCCTGAGCACTGAATAATGCTAACACAGGTTTTACCAATTTAGTAAATAGTCTAGGAGCTGAAGTTAATCCATTAGGCAATGCCTTGAATTGCCACAACTGAGTCATCCAAATAAATGTCATATATCTTCTATCATCACCATGAATAGACACTGAGTAATACGCATCTTTTAAATCAATGCTTGCCATATAACACCCTTTGGAAACTAGATGTTTGGCCGTGGTAAAGGTCTCCATTTTGAAATGCCTATAACAAACAAATTTGTTCAAACTCGTTAAATCCAGAATAATTCTACATCCCCCAGTCTTTTTAGATCTGGGAAATATACTTGACACAAATTGTCGACTTTGATAGACTGAAGTCTCAATTACCCCTTTCTTATATAATGACTGAATCTCTGCTTGAATAAGCACATTTTCTTCATCTGAAAATATAAGTTTCCGACTAGGAACATGTTGATTAGGTGGACTGTCATTAGAGTAAAATTCAATTTTCACCCCTTCAATACTGCTAAGTATAAATTAATCTGATGTCAACTGCTGCCATTGCTTGAGAAACAATTTTAACCTTCCCCCAATTTCAACAGCAACATTAGTTCATTCATTGTCTGTCAACGGTATATTCCTTACCTGCATCTGTCCTTGCTGACCATGTTGTCCACGATCTCTTGTAGAGAAAAGCACCTTCCCCTTCATACCAGTGGCAGCCTGCCAGTTCCGATATTGAAGACCTGAACGACCGTTTCCTTCTCCTGCATCCACACTAGTGCCTTTCCGATAAGGAACAAACCTTTTGCCTTGTTTGCCAGCCGGTTTAATGAGGGCCATGGTTTTAACATCTTCATGATAGTCTTTTACCCTTTTTGCAAGATTACCTCCAAACAGCAGATTTTGTGGCGGTACACTAGTCGGTTTGCACAAACTCGCCAAGTTAGGATTAATCACTGGCCTTATAGCAGCCCTCCTGATATTAATTTCAAAAAATGCACTACACAAAAATCCAAGTGCATCCTGGTGTGCTTCTAACATATTCGCTGTATCAATAACTTTTACAACAGCCGTGACACCTGCCGACAACAGTTTAAGCACTTTTTGGAATTTCAGCTCCTGGGCCCTAGCTGGCATACCCAACTGTGACCAAATTTGGTGATTAACCACCGGTACCTTCAGGAGATCACAATTAACAGGAGCTTCTTAGTTTTTTGCTGCTTCATCCATAGCTAGATCCTGTAACTGGTGGGAGAGCATATATTGAATTGCTTCAGCCAATTCTGTTTCAATCGCCTCTCCTGCCTCTCTAGGCACAGCAAATTTTTCAGCAATATTCAGAATGACCTCCAACTGAACTCCTTTACTGCTCTCCCCCACCAAAGAATCAGTGTCAGCGAACTGCACTGATGGAACATCCTCCTCACAGGCAGGATATTCCTGCAGCCCCGTATTAGGTTTTGCTAGCACAGGCTCTCCCACAGCCTGACTTGGGCACCACTCCTCCTCACAGAGCTGGTCCCTGTCGAGCATTCTTTGTAATAAAAACTTGACCTGGGAGAGCCGTGAGCAAACGGACTCTCCTATGGAGGGTATAACCTCCAGGCCCGACTCAGGGTCCACGGGCCCATCAGACTTGCCATTGGCCTTCCACCCTACTGGCAAGCCTCCACTGCTCACAGGCAGAGGGTCCGCAACCGCTGGCTGTGTAGCCAGCACCGGACCAGTTGTACCAGACGGGCCTCCATCAACAACTCTTTCCTGGTCATTTTCCTTCCTACCTCCGGAGCGCCTTGCCAACACCTTCTTCATTTTCTGCAACATTTCTCCAACAGACCTCCAACCGTCGCAGAAAATGACCACTGGAAAAATTTTAAAAACTTACCTCGCGTTTATAAACTTACCGCTTGGAGGAGCGCTGCTGCTCCAACCGGCCGACTGCACCAATGCGTCTGACGTCATGATGCACCAACGGCTGTACGGGGTTCTTCACGTAGTCACTCACGTGACTCCGATGTAAAATGTCTCTCTGTACTCTGTCGTTCCCTGCTTTCATCTATTTCAATACAGGGCTACTGGTGGCATTGCAGTTTAGTAAATCAAGCAGAGTGATAAATGTTCTCATTGTATGAGAGAAACTAATCTGAGGCAGGACCCTGTGTGGTGCAAAGTACATTTGGTGGAGCTGAGTTATATACCAGCTCGCACTTTACTGTACCTCAGCCTATCCCAAGGCAGCATAAATCCTGGGATATACTGTAGTCTTTTGCAAGTTAGAACTTCTAAACCTAACTTCCTTTAGGGCAGGATTTACGAAAAAAAAACTGTTCAGAGTCCCAGTTATAATGAATATTTCACTAAAAGCAATCTCACAAGTTCTGATCTAGTGCAGTTGAGAGACTAATGTAAAACACTGAAACTCACATCTCTCTATACACCAGCAGCACCATTATACTAATGGAAAGTTGTGTTACAGTCATCTCCAGAGTCGCAGGTGTTCAAGTTGCACATAACTAGACTGATAGCAGACAGCTCCTTAGCCTTTGCTGTATAAGATCATGTTCTGTTGGCTGCATAAAGGAACAGCACTGCACATTGTTCCAATCTTGTTTGAAAGGTTAATACACATATGGCTCTACCTAAACATGTTTACTCAAACATGGCATTCGTTCTGGTATTTAAAATTCAGGTTTGTGATTAATTAAGAGCCAGATGCTCTTACAGTAATTGTTGTCCTTTTATTTGTTAATGGCTTGAACAATGAGTACAGCAGAATGGAATTGTAGAACACAGAATAGCACAGCACAGGAAAAAGCCCTTCGGCCCACCATGTCTGTGCTGAACATGATGCCAAGATCAACTAATCTCAATTGCACATACCTACATTCCCTCCTCTTGCTTCACAATTCACAACTCTGCAATCGATTTGTCTCACCATATGGAACATAGATCCATAGATGCTGCCTCACCCGCTGAGATTCTCCAGCATTTTTGTCTACCTTCCCTATAGTACTTACCAGGGTTTGTCCTGCCCCCCCCCCTTCTAGCTTTTTTCATACCGCCTACAATCAGCCTGAGGAAGTGTAACGACCCAAAACGTCGTCCATCCTTATCCTGCAGAGATGCTGCCTGACCTGCTGAGTTACTCAAGCATTTTGTGTTTTTGGAATACAGATGCATGGCTCCCTAAAAGTGGTGAGTCAGGTGGACAGTGTGGTAAAGGAGGTCTTTTGCAAGTTTGTCTTCATTGGAAGTGTCTTGAGCACAAACTTTGGCAGATCAAGAAAATTCATTCCTTCAAATTATATTGGGCATCGTTGGAACAGTGTAAGTGAAAATGGGGGTACATTATGGTAACAGGCAACTAGAAGCAGAGGGTAATTGAAGAGTCAGGAAGATATGTTGGAACTTTGCTATAAGCTGCATTTGGAATATTGTGTGCTGTTCTGATTACCCCGTTGCATGAACATCATGGCTGTGGAGAGGGTGCAGAGGAGGGTTAGCAAGATGGTGCCTGGATTCGAGGGTATTACCTATCAGGAGATGTTGGACAAATTGTGATAATTTTCTGTGGAGCATTGGATATGAAGGGAAGACCTGACAAAAATGTATAAATTTATGAGAAGTATAGATAAGGAAGGCATTTAGAACCTTTCTCCCAAGGTGGAAATGTCAAATACTAAAAGGCAAAGGTTTAAGGTCAAAAAGGGAAAGTGTAAAGGAGATGTATGGGAGCAAGTTTTTTTACAGACTGTGGTAGGAGACTGGAACACGCTGCAAGGGGCGGTGGTGGAAGCAAATGTGACTGTGCTGGTTGAAGATTTTAAATAGGTGCATAAATATACAGGGAATTAAGAGATATGGATCACAAAGCAGGAGGGATTAGTTTAATTAGGAATTATGTCTAACATAGTCAATTGGGCTAAAGGGACTGCTCCTGTGGTGTACTATTCTATATTCTATGTGGATTAGCAGGAGGATGAGGGGTGGTCTTATAGTGCACAAAATTATGTGAGGAATAGATCGGGTAGACACACAGAGTCTTTTGCCCAGAGAAGGGGAATCCAGAGGGCATAGGTTTAAGGAGAGGAGGAAAAGATTTAATAGGAACCTGAGGGGTAACTTTTTCACACAAAGGGTGGTGGGTGTATGGAACGAGTTGCCGGAGGAGGTACTTGAGGCAGGTACTATTGCAATGTTTAAGTGACATTTGGACAGGTACATGGATATGGATTTAAAGGGATATGGGTCAAATGCAAGCTGATGGGACTCGTGTAGATGAGTCATGTTGGTCGGTGTTGGTAAGTTGGGCCAAAGGGCCTGTTTCCACATTGTATGATTCTATTACTCTATGACTCCATGACAATTTGAAAGTGAAAACAAAGTAAGAATTGACAGCATAGTTAATGAAATGGCCAGATAACAGTGGGGATGCAGCTTGAATAAAACAAGGACAGTTCCACATATCCAACACAGATACAACTTTCCAATAAAGACTGAAAAGCTCAACATCACATTGGGTTTAGAATTCATTGGAGGCTGGAGCTGAGGTTTCTGCTGAGGTCTGATCATTTAAAAACAGAAAGATGCAGGTTGAGAGGAATAATGCAAGCACGAAGAGGGCTGGGAATGGGGGAAGGATAGGATTAGAAAATACTGAAGGGAGAATAGGAACCCGTGGAGCTCTATTGTAATTCAAGAGCTGTTGAAGTTTGTAATCCTTTGATGTCTGACAGAGAAGAGAAAAAGTTTTTGCTGAAACACAGGACAGAATAGTTTTGAGATACGGTGACCCCAGACTGTTTTAATAAGAGGTAAAGAGCGGACAAGTGTCAGTGCATGACATTAACTATGTATCTCAGAATGTGATGAGAGCAGTGATCAGCGAAACACAAGTTATTTTGGACATACCCGGGCAGAGTTGAAGTGCGAAGAGTAGAATTTCAGTTGGACTCCATGTGGAATAAATTTGAGAGATGGACATAAATCTCACTGGAGAGAAGAGCAGAACCTCTTCAAGTTGAGTATTCTGGAAGGGAAGTGGCAGTATTGTAGTTAGAGCATAGTAGAACTTCAAATGCTGGAACCACAAAACAAACAAAAAATGTTGGAAGCACTCAACGGTGGACTGAGGGGAGGAATAGAGTTGACATCTCCAGTCATGGACTCTTCATCATAACTGGAAAAGCGAGAAAAGAACCATAGAAGGAAGATAGACACAAAAAGCTGGTGACACTCAACGGGACAGGCAGCATTTCTGGAGAAAAGGAATAGATGACGTTCCGGGTTGAGACCCTTCTTCAGACTGAGAGTCAAGGGAATAGAAGGAATGTCTATGATAGAGCGCAGGCCAAAGGAAAGGATCACATCCAGTTATTATCCTTGTGCTTGTTTAATACTGCAGCCTCACCACCATCTTACTTTCGTGCAATTTCTAAAATTACTACTGGAGGGTTTTTTACACCAGGTGTCAAGGACATGTCGCTGTTTGTTGCACTTTGCAGAAATTGGTTATTACGAAGGATACATTGCCAAGACTTATCTGGAAAGAAGCCATGAAACAGGAATGAGCTGCCAGGAGAGGTAGAGGCAGGTACTATTGTAATGTTTAAGACAGATACATGGATAGGACAGGTTTAAAGGGACGTGGGCCGTACACAGGCAGGTGGCACTAGTGTAGATGTGACATGTTCGCCGGTGTGGGCAAGTTGGGCCGAACATCCTGTTTCCATGCAGTATGATTCTATGTCACTAGATGCACTAGGAGATGGAGGAAGACCAGAAAGAAGTGGTCAAACTGAAAGAGGAAAGCAAGGTTCCACAATCAGGAGCAAAATGCAGTCATCACAACCACACCTCTTGTTCCTTAACAACCGTGCACACATTTCCCTGCCTTTGGCATATGTGACCAATTCACCCTCAATTGGGAAAGCTAAAAAAAGTTATAAAATGCAGACTTAAAACCAATTATATGAAGTCACTCTTTAAATAATGCATGAAAAGTGAAGTTAATTATATTGATTAATTTCCTTCATATATTTAATACCTGTTTTTTTTTTAAATTATTATTTGTTTATCTTGTCACTAGGGTTGTTTTTATCTCTTACCTTCTGCAACCAAATGCAATTGTCATGTGCTCCATGTGCTTTAATCCTGCTGTAAATTAAAATATTCAATCAGTGTAAGTTGTGTTCCTCTGTAGTCATTAGTTGCAGTTGAGAATATTCCGTAAATACCCTATAAGCCTGCACTAATGTAGTGAACCAAGAGTGTTTTTTTCCCTTTAGTTTATTTATTTTTGTTTGGAGATACAATGCAGAAACAGGCCCTTCAGCCCAACGAGTCCACACCGACCAGTGATCCTACACACTCTAGGGACAATTTAATTTTTTTAAATATACCATGCCAATTAACCTATAAACCTGTACATCTTTGGAGTGTGGGAGGAAAACGAAAATCTCAGAGAAAACCCATGCAGGTCATGGGGAGAACGTACAAGCACAATACACGTACAATACAGACAAGCACCCATAGTCAGAATCAAACCCGGTTCTCTGCCGCTGTCAGGCAGTAGATCTACCAGCCTTTTAATTATCTATCTGCTTTGTGATTACAAACCCTGCTCGTCCCTTACGTTGCAAAACTGATTTTCTCAGTGGGACTGCATAGGATGTCTTAGCTTGTGCATCAAAGGACAGGTTATGCATAGAAACTGCCATCTTAACAGTACGCCAATGTATCGTTGGCACACTCAAACGAGTTTATTTAAAAACACAAATGTTTATTTAAATGAAGATTTTGAATATTGTTTGGCTTGCATAGATTCACTTTAATTAGATTAGGTCTGAGAATTCATTGTCCCCTTGGCAGCTGCAAGCAGGGCTGACTCAGTTTCAGACATAACTGCAAGAAATTGCACATGCAAGGTCAAAAATCGACAGCAAACATTGTGGATAAATAATTGGTTGGCAGACAGGAAACAAACACTAGGGAGAAACAGGTCCCTGTCAGAATGAAAGGCAGTGGCGAGTGGAGTGCTGTAAGGCTCGTTGCTGGGTCCTCAACTATTTACAATATATATTAATGATGTAGATGATGGGATTAAAAGTAACACTAACAAATTTGCAGATGACACAAAGCTCGGTGGCAGTGTGAACTGCGAAGAGATTGCTAGGACGCTGCAGAGTGACTTGGACAGGTTGAGTGAGTGGGCTGATGCATGGCAGATGCTGCATAATGTAGGTAAATGTGAAATGGCACAAACAAGGAGGCGGATTATTATCTCAATTGGGTCAGATTAGGAAAAATGGAAGTGCAACGACACCTGGGTGTTCTTGTACACCAGTCACTGAAAGTAAACATGCAGGTACAGCAGGCAGTAAAGAAAGCTAACGGCATATTGGCCTTCATAACAAGAGGATTTGACTATAGGAGTAAAGTAGTCCTTCTGCAGTCGCACAGAACCCTGGTGAGACCACATCTGGAGTATTGTGTGCAGCTTTAGTCTCCTAATTTGAGGAAGGGCATCGTTGCTATTGAGGCAGTGCACCGTAAGTTCACGAGGCTAATCCCCGGGATGGCGGGACTGTCATATGAGAAAAGATTGGAAAGACTGGGCTTGTATTCAATGGAATTCAGAAGGATGAGAGGGGATCTTATAGAAATGTATAAAATTATAGAAGGACTGGACAAGCTAGATGCAGAAAAAATGTTCCCAATGTTGGGGTAGTCCAAAGCCAGGGGCCATAGTCTAAGAATAAAGGGGAGGCCATTTAAAACTGAGATGAGAAATTACGTTTTCACCAAGAGAGTTGTGAATTTGTGGAATTCTCTGCCACAGAGGCAGTAGAGACCAATTCACTTGATGAATTTAAAATAGTTAGAACTCTAGGGCCTAGTGGAATCAAGGGATACAGGGAGAAGGCAGGCACGGGTTACTGATTATGTATGATCAGCCATGATCACATTGAATGGCGGTGCTGGCTCGAAAGGCCAAATGACCTCCTCCTGCACCTATTTTCTATGTTTCTATGGATGGTAAATGTTATAGATGACACCAGGTTCTGCATCCTCGCCATCAATGTAAACTCCAAGGGATTGATCCTGGTATCTGTCATTAATCCTATTTGTTTATGCCTCAGCACAATGTAGAAGCATTACTGCTTCCCCGCACCCAGGATGTTGGGTGTGAATTAAATTATACGTAGCTTCGAAGAGGAAACACACACAGATGACACCCAACCCAGGTGACTATTTGTGTGCTAACCACAGAAGCAGATCTACAATCACACACTACAATCGCTCCACACTTTTAAATCTCTACTTCTGCAGCAACATCTCTTACTTGACCCTTGGACTATCCTTGGTCAGACTTTGCTGGCTTTACCTTGCACTAAATGTTATTCCCTTATCATGTATCTATACACTGTAAATGGATCGATTGTAATCATTTAATGCGATCCTTTATGCGACAGGCCGGTAGTAACTGTTACGTGAAAATCATGTCACCATGCGCTACACGTGCGCTGTCAGTACGTCAGCGTGCGCAAGGAATACATCATGCAGGTGGCGCACGAGGATTTTGAGGATTACAAAATCCTGGGGCGACGCGTATTACCGCACTTCACTGCACACGCCACCACGCCTCATCACGCACCATGCACACGTCACGCGCCAACCAATTATTAGGGTGCCACGTAAATAACGCATAAATGACGCCAATGTGGGGACAGGCCCTTATCTCAGTACACATGACAATAAACAAAACTGAACTGAACTGAACAATATTCTTAAAAAGATAACGTATCAATATAGTAGCAATGGTACAACATTTTGAGATTTTAAAAATCAAGTCTGCAATTTATCCCATCAGATAAAGCATAAAAAGAAGTTTAATTTGACACCTAATTCAGTATTAAAAAGTTATGGCCATTTTCATACTCGGAAATTAGCATCTTGTTCCCCATTGCCTTTCCATTGACTTAACTCAAAAGCTGTGATCGAGGACAGTCAAAAGCCCATAACTTTCTTAAAAATTAAGAGCTCAATGAAATGTTCAGTTATTATAGATTGAAGTATTCTGAAACAAATATGAAACAATCTTACTTGGATGACCTGAAATTAAAGCATATAATTAGTTAGTTACCTAATTGTAACTCATTACAAAATTCAATTTCTAGATCTAAACATCTATCCATTTCCTAAGAAAAGATAAACATTTTAAAATTGCCTAAGTGTCCAAATAACATTCACACAATAATTCACAATATAACATGATTTTTAAATCTAATTTTCATTAATTTATAGGCCAAATTGAAGGAATTTAGTGTTTAAGTCCTGTAAATTAATGGCCATTTAAATCAACTTGCGAGAGGGTTTTTGTGGAACGTGGTGGATTGGAACGTTGCGGTTTGCGGTGAATTTAACTCCCAGTCGGCAGGAAAAATACTGCCGGTTTGTATATATTTTTTGTCCCCTTTTCACAACATGAAAATTTGATTAAAGGTTTCCTAAGAACCACGTTTTATGTAAAAATAAACTGTGTACCTTCTTTTATCCCCTACGTAAGGTCCGTCCTGTTGTCGACGTTCACGGCTTTAGAAGACGATTTTTAATTCACTCTTGCTAATAAATGATCCAGCGTAGTTTAAAAATAACTTCATAAAACAAATGTTGGAGCGATTTCTCTTTAGCAACAAAATCCCCTGAGATGGATCGATTTGATTTTGCCTGGAGAAACACGGCATTTTAAACCCGCCCCCCCTCTGAAAGGTGCCAAAGTCGCGCACAGGGGGAGTGACAGAACTGCAGCGCCGCTGAAGGTAAGTTTTGTAACATACCTAAATATAGCAAGAGGAGCAAGCCCATCCTCTAGCCAACAATCAGCCTCTCAGGGAACCTCCCTGCCTGAGGTCATGTTGCCCATGATTTGTCCTAGTCGTTTCTTGTTTCCAGTTCCACCCACCCCTCTACAGTCAGAATGAAGAAGGGCCCCAACCAGAAAAGTCACCTGTCTATTTTCTCCAGAGATGCTCTACTGACTCGCTGAGTTATTTCAACATTTTGCATCTATCTTTGATAGATTAAGCAGACAGGTTCAATTTTACTTCGGAGTCACGTGAGTGACTACGTGAAGAACCCCGCCTGGCGCTGGAAACGGCATTACGTCGACGCTGACGGCAGAAGCAGGAGCTGCACAGACAGCTCCTCGACAGCGGTAGGTTCGGAACCGGCAGGTAAGTGCAGTTGAAAAATTTTTTTAGGACTGGAAAACTCCGTGCCTGGTGGAAACCAGGATTTTAAAGGATTTTAAAAACAAACTAAAAGTTTAAATTGAACAGAAATACTCTGTTAAAACAACGGAGTTTTGAAAAGAACGTCCCAGGGGAATACCCAGCGATCGGGACGAGAGATTAATTACGGGGCCGGTTCCGATACTGGTACCGTTAAAAATACGGTAGAGAGGTTAAAATGCTCCACAATCTTTTGGCAGGATTTTTTTTAAAGTCAGAAAGGCTGTAATTTAAAAAGTTAATAAAATTCGCGATATGGAGAAAGTACTCCAAAATATAAAAAAGAGACAAGGGTCACAGTACCCAAACAGCCCAAAAAAGACCCTGAGGGGCTTGAATATACAAAATATGGCTATGTGCCAAATTGAGAATTGAACCCTGGATTAGGGTGGAGGAAGTCTCTTTGGATATAATTCCAAGTGGATCAGGGCTGCAAAAGACAGACCCTGCAAGTGGTGATGTGAATTATGAATGCACACCACAAATAAAAAAGTGAGGCCAGATGTGCCTGAGATAGCAAAAGATTTTGCTATATCTAAAGGAAGTGGTGAGGCTATGGAAGGAAACCTAGCTGCCAACATTAAATATATGGTATCTCACCAACTTCAAGAATACGATAAAACTTTTATGTTTTATTAAAATATCAACGGTAAATCCGTTTATAATATCCATGTCTCAAATAATATGAGATATAAGAAATACAATTTCAAAGTATTTCAAAATGGTGCAAATAAGTAATACTTTCAAAATAAAATAAATTGCCATCAGTTGTGGAGCTCAATAGGAAGAAATATATATAATTTACCGAATCTGCACTATAGGTTTGCAGATCAATACAAATCAGGATATATTAAACTCCTGATTATTATAGAATAAACCTGCCTTATGATAAATCAAAGATATTAATTACAAAAGAACAGACTACTGATCTTTAAACTTTGGGGAGAAAAACTATGATCCAATGAAAAATTTTGATAATGGATCAAAACAAAGGCAAAGATCTTTTAACTTGCGGTGAAAAAACTATGATCCAATGAAAGATTTGATAATGGATCAAAACAAAGGCAGAAGTGGTATAATCCAAACATAGCCTTATCTAAACCTATATAATTGGGGAAAAGAAGGCTTGAAGTACGTTGAAAAGGTGCAAACATCTGGTTACAAAATAAGTTCATGAAATCTCCAATTATGGGGGATTACAGGTGTATTATGATTGTTAACCAATATAACTAAGGAATGATTGGTTCACCTGTATAAAAAAAAATTAAAATTGATTTCAGGTTTGCACTCAAAAGTAATTTTTAATAAAAAGGGGTACGTACATGTATATTATAAAATTACCTCAGTGTAAAGATTTCATGGTATAAACCATACAAAACATCATTATATTTACACTTTCACAGTGTAAGAAAATGGAAACATCTAGAACATGGAAAAACTGTTGTGATTAACAAAGTGTTAATCAATATTACAGGTGCTTGAAATTAATTAAAGTGGGTCAAGCTGTGCAAGTTAAAACATTGTCCAAACAATCAATCAGTTCAAGGCTGTTAAACCGAACACTGAAGGAACAATTATACTGATAAAAGATCAGCACTTGCACTAATGAGGTCATGGTCATGGGTTATCTCGATTACATTTAAATTGGAAGAGATAAGAGCAGCTGCAAATTAGTGCCTGCCATTACAAACCTGGTGAGAGGTAAGGACCTGACCCATTACATAAAGCATATGCTTAGGCATTAATAAAATATTTATAAATTACTATTCTGAATTTAGAAGTAATTCAAGCACCATAAGAGAGGGGGAAAATTGTTCCATGATATAAATATGTCTAATTGTTGTTGACATACTTTGTCCCTCCATTAGGTTAGGTAAAAAATAAATAAAGTTCCAAAAGAAGGAATACAGAAGCGTATAAGAATATGTATGCCTTGTGAAGAGGCTTATGCAAAATCTCAAATGATACGTTATCATTATTAAAGTAATGTAAAAAAGGTTCATAAGCTGCTTCAACTATAAGATTAACAGCTGTTGCAAACTGAAGCAAGTGTTACAGATGATGTACAGCTTCTGTGAATGTTTGGGTAAAGATAAGAATATTATCTATTCTTATAACAATAATTGATATGTCTCTTGTTCGGACTGCAGAAAATAATACCAGGCGAACATAAATGGTTTGTCCTAAGAAATCTTCCAAACATTCGTATTAATTGTTGAAGTATAAGGAGTTATGGATTAAAAAGATCGATTGTTTTATTATGGAACTGTCCATGTCGTATCAAGATGAACAATACCACGGCTGTGGCATATGTTAACAATGGTCAAATTTGGGAGAAAAACATATTGTCATTATTTTGCATTACTTACGATTAATCTGGTTATATACAGATTAAATCACTGATCTTTCAAATGTTTCTTGTGGGTCACAAGATAAGTCAAATAACAATCATGGGATTATCTAAGTAAACAGATGTGGCATATTTTAAAGTTTAGTCCACCTGTTTATCTCTAAGGAAGAGACAATGGTATCGGAAGATAACAAATTTGGGAGAAAAAACATATTGTCATTAATATGGATTACTTACGATTAATCTGATTGCATACAGATTAAATCACCGATCTTTCGAATATTTCTTGTGGGTAAACCAAGAACAGTGAAGGTGGATGCTTTTCTCCCAATTACATGAGGAAAAGATTTCTTTGTGTTCCTCATTTTTGTTTAATAGGGCAGTGTCTGATGAAAATGTAGCGGGACACTGCCAGAGGCATTTTGGTGGCCTAATACGGGTCCTTTATGGTTTCATAAATATTGTGTGATTTTGAACTGCTAGTGATGATTCATAGTGGCAGCAATTTATTGAAGTCAAAAAAGGGGTCTCGACCTAGGTCGTTGCCTGTCTCCCTTCGCTCTTTGGATGCTGCTGCACCCACTGGGATCTCCAGGTTTGAGAAACCCTGCAGTAATTTATTGTTGTACAAAAAAACTCCATGACATGAAAATATGAATTTGACTATCTACAGGTTGACCAGACCATCACAACAGCTGATGGTCAAAGAATGTTAACCAATATAACAATATATCAATAAAATAATTATGTATAAAGAAGTGTTATACCTGCAATTTGCAGAAATAAGTCTAAAAAACAATATTTTGTTATAAGAAATTGGAGGTCTGTATATACAGTAAAGTTATTTTATCATATTAGATATATGTGAATTCCTTGTGGATTGCATTTTCTAAGTATCTAATTGATAGAGCCAATAATAGGGCTCAGAGTGTTACCGTCTTATAAACGGACAATATATTAACCAAGAAGTTATCAGATGCATTCATAATATCCCAATATGGAAAGGGATATATATGTAAATGTTAATAATATATATATATATATATATATATATATATATATATATATATATATATATATATATATATATATATATATATATATATATATATATATATATATATATATATATATATATATATATATATATATATATATATATATATATATATTGTGTGATTTTGAACTGCTAGTGATGATTCATAGTGGCAGCAATTTATAAATATATATATATATAATTGATGAAAATGTTGCAGTAGGTAAGAGTCTCTGTGGCAATGAGACTGCTTATTACACACAAAAACCACATTGGGTTCAGTAAAAACTGATGGTTATAGAGGAATGTATTTCTAGATGGATAAAAAATTGGATACATTCAGTAGGAACTAGACACTGAAAGGTGGAAAATCACTCTGTTAATGAGGAAAATACATTCACAGGAATGGCACAGGATGAGCCACTCGAGCAAAGATGCAAGGCCGCAGGAGGCTGTAGATTACTGTTAAAGTAAAAAGGAACCAGTCATGGTGTCAGATTTAGACACGCAATGTTCGGTTCTCTATAATTGTTGCTTTGTCATGCCATAAAAATATATATATCAATTGGTATTTGTGATAAACTTGCCTTTCAATGGAAAGGGCATTATTTTCATTTTTTATAATGTGAAATAATTTATCACATAACTTGAGGCAATGTTTGGGGAAAATGTGTTATTCGCTCGTTATTGTGTTAAATGAGCCGTACTGTCGTATGGAATAAATTCTACGACACGAAAAACACAGAAAGCTTCAAACTCTTCACGTAGTCACTCACGTGACTCCGAAGTAAAATAGTAAGATTAAACGAGGACTTACCAGTTCGAAGTTTCATCGTTATTTTATGAGGAGTAACGATGAGGGATTACGTGCCCTCCACTCCCCACCCTCATAAAATAAATGATCATCTGGTAGTTCTAAATCTATGATGAGCCTTACTATCTTACTCCGGCTATTTGTGTTCTGTGTTTTTCATGCCTCTGCTTTGAAGTATGCCGTTTCCAGCGCCAGGCGGGGTTCTTCACGTAATCCCTCATCGTTACTCCTCATAAAATAACGATCAAACTTCGAACTGGTAAGTTCTCGTTTAATCTTACTATTTTAGAAGAATGAAAGGTGACTCATGGAATAGGTGAGGGAATACAGAGAGAATGTGTAGGAAGGAACTGCAGATGCTGGTTTAAATCAAAGATAGACACAAAATACTGGAGTAACTCAGCGGGACAGGCAGCATCTCTGGAGAGAAGAAGTGGGTGACGTTTCGGGTCGAGAACTGAAGAAGGGTCTCAACCCGAAACTTCACCCATGCCTTCTCTCCAGAGATGCTGCTTGTCCCGTTGAGTTACTCCAGTATTTTGTATCTATTTTCGGAATACAGATAGATATGGTGCATTTGAATTTCATGAAGCTTTCAATCAGGTCCCACATAGGAGATAGGGTCACAACTTTGGAGCACAATTTTAGGTAAATATACTGATGTTATTGAAAATTGGTCTTGGCCAAATAGCAAGGAGTGGAATCAGATGGATCATTCTCAATTCGGCAGGTTGTAATTTGTGGAGAATTTGTAGGGAACAGTGCTTGCACCCCAACTATTTACGATTTGGTTGAGGGATCAAATAGTTCCCAAATATGCTGAAGAACTAGCTGGGGTTTTTAGTAGGGAGCAGGATGTGACATGGTTTGAAAGGGAGCATAAAAAAGCAAGGTTAGTGGGCAAAAACATGGCACAGGCAATTGGAGGGAAAATGTGATTTTTTCCAACTTCAGTGCACTTAACACCAAAGCTGACTATTTTATAGATGGTGAGCGATTGGGCAATGTTAATGCTAATACTCAAAGAGATCTAGATATGGCAACACAGTGGCGCAGCGGTAAAGACGCGGGTTGGATCCTGACTACGGGTGCTTGTCTGAACAGAGTATGTATGTTCTCCCCGTGACCTGCATGGGTTTTCTTTGAGATCTTTGGTTTCCTCCCACGCTCCAAAGATGTACAGGTTTGTAGGTTCATTGGTTTGGTATAAGTGTAAATTGTCCCGAGTGTGTGTAGTGTTAATATGCTGGAATTGCTAGTCGGTGCATACTCAGCGAGCCAAAGGGCCTGTTTCCATACTGTATTCCATAACTAAACTAAACTATTATAGTACACGCTTCACTGCCAGCCAGAACACAGCTACTGCAAGTGTTTGGGAAGGCAAATATATATTTATTATGAGAAGATTTAAATACAGGAGTAATGATGCCTTACTGTATTTAAGACGGCACATGGAATATTGTGCAAATTGTGGTCAATTTATCTAAAAGCAACATATACTTCAATTCAATTCAATTCAATGAACTTTATTTTTCCGTTAAGAACTTTGGTGCCAGAGAAGCAGTGCAGGCAATATTGACAAGGCTGCTTCCTGGCATAGTAAAAGGAAAGGAGATCTGCTAGAGATATGCTGGAGATCGGACAATATCTGTGTAGGGAGAACATGCAAACTCCACATAGACAGCACAATCTTGTGTTACGGGAGTTGTGAGGGGTAAATGTATTAGGCGTACCATTGTGCTGTCATTACGATTGGTCAATCAAGACTGAGATGAGAAGAAATGTCTTCACCCAGATTTATTAGTTTTAGTTTAGTTTAGAGATATGTAGTTTGGTTTCCACTTGTGAACTTGTGCGAACTTGTGAAATGATCACTGCCTTTAGCTGTTCCTTTGGTTCGTTCACTGCGCCTCCTCCTTATGGTGTGGTCACCTGGTAATAATGGTAATGTATTGGTTATTATTGGTTATTCTTGCGTCATTTTGTTAATGCCCATGTCCAGGCAGTATGTTTCCATGCAAGGGAAACACACTGCATCCCAGGCTAAATGACAATAGGTGTGACTAGCTCACAAACTACTCAGCCATCGGCCCAATCAGACACGTCCTGGGCTATATTGTGGACGGTTCCATATTTGCTTTGGCACAGTGGCGCAGCTGGTAGAGCTGCTGCCTCACAGCGTCAGAGATCCAGGGTCGATTCTGACCTCGGATGCATTCAGCGTGTAGTTTGCACATGTGACCGCATGGGTTTCCTCTGGGTGCTATGGTTTCCTCCCACATTCCAAGGATGTGTGGGTTTGTTTGTGAAATTATGCTGTAAAATTGCCCTCGTGCGTAGGGAGTGGATGAGAAAGACGTTAGATAAAGCTAGTGTAATTGGGTGATCGATGGTTGGCATGAACTCAGTGTGCCGAAACTTTGTTTCCATGCTGTATCTCTAAACTAAGCTAAACTTGAAACACACAAAACTATAGTGAAAGCAAGTTCTGCTCAATCTCAAGCTCCTTAAAAAGACTTTCATTCTATTTTCCCCTCCAAAAAGGTTAAATGAGATGGATTCCAAGCAAAACGGGTGATATTTGCCAAGTTTGCTGTGAATAGATGTCACTTGTTCCGTTATGTCAGGATGAGTGGGAGTTTGGATGAGCCCTAATGTATCATATATATATGTATATATACACACACACATACTGAATAATTGTTCATTACTTTTTAATTAACTGTCAGGAATGCACAATTTTCTAGAATTAGATGCATTAGAGGTAATTCACAACTGAGTGGCTAATATGAAAGCAATGGCAATTATTAACTCGTTAGCTTAAATACATGGTTTTTATTTCAGCCATTGAGAGTATAATCTCTGAGAGTGATGGAGGAGGCGCAGTGAACGAACCAAAGAAACAGCTAAAGGCAGCGATCATTTCACAAGTTTGCACAAGTTCACAAGTTATAGGAATTAGGCCATTTGGCCCATCGATTCTACGCCACCATTCAATCATGGCTGATCTCTGCCTCCAAATCCCATTTTCCTGCCCTCTCCCCATCTCCCTTGACACCCAGTCTAATGAAGAATTTGTCCATGTCTGCCTTAAAAATACCCACTGACATGGCCTCCACAGCCCTCTGTGACAATGAGTTCCACAGGTTAACTACACTCTGGCTAAAGAAGTTCCTCCTCACCTCCTTTCTAAAAGAGCGCACTTCAATTCTGAGGCTATGACCTCTGGTCCTAGACTCCCCCCACCAGTCAAAACATTCTTTCCACACTCACTCTATCTATGCCTTTCCGTTTCACCGAGGAAATCAGGTGATACTGGAATTGAGACAAAAATCACTGGAGATGTTGACTAGTTGGGACAATTCCTGTAGACAAGAATAAGGACTGACCGAAAACAGAGCTTAAAATTATGACAGAGCTGGACATAGAGAACACATTTTCACAAAATATGTCACAAAAACAAGAGAGTCACAAACACATCAAAAGGAATTAATGAGAAATGCACTCATAGAAACAGTTTAGAAGATAGGGCATGCTGACACCTATAATAGATTATCGTATTGATGCTCTTAAAGGTATATTAGGCTTGCAGATGGACAAAAAGTAAATAAAAAGATATGCAAATACAACAAGATGAACTAGTAGATTCTCAAAGAGCACAATTAACGGCAAAGGTCAATTGGACTGAACAATTGGACTTTAGCAAATAGTCCTGTATGATTTATATACTTTCCTAAGACATTTCACCATTACATAAAAGGCCATTATTCTGAGTGTTAACACTCATGCCCATGTGCTGAGCAGCTGGAAAATTTACCGCAAGAAAATGCTTGATATGATGAAGTTTTGAAATAAGAATTGAAACTGACCAAGGAAGTAAACATCCATGCATGCATACAAATCCACATGCCTGCACACACACATGCACACACCCACACACGCACACGCATCCACAAGTGCACGAACACACATACACACACGCACATACACGCACACACATGCGCGCACGCGCACAAACACACACTGTATTGTAATCATGTATTATCTTTCCACTGACTGGTTAGCACGCAAAAAAAGTTTTTCACTGTACCACAGGTGACAATAAACTAAACTCAACTAAACTAAATTATACAAGCAACAGAAAAATAATGAAGATGGTGAAGAACTCATAAAGTAATGTAGAGGAATAGAAAGTACCCAATGAAGACAGGATTGTTCAGAATTGAACAGAGTCAGACATCTCCCAAATGTTATCTTCCCCAAATTTATATCTAGCCATAAAAACTATGTGGGTATTGTTATCTTATTGTCACACGAATTGAGATTCAGTGAAAAACTTTATTTTGTGTGCTATCCAAAGAGATATATCATAAAATACTTACTCATTCATTGCAATGTTTTCCTTTCTTTCAAAAGAAGCAGCTCACCATTGGAAGCAGCGGTAGATTGACACACCAAAAATGACAAAGCTCCTACATGTTATTATTCGAATAATGATATAGGGTGGCATATCAGCCCATCATATAATTCAAAAGCAAAGGAACAAATTGTAGGGTTTAAATGTTACGATTTATGTACGCAATTCTGTTTCGGTCAGTGTGAAGTAATAAATATGATTCACTTCAAAACAATGTCATGTGCTCCTTGAGCAGCTGCAATCTATTTACATTATCCACCCACCTTTATTAGTCTGAAGAAGTCTGAAGAAAGGTCTTGACCCGAAATGTCACCCATCCTTTTTCTCCAGAGATGCTGCCTGACCCGATGAGTTACTCTACCACTACGTGCCTATCCTCAGTATAAACCAGCATCTTCAGTTCCTTGTACATATTACATTTATTAGTATTTGTTTTATGTGTCCCCATGAGCAGGAAGTTCCTATTGTGACCATGCCACGTGTGGAATTACCTGTGGAATGTCTACATTATTATTTTTTTCTTTCTCAGCAAGGTTAATATCTGAACTCTAAGAACAGAAGGCATGATTCTCACCAACAATGCTCACCGTGTGATTCAACATCACCACAACTCGAGAACCAAGCGCAGGATTAGATGCTACAGATGAAGCGAAAGATGCAGGGAGCCACTTACAGTGGGGAAGGAAGAGGTTGGGGACTAAGGAAAGATTAGCTGCTGCAAGTCTGAGCACTGCCACAAAATCCCCTCGATTCACTTTATGATTCACAGCTCACGTGGTAAGCTGTGAAATGGCTGCAGAAACACAACAAGTGCACAAATCATTGCTGTAAGAAAGACAATGGTTCTTTATTATCACACATACCGAGGTACAGTAAAATTCTTCCTTTGCATACAGTTCAGAAAATTATTACTATACATAAACACAATCCCAGATTTAGTACAAAGTGTAAAGGGGCGGAACAGTGGCGCAGCGGTAGAGTTGCTGCCTTATTGTGCTGGAGACCTGGGTTTGAACCTGACCATGGGTGCTGCCTGTACAGTGTTTGTAACTTCTCCTCCAGACCTGCCTGGGTTTTTTCTGAGTGCTCCAGTTTCCTCCCACGCTCCAAAGATGTAAAAATTGTAGGTTAATTGGCTTTGGTAAAATTGTAAATTGTCCCCAGAGTGTGTAGGATAGTGCTAGTGTACGGGAATCGCTAGTTGGCGCAGACTCGGTGGGCCGAAGATAATAGGAAATGCAGAAACGGTATCATTAAGTCATCTCTCCTAACGTTGGTACTCAATGTGGCCATGAATTCATGCTATATCACTCCTGCACGTTTGGTATAGCAGTGGGTGAGGATATGTTGGTATCTAAAATCTAGTGCTCAAATTTGAGTGATAACTCAAAGTTCACTGTACCTTAATTGATTCATGTGACAATAAACTGACCTTGAAACTGTGAAACCTTGCTTTCTATCCAACTTCTCGTCTGAAAAACAATCCATCCCTTACCTTTCCAACAAAGATGTGCTACTTAATCCACCATTTTACTTCGGAGTCACATGCGCGACATATCGTTGAGCGCATTTGCATCGACAAGCTGGGGGGGGGGAGTGCGCTCTCTCCTCCAGCTCCTTCATAAGAACGGCAGGTAAGTGCTTACCTTTACTCCCACAGGATGAACAAGGGCAAGTGGAAGGCGACGCTCTCCAGGAGCCGTGCTGCTTCGACAAGCCAGCGGCCTTTGTCCCCGGAGCTGCAAGCACCACCGGCAGCTTCGGGACGTGTGGGGGCAAGAATACGGAATTCAGGCGCTCCCGCTACTTTAGCGCCCGACTCATCACCTGAGTGGTTTACCGCCCCGGAGCTGGATACAACTGATCCAGACTTCGAGCCCCCTTCCCCCAAGAAAAGAGGGGGGAAACAGGTACGTGCGAAGGGGCCTCGCTCATCGCCAGCGACTTCACCCAGAGTCCCAGTAGGCCCGAGGGGGCTGGGCCGGGGGACAGCTGCACTACAGGGGAGCCCTACAGCTGTGCACCACCACGTACCACTGCCAGGGAGATCTGCCGTAGAGCAGTCTGGCAGATCTACTGCTGCGTCGAGCAGGCCTGCAGGAGCAGGTGCCGCCGGCAAAACACCCCGTCTTAGTGGAGCAACTCCTCAAGCGGGACAGGGACCGGGAAGAACGGGACTCACGGGCATCCACAAGCCGTGCAAGGAGTCCTCTCAGTATCTCGTCTTCACCAGCCAGAAGTGCCAGCAGTTGCCCAGCCGCTGTATTTGAAGACGACCCGGGACAGCCAGTGACCGCTGAGCCAGAGCATGAGGAGGATATGCTGGACGTGGTGGGCAAGTTTGCCGCAACCACACAAACAGGGGAACCCCTGCACCACAAACTGGCGGGCACCATTGATTACCTGATTACTCACCAACTCCAGAGTCAGGTACTCAATGATACTATGGAGAAAATAAAACCGCCCGAGAACTGCATCAACCTCAGTGTTCCCCCGGTTAATGCTCAAATCTGGGGACACTTGAGTACGGCCACCAGGATGCAGGATGTCCGCCTCCAGCGTATCTTAAAGGTCCTCTCCACGGGCATAACGGCGTTTGCTAGGACCCTTGACGGAGATAATGTGTCCAGTGAACAACAAGATGCCCTGGCACTCCTATGCAACGCCCAGTATGAGATCAACTGCCTGCGTAAGAGCTCCATTAAGCCCACACTCAACCCCAAATTCGCAGGGTTGTGCCGTCCATCAACCGCTCCACCGCCTCATCAACTGTTTGGAGACCTGTCCAAACAAGTGAAGGAACTAGACGAGGAGGCCAAAACAGCTGGCCTAATGAAACCTCCTACGACTAGACTTCACCCATACCACCGGCAAAAACCACACACAAACTGGAAACCGCGGCTGCCGGACAGGACACAAAGGACCTATCCACCTCCACTTCCCCAAACACAACGGCCTTTTTTAGGACAAGGCCAACAGCGGCCTGCATGGAAGATGCGGCCGCCATCCCGTCAACCTCCACAACGTCCACCCAAAATGACATACGCGAGGAACCATAGTTAACCATGGAGGTAAGGGGGCCTGGTTCCTCTCAGACCATAGCATCCCCTCCTGCACAAATTGGTGGGCGATTGCGGGCTTTTTTGGGAATATGGAACACTATCATTACAGATGAGTTTATTTTACAAAGTGTTCAAGGCTATGTTATAGAATTTATTGGCGGTAAAAATCCCCCTACCCAGCATTCGCCTCATAGGAAATTTACACTATCCCAAAAAGAGGTGGAGGCAGGACATGCTGAAATTATATGGCTAGCAGCAAAAGGGGTGATTGGCAAGACAACGCACGAACCCCTTGAGTTTGTGTCCAACATTTTCACCAGAATTAAAATAGATGGGGAATGTGGGATTATAATAGACCTAACTGAGCTGAACACTTTTGTACAATATACCCACTTCAAAATAGATACTTTTGAAACAGCCAAGCAGATGCTTTACCCGGGGTACTTTATGGCATGCATCGATTTAAAAGATGCATACTATACGGTGCCCATCTCTGAAGCTCACAGGAAATTTCTAAAGATTGTCTGGAAGGAACAATTATGGGAATACAAAGCATTGCCCAATGGAATCACCACAGCCCCTAGGCTGTTTACAAAATTAGTAAAACCTATATTGGCTCTTCTCCGACAACAAAATTACATGGTTATGGCATATTTAGATGATATCCTTATAGTGGGTCAGACCCTCCAATTGGCTACAACGGGCAGTGGCTGCAACTTAGGCTCTCTTCGAGAAGCTGGGATTTGTAATCCATCCAGCCAAGTCAAAATTGCACCCGGTACGGGTTATGGATTATTTGGGGTTCACCCTAGACACCAACTTAATGATGATTACCATCCCAACTAATAAAGCTACTGCTATAAAAGAAGAGTGCCACAGTCTTGCTTGCACCAGGGTACCGACCATCCGGCAAATGGCAAAAGTAATAGGGAAATTGGTAGCTACATTCCCATCTGTCGTGCTACAGACTGATGCAAGCGCACAAGGCTGGGGAGCAACTGATACGATGTCCAGTTGTGGTGGCAGATGGAACTCTCGTGAGTCTACCTTCCTTCAGTCACACGGGATAAATTATATAGAAATGCTGGGGGCATTTCATGGACTGCGGGCTTACTGTACTAACTCACGGGACTTACATGTCCGCCTCCAAGTAGATAACACTACAGTAGTGGCTTACATCAATCATGTTAGTGGTATCAGGTCAGTATCTTGTGATGAATTGGCAAACACAATTTGGCACTGGTGCATTGAGAGGAATATTTGGATTACAGCGGCCTATTTGCCAGGGAAGCTTAATACAGTGGCAGACACCAGGTCACGGGTATCCAATGACAACATCGAGTGGATGTTGAACCCCAAATTTTTGGAGACATTATAGCTCACTATGGGACACCAGATATTGACCTTTTTGCGTCCAGGTTGAACCATCAGATACCAACGTATGTGTCTTGGGAACCAGACCCTGGGGCAATAGCAATGGATGCATTTTCTATCCATTGGGGGAAATGGTTTTGCTACGCATTTCCTCCATTTTGCCTCATCAGTCGGGTATAGCAGAAAATTAAACTGGACTCTGCAACTGGCATATTGATCATTCCCGACTGTCCCACACAGCCATGGTACCCGATGATCGTTAAAATTTTGAAACAACCATGGATTTCGATTGGTAAACACCCCAAATTGATTACTCACCCCATTACGGGGGATAGTCATCCATGCCATGGTCACCTAAACTTGTTGGCCTGCAGGTTCTAAAAAGACCACTCATCAAGGCGGGCATCTCATCACGAGCCATGGAACTCATCTCAGCATCATGCCGAGAATCAACTCGGGAGCAGTACCTCACGCAGTTCAGGAAGTGGGAGGCATTCTGTGCTCGTACCAATAAGACTTCCAACACAGCAACTATCCCTGATGTCCTGGAATTCCTAGCTGGCCTCCATTTCGATGATGGCCTTAGCTACAGTGCCATCAACAGCGCCTGGAGTGCACTGTCCTCATACCTGGATATAGGTATAGGCTCAAACCACCTGGTGTCTAAACTCATGAGGGGAGTGTTCAACACCAACCCTCCACGACCCAGATATACCTTCACCTGGGATGTAGGGATCGTCTGACCCTACTGAGGAGCTGGGCTCCAATGAATGAGCTACCACTGAAACAGCTCACCCTCAAGGTGGTGATGCTGATGGCACTGACTACAGCCCAACGAGTCCAGACATTACAAAAACTGCGACTGGATAGCATGGTGGCCACCCCTGATCAAATAAATTTCTTTGTCCAGGATTTATTGAAGCAGCACAGACCAGGGGTTCATGGGCTGCAGTTGGAGTTTCGGGCATACCCTGTAGATGCCACTCTCTGCATAGTCACCCATCTCCACCACTATATCGGAATTACAGGAGCCATCAGGAACAAGGAGCAGGGGCTCCTCATCAGCCACAAACCTCCGCATCATCAGGTGACTGTACAGACTATCGCCAGGTGGCTCAGGGTGGTGTTGGATGCAGCAGGAGTTGCTACTAACAGTTTTAAATTTCATTCTACTAGGGCTGCATCCACATCAGCGGCGAGGGCCATGGAGGTGCCCATGGACCACATCCTCGCCACCGCAGGCTGGGCCAGTGAAGAAACCTTTCAAAGGTTCTACAATAAGCCACTGGTCGCCCCTGCGACATTCGCAGAAGCTGTGCTGGGAGCCGCTCAGTGAATGTCTGTCCCCGAATTAGGAGTTATTTGTTTGTTTTATTTGATTAATAAATTGTATTACTTTTTCAGCCAGTTTCGACTGAACTGCATTAACAGCCTTCCTCCATCGGACTTGCGGCAGTGTGATAGCATGGACGTTGTCCAGGGCGTGAAATCACAGAGCTTTGAAATCTTCATGAAGTCACTCACGTGACTCCGAAGTAAAATAGTAAGATTAAACGAGAACTTACCAAGTTTGAAGGTTGATCTTTATTTTACGAGGAATCGCGGTGAGGGATTTCGTGTCCCCCCCGCTCCCACCCTCTATCATAAGGTAAACTCGTAAGTTCTACGTTCTTCATCTTACTATTTTTAGTCATGGTGCGTTCTGTGATTAACACCGCTGCTTTGAAGGATGGCGCGCATGCGTGCTGGCGGGGTCTTCACGAAATCCCTCACCGCGACTCCTCGTAAAATAAAGATCAACCTTCATATTTGGTAAGTTCTCGTTTAATCTTACTATTTTGTGTTCTTGATATTCACCAATGTCAGCCTCACTTTCTAGTCTTTAACAGTCCAGGCATCTCAGGGTGTGGCCATCGTTCAATTAAATGGTGAGTAAATGAAATTGTTATTCTGCATTATTTTAATTTTGCATTATTATTTCTCTTACCCCAAATATAATGAAGTTCGCATGCAATATGAAAAGAAGGGAAAAGTCACCTGTGGACTATTCAAGCTCATTTTAAGTTGAAACGATTTCAAATTAAATAGTTCAATAGTAGTGTGCACGAGGAGTTCTCGTTACCTCAATCTTTTGTGAGGAATGTTAATTTACAGGAATTAAACCAACTGGGCAGCACAGTGGCTCAGCGGTTCAACAATCAGTGTTGCTGCCTTACAACACCAGTGACCCAGGTTCGATCCTGATAACGGGTGCTGTCTGTACAGACTTTGTATGCTCTCCCTGTGACCGGGTGGGTTTTCTCTGGGTACTCTAGTTTCCTCCCACACCCCAAAGACGTACAATTTGCTGGTTAATTTGCCGGTAAAACTGTCTCTAGTGTGTGGGATAGGGTTACTGTACAGGGTGATTACTGGTCGGCACAGAATCGGTGGGCCTAAGGGCCTGTTTACACACTGTATCTCTAGTTTTCTTGCAAACAATTGTGTGGATGTGCAATGGATGCATGCTGTGTTATTTTACTTCGGAGTCATGTGAGTGACTACGTGAATAGAAGCCCGTACAGCCGTTGGTGCGTCATGACGTCAGACGTTGGTGCAGTCGGCCGGTTGGAGCAGCAGCGCTCCTCCAAGCGGTAAGTTTAAAAACGGAGGTAAGGTTTTTTTAAATTTTTTACCACAGGTCATTTTCTGCGATGGTTTGGAGTTCTTGGAGATATGTTGCAGAAAGTGAAGAAGGTGTCGGCGAGGCGCTCCGCAGGTAGAAAGGAAAGTGACAAGGAGAGTGTTGTGGATGGAGGCCCGTCTGGTACACCTGGTCCGGTGCTGGCTACACAGCCAGTGGTTGCGGACCCACTTCCTGGGGGCAGTGAAGGCTTGCCAGTAGGGCGGAAGGCCACTGGCAAGTCTGTCAGGCCCGTAGATGAGTTGGGCATGGAGGTTATACCCTCCATAGGAGAGTTTGTTTGCTCACGGCTCTCCCAGGTCGAGATTTTATTACAAAGAATGCTCGACAGGGACCAGCTCCATGAGGAGGAGTGGTGCCCAAGCCAGGCTGATGGAGAGCTTGTGCTAGCAGCACCTGTTTCAGGGCTGCAGAACTATCCTGCCTGTAAGGAGGATGTTCCAGCTCCGTGAGGAGGAGTGGTGCCCAAGCCAGGCTGATGGAGAGCTTGTGCTAGCAGCACCTGTTCCAGGGCTGCAGAACTATCCTGCCTGTGAGGAGGATGTTCCATCAGTGCAGTTTGCTGACACTGATTCTTTGCTGGGGGAGAGCAGTAAAGAAGTTCGGTTGGAGGTAATTCCGAACATTGCTGGGAAGTTTGCTGAGCCTAGAGAGGCAGGAGAGGCGATTGATGTAGAACTGGCTGAGGCCATTCAGTATATGCTCTCCCACCAGCTACAGGAGCTAGCTATGGATGAAGCAGCAAAAAACTATAAAGCTCCTGTTAATTGTGATCTCCTGAAGGTACCGGTGGTTAATCATCAAATTTGGTCACAGATGGGTATGCCTGCTAGGGCCCAGGAGATGAAGTTTCAAAAAGTGCTTAAACTGTTGTCAGCAGGTATTACAGCTGTGGTGAAAGTTATTGATCCAAGCAATATGGTTGAAGCACACCAGGACGGACTGGGATTCCTTTGTAATGCATTTTTTGAAATCAATAATATCAGGAGGGCCGCTATTAGGCCAGTGCTTAATCCGAATTTGGCGAGTTTGTGCAAACCGACCAGTGTACCACCACAAAATCTGTTGTTTGGAGGTAACCTTGCAAAAAGGGTCAAAGAATGTCATGACGATGTTAAAACTATGGCCCTCATTAAGCCGGCTGGTAAGCAAGGCAAAAGGTTTTATCCATATTGGAAAGGAACTAATGTGGATGCAGGAGAAGGAACGAGCCGTTCAGGTTTTCAATTTCGGAACTGGCAGGCTGCCAGCATGAAGGGGAAGGTGCCTTTCTCTACAAGAGGTGGAGGACAACAAGGTCTGCAAGGAAAGATGCAGATAAGGAAAACATCGACAGACGATGAATTAACTGATGGTCCTGTTCAAATTGGGGGAAGGTTAAAATTGTTTCTCAAACAATGGCAGCAGTTGACATCAGATTTGTTCATACTTAGTAGTATTGAGGGGGTGAAAATTGAATTTTACTCTAAGGACAGTCTACCTAATCAACATTTTCCTAGTCGTAAACTTATTTTTTCAGATGAGGAAAATGGGCTTATTCAAGCAGAGATTCAGTCATTACATAAGAAAGGGGTAATTGAGCCTTCTGTTTATCAAAGTCGACAATTTTTGTCAAATATATTTCCCAGATCTAAAAAGACTGGGGGGTGTAGAATTATTCTGGATTTATCGAGTTTGAACAAGTTTGTTTGTTATAGGCATTTCAAAATGGAAACCTTTACCACGGCCAAACATCTAGTGTCCAAAGGGTGTTATATGGCAACTATTGATTTAAAGGATGCGTATTACTCAGTGTCTATTCATGATGATGATAGAAGATATTTGAAATTTATTTGGATGACTCAGCTGTGGCAATTCAGGACATTGCCGAATGGATTAACTTCAGCTCCTAGATTATTTACTAAATTGGTAAAACCTGTGTTAGCATTAGAGCTCAGGGTCATGTGGTAATGGCCTACTTAGATGATATTCTGATTGTTGGAAAGACTCATGCTGAAACTCAATCATCAATTTCAGTTGTTAAAATCACTTTTGAACAAATGCGATTTGTTATTCACCCAGATAAATCTAAATTATTACCAGTCCAAATTATTGATTATCTGGGATTTAGCATTAATTCCAATCATATGTTGGTAACTTTGCCCAGGGATCAATTGAATCATTTAATTGAGGACTGTGTTAATCTCGTTGGAGAACAACGGCCTTCGATTAGACAAGTAGCCAGGTTAATTGGGAGGTTTGTTGCAGCATTTCCAGCTGTGCAGTATGGTCCTCTGCATTATCAACAATTACAACGATCAAAGGAATAGGCACTGAGAGTACAAAGGGGCCATTTTGATAGGCCTATGCAGTTGTCAGCTGGGGCGATTGCTGACATACAATGGTGGATAGTACATGTTTCAAAAAGTTTTAGGAAGGTTTTGGTGGAACCACCGTCACTGATATTACAGACTGATGTAAGTGCACTGGGTTGGGGTGCAACAGATATGTCTTCTAGTTGTGGAGGCAGATGGAATGTGGATGAGACATCGCTTCTTCAATTAAGAGGGATTAATTATTTAGAGTTGTTGGGCACCTGGTATGGGCTCAAAGCTTATTGTTCTAGAAGGAGGGACTTGCATGTGCAGGTCCGGATTGACAACACCACAGCAGTGGCATATGTAAACCACATGGGTGGAGTTAAGTCACAGTCTTGTGATAACCAGATTTGGAGCTGGTGTATTGAGCAAAATATCTGGCTTTCAGCACTTTATTTGCCAGGAAGATTCAACACCGTAGCTGACACTAGGTCACGTCAGTTTAATGACAACATTGAATGGATGTTAAATCAGGATGTATTTAACCAAATGATTGTTCAGTATGGATTGCCAGATAATGACTTGTTTGCATCTTGATTAAATCATCAGTTACCTAGATATGTTTCATGGCAACCAGATTCTGGGGCAGTAGCAATGGATGTGTTCTCGCTGCATTGGGGAGGAATGTTTGTGTATGTATTTCCTCCATTCTGTCTCATCAGCAGATGTTTGCAAAAGATCAAGGAGGACTCCGCTTCAGGGGTATTGGTAGTGCCAGATTGGCCTACACAAGCATGGTTTCCCGTTGTATTACAAATGGCTAGGGAGCCTTACATTCTTATGCCCAAGAATAAAAATCTACTGCTAAATCCAGTCACTGGGGATCAACATCCTTTACATGATCGTATTGATCTGTTAATTTGCAGATTTTAAGGAGGCCATACCTGGGGAGAAGACTGTCTCATCGGACTGTGGACGTTCTCACGTCGGCCTGCAGGGATAGTACACAGCAGCAATATATCACCTATATAAGGAAGTGGGAGCAATTCTGCCCACAGCAGAATATTGTATATCACACTGCAGGGATCACGGACGTATTGGAGTTTTGTCTACTCTTTATTTTGACCAAAAATTAAGTTACAGTGCGATCAATTCAGCCAGAAGTGCTCTGTCTTCTTGTTTACCTATGAATGCAGTAGGGACACATCCGTTAGTTTCACGATTCATGAAGGGAGTTTTCAATTCTAATCCTCCTAAACCCAGGTATGCCGGTATTTGGAATGTGAGTGAGGTTCTTATGGTTCTTCGCCAGTGGGCTCCGGTTACAAGCCTATCTATAGCCAAATTAACTATTAAGGCGGTCATGCTTATGGCGTTGGTTTCAGCTCAACGTGTACAAGCGTTGCAAAAGCTACGGCTAGATAGAATGCATGTGTCGGCAGATGCCATTATATTTTATGTCTATGATTTGTTTAAACATAATAGAAGAGGCATGACAGGATGTAAGATTGTGTTTTCAGCATATCCCGCAGATGATCGCTTGTGTGTAGTTTCACATTTATCTCGTTACATTGAGATTACTAAACCTCTGAGAGGAACAGAGTTGGCTTTGTTTATTAGTCACAAAAAACCACACAGTAAGGTGTCGGTGCAAACAATTTCAAGGTGGCTAAAGCAGGTCCTGGCAAGTGCTGGAATTGATACTGATAAATTCAAATCTCATTCCACCAGGGCGGCACTTTCCCCCTGAGTTAGAGGGGTTTGTTATGATTTGTTTGTAAATAAACTGTTATTCATTTAACAAATGTTGTTACTGATGCATGATTGATTGTTAACGATTTTTGAGACAATCCAGGCAGTGTGAACGTCGGATTTGGGTCTGCGGCGTGAATTCACAGTGCTTTGAAGTCTTCACATAGTCACTCACGTGACTCCGAAGTAAAATAGTAAGATTAAACGAGAACTTACCAGTTTGAAGTTTGATCTTTATTTTATGAGGAGTCGAGTTGAGGGACTACGTGCCCTCCGCTCCCACCTCATATATCTCATCTGGTAGTTCTAGTTTTATCATCTTACCATTATACTTCAGTCATTGTTAGCTGTGAATTCATTCCGCTGCTTTGAAGATTGACGCACCAACGGCTGTACGGGCTTCTATTCACGTAGTCCCTCAACTCGTTTAATCTTACTATTAATATACAATTAACTATATCAAATTTAAATGTTCCAAGGCTCTCTTGTACTAAGCCCACCCACAAATAAAGTGCAAATTACTCCAATTAAGACACATGTATACATTTTAGGAGTTCAATTTAAAATGATAATAATTTAGATATTTCGATTTTCTTGATGCAAAGTGAAAAGCACCGTTTATTATTTAAAGATTGCACCCGACTTATAAAATCCTGCTCATGTTATTTTATTTATAATTTGCTTTCCTTCGTCTTCCAGGCCAGCTCTGCTATGACACGAATGAAGAAGGTCTGTTTCTGGACTTATAATCCCTATATTTGCATGTGTGGGCACGTATCCAGTAAAAGAACAGGGAATCAGTGTAAATGAATCCATTAATCCCTTTCACAATTCAGCCACAGACCAATATAAAGTCAGATTTATTTGTTGTCAAGTGCCGTGTGGAAGCTTTAGGAGCAGAATGATTAACGCCGTTACTAAGTCTGGGAAAATATTAAATTCAAGAGTTCACGTGCAATATGAAGACAAGGGAAATGTCATCTGTGGATTGTTCAAGCTCATTTTAATTTGAAACTCTATTTCTGTCTTGCATTCACTACCAGTGTGAACCAGGAGTTCTAGTCACCTAAACCTTTTGTGGGGAATGTTAATTTACAGGAATGAAACCAATATTTTTTCCAGATTTACTGAAAGTATCAGGCATTTGTTTTTAAGCTCGATTCTGAGGATTCAATAAAGGTGGTTGAAGGAAATTCCATGTATCAGGTGCTTAAAAGAGAATGCCAAATAAGAGTCTAAGCATTTCACAAAGGCTTTGAGTACATTAGAAATAGCGCTTAAAGTCATCTGAAGGCCCTAAAACGCAAATGTAAAAGACTAGGTAAACCATAGATTGCAATATATATACAGATGCAGATAGAAAAGAAGAGTGGAGTGCTTTAAACAGCTGCACCTCCACATGACAGCTGTTAAAAATGTGCTGAACAAAGGCTGGCAAATTAAGGGTGTTGCAACTTGAAGTGGGTGTGAAAAGCATTTCCATGTTTGGTGCTCATTCTGCACAGAAGACCACAGAGCAACATGCTTAGCAGCAGGAGAATGGCTATGTGGCAGGTATACTAGGAGAGAGATTTTGAGACAACAACTGAAGAGTACAGGTTTCCGATGCTGGTTGAAGAACTTCCTTCCCATTTCATTGCAATGCTTTCCTTCCGCTAATGACCTGCCCAGTCAAAAAGCCCATCCTCCCATCTCCACAAAGGATTTCAAAATAGCTCTTCGGCCATCGGTGCTGGCTCTGATTTGTTCTGAGCCTCTTCATACCTCTACTTTCCCTCTCCCCTGACTCTCAGTCTGACAAAGGGTTTCGACTTGAAATGTCACCTATTCGTTTTCTCAAGAGATGGTGCCTGGCCCGCTAAATTACTCCAGCATTTTGATTCTATCTTCAAAATATTCAGCATTTTCCCTTTCTCAGCTTCATTTCCAGAGTGCAAATAATTGCTTTTGAAAAACTGTTTCAATTTCTGAATTGTAGAATCATCGTCATAATGTCATACAGTGTGGAAGCCCATTAGTCCAGCTTGGCCACACCGACCAACATCCCGCATCTACACTAGTCCCATCTGCCTCCATTTGGACCATAACCATGTAAATCTATCTGATCCATGTATCTGTCCAAATATGTTTTAAATGTTGTGACAGTGCCTGCTTGAACTACCTCATTGGGCCATATACAGTCCATTCCCGATTTTCCGGCATCGTTGGTTCCAGAGCCTTGCTGGATTTCCATTTTGTGGGACCATTAGAGATTCCTCGTCGGTTTTCTCCCACATTCCAAAGATGCACAGGTCTGTAGGTTAATCGGCTTGGTATAAGTGTAAATTGTCCCTAGTGTGTGTGGGCTAGTGTTAATGTGCGGGGATCACTGGTCGGTGCGAACTCGGTGGGTTGATGGGCCTGTTTCCATGCTGTATCTCTACAAAACACATCATTGGACCCCAAAGAGTTAAATGTCCATGAGGCATTCAACTGTTCCCCTGTCTCACACATGTTACACTGTCACATAAGTCGGGACTCAATAAGTGCCATGCATTCCTGGGGATTCATTTGTTTTAAGTCCATTTAGTCTGTGTAGAATTTGTATCTAATTTTATCGGAGTCACGTGAGTGACTACGTGAAGAACCCCACCTGGCGCTGGAACGGCATTACGTCGACGCTGACGGCAGAAGGAAGAGCTGCAGAGGCTAGCTCGTCGACAGCGGTAGGTACGGAACCGGCAGGTAAGTGCAGTTGAAAAACTTTTAGGGTCTGGAAAACTCCGTGCCTGGTGTATTGAACCAGGATTTGAAATGAATTTAAAAACAAAAATAAAATAAAAGAGTAAAATAGAACAAAAATACTCTGTATAATACAACGGAGTTTAAAAAAGAACGTCCCGGGGGAATACCCAGCGATCGGGACGGGAGATTAATTACGGAGCCGGTTCCGATACTGGTGACCGTTAAAAATACGTCAGGGAGGTTTAGATGCTCCACAAACTTTTGGCAGGGGGGGGGGGGGGGGGGAATTTTAAATGTCAGAAAGGCCATAATTTAAAAAGTTAATAAAGGCCTTCAGACGGAAAATAATGGAAATATTCCCTAACCTACCCTAAGGGGGTTTCACATATAAAAAAGAAAAAATATGATGAAATATGGTGGGAATATCTACCTCAGATATTTCTGAAAGTAGTCTCCTTGAGGGGGAAAAAACTCAGGAGAAACAAGGGCAGTGAAAAATAAAATGGAAAAACTGACCCTAAAAATGCACTGATAGTGGTGGCTGGTCATAAAGTACCCACCACAGCACCAATATATATATATATATATATATATATATACACACAGGTGTATGCACAACACCTGAATAAGAAGTGAGGCCATGGAAAATTACCATGGAAACGAAAATTAGTTGGTCTCTCACTAAAAGCTGTTATGGTTAAAACAGCAGAACTAATGATGAGTGAGGCCATGAAAAGTAAACATGGAAACTAAAAACTCACCAAAGCTGTAATGATTGAAACAGCAGAATATGATAAAACTTTTATGTTTTATAAAGATATCAACGGTGAATCCGTTTATGATATCCATGTCTCAAATTATATGAGATATAAAGAAATACAATTTCAAAGTATTTCAAACTGGTGCATGGCATTACTATTCAAAAATAAAAATAAAATAAAATAAAATGTTGTGCAAATAACTAATACTTTTAAAATAAAATAAATTGCCATCAGTTTGTGGAGCTCAATGGGAAGAAATATATATAATTTACCAAATCTGCACTCTAGATTCGCAGATCAATATAAATCAGGTTATGTTAAACTCCTGATTATTATGGAATAAACCTGCCTTATGATAAATCAAAGATATTGATTACAAAAGAACAGACTACTGATCTTTAAACTTTGGGGGGAAAAACTATGATCCAATGAAAGATTTGATAATGGATCAAAACAAAGGCAGAAGTGGTATAATCCAACATAGCCTTATCCAAACCCATATAATTGGGAAAAGAAGGCTTGAAGTACGTTGAAGAGGTGCAAACATCTTGTTACAAAATAAGTTCATGAAATCTCCAATTGTGGGGGATTACAGGTGTATTATGATCGTTAATTTAATATAACTAAGGAAGGATTGGTTCACCTGTATAAGAAAACCTTAAAAATTGATTTTAGGTTTGCACTCAATAGTAACTCCAATAAAGAAGGGGGTACGTACATATATATTATAAAATTTCCTCAGTGTAAAGATTTTATGGTATAAACCATACAAAACATCATTTTATATACACTTTCACAGTGTAAGAACATTTATTAAAATGGAAACATCTAGAACATGGAAATACAGTTGCTATTAACAAATTGTTAATCAATATTACAGGTGCTTGAAATTAATTAAAATGGGTCAAGCTGTGCAAGTTAAAACATTGTCCAAAGGATTAAACCAGTTCAAGGCTGTTAAACAGAATACTGGAGGAACAATTATGCTGATGAAAGATCAGCACTGGCACTAATGAGGTCATGGTCATGGGTTATCTTGATTACATTTAAATTGGAAGGTTATAAGAGTCGGCTGCAAATTAGTGCTGCAATTACAAACCTGGTGGTAGGTAAGGACCTGACCCATTATATAAAGCGTATGCTTAGGCATTAATAAAATATTCATAAATTACTATTCTGAATTTAGAAGTAATTCAGCACCATAAGAGGGGGAAAATTGTTCCATGATACAAATATGTCTCATTGTTGTTGACATACTTTGTCCCTCCATTAGGTTAGGTAAAGGGTAAATAAAGCTCCAAAAGAAGGAATACAGAAGCTTATAAGAAAATGTATGCCTTTGTGAGAGGCTTATGCAAATATCAAATGATACATTATCATTATTAAAGTAATGTAAAAAAAGGTTCACAAGCTGCTTCAACTATAAGCTTAACAGCTGTTGCAAACTGAAGCAAGTGTTACAGATGATGTACAGCTTCTGTGAATGTTTGGGTAAAGATAAGAATATTTATCTATTCTTATAAGAATAATTGATACGTCTCTTGTTGGGACTGCGGACAATAATACCAGGTGAGCATAAATGGATTGTCCTAAGAAATTTTCCAAACATTTGTATTAATTATTGAAGTATAAGGAGTTATGGATTAAAATATCGATTGTTTTATTATGGAAGTGTCCATGTCGTATCAAGGTGAACAATACCACGGCTGTGGCATATGTTAAAACACACAAGATAAGTCAAATAACAATCATGGGATTATCTGAGTAAACAGATGTGGCATATTCTAAAAAAATTAGTTCAGCTGTTTATCTCTAAGGAAGAGACAATGGTATCGGAGACAACAAATTTGGGAGGAAAAACACATTGTCATTAATATGGATTACTACGATTAATCTGGTTGCATACAGATTAAATCACCGATCTTTCAAATGTTTCTTGTGGGTAAACCAAGAACAGGAAAGGTGGATACTTTTCTCTCAATTACATGAGGAAAAGATGTTCTTTTGTGTTCCTCATTTTTGTTTGATAGGGCAGTGTCTGATGAAAATGTAGCAGGACACTGCCAGAGGCATTTTGGTGGCCCAATACGGATCCTTCATGGTTTCATAAATATTGAGTGATGTTGAACCACTTGTGATGATTCATAGTTGCAGTAATTTATTGAAGTCTGAGGAAGGGTCTCGACCCGAGGCGTTGCCTATCTCCTTTCGCTCTTTGGATGCTGCTGCACCCGCTGGGTTCTCCAGTTTTGTGTAACCCTGCAGTAATTTATTGTTGTACAAAGGCATCCATGACATGAAAATATCAATTTGACTATCTGCAGGTTGACCAGACCATTACAACAGCTGATGGTCAAAGAAGTATATGAATGTTTAACTAATATAACAACATAACAATAAAATAATTATGTATAAAAGAAGTGTTATACCTGCAATTTGCAGAAATAAGTTTAAAAAACAATATTTTGTTATAAGAAATTGGAAGTCTGTGTATACAGTAAAGTTATTTTATCATATTAAATATATGGAGTTCCTTATGGATTGCATTTTTCTGAGCATCTAATTGATAGAGCCAATAATAGGGCTCAGAGTGTTACCGTCCTATTAACGGACAATATACTAACCAAGAAGTTATCAGGTGCATTCATAATATCCCGATATGGAAATGGATATATATGTGGATATTAATATAAATATATATATATATGTGTGTATATATAAAATATATATATATAATCTGTCCAAAATTGTAATATATGTCGGGAGATAAATAATCCTGAATTGCCTTAGGCAATGGACTCTAACTCTATCAATGATTCAAAAAAGTTAACATTGAAAATAATAATGCTGATGACTAGTATCAATATAAGAGGGCAAACATTGCAAATGTTACGTTATAATTGCATGTGGATACAGATTGCATTATCATATATGTTTATGAATTTACCAAACAAAGCACACCAAGAGGAGCTGAAACCAAGGTAAACCTATAAGCATATCCTGTCGGTCTTAAGTTGTGTGTGTGTGTGTGTGTGTGTGTGTGTGTGTGAACATTGATGAAATATGTTGAAGTAGGTAAGAGTCTCTGTGGTAATGAGACAGCACTACTTATTACACACAAAAACCACATTAGGTTCAGTAAAAACTGATGGTTCTAGAGGAATGTATTCTAGATGGTTAGAAATTGGATACACTCAGTGGAACTAGACACTGAAAGGTGGAAAATCACTCTGTTAATGAGGTAGATACATTCACAGGAATGGCACGGGATGAGCCGCTCGAGCAAAGATGCAAGGCCGCAGGAGGGTGTAAATTAATGTTAAAGTAAAAAGGAACCAGTCATGGTGTCAGGTTTGGACGGAGTGTTGGGTTCTCTATAATTGTTGCTTTGTCATACCATCAAAATATATATATCAATTGATATTTTGTGATAAACTTGCCTTTCAATGGAAAGGGCATTACTTTTATTCTTTATAATGTGAAATAAGTTATCACATAACTTGAGGCAATGTTTGGGGAAAAATGTGTTATTCGCTCGTTACTGTGTTGAATGAGCCGGACTGTCGTATGGAATAAATTCTACGACATGAAAAACACAGAAAGCTTCAAAATCTTCACGTAGTCACTCACGTGACTCCGAAGTAAAATAGTAAGATTAAACGAGAACTTGCCAGTTTGAAGTTTGATCTTTATTTTATGAGGAGTAACGATGAGGGATTATGTGCCCTCCACTCCCCACCCTCATAAAATAAATGATCATCTGGTAGTTCTAAATCTATGAGAAGCCTTACTATCTTACTCCGGCTATTATGTTCTGTGTTTTTCATGCCGCTGCTTTGAAGTATGCCGTTCCAGCGCCAGGCGGGGTTCTTCACGTAATCCCTCATCGTTACTCCTCATAAAATAAAGATCAAACTTCAAACTGGTAAGTTCTCGTTTAATCTTACTATTTATATCTACCATCAATATTGATTTGGTTGGAGCGGATATGTTGCTCATGTCTGCTGTGGTGAATTTACCTTGTGCGATCTCTCAAGAATCAAAGCAGTCACCTCTGTCTGGAGCAACAGGAGATGTTCAAGGTCCTCAATGAATATTCCTCCTCTGTATTTACCAAGGAGAAAGACAGCAGGACGGAGGAACTTGGGGCAGTCAATGGAAGTGTCTTGAGAGCAGTTAGTGTTACCGTTGAAGAGTACTGAAGGTACTGTCATGTAGGAACGTAGACAAATCTCCAGGGCCTGATCAGATATATCTGAGGACATTGCAGGAAGCTAGAGAGGAAATTGTGGGAGCTCTGGTTGAAATTTATGAGTCGTCCTTAAATACAGGAGAGTGTCGGAGGACTGGAGGGTGACAAATGTTGGGCCTCTTTTAAAGAAGGGCTGCAGGGAAAATGCTGGGAACTATAGGCCAATGAGCTTAACATCTGTTGTTGGAAAGTTACTAGAGAGTATTCTGAGGGATAGGATATACAGGCATTTGGAGGGGCAAGGACTGATTATGGATAGTCAGCAGGTTTTCTATGTGGAAGGTTGTGTCTTACAAATCTGTCTCAAAACTCCCTGTCAGAAAAAGTGTTTTCTCGTCTCAGTTCTAAATGGCTTACCCCTTATTCTTAAACTGTGGCCCCTGGTTCTGGACTCCCCCAACATCGGGAACATGTTTCCTGCCTCTAGCGTGTCCAAACCCTTAACAATCTTTATCTTCAGTTTAAACCAGCAACTGCAGTTCCTTCCTGTACATTTAAGTCACCAGGCTCAGGTAACAGAACATCTCTTCTACTTTCATTGATACAACATACTTTTATGTTGCATTATTGAATGTTTTTTTAAAATGTAAACACTCGACTCTAGATACAAAGACATAAAATGCTGAAAATTTCTGCTTCATCTCCATTTATTTTGTCCTGGTCAAACTTTAGTTTAGTTTAGAGATACAGCATGGAAACAGGCCCTTCGGCCCAGCGAGTCCATGCCGACAATCGATCACCCATTCACACTTGTTCTATGTTCTATGTTCTATGTTATCCCACTTTCTCATTCACACACTAGGGGAAGGTTTTACACTGGCCAATTAGTCTACAAACCTACATGTCTTTGGGATACGGAAGTGAACCGGAGCACCCTGAGGAAATCCCACACAGTCACAGGGAGAACGTGCAAACTCCACACAGACGGCACCCGAGGTCAGGATTGAACCCGGGTCTCTGGCGCTGTGAGGCAGCAGCTCTACCACCTGTGCCACAGCTCACATGCGCCCAAGCTCTACCTGTTCTTTGGCATGATATGAGGCACAGTGGTTGTTTGTGACCTACCTCCATTAACCTGTTCACTGCCAAGATTTTTTTCACTATTGGCCATGACCCGGCTATACCGAGGCTCTTCACTGCATCAACAAACTGAGTTGTTGCCGTTTCCCACTCTCACAAATAAAACTTAAATATAAGACAATGCCAGAAATACTCAGCATCTGCAGATAGCTGTGTTTTATCAGCTTAATGATCCATTTGATGTTTTTTATAAGGAATTACTTCAAAACTGCTCGTAAAACATCAAGAACACATGCAATATGGGGAGGAAAATGCCACTTCCTGAAGCGTTAATACACTCTCTCTGAAACGTAAGCCCCAACCAATTAAACTACAAGGCTTAAAAATGAATAGATGGGAGGAAAAGCAATCTGTTGAGCTGTGGTTAATAAACTGAGGAGCGATGTGGTGTATGGGTGCTTTTCAATTGATTGATGTTTGTTCGAGGAAATAATAAAAACAGATCAAGTCCCATCACAGTTGGAATTTGTTTACCATTGCCTCACAGGCAGTTGATAACAGGAAGCAGTTACAGAAATTATATACCTTTGGGAACAGTCTTCAACATATTATGCACAGATATAATTGTCATCTCTCTCTATGTTCATTTCCTCTGTCCTTTGTGTAAAATCTCATTTCAAAACACATTGAGGATGAGAGTATTTTATAGACATTAGTAGCAGACTGATTTCCTTCCCACTGAACCCATAATCAACGCAACAAGTTATTCAGGCAGACTCGTTTTCTTTTTTGCGTCTTTTTTAGCCTGGAATTTACTTATTTACTTATTTATATTCTGTGAAATGGTCAAACACTAAGATCATAAGGTCATAAGTGATAGGAGCAGCATTAGGCCATTCAAGTCTACTCCGCCATTCAAGCATGGCTAATCTATGTCTCACTCTCAACCCCATTCTCCTGCCTTCTCCCCATTACCCCTGACTACAGCACTAATCAAGAATCTATCTATCTCACATTAAAAATATCCATTAACGGCCTCCATGGCCTTCCCTGGTGAAGAATTCCACAGATTCACCACAATCTGACTAAATAAATTCCTCCTCATCTCCTTAAAGGAATGTAATTCTGAGGCTATGACATCTAGTCCTAGACTCTCCCACTAGTGAAAACATCCTCTCCACATTCACTCTATCCAAGCTTTTCACTATTTGGTAACTTTAAATGAGGTCCCTGCTCATTCTTCTAAACTGCAGCGAGTATAGACCCAGTGCCTTCAAATGCTCATCATAGGTTAACCCAAAGTGAAGTACTATTAACAGTGAAGTACAGCTGACATGACATGAAAATATCAGCCGAGTGTGAGAATCTCCTGGCATGCAGAGCCCAATTTTCTATATCTCTTTTGGATTATTTAGGTATTTAGGTATTTATTTAGATCTTTAGGTATTATTCATTTTACTGAAGCCTGAGGCCCTACTAGGTTCAGGAATCATTACTTTCCCACAACCATCATATTCTTGAACCAAACTGCACAACCCTAAGGAATTGAAAATAACAGATAACCTCTGGGGTTAGGAGGGAGAGATAGATTAGCAATGATTGAAAGGCGGAGTAGAATTTATGGGCCGAATGGCCTAATTCTACTCCTATCACTTATGACTTTATGACCTACCGTGAATTTGTTTTTTGATTGTGTATTTGCACTATTGGCTTGTTTTTGAGGGTTTTTTTCTTGTCGCAGTCTTGTGTAATTTATGTATAATTTACAGAACATAGAACAATACAGCACAGTGTCAGGTCCCTCGGCCGCAATATCTGTGCTGAACAAGATGCCAAGACAAACTAATCTCATCTACCTTCATCTGATCCATATCCATTGCCTATCCATGAGCTTGTATAAAAGCCTCTTAAATGCTGCATTTGTATCTGCCTCCACCACCCCTGGCAGCGCGTTCCATTCTGTATGAGAATCTTGCCCTGCATCTCTCCTTTAAACTTTGCCCATCTCACCTTAAACCTATGCCCTCTATATAATTTGTTTATGTGTGTTTACTATCTACCTCATTGGAGGCCCTCGGACTATCTTTGATCAGACTTTACTGGCTTTATTTTGCTGTTCAGTGAATGGCTCGAACGTAATCATGTATTGTCTTTCCGCTGACTGGTTAGCGTGCAACAAAAGATTTTCACTGTACCTCGGTACACGTGACAATAAACTAAACTCAAGTGGACGACCTCATGTCTATTACCATGAACTATGATGCATTTGTCTCCCTCCATTTGTAGCCGGAGATACCTGAATCATCTTGCCGCTCACCATTGTTTGTTATGTAGAGGATGCCTGAAGCTCCCTTTTCTAAAGTAAGCTGACGACACTCCACTCTGTGTCACCAGATACCACTAGATGGAGAGAGAGGATACAGTTTTGTTACAGTTGAGACTTCCAACAGTGCAGGGTGCAACAGAACTCTACTATATTGCTTTGGAAGCGCCAGTCATGATTGCTGCCTTGTACAACGTGGTGAAATGGATTCCATTCCATCAGTGTCTGGGTGGTGTATGACCAAAGGTAGCCCATTCTGAAGCTCCATGCCTAGTGTTCCAGCATCAGTCTGAAGTCTCCCAATATGTGCAATTCATGCACAACTGTGCTACACGATACTATACGATACAATAGAACTTTATTTATCCCAGGAGGGATTGATCTGCCAACAGTCATAAAACACAAGATACATGAAACATGAAATTAAAGTGAAGTGGAAAGGATTGGGGATGTGCAAAGATTGGGTGGCGGGGGGAGTTAGTCTACCCCACAAGTTGTACAGTTTGATAGCCACAGGGAAAAAGGATCTCCTGTGATATTCTATGCTGCATCAAGTATCGAGTAGGGGGCGCCGTCGAGTATGGACATAAAGAATTGGAGACCCATAACACTCTTGAATGTAGACTACAAGATCCTGTCCAAGGCCATCGCCAACCGGGTCAAGTCTGCTCTGGGACAGGTGATCCACCCGGACCAAACCTGTGCTGTACCTGGCAGGAAAATCTCAGACAGCCTAGCGCTGCTGAGAGATACCATCGCCTACGTGCAGGACAGACGGGTGGATGCCTGCCTAGTCAGCTTGGACCAGGAGAAGGCCTTCGACAGGATTTCGCACACGTACATGAGGGACGTGCTCTCCAAAATGGGTTTTAGGGAGGGAATCAGGAATTGGATCAAACTGCTCTACATCAACATCCAAATCAATGGGTGGGAATCAGACAGTTTCCCTGTAAGGTCTGGAGTTAGACAGGGTTGCCCTCTCTCTCCTGTCTTGTTTGTCTGCTGTATTGAACCTTTTGCTGAATCCATCAGGAAGGATGCGAGCATAAGAGGAGTGACATTGCCAGGCAGTGGGGGCATTCAAGTAAAGACCTCCATGTACATGGATGATGTCGCTGTCTTCTGCTCGGATCCAGGGTCGGTTCACAGACTGATTAGTATCTGCGACCAGTTTGAGTCGGCCACGGGAGCCAGGGTGAACCGCAGGAAGAGCGAGGCCATGCTCTTTGGCAACTGGCCCGACAGATCTTCCGTCCCCTTCACCATCAAGCCTGACTTCTTGAAGGTGCTGGGGATCTGGTTCGGGGGGGCTGAGGCATGTAACGAAAATTGGCTGGAGCGGATAGCCAGGGTGGGGAGGAAGCTGGAGCTGTGGAGGCAACGCTCCCTCTCCATAACGGGAAAGAATTTGGTCATCAGGTTGTGAGGTGCTTCAGGGCTGCTGTACTTGGCACAAGTGTGGCCTGTGCCTCCCTCATACACCACAGGGATCACCCAGGCCATCTTCCAGTTCATCTGGGGGTCGAGGATGGACCGGGTGCGACGGGCCACAATGTACAAGTCGGCAGACAACGGGGGTAAAAGCATGCCCAACGTCGCCCTCATTCTGATGGCCACCTTCGTGTGTGGCTGCATCAGGCGGAGTGTAGAGCCAAGGCACGTGGGCACCAAGTGTCACTACCTGCTGAGGTTCTACCTGTCCCCGGTGTTGAGAAGGATGGGCCTGGTGCAGGTGCCACGCAATGTGCCAGTCAGCTGGACATTGCCGCCCCATCTGTCGTCGGTGGAAGGGTTCTTCCGGACCAACACCTTTGACCACGTGTCCATCGGGCAGTGGTCAGCACAGAATGTTTACTACTTTTTGTAGTCTTTTCCTCTCCAGGGCACTCAAGTTGCCGCACCAAGCCACGATGCAACCGAGTCAGCAAGCTCTCTACTGTGCACCTGTAGAAATTAGAGAGAGTCCTCCTTGACAGACCGACTCTCCGTAATCTTCTCAGGAAGTAGAGGCGCTGATGAGCTTTCTTAATAATTGCATCTGTGTTCTCGGACCAGGAAAGATCTTCACAGATGTGCACGCCCAGGAATTTGAAGCTCTTGACCCTTACAACCATCGACCCATTGATATAAACAGGACTGTGGGTCCCCATCCTACTCCTTCCAAAGTCCACAATCAGTTCCTTGGTTTTGCTGGTGTTGAGGGCCAGGTTATTGTGCTGGCACCATATGGACAGTCGCTCGATCTCTATCCTGTACTCCGACTCATCCCCATCAGTGATACGTCCCTCTACAGTGGTGTCGTCAGGGAACTTGATGATGGAGTTCACACTGTGACCGGCTACACAGTCATGAGTATAGAGTGAGTACAGCAGGGGGCTGAGCACGCAGCCTTGAGGTGCTTCTCTGCTGATTGTAATCGAGTCTGACACATTTCCACCAATACGAACAAATACTAACAGCTGTTAGCCTTTTCACCCTTTTTTTTATTTTTAGTTAGTTAAAAGTGTTTGGTTTGTAGGTCTTTTAGTCTTTTTATGTGGGGGGTGGGGGGGGGGGAGGGGGGAAACTATTTTTCTCAGTACCTACCTGGTCGGAGATGCGGCTTTTCTCCGAGCCGTGTTTTCACCCCTTCCTCGCGGACTACCGGCAGTCTGGAGCGGCGTTCCTGCCGGGATCAGACAGGACTTCAGCTTCGGCGGTGGCACAGCGCTGGAGTGCCTTCGTGGAGCGGGCGATGCCTTGCCCAGGTCGCCGTGCAGTGGGCTCCGGAGGGCTGGGACCGCCGACTCCAACATCGCGGAGCTGCGGTCTGCGGTCTGCGGTCTGTGGTCTGCGGTCTGTGGAGCTTCCAGCCGCGGGCGGCGCTGAACTTTAAAAACTGCAGAGCCTGGGATCTCACGGAGGTTGCCAGAATCGGAGCTCCGACCAGCGTGGCTCGTGGACTTCAGGAGCCGTGGTCTTCGGGGATGAAGCGGCCGCTCCAGATACTCTGGGCCGCTGAGGAGTGTTCACCCGATGCCAGAGCTTCATCATCCGGCGAGAGGGCCTGAAGCATCGGGCTGCCGTAGCGGCGACAGCGGCCTCAATAGGCCCAACTATGGGTGAACTGGGATGGGGCTGGACTATGCTGCCTTCCCCCACAGTGGGAACCATTGTGGGGAGATGTTTTTATGTTTACTGTTAAATTCTTTAATGTTGTGTATTATCTTTGTTCGTGTGCTGTATTGGCAAGTCAAATTTCACTGCACCAATTGGTGTATGTGATAAAAAATGTCCTTTGTCCTTTGCCCTTTGCATCTTGCTGGAACCAGTCTGTTGCTCCGCAGGTTGACCAGTGTGCCATGGAGGGGGAGAGCTGTATTGCCCAAGATGCCAAATATAATGCTTATAAACAAAAGCTGATGCAGGCTACTGGCATGCCAAACATTTTTGTTTACTGCTCTCTTCTGAAAGAGCTTTTAAAATCAGTTCCATGATTTGTGTTAACATGTGGCATGTACAACATCTCCCTGCCATGGGAAGATAGCACTTGCCAGCCATTGTGCAGTAAATTACTGAGGACTAGGAGTATGAAAATGGGGAGGAGAAAGAGCAGTGAATTCCATAAACAATCCACCTGAATGTTCCACCAATAGCCACAACCCCAATTCATTAACAATCACAGTATCTGCTAGGCTTAACACAAAATTATAAGTCCTGGTGAAATAAATACTTCAAACATTTAATTTTCCATCTTTTTGCATTTCTTCAATGTCATAGAATCATAAAGCACAGAAACAGGTCATTCGGCCTACACACCCAATGCTGACCATTGAGTAACCATCAACACTATCCTAACGTGTCCATGCTCGTTAAACATGCTAGCAGCATCCCAAGATAAAAACAGGTGGAGAAAGAGGAATGACACTTCACATTTCTTGTTAGGAGCAGTTCAGTAGAGAATTGTTAAGGAAAGTTTGCATTTCATCGTCACATCTCTCCAGAAGACTACACCAACTCAGGGCGCACGGTGGTGCAGCGGTAGCGTTGCAGCGCCGGAGACCTGGGATTGATCCCGACTACGGGTGCTGTCTGAACTGAGTTTGTACGTTCTCCCCGTGACCGCATGTGTTTTCTCCGAGATCTTCGGTTTCCACCCAACCTCCAAAGATGTATAGGTTTGTAGGTTAATTTGGTTCAGTACAAGTGTAAATTGTCTTTAGTGTGTATAATATGCTGGGACCGTTGGTCAGCGTGGACTTGGTGGGCCGAAGGGCCTGTTTCTGCGCTGGATCTATTACAAAAAAGTCCTCCTCTTGACATTAGCACACATAATTGTCTGGAGGATAGTCAACATTTTTCACCTCCTCCTGAGCAAGCTTTTTATGCACCAGGGGGTTACACAAAAAGCTGGAGATAGGCAACGTTTCGGGTCGAGACCCTTCTTCAGACTGGGACGTCTCGACCCGAAACGTCCGAGTTTCTCCAGCTTTTTGTGTACTCTAAGAAAACATGTCATTCATGCTGTCGTGTAAATAATGATCTGCTGTCCAAAATTTAATTGTCATGTCTATTCCTTGATATGCAAACCCCTGGCAAAACAAAAAAACAAAGAATCCTTTGTCTTGCTACTCTTGGTGTTGAATCACAAGCATGGGAATTAGATAGGTACCCTTTTGAGAGAGTTACTGAAATTATGGCAAGAAATTCACCTGAATACTTGGGCCCCTCCGCTCGGTCCGCAAAAACCAACCCGACCTCCCGGTCGCTCAGCACTTCAACTCCCCCTCCCATTCCGTATCCGACCTCTCGGTCCTGGGCCTCCTCCATGGCCAGAGTGAGCAACACCGCAAGTTGGAGGAACAGCACCTCATATTCCGCTTGGGGAGTCTGCATCCTTCGGGCTTGAACATTGAATTTTCTCAATTCTGTTAACCCCTGCTGTCTCCTCCCCCTCCAACCTATCCCTCAGCCCTCGGGCCCTGGCATTCCCTCTATCTCTATCTCCCTCCCCACCCTAGTCGCACTAGCTTCTCATTTTCACACCACAAACAGCTTACAATGGCTTGTTCCCTTTATCATCGATACTTTTTTGCATATCTTTCATTCATTGTTCTTTATCTCTCCACATTACCGTCTATATCTCTCGTTTCCCTGATCCCTGACCAGTCTGAAGAAGGGTCTCGACCCGAAACGTCGCCTATCTCCTTCGCTCCTTAGATGCTGCTGCACCCGCTGAGTTTCTCCAGCTTTTTGTGCCCAGTCTGAAGAAGGGTCTCGACCCGAAACGTCGCCTATCTCCTTCGCTCCTTAGATGCTGCTGCACCCGCTGAGTTTCTCCAGCTTTTTGTGTACCCTCGATTCTCCAGCATCTGCAGTTCCTTCTTTAACGACATGTTTTCTTATGTGCTTGCTGTACAGTATTGATACCCTCATAGACACTAAAAGCTAGAGTAACTCAGCGAGAGAAGGATTGAGACCCTTCCTCAGACTGGTTAGGGATCAGGGAAACGAGAGATATAGACGATGATGTAGAGAACAATGAGTGAAAGATATGCAAAAAGAGTAATGATGATAAAGGAAACAGGCCATTGTTAGGTGTTTGTTAGGTGAAAGCGAGAAGCTGGTGCGACTTGGGTGGGGGATGGATAGAGAGAGAGGGAATGCTGGGGTTACTTGAAGTGATACCCTCAGTCTTTTCTTTGACTGGATAGCACAAAAACAAAAGCTTTTCACTGCAACTCGATAAACATGGCAATAACAAAACTAAACTAAACAAGTCTATTATATATTTTTGTGTTATGGTTGCAGATCTCTGATAACATGGCATTGTGGTAACACAACTAAAAAAGCACTAAGAATATGAAATTCATTCCTCTGAGCATCATTACTGGAATTAGTTGTACACCATTCCCATAAATACAATAAAGGCATTCCAACAGATATACATTGGCCATTCCACTATGCTCTCTGGTTTACAAGAATTCAGTTTGCTACTGTGCACCTCAAAATAAAGATCAGTGCATGTCATTCACAAGGATTTGGGTTTTAGTTTAGTTTTGAGATACAGCACGGAAACATGCCCTTTGGCCCACCGAGTCCGCGTCGCCCAGCGATCACCCTATTCACTAGCACTATCCTACACACTAGGGACAATTTACAATCTTTACCAAAGTCAATTAAACTACAAATCTGTAAGTCTTTGGAGTGTGGGAAAAAACCGAAGCACAGCGGAAAAATCTACATGGTCACGGGGAGAACGTACTAACTCCGTACAGACAGCACCCATAGTCAGGAAACAACTCGGGTCTCTGGCGATATAAGACAGCAATTCTACCACCATTCTGTGATGTTATCTCCTAATCTTACCAACAAAATTACAATGTTATGTCCAGTGGATTTAATCTATTTGATACCCCTACTGCCACATTGGATAATAAATGGCAAGTAACATTTGTGCCATATAAATGTCAAGCAATGGCCAATGAGAGAGCGTCCCATCATTTACACCTGGCATTTAATGGCATTATCATTTGCAAGACCTCATTTGAGAGTTCACGAGAATATTAACAGCATCAGCTTCATAAGTAATGTGGCTGCAAGAGCAGATCAGCAGCTGCATATCCTGTGGTGAATGACTCACCTCCTAACTCTCAAACACTCTTCCATCATCGACAACCCACAAGTCAGGAGCATGACGGAACACTCTCCGCTACATGAGTTCAGCTCATGTCCAACAACATTCACGAAGCTCAAGACCAGAAGAAAACAGCCCAGTTGACTGAAACATTATCAGTTTAAACATTACCAAACATCATCCTCATTACCCAGCACACTGTGCATGAAGTTCATACCAATTACAACCATAAAAAATAGGTGCAGGAGTAGGCCATTCGGCCCTTCGAGCCAGCACCACCATTCAATATGATCATGGCTGATCATCCAAAATCAGTACCCCGTTCCTGCTTTCTCCCCATATCCCTTGATTCCGTTTAAAGTGCATCTAAAGTATGCTATGAAGGTCCGCATTACAGTTCATAGGGTCATAGGTCATTAAGACATAGGAGTACAATGAGGTCATTCGGCCCATCAAGTCTACTTTGCCATTCAATCATGCCATCACATTGTTATTTTTAGTATGACACAAAGTATGTTTTAAAAATGTCTTAGTCTTTTTTATGGGGGGAGGGTGGGGTGAAAAGGGGGAAACTGTTTCTCACTCACTTACCTGGTCGAGATGCGGCTTTTCTCTGAGTCGCATCACACCCCCCCCCCCCCCCCCCCCCGCAGCCTACCAACTGGATTGGCACGGCCTTTCCTGCCGGAGACTGGCCAGAGCTTCAGCAGCGGCGCAGCACTGAATTCCATCACGGAGCGTGACGATACCTTGCCAGGGATCACTTATGTTGAAGCTCTGGAGTGTTGGGCCTGCTGCTTTAACATCGTAGAGCTGTGGTTTGCAGAACTTCTAGCCACGGGCACCACTGACTTTAACATCACAGAGTCCTGAGATTTTTCGCCAAGGATCACCAGTGTTGGATCTCCGCCCAGCTCAGCCTGTGGACTTTGGTAAGAAGCGGCCGATGAGTACAAAGGGGGACCGGGGGCGGGGGACGAAGAAGGGACCAACATTAGTCCCTTCTGAAGTCTGAAGAACGGTCCTGACTTGTAACATCGGACGAGCACGTGGTGGAGCCGTTGGGAACTTAGAGGGACCATTGGGACAACATTGAACACTTTGCAATTTTGTCAGTGCCCTACACGTGGTGACTCTTTGCATACATTGTGTAAGCTTTACAAAACAAAGAATTTCACTGTGGCATGTCACATGCGATAATAACATTTCATTAATTCATTTATTCATTCCAATGTAATACAATTTCTTTATTGACACACGGCTAAATCACAGAACTCCTTGGTTAGCAAAAAGGAACTGCAGATATTGGTTTATGTCAAAGATAGACACAAATGCTGGAGTGTGGCAGAGTGAGGGCTCACGGAAATTGGAGGAACAGCACCTCATATTTCGCTTGGGCAGCTTACAACTCAGCTATATGAATGTTGATTTCTCTCATTTCAATAACCCTTGCATTCCCTCTCTCACGCCATTCCCCCACCTTAGTCATCCTACTAGTTCCACTGTTTGCATCCTTGTATCCCTTCGTTATCACCACTTCTGCAGCCCTCTATGGACCATCTGTTGCAGGCCCTGCTTTGTACTGGCCTTGTTTTACATCCAGTCCCCTCCACTCTGAGCTTCAAACGCTGCAGCCCATCAGAGATGGCAAGAATTACCTGGACGCTGTGCTTCTGGAGGCAGTTACGCCCACTAGAGTAACTGCTTCCAATGTGGTCTGTGATGACGAAGAAGGTGTGACTGCTCGTCAGGCAGGTAGGGAAACAGAGGTGAGGACAGTGTTAGAGGAGCCCCAGCCCTTGAGCTTGTCAAGCAGGTCTGAGATTCTTGCTCCGTGTGCAGACAAGAGTGGGGACTGTAGGAAGAATGAGCAACCTGACCAGGGGATCGTGGTTCAGTGGGCCATTCGAGAGGGGACAGGGAAGAAAAATGTAGTTATCATTGGGGATAGTATAGTTAGGGGCATTGGCACTGTTCTCTGTCAGGAGGATTGAGAGTTCCAAAGGCTGTATTGACTGCCTGGTGCCCTGGTCTGGGACATCTCTTCTGACCTGCAGAAGAAACGGAGTGTGAGGGGAAAGATCCAGTTGTCGTGGTCCATGTGAGTACTAATGTTGTAGGTAGAATGAGGAAAGAGTTTCTTCTGAGGGAATTTGACCAGCTAGGCACCAAATTGAAAAGCAGAACCATGAAGGTAATAATCTCTGGACCTGAGCCGCATGCAAATTTGCATAGGGTTGAGAAAATTAGAGAGTTCAACACTTGGCTGGTGTGGAAGAAGTGGGGTGCATTTTGGGACGTCAAACAAGGGCAGGACCTACATAGTGTTGTAGAGCATAGGGATCAAGGAGTACAGGTGCATGGTTCCTTGAAGGTCGAGTCGCAGGTGGATAAGGTGGTCAAAAATGTTTTTGACACTTTGACCTTCATCAGTCAGAGGATTGAGTATAGGAGTTGGATGGTCATGTTGCAGTCGTATAAGACGTTGGTGAGACCACATTTATAATATTGAGTAGGTTGAGTAGGCTGGGTTTCTATTCCATGGAGCGCAGGGGGATGAGGGGTGATCTTATAGAGGTGTACAAAATCATGAGAGGAACAGATTGGATAGATGCACAGAGTCGAGGACCTGAGGACATAGGTTCATCCTTCTGAAGTTTAGAAGGATGATAGGGGATCTTATTGAAACATATAAGATTATTAAAGGTTTGGGCACGCTAGAGGCAGGAAACATGTTTCCGATGTTGGGGGAGTCCAGAACCAGGGGCTACAATTTAAGACTAAGGGGTAAGCCATTTAGAATTGAGATGAGGAAACACTTTTTCACACAGAGAGTTGTGAGTCTGTGGAATTCTCTGTGGAATTCTCTGCCTCAGAGGGCAGTGGAGGCCGGTTCTCTGGATACTTTCAAGATAGAGCAGGAGAGACTCTTAAAGGTGGAGGAATCAGGGGATATGGGGAGAAGGCAGGAATGGGGTACTGATTGGGGATGATCAGCCATGATCACATTGAATGGCGGTGCTGGCTCGAAGGGTCGAATGGCCTACTCCTGCATCTATTGTCTATTGTGTATTGAAAGGGAGATTTTGCCTGAAGAATCTGCTGGATTTCTTTGAAGAAGTAAACAGCAAGGTAGACAAAGGAGAGTCAGTGGATGGTGTTTACCTAGATTTTCAGAAAGCCTTTGATAAGGTGCCACACATGAGGCTGCTAAGGAAGATGAGTAAGGCAGAAGGTAAACAGTAGCAATAAAGGGGGGTTTTTTGGGTTGGCTGCCTGTGACCAGTGGAATCCATAGGGGTCGGTGCTGGGGCCATTGTTCTTCATGTTGTATATTAATGATTTGGCATAAGGGGGTTGAAGGCTTTCTGGCCAAGTTTGCAGATGATACGAAAATAGCTGTAGGGCCAGGTAGTGCAGAGAAACCAGGGCCTCTGCAGATTGGCAGTGTGGGCAGAGACGTGGCAGATGGAATATAGTGTTGCAAAGTGTGAGGTCATGCATTTTGGTAGTAGCAATAAAGGCACAGCCTATTTTCTAAATGGGGGGAGAATCCAGAAATCGGTACAAAGGGACATGAGAGTGCTCATGCAGGATTCCCAAAAAGTTAATCTGCAAGTCGAATCAGTAGTAAAGAAGGCAAACACAATGCTAGCAGATATTTCAGGAGGACTAGAATACAAAAACAAGAAGTAATGCTGAGGCTCTATAAGGCACTGGTAAGGCTGCAGTTGGAGTATTATGAGCAATTTTGAACACCATATCTGAGGAAGGATGTGCTGGCTGTGGAGAAGGTGCAGAGGAGGTTTACAAAAATCCCAGGAATGTGTGGGTTAACATATGATGAACGTTTGACGGCACTGGGCCTGTACTCACTGGAGTTTAGAAGAATGAGGGGTGACCTGATTGAAACATACCGAATAGTGAAAGGCTTGGATAGAGTGGATGTGAAGAGGATGTTTCCACTAGTGGGAGAGTCTAGGTCACAGCCTCAGAATTAAAGGACGTGTTTTTAGGAAGGAAATGAGGAGGAATTTCTTTAGTCAGAGGGTGGTGAAACTGGAATTCTTTACCACTGAAGACTCGAGTCCAAGTCAATGGACATTTCTAAGAAAAATATAGATTCTTGATTAGTAGTCACAGGTGTCAGGGGTTATGGGGAGAAGGTAGGAGAATAGGGTTAGGAGGGAGTGATAGATCAGCCATGAATTAATTGCACAGTGCGGCCACAGTGGCGCAGCGGTAGAGTTGCTGCCTTACAGCGAATGCAGCACTGGAGACCCGGGTTCAATTCCGACTAAGGGTGCTGTCTGTATGGAGTTTGTACGTTCTCCCCGTGACCTACGTGGGTTTTCTCCGAGATCTTCGGTTTCCGCCCACATTCCAAAGACGTACAGGTTTGTAGGTTAATTGGCTTGGTAAATGTAAAAATTGTCCCTAGTGTGTGTAGGATAGTGTTAATGTGTGGGGATCGTTGGTCAGCACGGACCGGGTGGGCCAAAGGGCCTGTTTCCACTCTGTATCTCTAAACTAAACTAAGTAGACTTGATGGGCCGAATGGCCTAATTCTACTAGTCACATGACCTTGTGGCCTCTATTTGCATTCTGAAGAAGGGTCCCGACCCGAAAAGTCACCCTTCCATTTACTCACGAGATGCTGCCTGACCCGTTGAGTTACTCCGGCATCTTGTGTCTATCCTTGGTCAACAATACACCTTCAGCAGAGGTATTACAGCAGTTCAAGAAGGCAAGTCATCACCACCTTGTCCTCAAGGACAATTGGGGAAGGATCAGACTTCTTGGCTTTGCCGACGACACTCACATTCTGGAAATGAAAGAAGATAGTGTCCTCTTACCTGAATATTCCTGAGCACCCACTTGCTCTGCCCTTTAGGGTAAATTGTTCAATAATGCAAATAGGTCTAGTTCTGGTAGGCAAAATGGTCGGCATGGACAAATTGGGCGATAGGACTGTATTGTCGTCGCCGATCAACTGGACTCTCTGACAACTTGCATTCATTTTCCAGACACACTTTATTTACTTGTGCACAAGGAGACCGGCACAGTCCCAGTTACCGCACTACTCTGAAATTCCACTCGGAGCGGTCAACATTTTATACAGATTTTGACCCTTGAAATTGTGCGCACTTTCTAATTTCTGAGAAAGTCCAGAACTGGGGGGGCACCATTTAAGAATAAGGGGTAGGCCATTTAGAACAGAGACGAGGAAAAACTTTTTCACACAGAGAGTTGCGAATCTGTGGAATTTGCTGCCTCAATAGGCAGTGGAGGCATTCTCTGGATGCTTTCAAGAGAGAGTTAGATGGAGATCTTAAAGATAGTGGAGTCAAGTGATATGGGGAGAAGACAGGAATGGGGTACTGATTGTGGATGATCAGCCATGATCACAGTCAATGGCGATGCTGGCTCAAAAGGCCGAATGGCCTACTCCTGCACCTATTGTATATTGTCCATTGTCTAATAGCAACACGTTCTCAAAACATTAATTTACAAATGCAATAACACTAATACAAGTAAAACTATATGCTATTTGATCCTTTATTTAATTTTCAATATCAAGAACCATGTAGTGCGTTCAAGGCACACCTAGCCCAAACATTGTGGTGTACGTCAAGGAATACCTATCGGGAATATTGGTGTGCACCAATGATTGCTTAAAGGGTGTTGTCCTGTACAGCTATCCTAGTCTACGTCATACTGCAGCTTCCACATTGTGCTGTACAGCTGTCTTAACCACTGTCTGACTGTATGACTGTCTAATAGTGTAGTTCCACATCCCAACCCCTACCACACACAATGGTTGACAGGATGCAGAAAGTAGTTTACCTTGCATCAACTATTCCTAAATCCCTCATTCCCTGTCTATCCATTTCCACTTTGGTTCTTTTGTAACTTCTTCCTTCTCTCTTTTCTTTGTTCTTATAACCTCCTTTTATTTATTTTCATCATTCTCTTCATATCATCCTCTGTCCTCAATCCTTTTGTCAATCTCCCTCTCCCTCCTCGTTTCCCTTTCACCGTATCATAGAATTCTACAGCTATGCACCTTTTAGCTTGGTTTGACTTTAAGAGGTTCTCCTCCTCTCTCTGACGAGAGTTCTGCTCTCTTGCTGCTCCCCCTCTGTGATTCCCAGACACGCTACCACAGCACCTTATTAGTTTCACTATTCATATCCCTTCGTTTTCACCTCCTCCTCAGCTAACAATGGACCATTGTGGGCTCTTTGGGCATCGGTGGCCTCTGTCTTGTTCTGTACTTTTTCATTACTCAGGTTTCCCCCTCCCCTGACTCTCTGTCTGAAGAAGGGTCTCAACCCGAAATATTCACCTGTTCTTTTTTTCCAGAGACGCTGCCTGACCTACTGAGTTACTCCAGCTTTTTGCGTTTACGTTGTAAACCAGCTTCTGCAGCTCTTCCAGCATGCTTAGTTACATGCTATGTTTGGCCGTAGCATATATTGAATAGAATGCAAACAATTTGTGGCTGTTCACTAAACATCTATGTTGGTCCAGTTGAAATATTTAATTGTTTCTTGCATACAATTTCAGATATACACACTAGTTTTAATTGGTTTTGATATTGCCAATAAGGTGCTTTGTGGGATCCAATGAAAAGTAACATTCCCATTTTCACTTTTCCCTGAGCTTTTGGCTATGCAAGAAGTGATTTTTAAGCATTCCTTTGTTGGAGAATGTCACATAGTAATTGTCTGTCACAATTGTTACTTGCCACTTATCAGCCCAATGTAATTCACGTTTTGAAGTGAGTGAATGCAGAAGTGGTGGCGCTGCCTTGCAGCTGCGGCTCGCCTGCAGTCCATTTTGTCTTTTCTTTTTTTTGTTTTCTTTTTGTCCCGTTTCAGTTTATTTTGGTTTGTTGGGTTGTGTATGTGTGGGTGTGGGGGGGGGGGGGGGGGGGGGGGGGGGGGGGGGGGGGGGGGGGGGGGGGGGGGGAGAAGCTTGTTTTTAGTCACTTCCTTCGGGGGGGATGCGACCTTTTCTTGTTGTATTCCCCGTCTCCGGCTCCGTCTGCGCTGAGGCCTAATGGCGGAGCTGGCGGCCTCCAATGGGGCCCAACCTCGAGGCTCCGGAGGCAGAGCCAAGACTTACTTACCATCGTGAAGCTGGCCGACTTTGGGGCTGTGGTGGCATTCCGGCAGCCCAACTTCAGGGCAGTGGCGGCGGCCCGACCGAGGCTGTGGCAGTGTTCCGGCAGCCTGACTTCGGGGCCGTGGGGGCGTTCCGGCAGCGGCGACCCAACTTCGGGGCTGTGGCGGCGTTCTTATGGTGGTGACCCAACTTCGGAGCCTTGGAGGCTCGGCCGTGGGCCCAGTGGACGAGTGTCGGGAGCTCGCAGGTCACAGTTTGGTGACATGTTTTTCCTGGCTCCCGCAACAACAGCTTCGTCTGTGGGACTAGAGGGCGGCAGCTTCGGCAGCTTCGACCGCACCGGGCCACGGAGTTTGAACCGGCCCGTTCGCAGAGCTTGGATTCAGCCGCGGGACTTGCTTACCATCACCCGGCATGGCCACAACATCGGAGGCCTGGATTGCCTCATCACAGAGGGTGAGTAGGGAGGGAAGAGACAAGGACTTTGGGACTTTTGCCTTCCATCACTGTGAGGAGGTGCCTGGTGGACTCACTGTGGTGGATGTTAAACTGTGTTGAGTGTGTGTTTTATTCTATGTTATGACTGCAAGGTTAAACCATTTTGTTGTACTGTAAATGTGCAATGACAATAAAGTTGAATCTAATCTAATCTAATCTAATTACTTTATTACCTGTGTAGTTCCAAAGGTTGAGGTTTTATGTCGAAGATAAACACAAAATGCTGCAGTTACTCAGCAGGAGAGGCAGCATCTCTGGATAAAAGGAATGGGTGACATTTTGGGTCGAGACCCTTCTTCAGACTGAGTCAGGGGAGAGGGAGATATCAAGATATGGAAGGATAAGGTGTGAAAACAAGAGATCAAAGGGAACAAAGATCAAGGAAAATGTAGATCATTGTTACCTAGGGGAAGTCAACAGTGAAGCATACAAAGTAAAATGTAATCAGGATGACTGTCAAACTAGTCGGAGAACAGGATAGTGGAGGGATGCAGTTAGAGCGAATGCAAGGGTCACTTGAAGTTAGAGGTCAATATTCATACCGCTGGGTTATAAGCTGTCCAAATGAAATATGAGGTGCTGTTCCTCCAATTTGCGTTGAAAGTTTTGTTTTGCATGCTATCCAAACAAATCAGATATACAATACATAAATATAATCAAGTCAAACTCAAGTACAATAGATAGAGCAAAGAGGAAGATACAGAGTGCAGAATATAGTTCTCAACATTGTAGCGCATCAGTTCCATTTACAAAATGCAGGTTTAACGTGTTAACATTAGCGCCTGAACAGTGACTTGAACCCTGGACTCTCAGATTGAAAGTCTGATGCACTACCAACTGAGATACCCAAGCTCTGGATCTACAACATGAGAGAACAGCTTCAGATTTAATATTGTGTTGAATTAAATTCATTGTTGAAGCAGCTGAAAATGGATGAGCTAAGGAACATCCCCAGAGAAAGTTAAGCAGTGGACACTTGAAACTGAGATGATTGAATCTCAAAATCTTCCAAGCTGTGACAGTTTCACCATTAGTTCCTACTGATAACAATTTAATAAGGGCTCCTTATGCCACACTTGAAAATGTAGCCAGAGCTTCAAAGACATTTCTTATCACCTGACCTCCGTAATTCAAATATTTTGTTCATGTTTGATTGAATGTTTCCATCAGGCCGGATCCTGGAACAACCCTAACAAGGAGGAGGCTTTTGCGGAGTACTTCCCACATAATTGTAGAAACAAGGACTGCAGAAGCTGGTTTACGCAAAGGACATAAAGTGGTAGAGTGACTCAGCAGGCCAGGCAGCATTTCTGGAGAACATGGATAGGCGACATTTCAGGTCGGGATCCTTTCATTAGGTGATGCTTTGGGTCAGGACACTTCTTCATGGACTGGTCCAGTCCAGTCTCAAAACGTCACCTATATATGTTCCTCAGAGATGCTACCTGACCCGCTGAGTTACTCCAGCACCTCATGTCCTCCTTAATTGTGTTGTGTGAAGCATATCTCACCACTTTATAAAGAATAGGAGACAGATTGTGGTCCAGATATATTTGGCCAATTTCACACCTTATTGGGTAGGCGCCATTATTCCAACTCTAAGGGCAGGTTGGTAGAGAAGTACCTGCCCTAAGGAAGGTACCGCAGTTGCTGGTGTATACGGGGCAGCTGCATGGGTTTTCTCCGAGTGCCCCGGTTTCCTCCCACACTCCAAAGAACGACAGGTTTGTAGGTTAATTGGCTTTGGTAAATTATTGTAAATTGTCCCTAGTGTGTGTAGGATAGTGCGAGTATACGGGGATCGCCGGTCAGCATGGACTCGGTGGACCGAAGAGCCTGTTTGAGCTGTATCTCTAAACTAAACTTAACTGAAGTTTATCTTTCAAATGAGAGGCGGTCATCTTGGAAGATGATTAGAAAGGAGCTGTATGAAACTGAGCCAGAATGATTCAGCACCTCGACACTGTTATAAATCTCATATTTTTCCGATCTAGTCACATCGATTTGACAACCCAATGCGAACATGAAGTCTAATACAGGAAGTCCTCTTCTGGGAAAGGAGTGATCAGGCTTGTCCTTGCTAAATTAAATGCTGAAGGTGTGAACTGATGCAGGTGTGCAGCAATGTGTGAGCACTGATTAAGAAAAGTCGCACAAATTACTCTCAAAATAAAGCTGTGATAATCAATTGATCATACTTCCGTATTCTGTTCTGCCTTTGAATATCCTTCTTGGAGGTCTTGGAATGATTTACTTTTTCACTTTATTTTTTAACATATTTTCCACTGATAACTGGAAACAGCTAGGTTTGAAAATATTTAATGCGGGAAAGGCCAGTCACTGGAAAGGTCACAGCAACTAACTGGGCACATGACAACTCACAGAGAATTGCACCCAGGTACATAGAACATAGACTCACTCAGTCTGAAGAAGAGTCTCTACCCAAAATGTCACCTATTCCTTTTCTCCAGAGATGATGCCTGCCCCGCTGGGTTTCCAGTATTTTGTGTCTATCTTCAGTGTTTACAAACCAGCACCTGCTGTTCCTTCCTGCACAGTCTGACAGGAGGAGGAGGCTCTGTAAATTTCCTCATTCTCACCAGAGGGGCTGAGCCCAGTAAATGAGTACACAGGCAAGGCTGGAGCATTCGCAACAACATCACACTGGAAGTGCCAAGTGGATAATCCCACGCTACCTCTTCCTGTGGCTTTCCCCACCACACAAGTTACTCTATTCAATCGAGTCCAAATTTTATAATTAGATGGTAAAGTACACCAATTCCAGCTACTGCTGTGAGCTTTGGCAAAAAATTAGTTATATTGCTGAATGTATGTGTTTAAGGATTAGATGCTTGAAGAATTAGCTGTCCCGTGAACTCCTGAGAATGAATTTCCCAAGTGTTTGAAATTAGAGGCAAAAGTGGACCAGCTGTTCCTCAACAAGCCCAGGAAATCCTGGGTTAATCCTGGCCAGCAAGTCATAGAGCCATAGAGTCGTACAACTTGGAAACAGGTCGTTCAGCCCAACTTGCCCACACCGACAAACATGCCCCATCTACACTAGTCCCAATTGCCTGTTTTTGGCCCACATTCCTCGAGACCTGTCCTATCCATGTACCTATCTAATTGCCTCTTAAACATTGTGATTGTACCTGCCTCAACGACCTCCTCCAGCAGCTTGGTCCATACACCCACCACCCTATGTGTGAAAAGTGTAAATGTGCCTCCCACTATTCAATGCTTCCAGACAATTCAATTCATTTTCCTGCTCGAGGCACCAGTGGTGGAGACCATCCAGTGACACAAAGTCTGAGGCAATCCAATGGCACTCTGAGCTCTCTGGAACTGCTGCGGTATCTTCTGGCTCTAAGGGCCAAAGGGCCTCCTCCTGCACGTATTTTTCTATGCTTCCATGTTTCAGAAGATCCAGCCTCATCGTTTAGAAAAATCACAACTCAGAGGCTGGAGTAATGCCACTAAGATAAAAAATGATTTGATCATTTTCAGTGATTTAATATATTAACAAACTTAGAATTCTTTCAAGTTCCACTTCAATTACTTCATACCAGGCCTACAGTAATACATCACCATTTGTCTTTCATTACCATCAGCTGCTATGTTTTAATTCCTTCTGACAATAGTTCTCCGAGCTGATTTTAATTTACCTTCTTCAGAAATACTGATAATGTTTCTAAAGATTTGCCTCAATAAGAAAATGAAACTAATTTGAAGTAGTTGCAATTCGTGAATAAGAGAGAAGCCAGGACCAGTTTGTGAGGAAAAATGACCCAGTCAGAATTTAGTTCCTTATTTCACAGTTCCAGGGAAGATTGGGTTGATTCTTATTTCACCATTCCTCGAATAATAAACATGTCCAGGAAACTAGCTAGCCATAGACCTATCTTCCTATATTGATAAGACCATAAGATGATATGACATAGGGGAAAAATTGGTCCATCATTCCCTCCATCTAGTCTACTCTGTGATTCGATCATGGCTGTTCTCTTTTTCCCTCTAAAACCAATTCTCCTGCCTTCTCCCTGTAACCTTTGACAGCCATACTAATCGAGAACCTATCAATCTCAGCTTTAAAAATACCCAATGTCGGCCTCTGTAGCCATCTGTGGCAATAAATTTCACAAACTCACCATCCTCTGGCTAAAGAAATTCTTCCATTTATCATTCTAAAGGTGTGTCTTTTTATTCTGAGGCTGTGCCCTCTGGTTCTAGTTGAAACATCCTTTTGTGTCTGCTCTTAGGCCTTTCATTATCCAGTACGTTTCAATGATATTGTCCCCGCCACCCCCCCCCCCCCCCCCCCCCCCCCCCCCCCCCCCCCCCATCCTTCTAAACCCCAGCGAGTATAGGCGAGCCATCAAAACATTCCTCGTATGTTAACCCAATCATCCCTGGAATTATTCTCTGATATTCTTGCTTATATATAAAAGGTGAAGATTTCCAGCAACAAATAAATAAATTGTGAGCTTGTACAAATTTATTTCAGCAATATTTCAATGGAAGATTTTCAGTTTGCATTAAGAAATTACACACAATATGTGTTTATATGAAATCATTTTTTGATGCAACATCAATGCATTAAATTACTGCAAGAAAAAAACCACATCTATAAAAAAACACTTACTAGCATGCACACCAAGTGCATGCATGTCACATATATGCCATATGTTCATTGAGTCTGTCACTGAATGTCTTATTCAACTGAAAGAAAAACACAGTTGTGAGACTAGTGCTTTGTACCGAATATGTTCTTGTGTTTAAAAGGTGTTGGTCTGATTGCCCAGACCCATGACCACAGCAATTTATTTTATATAGTAAATGTCAATTATGTACATGCATTGAATCACTGACTTTTTAAATGTAATAAATTCTGAAAATAGTTGTAGGAATCGATGAAGGATCATGATTTTTGTTGGAAGGATCAGTGTGGTATCAAGACTAACAATATTAAAAATCGCACCATGATTTTATTTATTGTGTTTCACTTGGTAAGATGGACTCCTATCAATGTTCACAGTATGTGGACTTTAATATAATTTACTAGTTGGGGTGTAGTATTCACTCTGCAGTGTAAAGGGAAAGACAGGGCTATTTGCCATGGCAACTGGAACTCCAGGGAGTAACCTCATACACCAAAGAAGGGGCCATGTGGGAGCACATAAACAAAGCAAAAAACGTTATCCTGAAACCATGTTAGCTGCTTAATTGATTTGGAAATGAATAATATAACAGCATGATTGCCCACACACATTACTTTGTGAAAATGGTAAAGTTTCACAATGAATCTACTCTGAACCTCCAACAACGAGAAGGAAGGAGATGTTAGCAATAACATTTGATAATCAAGTCCCTTTAAATATTTAACATAACTCAAAGGTCTCAGCTTTCTTCACGCAGCAGGAGATTCTGTCTCTATGTCTTTGTGCAAATTAGTGTTCATTAAAAAAAAGGTCCACCTGGTTGTTTTTTAGCAGAGCCATCCCCGCAACACATTAATCACTTCAGTTAGTGCAGAGAGCGACAGAATTTGCTCGTGTTACAATATTTAAATTGTACCTTAAGCATATGTTTTTATTCTTTAGTGTCTAACAAATGTAGTCAAATACATCAGTTTCCTTTTCCCATTTTGAGTGTATATGGTTTAAGTGATTTAAATGTTGTGCAAATCTATGCCTGGTTCCTTACACGAAGTAAAGCATACCACAGCAACTCAACAAAATTACACAAGTCCTTTGTAAACAATTATAGTTGTTGTTTCCAAAGACTTGTTAATTGCAGTTTTGACATTATCAAGGGAGCAGGGATTTTAGATTGATTACAAGAGTATAATTATCGTAAAAGTCAAAGACAGGGAACAGAAAGTTCAATTATTTTGGATGCACAATTTATATGAATGATAGGAGCACATCATTACATAGCAATGCAGCGTATATACAGCACTGAAAATAATAATTGGGCCCAGCAAGCCCGCAACAGTGTTTATGATTCGTATCAGCCTCCCCACATCCCTTTTCATTGGATTCTCACAATATATCCCTTAATTTAATTCCAGCTTCGTACATGACAAAATTGTCTCTCCTACAAAAGGCTACAAAGTAATCTGGGTTATCCTACAAGACACAGAAAGGAACTATATTAACATGTGCTTTGCTTTACTTTTCTCCCTTCAATGCATTTATGGTAATTGTATGAGTTACCAATGTGGTAGTAAGTCCCATGTTTTGACTATATTCCAGATAATAAGTACTGGTCGCATATCACTCAAAACAAATCATATTTGCCTGCATTAGGCCTGGATCCTTCTGTGTCCACCCTATCTAAGTACCTGCCTAAATTGCTTTTAAATTTTATAATAGTATCTGTCTCTACCATCTGTCAGCTCATTCCATATAATCGTCACCCACTATGTGAAAAGCATAACCCTCAGTTTGAGGGCGTGCGGTGGTGGCACATAGGCTTGCCTTACAGCGCCAACGGGTGCCGTTTGTACAGAGTTTGTGAGTTCTCGCTGTGACATGGTGAGTTTTCTCTGGGTGCTCTAGTTTCCTCCTGCACTACAAAGACGTGCAAGTTTGTAGGTTAATTGTCTTCTGTAAAATTGTAAATTGTCCCTAGTGTGTAGAATAATGTTAGTGTACAGTGTGATCGCTGGTTGGCACAGACTCAGTGGATCAAAGGGCCCATTTCCCTATTGTATCTCCAAAATCTAAATTAAAGATCTCCTTTAAATTTCTCCCCTTTCACCGTAAACCTGTGCCCTAATCTCTCCTGCCTTGGGGGAAAAAGAGTCTGCCCATCCATCCTATCTATTCCTCTCATGATTTTATAAACCACTTTAAGGACAGCTTCCTTTCTAAAAATTGCCTTCAAAATATTCCTGCATGTGTAATTCTATACCATCAAGCTTGACTTAAAATGTAAAATACAGTTCAAGTCTATACCATCACACTTAATGATGTTGTAAAATACAATGATAGATACAAAATTTCTGAAGAAAAAGAATAGGAGGCGTTTCGGATCCGAACCCTTCTTTAGAAGGTAAATGACAATGTTTTTACCACGTCCCCACATATTCACACTTATATGCATGTTGGAAACCTGGGTCCTGATGATAATGATCAAAGTTATTAAAATACTGGGCAAGAATATGCAACCATTTTGAGTTGCGTTAAGTTTATTGTCAAGTGTACAGTGAAAATATTTTGTTCCATGCCAACCGGTCAGCGAAAAGACAATACATGATTAAGCTACTTTAAGCATATTCACATTGCACTTTGGATCATGATGTAAATTACTCCATGTGGCTCCAGATCCGCATCAAATTAATGCTACCTGGTTGATGAGATATCAGTGTTTGGGCATTGCAAGCTGTGTCCACCAGTAGAAGGTCAATCATGTCAATGCCTAGCAGCAGTTCAAAGTAGGTATATGAGAGTATGGGTTCAAGAAGGTTTCTAAAATATTATTACACCAGTATTAGTGTGAGTCAGCCAACATATTGGTCGCTCAAAGATAACATCCACTGGAAACAATGTGTAGGAAGGAACCGCAAATGTTGGTTAATACCGAAGATAGACACAAAGTGCTGGAGTAACTCAGTGGGTCAGGCAGCACAAAAAGGATTAGTGACGTTTGGGGTCCAAAGAAGTGTCTCGACCCAAAACGTCACCCATCTTTTTTCTCCAGAGATGCAGCCTGACCCGCTGAGTTACTCCAGCACTTTGTGTCTCCCCACTGGAAACAGACAGAGTGAGACATCAATCATTGTGAAAAGCTGATTTGATTCCAGGACTGCAAAATTGGAGTTTTGGCAGTGAGCAGCATTGCCTACAAATTAATCTCCAGTCAGTAGTGCAGTACATAGTTGCAATAGAATTCTCAAATTTATTCCACTAAACTCAATTCTGTATTGCATGGTTAGCCCTACATACTGTAGGATGAATCTCTAGGAAAACATCTTCAAGCCATTAGCTGTTAAGTAGAAGGAAGGATGTTCCTTTCCAACATAAAATGATTGTCAATTATCTTCAATTTAGTTGCTGATTGATTTCCACTGATTGTTTCATGGATTCGGAAGGGGCTTCGAGACTGTGTTAAAGCTGTCCGTTGATAAGCGGTAAACAATAGACAATAGATAATAGACAATAGGTGCAGGAGTAGGCCATTTGGCCCTTCGAGCAAGCACCACAATTCAATGTGATCATGGCTGATCATCCCCAATCGGTACCCCGTTCCTGCCTTCTCCCCATATCCCCTGACTTTAAGAGCCCTATCTAGCTGTCTCTTGAAAGTATCCAGAGAACCAGCCTCCACTGCCCCCTGAGACAGAGAATTCCACAGACTCTCTGTAAGAAAAAGTGTTTCCTCATCTCCGATCTAAATGGATTATCCGTTATTCTTAAACTGTTGCCCCTGGTTCTGGACTCCCCCAACATCGCGAACATGTTTCCTGCCTCTAGCGTGTCCAAACTCTTAACAATCTTATATGTTTCAATAGGATACCCTCTCATCCTTCTAAACTCCAGAGTGTACAAGCCCAGCCGCTCCATTCTCTCAGCCAATGACAGTCTCGCCATGCCAGGAATTAACCTTGTAAACCTATACTGCACTCCCTCAATAGCAAGAATGTCCTTCCTCAAATTAGGGGACCAAAACTGCACATAATATGCCAGGTGTGGTCTCACTAGGGCCCTGTACAACTGCAGAAGGACCTCTCTGCTCCTATACTCGACTCCTCTTGTTATAAAGGCCAACATGCCATTCGCTTTCTTCACTGCCTGCTGTACCTGCAGTTTACTTTCATGGACTGATGAACAAGGACCCCCCAGATCCCGTTGTACTTCACCTTTTTCCAACTTGACGCCATTTAGATAGTAATCTGCCTTCCTGTTTTTGCTACCAAAGTGGATAACCTCACATTTATCCACATTAAACTTCATCTGCCATGCATCTGCCCATTCCCCCAACCTGTCCAAGTCACCCTGCATTCTCATAGCATCCTCCTCACAGTTCACACTGCCACCCAGCTTTGCAAATTTGCTAATGTTACTTTGAATCCCTTCATCCAAATTATTGATGTATATTGTAAATAGCTGTGGTCCTTGCACTTAGACTTGTGGTACCCCACTCGTCACTGCCTGCCATTCGGAAAGGGACCCAGTAGTCCCTACTCTTTGTTTCCTGTCTGCCAACCAATTTTCTATCCATGTCAGCACTCTACCCCCAAGACTATGTGCCCTAATTTTGCCCACTAATCTCCTATGTGGGACCTTATCCAATGTTTTCTGAACGTCCAGGTACACTACATCCACTGCTTCTCCCTTGTCCATTTTCCTAGTTACATCCTCAAAAAATTTCAGAAGATTAGTCAAGCGTGATTTCCCCTTCGTAAATTCATGCTGACTCCAATGTGTGGCTATTTCATATTTTATAATTGACTCCAGCATCTTCCCCACCACCGATATCAGGCTAACTGGTCTATAATTCCCTGATTTCTCTCTCCCACCTTTCTTAAAAAGTGGGATAACATCGGCTACCCTCCAATCCACAGGAACTGATCCTGAGTCTATAGAACATTGGAAAATTATCACCAATGCATCCACGATTTCTAGAGCCACTTCCTTAAGTACCATGGGATGCAGACCATCATGTCCTGGGGATTTATCAGCCTTCAGTCTCATCAGTCTATCCAACACCATTTCCTGCCTAACGTGGATTTCCTTCAGTTCCTACGTCACCCCAGATCCTCTGGCCACTACTATATCAGGAAGATTGTTTGTGCCCTCCTTAGTGAAGACGGATCCAAAGTACCTGTTCAACTCATCTGCCATTTCCTTGTTCCCCATAATAAATTCACCTTTTTTGGTCTTCAAGGGCCCAACTTTGGTCTTAACTAATTTTTTTCTCTTCACTTACCTAAATAAACTTTTACTATCCTCCTTTATATTCTTGGCTAGCTTACCTTCATGCCTCATCTTTTCTCCCCGTATTGTCTTTTTAGTTATCTTCTGTTGCTCTTTAAACATTACCCAATCCTCTTGATTCCCGCTCATCTGTACTTCTTCTCTTTTATTTTTATACTATCCCTGATGTCCATTGTCAGCCACAGTCGCCCCTTACTCCCCTTGGAATCTTTCTTCCTCCTAGGAATGAACTGATCCTGCACCTTCTGTATTATTCCTAGAAATACCTGCCATTGTTGTTCCACTGTCATCCCTGCTGATGTATCTTTCCAGTCAACTGGCCAGCTCCTCCCTCATGGCTCCAAAGTTACCTTTATTCAACTGTAACACTGATACTTCTGATATACGCTTCTCCCTCTCCAATTGTAGAATTAAACGTGACCATATTATGGTCACTACCTTCTAATGGCTCATTAACCTAAAGTTCCTGTAACAAATCTGATTAATTACATAACACTAAATCCAGAATTGCCTTCTCCCTGGTAGGCTCCAATAAAAACTGCTCTAAGAATCCATCACAAAGGCACTCTACAGGGTCCCTTGGGGTCCAGTACTTACCTGATTTTCCCAGTCTACCTGCATGTTGAAATCTCCCATAACAACCACAGGATTACTTTTGCTACATGCCAATTTTAACTCCTGATTCAACTTGCACCCTATGACCAGGCTACTGTTTGGGGGCCTGTAGATAAGTCCCATTAGGCTATTTTTACCCTTACAATTCCTTAGTTCTATCCATACTGACTCCACATCTCCTGTTTCAATGTCAACCCTTGCAAGGGACTGAATTTAATTCCTCACCAACAGAGCTACCCCACTCCCTCTGCCCACCTGTCTGTCTTTTCGATAGGAGGTATACCCTTGGGTATTCAGTTCCCAGCGCTGGCCCTCTTGCAGCCATGTCTCTGTAATTCCCACAACATCAAGGGAGATTGTCTTGGGATCATGGCCTATGTTTTCACCATTGCTCCGAAGACTGGGTGCCTTGGTTGGCATTTCCCCTAAAGAGGGGATGTGAATGGAAGAAAGAGAAGAGGATTTACAGAACAGGACAAGTTGCTGAGCGAGACAGGAGGAGGAGAAGGACCAAGGATCTCAGCAGCATGTTCTAACTACCCAGGATTATTCTACTTGTATTTCAGTAAGGAACTTTATGAGGTTGAAAAATACAGCAATGAAACTTTGCCCACCGGGTTCACGCCCATCACGGATCACCCGTTCACACTAGATCTTTATTATCCCACTTTTGCATCCACTCCCTACTCCCTATTTGCGTGGTCACAGGGAGAATGTGCAAACTCCACATTGACAGCACCCGAGGGCAGAATCTAATCCGATTCTCTGGACTGTGAGATGTCTTCTCTTGGAGGACTTCCTCCATAAAATGTGCCAATGTGACCAGTCACGGCAACCATGGCTTTTTGAGTAATGAAAACTGGAAAATCAAAGCAATGGCCAAGAAAAAACACCAATGCCTTACTTCCTTAGAAGGCTCAGGAAGTTCAGCATGTCCCCAGCAACCCTCACCAACTTCTACGGATGTGTTGTAGAAGGCTTTTTATTGGGATGCATCACAGCATGGCAGAGAGTTGTGGACATAGCCCAGACCATCGCGCAAACCAATCTCCTTTCCATTGACTTAATTTACACTTCACGATGCCTTGGCAAGGCCACCAGTATAATTAAGGACCAGTCACATCACTGTCCCACTCCCTCTTCTCCCTTCTCCCATCAGGTAAGAGGTACAGAATTTTGAACAGGCATTCTTACAGATTTATGGATAGTTTCTTCCCAGCTGCTATCAGGCAACTCTCACCAGCTGGAGAGTGATCCTGACTTCCCATCTACCTCCTTGGAGACCTTCGAAAAATCATTAATCAGACTTTACTGGACTTTAGCTTGCACTAAACGTTATACCCTATTTCCTGTATCTGTACGCGGTAGCGATGTTACAATGCTCACCTTCAGCGGCGATGCAGTTCTGCCACTGGCCGTGTGCGCGACATTTGCGCCTTTGAGGGGGTGGCGGGATTAAAATGCCATTTTCTCCTGCTTGTCGGAGTCGAACTGTCTCAGGCTGTTCAGCTGCTGCAGAAAAATCGTTCCGACTTCCGTTCTCGGAAGTTTATTTTTAAATCGCGGGATAATTTAATCCCTGGAGTAAAATAAAAAGTTACTTCTAATGCCGTCAACGCCTACAACGGGACGGATCTCACATAGGGGACAAAACATAAGGTAAGTCGTTTATTTTACATATATACTTGCTTCTTAGGATGACTTTAATCAAAATTTCATTAGCGAAAATGTGATTTTGGCCCCATACGAACTGGCAGTGTTTTTCCTGCTGATATGGGGTTCACATTCACTGCAATCGCAACGTTCCAATTGATCGCGTTCCACAAAAACCCACTCGCAAGATGATTAAAATGCTCATTAATTTACGGGAATTAAACATTAAATTCCTTCCATTCCATATAAATTCATGACAATGAGATTTTAACCATATAACCATATAACCATATAACAATTACAACACGGAAACAGGCCCTCTCGGCCCTTCCAGTTTGTTTTCCCCTAGTCCCATCTACCTGCACTCAGACCATACCCCTCCATTCCCTTCACGTCCATATACCTATCCACTTTACTTTTAAATGTTAAAATCGATCCTGCCTCCACCACTTCTGCTGGAAGCTCATTCCACACAGCCACCACCCTCTGAGTAAAGAAGTTCCCCCTCATGTTACCCCTAAACTTCTGTCCCTTAATTCTCATGTCATGCCCTCTTGTTTGAATCTTCCCTACCCTCAATGGGAAAAACGTATCCACGTCAACTCTGTCTATTCCTTTCATCATTTTAAAGACTCTCAATCCCCCTTTAACCTTCTGTGCTCCAAAGAATAAAGACTTAACTTGTTCAACCTTTCTCTGTAACATAGTTGCTGGAACCCTGGCAACATTCTAGTAAATCTCCTCTGTACATTCTCTATTTTGTTGACATCCTTCCTATAATTAGGCGACCAAAATTGTACACCATACTCCAGAATTGGTCTTACCAATGCCTTGTACAATTTTAACATGACTTCCCTACTCCTATATTCAATGCTCTGATTTATAAAGGCCAGCACACCAAAGGCTTTCTTTACCACCCTATCTACATGCGATTCCACCTTCAGGGAACTATGCACAGTTATTCCTAGATCCCTCTGTTCCACAGCATTCCTCAATTCCCTACCATTTACCATGTACGTCCTATTTTGATTTGTCCTGCCAAGATATAGCATTTCACACTTAACAGCATTAAACTCCATTGCCATCTTTCAGCCCACTTTTCCAAATGGCCCAAATCTCTCTGTAGACTTTGAAAATCTACTTCATTATCCACAACACCACCTATCTTAGTATCGTCTGCATAACTTACTTATCCGATTTTCCACCCCATCATCCAGATCATTGATGTACATGACAAACAACAGTGGACCCAACACAGATCCCTGAGGCACCCCACTGGTCACCGGCTTCCAACCTGACAAACAGCCATCCACCATTACTCTCTGACATCTAAAATAATGTTATATTGTGAATTCTTGTGTGAATGTTATTTGGACAATTAGGCTATTTAAAAATGTTAACCTTTTCTTAAGAAATGGATCTAGTAATTTAATTTTGTAATTAGCTACAATTAGGTAACTAACTAATGATATGCTTTAATTTCAGGTCATCCAAGTAAGATTGTTTCATATTTGTTTCATAATGTTTCAATCTATAAAAGCTGAAAATTTCATTCAGCTCTTCATTTTTAAGAAAGTTATGGGCTTTTGACTGTCCTCGATCACAGCTTTTGAGTTAAGTCAATGGAAAAGCAATAGGGAACAAGATGCTAATTTCAGGGTATGAAAATGGCCATAACTTTTTTAATACTGAAGTTATGAAAGTGAATTAGGTGTCAAATTAAACTACTTTCTATGCTTTATCTGATGGGATAAATTGCAGACTTGATTTTTAAAATCTCAAAATTTTGTAACATTGCTATACACGGTGGACAACTTGATTGTAATCATGTATAGTATTTTCGCTGACTGGATAGCACGCAACAAAAAAAGCTTTTCACCGTACCTCAGTAAATGTGATGATAATAAACTAAACAAAACTAATATGCTGTAGTTTGCCAAATGCTGTTGCTTTGTGGATGTCCTTTGAAGTGTTCATCTGAGTACTCTGCAGAAAAATCAGTGATTAATCTCAGGCTCCAATAATCTGGAACCTGCCCTATCCTTTCTCTTCCTGAGTGCAAGCCAATATTAACCTCCACCTCCAGTGTCTGTGGCTGAGTGGTGGCCACATCATTGACAATTATTTTCACACGTGATCAGTATGCAGACAGAGTCATAGAATCGTGGAGTCACACAGCAGGGAAAGAGGTTGGTGGTGCAATCACATTCCAGCCAGCAGAAATGTCGAAGAGTTGGTGTGCTGGATGCAGAGGCTTGTGGAGTTGAAGGAAAGGACCACGAGAACTCAGTTCTGTCTGGGCGAAGGTGAGGTGAGAATAGAGGTGCTGGAAATAGTTGAGATTGCAACGTGGGATCCATCAATTACAGCCCGGGGGAAGCCATGTTTCCTTAAAAAGGAGGACATTTCGATGTCCTGGAATTGAACGGCTCATCTTGAAATCAGATAACACCTCGAGAAAGGGGTGGTATCCATACAAGGTACAAGGTGGGAGGAGGTGTAGCCTGGGCAGCTATGGGAGGGTTAGTGGTTCGGCAGTAAATATCAGTGGATAGTTTGTCTTCTGAGATGGAGACAATCACGAAAGGGGAGAGAGGTGTCTATTTAGCTAAGACCAGCATGGATTACCTTCAGGAAATGCACAGCATTTCAAGAAAGTCGCTCACTGGAACCTTCTCGACAATTAAGTACGGGTACTAAATGTTGCTATTGCCAGAATACCACATGAAAGGGCATAAATGATATTAACTTGTTAAACATAACATTACGTGATGGGTGTCCACAGTCAAAGTGAAGGATACTGTCAATACTTAACACTCTGTATCCACACTGTATTAATAACATTGTGGGGCGGCACAGTGGCGCTGCGGTAGTTGCTGCTTTGCAGCACCAGAGACCCGGGTTTGATCCTGACTAGGGGTACTGTCTGTAGGGAGTTTGTACATTCTCCCTGTGACCAGGTGGATTTTCTCCGGTGCTCCAATTTCCTCCCACACTCCAAAGACATACAGGTCTGTACGTTAATTGGCTTTGGTAAAGTTTGTAAAAATCTCCCTAGTGTGTAGGATAGAACTAGTGTGCAGGGATCGATAGTCGACGCGGACTTGGTAGTCTGAAGGCCCTGTTTCTGCACTGTATCTCCAAACCAAACAAACTTGTACATTGAATAAGCATATCTGACGTATCAACATTCAACATTTCGCAGTGCAGTGTGTAGACTGATTTTATTTTGCAGCAAATGTATTCTGTTAGCATAAGGAGAATTGGGCCTTAAGAGCAACATATTCATCTACAAGCCACAAGGAGCAAACGTTACCTATGTGAATCAAAATTATTTCTTTTTTTTTCATTTTAAACTATACTCGACTGACTTTCGCTGTATCGTTAGTAACAAATAAAGATGCCATGTGCCACCGCATAAAGAAAAAGATATCTCATATTCTGTCTGTAAACTACCTAACAATATAAGGACTTGCGATAGAAAGTGGATGTGCTCCATAATCAGCCAATTACTTGGCATGAGAATACTTCAATCAAAAATGTCAGCTTGTGAGCGAAGAACAATGATTAATCAGTATCTTTCCATATAGCTTGAACAAATTAGTTCCTGTGCGATTAAAAAGTTTCTTTCGGTAAGCCACTGGTTCTGCATCAAACAAATCAACTTAACCCCCATAACTGTGAGGGAGATAACAGATCCCACTCAAGAGTCTGCAGGCTGAGTTGTTCCTCAACCTCTGCACGGTGGCACAGCAGTAGAGTTGATGCCTTACAACGCCAGAGACCCTGGTTCAGTCCTGAGTTACTGGTACAGTTTGTACGGAGTTTGCATGTTCTCCGCGTGACCACGTGGGTTTTCCCCGGGTGCCCCCACATGGGTCTCCTCCCTCACTCCAAAGACGCACAGATTTGTAGGTTAATTGGCTTCAGTAAAGATCATCTCTAGTATGTAGGATAGTGCTAGGGTATTGGGTTTTGCTGGTCGGTGCAGACCGCATACGGCACGATACGATATAACTTTATTTATCCCAGGAGGGAAATTGATCTGCCAGCAGTTATAGAAACACAAAATCCATGAAACGTGAAATTAAAGGGAATAGTGGAAAGGATGGGGTTGTGCAAAGATGGGGTGGGGGGGGGGGGGGGGGGGGTGGGGAGTCAGTCTCAGTCTACCCCATGACAGAAGGGGGAGGAGTTGTACAGTTTGATAGCCACAGGGAAGAAGGATTTCCTGAGGTAATGAGTTCTGTACTGCATCTTGGTGGAACCAGTCTGTTGCTGAAAGTACTCCTCAGGTTGGCCAGTGTGTCATGTAGATGATGAGCTGTATTGTCCAGGATGCTCCGCGGCTTGAGGAGTATCCTCCCCTCCAAGACCACCTCCCATGAATGCAACTCCGCTCCCAGGACGGATCCAGCCTTCCTGATGATCTTGTTAATCCTTTTGGTGTCTGCGGCCTTCGCCCTTGTGCCCCAATACATGGCAGCGAAGAAGATGGCACTGGCTACCACCGATTGGTACAACATCTGCAGCATCCTACTGCAGACGTTGAAGGAGCAGAGGGCCGAAGGGCGTGTTTCCTTGCTGTATCTCTAAACTAATCTAAACTAAATCAGAAACTGTCATTGCAACTTTGATTTTATTTCTTGTGTTTTTAATAATTAATAACTTAATTTAAATCATTTTTTGATCTTTATGTTTTACAATCGTTTAACTTATAGCCTAATTTACAAAAGGCAGGCATTTTGGAAAATGCTCCATTCGGCAGAATTTAATCAATCACAAAAGGGTATTTTACTTGATGACTGTTTCAACTAGAAATTCTAGCTAACCTGTGTCAAAACGTATCTTTGTGGAACGTACGATCACTAATGGACAATTTCTCTGATTAGGCCCATGCTGATTTCTTTGATGAACCTCACGGTGCGAACCTCTGCTGAAGGTATGAGAGACCCGGGTTCGATCCCGACCACGGGTGCTGTCTGTATGGAGTTTGAACGTTCTCCCTGTGACCTGCGTGTGTTTTCTCCGAGATCTTCGGTTTCTGCTCACACTCCAAAGACGTACAGGTTTGGAGGTTAATTGGCTTGGTGTATGTTTAAATTGTCCCTAGTGGGTGTAGGCAGTTGCTGGTGTGCGGGGATCGCTGGTCGGCATGGAACCGGTGGGCCGAAGGGCCTGTTTCCGCGCTGTATCTCTAAACTAAAAAACTAAACTAATCCTTCAGTTGGTTTAGTGAAGATAGATACAAAAGGCTGGAGTAATTCAGTGGGTCAGGCAGCATCTCTGGAGAATAGGAATAGGTGACGTTTCGGGTCGAGACCCTTCTTCAATCCCGAAACGTCACCTATTCGCTTCATCCAGAGATGCTGCGTAAACCGCTGAGTTACTCCAGCCTTTTGTGTCTGTCTTCTGTTTCAAACAGCATCTGTAGTTCCTCCCTACACAATGAGGTGGTTAACTACCAGAAGGAATCGAGTGGTGAAACATAAAGATGTACCCAGACAGCCTAACATGGGTATCTGTATCTCTCTGTGCATTATTGTGATGGAGGCTATTATATTTGCTGGGATTTAAGTTAAATTTCAAGTTCAAGTCAAGTTTCAGTTACATTTATTGTCACGTGCACCTATTGGTACGGTGAGATTTGTGTTTCCATACAACCATACGAATAAAAAGAACACAATACACAATAAAATTTAACACCCCCCACAGCGGAATCAACGTTTCCCACTGTGTGGGAAGGCAATAGGTTTCAGTCATCTTGCTCTTTGTTCACCCGTGTTTAGGGCCTAGAACCCTCCGCAATCGCCGCTACGGATGGCCCGATGTATAGGCCCTCTCACCGGGATAATCGAAACTCCGGTGTCGGAATGGATCGGAGTTTCCAGAGCTAGCAGTTTCCGAATCGGCCGTTTCTTACCGGAGACCGCGGCCTCCAAAGTCCACAGCTCCAACACTGGTAACCCCTGGCAACGGATCCCAGGACTCTGCAATGTTAAAGTCAGTGCCACCCATGGCTAGAAACTCCGCAAACCACAGCTCCTCGGTGATAATCAGCAGGCCCAACACTCCGGAGCTCCAACTTGCGATCCCCGGCAAGGTTTCATCCTGCTCCATGATGGAATTAAAAGTAAAGTGGATAGGAATATGGACGTGAAGGGAATGGAGGGGTATGGTCTGAGTGCAGGTAGATGGGACTAGGGGAAAACAAATGGTCGGCACGGACTGGAAGGGCCGAGAGGGCCTGTTTCCGTGCTGTAATTGTTATACGGTTATATGGTTATATGAATTCAGCGCTGCGCCCACTGCTGTAGCTCTGACCGGTCTCCGGCAGGAAAGGCCGTGCCAATCCAGGTGGTAGGCCGCGAAGGGGGGGGAAGATGCGACTCAGGAAAAAGACGCATCTCCGTCTAGGTAAGTGACTGGGAAACAGTTTCTCCTATTTCCCCCCACCATCCCCCACATAAAAAAGAATAAGAAACTTTTAAAACATACTTTTTGACATCCTAAAAATAACAAAAAGGGTGAAATCATACTATACATCTGTACAATCAAGCCATCCACAAATACGACAGGTAGTTCAAAGAGAAAAATAACAGTGCAGAATATAGTTACGGCATTATAGCATTACTGTTACAGAGAAAAAGTCAAAGGTCTGCAATGAGATAGGTTGGAAGATCAGACCTACACCCCAGCTTAAGGGAAGACCATTCATTAGCAACATCATGTAATTTCAAGTTGACTGACTGTTCACACCTCCTAACAGGTTATTTCCCCTTTAAGCACCAATCATAAGGGCAGTATGCTTTCTGGGTTTGGTTTAATTTTGGACCACAGCTGGATGCTGCATGCAGCGAATTGGCTCCATTGGGTGGTGCTGCTGGAAATTGGTCTTTCGATCACTTTAAGAATAAAGGGTAGGCCATTTAGGACTGAGATGAGGAAAACCTTTTCACCCGGAGAGTTGAGAATCTGTGGAATTCTCTGTCACAGAAGGCAGTAGAGGCCAATTCATTGGATGTTTTTAAGAGAGAGTTAGATACAATTCTTAGAGCTAAGGGAATCAAGGGATATTGGCAGAAAGCAGGAACGGGATACTGATTTTGAATGATCAACCATGATCATATTGAATGGTGGTGCTGGCTCGAAGGGTCAAATGGCCTGCTCCTGCACCTATCTTCTATATTTCTATGTTTCTGTGTCATGCTATCACAGCGGTAGAGTTGCTGCCTTATGGCGACAGAGACCCAGGTTCAATCTATAGGTGCTTCTCTTTACGGAGTTTGCACGTTCTCCCCGTGACTTGTCTGGGTTTTCTCCAGGATCTCTGGTTTCCTCCCACACTCCAGTCATACAGGTTTGTAGGTTAATGGGCTTGGTAGAATTATAAAACTGTCCCTAGTGTGTGCAGGATAGTGTTAGTGTGGGGGGGTGGCTGGGCGGTGTGGTCTCGGTGGGCCGAGGGGCCTATTTCCACACTGTATCTCTAAACTAAACTAAACAAAACTAAAATAATGTAAGAGGGAACTGTAGGTGTTGGTTTACACAGAAGATAGACACAAAATGCTGGAGTTAATGGAGTTGGCTGGAGCTGGGGTGGAGATAAGAGGTGAACTGTACATAGGATGTAGGACAGTGTTTCTGATGAAATACAGGTACTGTCGGGTTTTACCTGCTCCTTCTGGTCCATGGAAACTTTGACAGAAAACTAACCATTTGGACTTCTGCAGAAATTAAAACAGTTTTATTCCTAACTCATCCAACAGTTTTATTCCCAACTCTTAACTCAGGCTCTTATTTACATGTGTGTTTGCGTGGCTGATGGAGAATGCCTGAGAAGTGGTCTGACTTCATAGTTAGTGAGACGCACTTCAGTAAGTTTGTGGACCTAGAATGTTGACCTCTGAAAGCAGTCTCTGTCGCAACCATTTTACACCCACTTGACCACACCAGGTCAAGTTTTTTACCCTGTTAGCACAAATGATCTAATATAACGTAGAACATAGAACAGTACAGCAGAGGAACTGGCTCTTCGGCCCACAATGTTTGTGGCAAACATGATGCCAAGTTAAACTGATCTCATCTGCATGTACATGATCTATATTCCTCTATTCTTTACACTTCCAAATGCCTATCTAAAAGACTCTTGGACGCCACTGTCATATTTACCTCCACCATCACTCTCTGTGTAGAAAACTTGCCCCGCACATTTCCATTAAACTTTCCTCATCTCACTTTATGTCTTCTCTTCTTGGACATTTTCAACCTGGGAAAAAGGTACTGACAGTCTACACTATCTATGCTCCTCATAATTTTATATACTTCTATCAACCTCCGACAATCCAGAGAAAACAATCCAAGTTTATACAACCTCCCCTTGTAGCTGAAATTCTCTAATCCAAGCACCCTTCTGGTAAACCTCCTCCACATCCTCTCCAAAGGCTTCACATCCTTCCTGTAATGGGACAACTAGAACTGCACGCAATACTCTAAATGCAACCTAACCAAAGTTGCATCATAATAACAGTTAACTGTTCATGTATTTCCACATGAACGTTGGCGCAAGGTGGTGCAGCGATACAGTTGCTGCCTTACAGCGTCAGAGAATGGGTTCACTCCTGACTACAGGTGCTGTCTGCACGACGATTGTACGTTCACCCCGTGAACTGTGTGGGTCTTCTCTGGGAGCTCTGGTTTACTCCCACACCCCAAAGATGTACAGGTTTGTAGATTAATTGGTTTGGGATCATTGTAAATTTTTCCTAGTGTGTGCAGGTCAGCATTAGTGTGCGGGGATCACTGGTTGATGCCGCCTCAGTAGGCCGAATCTCTAAACTAAAAAAGTAAATTTCTGTGCTACGAAGTGTGAAGTGTAAGTCTTCATTGCTGTTGTTAACTATTAAACTGAATTTTACTAATATCATTTCGCTTGTGTTCTGCTGCTGAATTAAATTTGCTCACCAACAGCAGTAGGATGTGGGTGAGATGTCTGCTCAATTTGACAGTATAAGGTAGTAAGAATCTCTGGAGAGGAGGAATGGGTCAAAACCTTTCTTAAAACTCTGAAGAAGTCTGAAGAAAGGTCTCGACCAGAAACGTCACCCGTCCCTTCTCTCCAGAGATGCTGCCCATTACTCCAGCATTTTGTGTCTATCTTCAGTGTAAACCAGCATCTACAGTTCCTTCCTACACAGTATAAGGTAGTAATATATCTGCCTTAACTTTGATATGATCACACTGCTGGGACTCTGGCGTTTTACGTACAACATTCCAACTGCCGGGGAATAGTGACAGGAAGGTGAAAAAGTTTAACATTTATACAAAAATCAGGAGAAACCTGTGGAGAAGCATCCATAATCCATTATCCACAACCCATAACTGTGCATGTTTATCCACTATTACTCCATTTCATTCCATTAAGTGCAAGACATTAGCAGCAGCAGCAAAATCCTTATGCCTTTAATTCTCCACCTCTGCCAAGTAAAATACAATAAAACATTTTGACACAAAAAGCTGGTGTAATTCAGCAGAACAGGCAGCATCTCTGGAGAGAAGGAATGGTTGACGTTTCAGGTCAAGACCCTTCTTCAGTCTGACTGAAGAAGGGTCTCAATTCGAAATGTCACCCATTCCTTCTCTCCAGAGATGCTGCCTGTCCCGCTGAGTTACTCCAGCTTTTTTGTGTCTATCTTCGGTTTAAACCAGTTGCTGCAGTTCCTTCCAACACAATCAAATAATTGCTGATGAACTGAAAGCTGAGAGAAATATATTTGCTCACGCGCTGCGGGGAATTCCCTGGTTCGGTTTCAAGTTTCTGCTTTTATTGCATGATTTTTTTGCTGACCCTCTGAGTCAGTGTGACAGGGCTGCAAAAAATGTCATTTTGCTGCAATCTCGCAATTAGTCTAAAGTAGCCCACCATGCTGTTACAGGACTCACAGCGTGACGAACAATGAGCTATGATCCTCGCTGTTTGCAAGTGAAAACAAATGTTAAGGATGCTTGTTAAGTCAACACGATAATAAATGTCACAGAGCAAGCAACATAATAAGCATCATTGTTACATAGGATTTATGGCCTGCTTCTTCATATCTTAAATACAGCTGAGCACATGAAGCTTCAAATTAGGCATGAAGCTTCAAATTGGAAGTTTGATGGTCTTTATTAGTGCAAAAATAACCCTTAGCAGTAAAATGTAATGCGTATATAATTACTTGGACATCATTAAATTTCAGGAAGTAGTTTCATTGTAATTAATTTAGCCAGATACCCTGTAGGTAGAAATGTATTGCAAAAAACAAACTATTTACAATGCATTGTAAAATAACTCCCATTAGCCAGGGTCTCATCTGGTTTGAGCAATTAACATGAACAGACAAACTGTAGTCGGGTGTCATTAGCAGGCCTTTTCATGATCCTTCCAAACACCTTTGTGTGGGTTGCAATTACATATTTTAAGTTAATTGTGACTGAAGCTCCTGTGTTCTGCTGGGGCAGTGGATATAAGTCAACAGACTCCACTCAGGGACCCTGCTAACTGACCTTTCTGGTACCATGCTGTCCTTTGAATCATCTGTCATGTTTTGTTCATGCTTCCCTGGTGAAATTGGCTTTAGGTAGGCCGTCTAGCTCAGGAAATCGCAGTGACGAACACCCGCTGTTGGTGGAACATTTGCCACCTCTGTGATGTTGAGCGTCTGCAGTTAATATTGCCGGAGATAGACAAAAAGGGCTGGAGTAACTCAGCTGGACAGGCAACATCTCTGGAGAGAAGGAATGGGTTACGTTTCGGGTTGAGACCCTTCTTCAGACTAGTTAGGAATGAGGGAAACAAGAGATATAGGCGATGATGTAGAGAGATAAAGAACCATGAGTGAATGATATGCAAAAAAGTAACAATGATATAGGCTATTGTTAGCTGTTTGTTGGGTAAAAACGAGAAGCTAGTGTTACTATCATTACAACAATGGTAGTGGCGATACCACAGGAAAGTAAACACGTAACTTGGTTGCAATTTGTGCTAATTTTGTTTCCCAGTCATTTACTATCAGTGAGACCATATTTAAAAAAAAGGATATTTGATCTAGCAAAGTCCTCACCTAAAGCATCAATGTCAGAACTTGAAGGTAGACATTGCATGGGAAGGGGAGTTGAAGTACTGAGCCATCAGGATGTCAGGTTAGTTAATCCCCCCCCCCCCCCCCCCCCCCCCCCCCCCCCCCCCCCCCCCCCCCCCCCCCCCCCCCCCCCCCCCCCCCCCCCCCCATCCCATTCCGAATCATAGAAATATAGAAACATAGAAAATAGGTGCAGGAGTAGGCCATTCGGCCCTTCGAGCCTGCACTGCCACTCAATATGATCATGGCTGATCATCCAACTCAGTATCCCGTACCTGTCTTCTCTCCATGCCCCCTCCGGAATCTGACCTTTCTGTCTGGAATCCGACCTTTCTGTCCTGGGCCTCCTCCATGGCCAGAGTGGGTCCACCGCAAATTGCAGGAGAGCAGCACCGCATATTTCGCTTTGGTAGTTTACACCCCAGCGCTATTGTAAATAAGCAATTCACAAACTCTTAAAGTGTGCAACATCTTTTAATGATAGCACAGGGTATTGCATGCATCATCAAGAACTGGCTACATTCTTCTACTGAACTGTACCCAGGGAGGTATGATTGATGTTAACTAGGCGGGGTTAATGGGACTGAGGTAACTATATTATTGGTTGCATATATAAGCCATCTACATCCTTCCCCTTAGAAAATCAAAACAGATTGGTCACAACAACAGAATTAAACAGCAGAATTAAACAACATCGCCATAACGAACAGGTGGCTTACTAATCCGGCCCGAGCGCGTACGGATGTCTCCCCCTTCCCCCGAAAGAACAGAAGAAACAGAAGGACGCGAGGCAGCTGGGGAACCAGGGAAGGGCGGTGGGGTGGTAGAAGCAGGAGAGTGAGAACCGCGACCGGCAACAGGTGACCCGCGCAGAGGGGAACTGGGCGCTCGATATGGGGATCGAGGCATGCTGGGAACACTGGCTGGGACGGCAGCCGGCTGCTGGTATGAGAGTGGCGGGGCATAGGGCCCCGGGGGCTGCGGCTTTGGCTCATTAACCGCAAGCAGGTGTTGTCGGCTTCTTCAGTAGTTGGTTCCCTCGTAGTCGACCAGGTACGAACGAGGTGAGTTGGCCACCCCAACCACGGAAGCCAGACAGGAGTGACCACCGGCGGTCTGCAACCGAACAACCTGTCCAGGCAACAGAGGATCGAGTGGTCTGCATGACCGATCATGGGAACGCCGCTGGCTGTCATGTTTTTCTTGAATGCGCCTCTGCACGGAGGCACCCTAGGTTGCAGCTGGCGCTGAGCAATCGGGATGGTAAATCTCGTTGTTCTGGACATCAGACGCTGAGCAGGTGGCCCCATGGCCGGATCCCTGGGAACATTCCTGAGGTTCAGGAGATCCAAATACAAATCAGAGTTTGACAGTGTCGCATGTTCCATCAGAAGCTTGGCGCTGCGGACGGCCCGTTCTGCAAGGACGTTGCTCTGTGGGTACTCTGGGCTGCTGGTGAAATGCACGGAATTCTCTGCTGGTAAACTGCCTGCCATTGTCAGTCTGCAGCCGGACAAGGGACCCAAAAGTGGAGAAGTGTTTCCGTAGCTTTCGGATCACCATCTCCGACGTGAGGGATGTCAGTAAATCCACTTCGAACCAGTTTGAGTACGAGTCGACCAGGACAAGGTAGTGGTTACCACGCCACTCGAAGATGTCGGCAGCCAGCGAGGACCAGGCCAAGGCAGGGGCGGGCTGTTGCAGCAGGGGCTGTCGCTGCTGGTGTGGAGCAAGACTGTTGCACGTGGAGCAGGCAGAAACTCGGTCTCGGATATATTTGGCCATTCCAGGCCAGTAGAATTGGCACTGAGCGTGGGCGAGTGTTGCATCGACCCCAGGGTGTCCGCTATGGGCTGCACAAAAGTAAAAGTCAAACAGGGAGGATGAGACTACAACTTTATGTCCCTTGACAATAACGTCATTCTGGAGCACCAGTTCGTCACAGACCAGGAAGAAAGGCTGTGTTTCAGTTGGTGTGCTGGAGCGCTTTGTTGGCCACCCTGCTTTAATCACAGAGGCAAGCCGCTGCAAAACTGGATCGGCAGCGGTGTGCTCGGCCAAAAACTGTAACTGCTTGTTGGGAATAAAGTCAACGCCCAGTATGAGCAAGTCCTCTGTTTCGTAGGGGTGGCGAGCACAGGAGGTCCACGGGGCATGGGATAGGGTGTCCGCAATGTGCATCTCGGTGCCCTTCTTGTAGATGATGTCGAAATCGAAACGCTGGAGCTGCAGCATCAGCCTGGCGGGGGCAGCGTGAATCGGCTTGTTCAGGATTATCACCAGTGGCTGGTGGTCGGTTTCGACCATAAATCTACTGCCGAACAGGAAGTCTCTGAACTTGGAGCAGGCGAACACCACCGCGAGCAGCTCCTTCTCGATCTGAGCGTACCGCTGCTCGGTGTCCGTCATGGTGCGGGAGGCATAGGAGACAGGATGTAATGATCCATTGACATACTGAAGGCAGGCCGCACCCAGACCGAACTTGGAAGCGTCACAGGTGACGGTGATGGGGCGACTCACGTCGAAGAACCGCAATGTCGGAGTGTTAATCAATTTCGACTTGAGGCAGTCAAAGGCCTGCTGGTGATGTGAGAGCCAGACCCAGGCGATATCCTTTTTTGTCAGTTGCCACAGGGGTGCACTCAGCTCACTGAGGTTTGGTATAAACTTCCCAAGGTAGTTCACCATGCCCAAGAATCATTGTAGACCTGGCACGTCGGTGGGGGCTACCATCTTCAAGGGGTCGGGTTTTAGTCCGTTAGAGGTGAAAACGTGTCCAACATACGTGACTTCTGAGACACGAAACCGGCACTTCTTGGGATTCAGCTTCAGGTTGGCCTTTCGCGCCCGATCCAGGACGCGGCGGAGGTTCAGGTCGTGCTCGGCAATATTCTTCCCATGAACCAGGATATCATCCACGATGATGGCACATGGCAGGTCTGAGAATAACTGCTCCATCGTTCACTGGAACACCTCGCTAGCGGAATTGATGCCGAATGTCATTCGCAGGAACTTGAATCTGCCAAACTGTGTGGCGAAGGTCGTCAGGTCAGAAGACGCTTTGTCCAATGGGATCTGCCAAAACGAATTCTTAGCGTCTAGGACCGAAAAGACGCTGGCTCCCGACCTGAGCCGCCACGTTCTCAACAGACCGCATGGGGTAGTGTGGTCGCCTGATGGCAAGGTTTAAGTCTTAGGGTTGATACACACACGTATTTCATTCTTGTCTTTCTTTATCGTGGCGACCATGGTGGAGACCCAATCGGTGGGCTCGCCAACCGCTTCTAGCATCCCCATGTCGACCATGTTGTTGAGCATCGTCTCGACCTTGTCTTTCATGGCATGAGACACACTGTGAGGTGCGCGGACCACGGGTTGTACATTTGGGTCAATGGAAATATGGAATGTCAGTAGTAACTTTCCCAGGTCATCGTTGAACAGGTCTTGGTATTCTGCAACCGGGTCAAACGACAGTTCCACTTTGTGGACCGTGCGGTCGAAGGACACAAGGCCAAGATCTTGGCACGCACGGTTGCCCAGCAGAGTCACACAGTCAGAATTCAAAACATAGACTACCAGGTTTCTTGTGGCCTTTTGCAGCACACAAGTTAAAGTGGCCCTCCCCGCAGGCCTTAGAACTTCTCCTCCATAGGCATGCAGAGTAGCATTGTCAGCAATCAGGGGCTCATTATTCCTTATCTTGTTGAAAAGATTTATTGACAAAACGTTGACCTTCGCACCAGTGTCTAACTTTACAAGGAAGGTTACGACATTGACAGTCACAGATACGGTGGGATCAGAACGTTGGCCAGATTCATGGAGGAGTGTAAACACATTCGAATCCTCAGGAGAATTAATTGGATCTGCATCATAGGATTCAGCTATGTTGGGCTGTGAGCCTAACAGCCATCAGATTGTCTCAGCATGTTTAGATTAGGTCTGGAAATCTGTACCGGTCTCCCACGGGAACGACAGGCCACAGAGAAATGATTCAGTTTTTTACAAAAGTTACAGGCCTTGCCATAGGCGGGGCACGTCGACAGTCTGTGGTGCATGTAGTTACAGTTTGGGCACCTTTTTGGGGGTACTTCACCAGGACCTGGGTTGGCACGCGGCAGAAAAGCATTTTTTCCCATCTGAGGCTGTGGTCTCCTAAACCCTGCCAGGTTGATAGATTTATTGCCCGAATCCCGGTGGTCATCTGGCAATACAACGACCTCAGACATTCTGCAGGCACGCATGGCTTTTTCTAACGTTAGATCCGAATCCCTTAGAAGCTCACATTGCAGCTTCTGGTCACGCATACCAGTTACTAAAATGTCTCTAGTGAGCTGGTCTGTCATGTCACCAAAGCGGCACCGCTGGGCGAGATAACGCAAAAAAGCGACCGTGCCTTCTCTAGAATGCGGTTCGAGGGCAGGTCACAAATCTCCCTGAACTTACGTAGCAGGCAAGCGGGGTCACTATCAGATTCTGCAGGAGTAGTCACCACGTTGTTGTCGTCCAGACTGCTGGAGCATAGGTGAAAGTTCTGGCTCTCTTCATGGCATCAGGTCCGACAAGGTTGAGTAGGAGGGAGGCTTTAAGGGAGTCAGGATCAGCGCGGTGTGCGACGTTGACAAAGTGGGTGAAATCAAATTCAAACGTGGCCTAGCGCTCAGAGATGTCAGCATCAAAGACAAGCTGCGCGGGCTTTCTGCAAGAGGACGGCATGGTCAGAGAGATTAAGCACAAATAGGCACAAATCAAAATAAATAAATAAAACCCGATAGACAGGAGGCGCACATATCTTCCAGCTTCGACACCATGTAAATAAGCAATTCACAAACTCTTAAAGTGTGCAACATGTTTTAATGATAGCGCAGGGTATTACATACATCATCAAGCACTGGCTACATTCTTCTACTGAACTGTACCCAGGGAGGGGAAGGCGTTATGATTGATGTTAACTAGGCGGGGTTAATGGTACTGAGGTAGCTATATTATTGGTTGCATATATCAGCCATCTACAGCTATGAACATTCACCTCCAATTTCCGGTTGTCCTTGCTTTCTCCCTCCTTCTCCTCCTCTTCCCAGCTCTCCTACAGCCTAATGTCTCCACCTCTTCATTTATCTTCCCCCACTCCCACATCAACCTGCAAAAGGGTCTCGACCCGAAACGCCACCTATTCCTTCGCTCCATAGATGCAGCCTCACCCGCTGAGTTTCTCCAGCATTTTTGTCTACCTGCGATTTTTCCAGCCTCTGCTGTTCTTTCTTAAACATGTCAGAACTTGATCATTCTTTCGACATTAATAGCTACATGTATAACCTACCTCAGCACTTCAAAACAGCTCTGTGCTCTCAAAAGGAAACTCACACTGATTCCTTGTTGCTACTCTTGCTTTGGGAGTAATGCAAGCTACTCTTGCTTTGGGAGTAATGATGTCTCATATGATATTTGTGGCATTACAAGTTTAATGATGGGTTAGGATAAGTGGAAGATTGGATGCGAGTGTTTAGCATTTGCTTGAGTAAATTAATTGTCTGTTGTTTCCTTTATTTAGTAAATACTGGCAGCATAGGTGGTGAGAGCAGGTATTGAGTGGGGTTGTTCTGGAAGGCCAGAACTGACTGTTGAGCCTTCCCGAGGTGTCGTGGGCCTAACGGGATGAAAGACCTGTGAAGGGAGGTGCCCACTTGATAACCCCAATGATATACTTGCATCTACACAAACATTTTTTTTAATGTGCTTGTTAAAATGTAGATAGCTGATTACTGCATATGGAGTTAGTTATTGTCCTTAGTATAAGTTTGTACAATCAGCTTAGATAGTAATTTGGCTTGGGGCTAGGTTTTCATGGCTGAGAGCATGTCCTGATGTTATAGCATATGTACTTTGTGTTTTAATTGTAATTCAGAAAATCCAATAGCTAAATTGTGATTACAGATCCAGGACAGTTAATAAATGTGGGGAAACCCATCAGCTCACACGGACAGATTCAAATGCAATTCAGAACTGAATGAAAATCAGAGAAGAAGAAATAGGGAAAAAGAAGGAAAGGAAAGGAATGGAAGAACATATCAGCACGGTGTCAAGTAAAGTGTTGATAAGGTTACCACAGATTGATGGTAATGCCTAGAAAATATGTGTTTGTTTCTGTGTTTCCATAACACAATGTGATGGAGTTTGGCTTTCAGGAAATAAGACAAACTGCTTCCTCAAGACTTGGACTAGAAAGAATCACAGCAGACCATTTTCACATCTGCCGGTGCCTGATACAAGGATAATTGGACATAAAAATGTATCGCAGCTTGTAAGAGGAGGTGCCAGACCACATTAAACCAAAGGGTGATATGAGATGTGATTGCTGCTCAAGTGTGTTATGGGTAGAATGAAGGAGAGCAAAAACTATTTAAGGGCGCAATTTTAATGCGTTTGCAAGTGGGCGGCATGGTGGTGTAATTTTTAGAGTTGCTGCATTACAGCGCCAGGTTCGAGTCTGACTATGGGTGCTGTCTCTACGGAGTTTGTACATTCTACCCGTGACCTGCAT